>CAOKZL010000152.1:0-600000 GCA_948472985.1 Iguana delicatissima | reverse complement strand
AAAAAGGATTGATAGTAGAATGGTATAAAACTTGAAATTTCATGTCAAGTTGCCTCTGAAAATTTCTTTAAATGTCAGTGATGCAGTTGCATACCCTCCAACATTTCACAGACAAAAATCAGGACATCATCAGAACGTGATCAAAATGGCAAAAGTTATTAATGAGGATGAACACCCAAGCTAGGAGAGGCTGCAGCAGTTTGCTTTTGCCTGAATCTACTGGGAAGAGTAAAATTCTGCCCATTCCTCTCCAGCCCCCACTGCTGAGTTAATTAAGTGCAAAATAGTTTTACAATAAAGTAAGTGAAGACAAAAGGAGAGAGTGAGAGGACAGGAGAGAAATTGGGGCAGTTTAAAAGCAGGTGGAAAAGTGGGATGACAGAAGATTAACTGGGACTGTCCCTGCTGACTCAGAACAACGGGAAAGTATTCTGGCATCTGGTGGCTTTGGGGAATTGTAGTTCCAAAAAGGCTATTATTCCAAGCTTTGCTTCTAATTCCTCAACTTCTTACAGAGAAAAGATAAGAAATGAAGCAGAACGCTCTATTGATTTGAACACAGGACCTCCCTGACCTTGTGAAATTAGCCTTATTTGGAGAAAGAGCTTAGAGAAGTTAATGTGAGAGATACTAGGAGCTGTGGCTGAAAAATGCATTTTTTTCCAAATTCTGTGAGGTGCATGCACATTTTCTATGGGCACAGTCCTGGGGTTGAGGAGAAGATGCTAATATGTGGAATGAGTCTCTCTTTAAAAAGCTGCCTTTCCAAAGACTTGAAAAGGAAGCGTGTGTTATTACTGTCCACCCCCTAAGACAAAGAGCTAATTTTAAAGCACATCTAGTGTTGAAGCTACCTATTTTTTCCTTCCTTCCAACACAAACAGAAATTTTGACTTGAGAGGGAAAGCCAAGAAACAGTGCTGCTTCTCTTTGCCAGGGGAATTTGTATTCATATTCAAGCCTGTCTTTGTTAGGATCAAGCAGATGTATTTCATTATCCAGCCAGGCTATTGGAAAGGCCACAAGCCTGATTAACCTCAGCCTTTTGCCTATCTTTCTTCCAGACGTACTTATTTATTGTCCTCACATAAGATCTTATTCAAACCCATCGGCAGCGACAGTCTGAGCTGGCCAGCTAGCCTCAGCCAGCCTTGAGGAAAGAAAAATCTTTTTCTGCACTGATCTGAACTAAATTATGCAAAATGAACAGGCAGTACTATACGCCAAAGAGGGGGAAACCCTTATAAAAGCTTTTTCAGTGACAGAGAGATATCGTCTCCGATTTCCTCTAATGCAGTGGTTCTCAACCTGTGGGTCCCCAGATGTGTTTGGACTTCAGCTCCCAGAAGCCCTGAGCATTGACCATAGTGGCTAGGGCTTCTGGGAGCTGAAGTCCACAAACATCTGGGGACCCACAGGTTGAGAACCACTGCTCTAATGTTAAGGTGCAGCAAATGGAAGCACTGCATTCCTGTAATTGTTCTACACCACCAGACAAGCACAGGAAGGCCAAGGCTGAAGACTGGGCAGCAGCTTTTTGCATGAATGGGGAAGCTTTCCTATTCAGTCTTGTAGGGATGGGACAGCAAGGGGGGCAGTGGGTGTGCCCTGGGCAGCTTTTTTTTTTTTTAGTGCCGCTGCTCCTTGCCTGCCTCCCCATGCACCGTAGACCTATCCTCACGTGCCATAGCTCCTCCCCTGTGTGTCATAGCCATGCCCACACCCACCATAGCTCCTCCCCAGTGCTCTGTAGCCACACCCATGGATGCCACAGCCACACCCCCAGTCCTCCGCCCCCACCCCTGCCCCGTTTGCACCAAGCTACACCATTGTCCCCGTTATGTTCTGAAGCTAGGAAAGATGTCTTTTCTAGACAAGATTATTTAATGATTCTGAGGTTCTCCTTTTCCCACTTCCACATCCTCTTCTGTACTCTCTGCCTTAGCTTTGCATATATGTTTTCTATTCTTCAGTGCTTTCCTTTCCAAACCTTAGTGTGGAATATTGCGGTTCTAGCACTGAGTTAGAACCACTCTCCCTGGTAGACAGGTGAAATCTCTTGGTCATGATTGTGTTGATTTTCTCTGAACCCCACCTGCATTTTCTTCCTGTCCTTGTTTTGCATTTCTGGTTGCAAGACTTTGAATTTTCCTCCCATCCTGAAATTCATGCAGTTTTTTAATTTATTTTTTTCCTAATCTGTGCATTTATTTGTGTGATTTACCTACAGTATGTTTCTTGCATTTTTTTTCTAATTATGCCACCTCAAAACTAGCGGGGATGTATTTGCTGTGAGAGTTAGCAACCTTTGTATACCTCTATTCACTAACTGCCAGTATGGCTTAAGGTAACATCCTGCTTGCTTAGTTTACCATACTTGATCTCTTGCTACATCAATTTAACCCAAAGCCATTTTTCCCTCTTCCCTTTCTCTCTTCCATTGGACCATGCATGTGAATAAGCACAAGCACCTACTTTACATACTTTAATGTGCTTTAGGAAGAAGACTAAACCTGATTCTTTTTACCTGCTAGACCTTGTATGTGTGTGAGAGAGAGCTGGATTGGCCATTGTTCAGTTTCTGCCTTGCCAGTTGGCTACTCTGCTTACTCTCATTTATGAGAGTTTATGATTACTCTCATAAACTACTATCTCTCACATTTCCCACCATTTCCCATCCTCTACAGACCTACAGAGTGTGTAGGAAGCTTCATGTGGAAGACAGAATTGCCCTCTCAATTGTGCTGGATTCTGCCCTCATAGCCAGTCCCATGTATTTATCCTTTTTACAATCATGGTTTACGATAGAGGTCTTTAATCTTACCAGGGCCTGCATTGATTCCCAGCCAACAACAGGCAATCACTTTTTAAACATCTGGTAGGACACATATTTCTTATTTTTTTTTGGCAAAACAAACCATGAATGTAAAAATATATAAATAGTTTTACATGTTGCCCAGTAGAGAGGAAAACTTAATATTTGTAATTTTTCATTTCAAGAACAAAATAAATAAAGATTTATCTCTCTGGGAAATGGGAGGCAGGAGACTAGCTTAGAAGATGTATGATAGGCCACTTGGAACACACTGTTCTGTCCTATAACATGAGAAAATCCTCAGGCAAAACTTGGAAAAGTCATTTCCTGGACTTCAAATTCCAGAATCCTCCAGTAAGCATGGCTCATGCAGGTTGTAGTCCAAAAAGTAGCTTTTCCATGCCCTGTGACTAGAAAGTTGACCTCTGTTTGCTTCCATGCCATTTAACATCTAGTATTCAGTGTGGTATAGTGGTTTGAGCATTGGACTGTGACTCTGGAGACCAAGGTTCAATTCCCTGCTCAACCATGGAAACCCATCGGGTGATCTTGGGTGTATCGTGTAATCTCAGCCCCAGAAAACTCCATGATAGATTCACATTAGCATTGTTGTAAGTCAGAAACGACATGAAGACACACAACAACAACAACAACAACAACAACAATAACACAACCCAAG
This sequence comes from Iguana delicatissima, assembly GCA_948472985.1. Lineage (NCBI taxonomy): Eukaryota > Metazoa > Chordata > Lepidosauria > Squamata > Iguanidae > Iguana > Iguana delicatissima. The sequence goes on along the minus strand of CAOKZL010000152.1, from coordinate 596,506 downwards.
TCAGATGCCACATTCTGCTTAACAGATTACAGAACCACAACAATATTGTACCCTTCTACACACAAGTGAATTCAAAATACATTCATTCATGAAACAGATGGATCCTGACACTTGTGTTTTGATTTGGTCTCTTCTCACAGCTATGGCAGATAAATCATAGCTAAGCAGAAGTGTATTAATTTATTCACTCAGCAGGATGGAGATGACGATGTCAAGATGAAGGTGTCCACAATCAAATTTCAAGACAGTGACTATGAACATTGGAAATTGGATTTTAGCAATAATTACTGAAGAGGTCAGTGTAGAGGCAAGCATTCCATTTTGTCATCCCCTGAGGAATGGGAGGTACTGAACTCTGCTGAAGACAGCTAGAAATCATGAAACACAAATAATACATTTATAGGGACTAAGTTTTTTTAAAAAAAATAATAATAATCAGGGCGCCCCAAGGTCATATTTCATTAACAAGGTACAAGACAGCCAGCCTGGCATAGTTTTGTGAGTGTTGGCCTGGGACTCAAATCGCTGCTCGGCCTTGGAAACCCACTGAGTAACCTTGGGCAGATCACACTCTCAGCTTTAGAGAAAAGTAATGGCAAGCTCCTCTGAACAAATCTTGCCAAGGAAACCACATGACAGGTTTGCCTAAGGTTTGCCATAAGTCAGAAATAAAAGTACGCTTATTCTTCAGACTTGGTGCTCCATCTGCAACATGGATATAACAATACCAATCTTGTTGTGAAGATTACTGGCACAGTGTTGTTAATATTATTTATTATGATATCATCATATGAAGCACTTTGAACTCTTGCTAACCAGTCATTTATTCATTCATGGCATTCATTCAGGCTTTTGTGGTCTGAGTCTACTTCATCAGATGATGTAATTTTTGTTTCGGACTTCGGGCGCTACAAGATCTTTTGCATACTTATACAGAATAACATGGCTATGCTTTTGTATAATTTAAATAAATGTACATCTCAAGACCAGGTGACCTATGGGCCTACTGAATTATGTCCAAGTGCAACTTCAAGACCCTGTTCTCCCTTCTATATAACTGGGACTCAACAGTCTTTGAAATTAAGGACCGCCTCAATAAAGTAGGACACAAGGCTGCAAAATAAATTTCTGCTCTTGGGTATGAATCCCATGGTTAGTTCCAACTAGAAGAGACTCACTAAAACCAGTAGCTTTACCCAAATGTTGACTCAATGGTAAACAATCTAGAGATTAACTGACAGGATTCTGGCCTTTGTTAACACTTGGAAATACTTGAACTACTGCTGTGAAGACATGGTTGCTCTGAGCTATAAACTTAATACAAGTAAAAATGGCTTTAGAATCCTTCTTACCTGTCGGATAGTTCCTTTTGTAGTGAAGAAAAAGTATAGCATGTATCCTGGGATCAAAACCATAGAGGACAAGGCCATCAACCATCCGATACCTTGCCCCCAAGCTGGATAAACATATTTCCCTAGACTCAGGGGAGTCATCTCAACCACGCTAAGAAGAAAACCCCCTGGAGAAGTAGGGGGAAAAAAGCATCTCAACATTGGCACAGATAAAAAAAGATTTGCAGATAGGCATTAAACCTTTCTTATATCGTCTATATACATGGTTTCCCTCAAATAGCTATAGTAAAACCCCACAGGGAGACTACATGCCACCCTTTAGTTTCCTTTCACTGTGACTTAACACAGTTTATTAAACCATTTAACAGCGGGTCGGTTGAAAACAGAACCTCCATATTCAGAATTAATATATCTTAGATCAGTAGGGTCACCAGGGTGAAATAAGGGACAGGGCTTCAGTCCTTTTAAGAGCTGAGCAGAGAACAGGGAATTTCAGCAGGAGTTATTTTTCATGCCAGCAACCCCAGCTGAATTTCTCTCTTCTACACAGTCATTAAAAGGACTTCCTTCTTCATCTGGCAACTCTAGAAACCAGTGGTTAGCAAGTGTGGCAGGTCTGGGAGTCAGTTTTCTGCTCATGGGATCCTCTTAGGACTGCACAGATCATCAAAAAGCAAATCCAACCAAACTGTTTATAGTTTTGAAAAATGGGTATCTTTTCCTGTGTTAATGTACATGTGTTTGTAGGGGCGGGAGCAGCTGTAACTTATTTAAAAGGTGAATTGTCACTCCTGGATGCTTCCAGGATGGGAAATTCACACTTTTTTGTGCTACCCAAAGGCCAGTATAGAGAATTTGGAGAAGCTGAGGACTGCCCCCCCAAAAATGTTGTGCCATATGCAGTCATAAGGCCTTGCTTTGTGTTAGATGACCAGATGTGAAAGACACACAACAGGGGATTAGCCATCACTAACATCTTCTGAGTGGGGTCATTGCAGAGACAAAGGATCTGTCTTCGGTTTGGCCTTGGGCTGTTATTTATTTTTTAAAAAGAAGAAGAAAAGAAAGACAAACACAACAGCTAAGTAATATGATATTTAGTTTGCCCTTGAAAACAAACTGCTGTTTTGGAGATAAAATGTTGAATCCAGCAATCCTTTGGTCTGATCCAGGCAAGACCATTTTTGAGATTGTTTTCTCCGGGCCCCTTCACACTCCACAATAATAGAACTATGGCCATTACCACACTAGCTTGTTATAACGCGATGATTCCACTTTCAACATCCTCTGGAATCCTGCGGTTTGCAGTTTCGGGAGGGTCCGGTTGCAAGTGGAATCGTTGCGCTATAACAAGCTAGTGCGGAAATGGCCTTTGAGTCCATTATAATTGGTGTGGAAACATCCTGTGGAATCCTGGGGCTTGCAGTTGAGGGACAGGTTTTTTTTAGAATTCTCAGCCAGAGAGGACTGGTCACTCATCAAAGTACAAACCCTAGAATCCCATAGGATGCAAGCATGCCAGTGAAAGTGGAATCGGCACTATAACTGTATAGTGGTAAAAAGACCTTTTAAGTTCTTACCATGCAAACAAGTGGAGTGAAGAAGACCCAGCATATCTTCCACCATCCACAGGGCTTGTAACCAATCATTTCTTCAATGTTACTGTAAAATCTATTCACACCTGAAATGAGAAATACCTGTTAAAACAGGACAGGCAGACATGAGCTCTGCTTTTTTAAGCAATGATTAGATGGTCACCCCGCAATTATGTTTTGGCTGTGGATTCCTGCATTTGCAGGGATTTGATTCCTACGTTACCTTTAAGTTCTATTACTGTGTATTAACAAATTTTTTGTTTCCTTGTTCGTTATTTTTTTTTCAGACCTTGGAAAGTTTACCTTTCATATGATAATACCCAAAATGCCTCACCAGAATCACCATACTGGCTGGTGGATTCTGAGAGCTGTAGTCCAAAAGGTAACTTTTACAAGCTCTTGACCTTTCTTGCATTGGCCAGGCAAAAAAGATCATTGTTATTGTTGGTGTGTGTGCGTGTGTGTGTTGCAGCACACCCTGGAAGCTTGCCCTTTCTACAGTAATGGCCCTTTGGAAGCAAGACCCAACCTGTGCTGCTATGAACAACAATAGAAAAGAAATCTCCATAACCCAATCCAGACATTGCTAACGTTTGCAATGAGGGAGCTAAGAAGGAAAAAGACATACCATAACACCATGAGATGGAAATGGTCTCAAAGAAGACAAGGAAAAGGAGACACATGCCACTGGCTGAGTAATAATCAAACAGCTTGAAAACATAGATGCCACCCTGAGGAGACACAAGATGAGAACTTAATGCAATGAGGCAAAGGAAGACAGAGAAGTTCATTCTCAAGGAATTTGAAGTATTGTTTCATATGCAGTGTTGACCATACTCAAATCCACAATGGTAAAACTAGGAAGCTGTCTTATTCTGATTCAGCTAGATCAGAGCAAAGTGAGTAAAATTCAGCCCTCCAGATATTCCTTGACTGTAAATGCCAGCATCTCTAGCCATTTAGCTGAGGGATAGTTGTGTCCCAACAGTATTTGGTGGAACATCATTGCTCCCCCCGCAATGTACATCAATATTGTTTATACCAGATGTGAGCAAAGTCTGGCTTTCTAGGTGTTGTTAGAATGCAACTCCCATCAGACCCAGCCAACAAAGCAAATAGTGAGGAATTATGAAAGTTGCAGTCAACGACAACAGAAAGAATACACGTTGCTGCCTGGAAGCGGCTCTCCAGGGTTTCAGACCTATCTGGAGATGCCAGGGGTTGAACCTGAGTCCTGCAAACAAAGTATGTGCTCTATCCCAAAGCCTGAGGCCCTCCAAATTATATCAGCCTGATCACTTCAGAGCTACAGGAGTATCGAAATCAATTGTTTCCTTGTTATGCCACAGTTCTGATTAGGATCATTATTAGGACCTGTGTTGTTGTGTGCCTTCAAGTCATTCCCAACTTATGGCAACCCTAAAATAAATATATAAGGAGATTTCTTGGCAAAATTTCCTCAGAGAAGGTTTGCCATCGCCTTCCTCTGAGGCTGAGAGGATGTGACTTGCCAAAGGTCACCCAGTAGGGTTGCATAGTTGTGCAAGGATTTGAAGCTTGGTCTGCAGAGCCCTAGTCCAACACCCAAACCACTACATCTGTTCTCATCACCCTCTTTACACTAGCCTCTGAGAAATAAACAAACACATTTCATACATTTCTTGTCCCTAAGAAAATAGCAGGCTTCATGGAGGACAAACAATAACATTAGGAAAAGGAAGGTGAACCTAACTGAAACTGTGGCATAAGAAGGAAACAGTTAATTTCTACACTCCTGTGGCATAGACCCAATTCCAATCAAGGGGAATAGATGTCTTCTGGAAACAACAACAATAAGGTATATGAATGTGATCACACATTGGCTTGATCATGTAAATCTTTAATTTTTGGCCCTAATTGACATGTCTTTCTATAGAGAACTCTGGAATTTAATTTAAGAAGGATACTGAGCTTATTGTGTTGCTAACTGGGGAGAAAAAGATCAGCGTGGCCCACAGCAAGGAAGTCTGATGTGCAAAAACCACATGACACTTTGACAGAACAGAGTTCAACATGACCTCACACCCTTCCATTTTTCATACCACCTTGCCTAATGAAGAGCTATAGAGAATTTCAATTTTTTTGTGGAAGTCTGACTAGCCCTAGCAAAGGTATTATTGATCTGCAGTTTTGATTTTGGTTTTTATTCCCATGGATCAACATGGCTATTTTACTTTATAGTGTCGTGTGTGCGTGTGTATGTTTGTTGAATGTGTATGTTTGTTAAAAGTTTTCTAGCTTATGTGGTTTCTTCTAATGGGTTGCCCTGACTAGTCTTACTACAAATTAATGATTAGCAGATTAGAAGACTGGAAAGACTTTTAAGGCTAAAAACTGTATTAATTTACCTCGGAGCAATTCCTGTTGAACTCAGTTCTGATTAGACACGCATTACCTTTCCACTCTAAGTCAAGTCAGAATGACTGCTTGCATCGATTGAAATCATGTGTAAAATTTGGCTGTTACAATGAATCTCATAAATGTCATTACAATTTAAGGAGCTCATGTTCAAGATGATGACTATGATGATAACAATTGTTGTCTGCTTTGATATTAAGACTTAGGTCAAGATCTTGCATTGTCAACTTATCTACAATGAGGGAGCTCCATCATCACAGGGACATTTGATGATTCCACCTCTTCCCCAACCCCCCTTTGCAGTCATGCAGTGCCCTAACTAAAGTGTTTTCAATGAGTTGAAGATTGGGACACTGGGAAATTATGTTTGCAGCATTCTGTTGCTCACACGGCATGTTGCCACCTGTCAGCTGGAAAGAACTCTCAGATTCCTAGCACAATTACTTGTCTCAAGGTGCCCTGTGACTCTGAGAGTACTGCAAGTATCATTTCCCAGTGCTCTGATCTCCAGCACAGAAATGCTTCAGTCGGGGTACTGTCAGGCTGCAAAGGTAGGTTGGGAGGGGTCACTTGTGGTTGTTCATGACTGTAGACATGAATCCTAAGCAATTACAAGATCATAAGTCTGTCTTATGATCTCATAACTGCTCAACAGGATGCCACCTGTCTTTAATGACTGACTTTAATAAATTTCATAACTGTGCTTATGAAATTCTACAATGCACCATGTACATGGATAATGCTAAATCATCATTATCATCATCATCATTATTGTCATCACCATCAAATTTAGGATTTACGCTGGAGTAAGTATCAGGATTGGAACAACTAGGACAAAAATGGTAAACACAGTGTTGTAATAGCTTCTATTAGGGTTAGGTACCAGTTTAGCAGGGAAAGACACACAGTAATTATTCATTAGTTCAGATTTACCTGGGTGATGTTGGAGAACCCAATGAGGTAGGAAATTAAACACACTATTGCAATGAAGATTTTCTTCCTTGCTCTCAATAGGTGTGGGTACTCATCCATCAAGGCTGTGATGAAGCCTTCTACTGTGCAAAACTTCAGAAAATTTGCAGAATACGTTAGCAGCTCCCAAATTGAATGCAGATCCCCATCACCCAAATACACTTCGCTAGAATAGTCCCCCTCAAGCTTTTCACATTGACCTTTTACATTTGTATTATGGTTACGTTCAGATAGAAGAAGCCTTTAAAGAGCCTAATCATGTATCATGTGATCTTTCTTCCTCATCTCTCCTCACATTACCCATAGTAAATTCCTTGTATAAGGCAGCAATGTAAAATGAATGCCCCTACAGATGCTGTTGAACTGGTACTCACATCAGCCCTGGTCAATCAGGTTGATAATGGACTAGTGCAGCCCAACAACATCTGAAAGATCACACATTGTCCAACCAGGATGTAAGGTAAACTACCTTTTACTCCTTCACCCTTAACGATAATTTGTGTTTCTTCTATTATCATGTCCTAACTTGCTGGACAAGTGCAAAACCACAGTTTACTCATTCACAGCAAATGACAATCTAAGTGGTTTCCCTCAGTTCTGGAAGGGAGGGAGAGAATTGTCACCCCACACATGCAAAGGATGAAGTGCAAGATGGATATATTTATAATGCCAAGCCATGGCTGCTTATATAGCTAAATGAAGCCATTGCATTTCTAATATCAGCCAATACCTGCTTTGATTCAGGAATCTCAAGCATTATTTTCATGATGTTGAAAAATGAGTTGTGCCCAAGTATAGCATTTATGTACCAATGTCTATTTTTTTCAGAGATATTGAAGAGAAGCCATAGCTGTAGGTGAGCTTTGCTATAATAACTAAATTATAGGTTCCCAGTTTCATCTCACATAAAGCTCAGTGTGATACAACTGAAGTTAACCATCATAACACGTTTCTACTGCTTTCCACCTGTATCTAGGTACAGTTCCTAGCACTTTATTAGAAAGTGGGAAAGTTAATTCTGTGGATAACGGAAGTTAGCAATCATAATGCATTTCTATTGTTAGCTTTCTGATTCCTTTTTCTAGCTAGAATATCTGACACATGATCAAAGACTGGAAAAATTATTTTCTGAAGTACAGCTCCAAGAATCCCCTGGTGACCATGCATAATGGCTTTGCTAACTAGGAGACACCAAAAAGGGAATTTTCCTCCACTTTAAACTCAGCATCCTTCAAATAGCCAGAATTTCTGAGATATCATTTCAAGAGAGCATGTAATGTGGTCCCTAGATCTGAGCTGGCAGGAAAGGTAGGTTTAAAGCAACCCATCCATATGTGCTGAAGTCTTGAAAGTGGCAGCAAGACAGAGGGAGGAATACCCATGCCTATGGGTATCCTATGGCTAACACCCCTGATTTAGTCAGCTGTGAGTGACTGTGCTCTCTTCTCAGTCTCACACTCTCTTCCCTCCCCTCCCATCTTATTCTTTGCATAGCAGGGAGAAGTTAAGAAGCTGCTGCTTCTGTTTTTGATTAACCATAGCTTGCTACTTCATCCAAACTTAGAATTGTGGTTAAGAGTAACTATGGTTAATTTAAACAAGCCAGTCTGAGGTTTGAGTCTGGTGTTGTTTCAACAAAGATTGGGAATCATGTGTTGGGGGTAAAAAGTTTTCCAAGCATTTAGTGTTTTGTTTCTAAGCAGTTCTAAACAAACCATTTTGTCTTCTTGCAAGAACTGTGTCAAAATTCAGTTAAGATAACTAACTGGGAATGCACGTTTGTTCACAGAAAGAGAGGATGTTAGAATGATCTGTTCTCTGTTCCCCATCTCACAATTTATGTTAAGCATAAACTGTGTTGTACACATTTTCTCTCTTTTTGGAAGCTCTATAAAAATCCCAATGTTTCAATAAAGCTTTGTTCATCTGATCACCCTATTGTTATAGACAAGCTGACAGCAGAGGTTGAGAAGATGTTCCTTCCTAGCCAAGAGTAATTGTGCGTGTGTGTGTGTGAGAGAGAGAGAGACAGACAGACAGACAGACAGAGAGAGAGCGAGAGAGAGAGAGTCCTTCCCAACCTGAGTCAGGGCCCAATTTCAGCTCCATGATTCTACCTGGGAAACAATAGTGGACTGGTATTTCAGTCACACACAATGCATATAGTTCTCCAGATACAGCTGAACTGTGGCTCCAAGCATTCTTTATCATTGTCTGTTATGCTGTCTAGAGATACTAGAAGCTACATCCCAACAATATCTGCACAGGCCTGAATGCTTCTCACCCTTGGTTTGAACTAACCATTGTTAATAGGAATCAGAGGCTTCTGAACTCCTCCTCCCAGCTCTTTAGGAGGAAAAGAGGAAAGGAGTGAGTGGGTGTGTTAGGAAGAAGCTAACCTTATTAACATCTCATTGAAGTGGAAGGGGGAGGCCCAGTGCTCCAGATGTTGCTGAACTGCATTCCTCTTTCCTCACCATTGTTTATGTTGGCTAGGACTGCTGGTAGTTGAAGTCTAACAACATATGGATGAGCTTTGCCCAGTCCTGCATTAAACCATGGTTTCATGTGACATCAACAATGATTATGCTATCCACAGAGCATGTGGCATTAAGTTGAATTTTCCTTATTTATTCATTATTCGCATTTGTTGAAAAAGATAATGTTTGAAATAATTCTTGCTTTCCCCCATTGGTTGATTAATGAGCTGCTTGTCAGGAAAACAAATCCCAAACTCTGTTGAGTGGTGAGACTTTGCTGCATATATAATACTAAGAATATAATTGATGGGGCAACTGCAGACAGCTCTCAGATGTCACTTTTCAAAGCTCTCTTGAGCACCATGACCCTGTGGGGCACTTCAGTATGCATGTTGATTAAGAAGCAACATTAAAAGTAATTAATTTTAGAAGTGTCTGAGAGCATTTAGAGAGCTGTCACTTTAAAAGTATCTGCCAGCCAGCTTGGGGGAAAAAAGCAACTCTCCAGTAAATCATGTAAAATTAAAAGCTTTCAAAAAGGTATTTAGTGGCATTAAAAAATAAAAATAAATTAAAGGAATTGTTCAGTTAGCATTTGCCTCATTTTTAAAAGGACTCTAAATTACGAACCAGGTTAGTTTAGCCACAACTGCCTCTCCTGTGAGTATTAATTTATAAATAGCTGACACAATGAAACAAGTGGATATTGCGGTAAAGTGAAGGGCCCTTTTTCATCTTAAAAGACTAGGATGGAAACTACATTTGAAACTAAATCAATTTGTCATTGATTTAGTAAGAGCTGAACCATATACACAGCAAACAGGATATTATGCATTTTTCTCCTGGCTGATACCGTTCAAACACATTCTCCACCCCTTCCTGAAGTGAAACCTCTGCCTGCTGAATTATGACGCCAAAAATGAGGAGTTCAAGTTAGCCTGCTTTGCTAAAGTACTCTATATAAGAAGATTTTGGAAGAACCCTAACTACCTTTTTGGTTCCAGTCCACTTTTAGATGACCTTAGGCTTGGTTGTATGATTACAGTCAGCCCTCCACATCTGTGGGTTTCACTTTTGTGGATTTGACTTTTGTGGATTGGATTATTCACAGATTATTTGCTGTTACCTCTGCTGCCTCCCTATGCCATTTTTATTAGGGACTGCAAGTCTCATGAGACTGAGAAACTGCAAACGAGGCTCGTAAGTCCCTATTAAAAATGGGGTGGGGCAGCAGTGAAGGTGGCAGTAAGCATCACCAGCCACCCACTTCTGCCTTGTGAAGGAACCCTGATGCCTCAAAGGAATCCATGGCAGGTTGAATATGGTGATCATACTTTTTGTGTGTGTTAAATATGGTTTAGGAAGGCCTAGAGTTATTCACATTTTTTCCACTTTCACGGAGGTCCTGCGCTCCTAAACCTAGCAAATGTGGAGGGATGACTGTATTTCATCTGCTGATTCCATTTTGTATGGTTGTATATTTCATATTATTGTGCTCTTATTTTGGTGTTTTAATAAGCTATAATTGATAGTACTTTTTGTAAACTGTCTTGTGAGGGCAGGGATCCCAAAGGGCAAATACAGTGCACTTTCTGAATATGTGGGAGTCCCATTCCAGGAGTCCTTACATAAAAAACATGAATTCTGTGTTCAGTTATCACCAATGGCACAACATGTGAGCACCCGCACCAGTGCAGGAGTGGGCTTAGTATGTCGACTGATGATAACTGGAGACAAAGCTTTGTGTGACCTCACATTTATGTTTGCTGAGGTTACTCTAGCAGAGGACGCACTGTGGCACATATAAATTGTAGTTGATAATGTTATTTGCTCCACCGTTCAGCATTAAATGTGTGATTTTAACCCAAGTCACATGCAGCCTGAATTATCTGGTCCTGGAAAGGCTGCATTGCATAGTTCTGCTGATTAGATTAGTTCTGAAATGTGGTTACATTGTCACATTTTTTCATAATTTTTTTGGTGGGTAATTCTGGCAATTTATACAGTGCTAGCAATACCATGAAATGATGTGAAGCAATAGCTTCAGGTGATAAGTCTCATTGAGAGCATCGATTTTGTGTCACCATCTCTAGAGATCAATTCTAGTATCTCATTAAAACAAAGGTAAAATGAGCTCCTGTCCAGAGCAAGGTGAGAGAGTCATCTTGGCATTTATATTTCAGGCATGGAAATGCCTCAGGGAGTTGCCCTGATTTTACATTGTTTATTTACAATATTAGTCAACCAAGCTCTGGGCTTCAATTTGAAGCAAACAAATGTTGATTAAACTGTGGGGTGTGGGATCCTAACTATAAGGGTGAGCGGTGGGAATAAAAAAGGTTAGAGAAACTGTGATAGCAACTTTGATGACTCTTTTCAACCTCTGTTTTGTTTGCACAGTAATGAGGACATAAATAAACCACTACCATATCTATGCAATCAGGACTGGAGATTGGTGCTGAAGGTGCTCCAGTGCCATAAACTACTGTATTAGAACCAATATACACAGCGGTGGAGCTTGGAGTACATGGAGTGGGGGTGGGAGAGAGGAATGGTCACAATGCGTGGGGGCATGGCTATGAGCCAGGATCCCCCCAAATTTTGCCACTAGGGGTGAACTATCCCCATCGCACTCCCATCCCTACGTGACTGAATATATAGCAATCACTCCCGAGGGCATTTTTCAAGAAATTCTTATCAAGGGTACATTCCAAGGCTCATGACTGGAAGCTCCTCCATCACATACAAATTTGACATTCAGATTATGTTGAAAGTGACTTAAAAAGGGGGAGGGGGAGTCAATATAGAGCTCCAAATATATTTACAGTCATCAATATCCTCACAATTTTATTATCCTGCTTGATGCCAGAAAATGCCTGAATTAAAAAAGATGAAAACACTCTAAAATTCTTATCAAAGCTTAGAAAAAGTGCTTAAAATAACACTGCTGATCTGAGATTGCAAATATGTGTGTGTGTGTGCACGTGCGCGCATGCACATGTATATATAGTGTGTTTATATACTGGATAATATAAATATTTCCACTATTAGAATGGCACTCATGATGAAATTCAAGTTGTGATGGAGATGAGCCATTTTATCTCCAGAAACTCATTTTATCTTCACAAACTCATCATAGATGAGTTTCTTTTAAAGACTATCACAACTCTTAGAATTGCACAAAACCCCCCCCAAAAAACAGATCCCATAAGGAGTTCTAACCTTATTAGATGTGTACCAGAGGAACACATTTTGACACATGACTATTGCTTTAAAAATTCCCTGACCACCCAACATGTGCTTGCCAAGACCAGGAGGGCTGAGTAGGGTAGGTAAAACAAAAGCAGCAAGGTGTGACCTGGGGGACAGTACAAAAGGCATTATTTAAACAAAACAAAACAAAAAAAGTTTCAGCCCAATGAGGTTTGGGTATGCCCAGTACCTATGCCCTGCAGACTTTTATGGGGGTGGGGAATGGAGGGAGAAGGAGAATGGATTAGAGTATTTGGAATCCAGAACAGAAGCAACAGGCTCTACATTTAATTTGTACGGCACCATTTTGGAACCACCTTCAAGCTGGGGGCTGAATCCATTTCAGAAAAGTTCTTGGGGGCCATATTCTAGTAACGAATGGGACCAAAGGTAAAAAGACAGGACCAAAAACACCAGCTTAAAACCCATATTGCTGGTAAGCAAGCCCCAGGAGAGGCATTTCAGCCTTCTACAGTAGGAAGAAAACCTGGACAACGACTTGGAAGTCACCAAACAATAATGCCACAAGGAAGGGAAACCCAGAGAACCAGATGAAGACCCCAGGAAGACCAGATGTGGCTCCAGGGCCAGAGGTTCCCCAACTTTGTTGTACTGCCTACTGCTATCATTTTCACTGCACTGGTAAAAGCACTACACATTCTAGCACAGTTCTGATTCCCGCCACTATCTATATCAGTGGTTCTTAACCTTTTCTTTACCGCAGACTCCTTTAAAATATCTTTTGTTGCTGTGGACCACCAAGACTTAGCTCAAGATTTAAAACTTTAAAGTGCATCAAATATTTAGTTAAAGTTGCTCAGTTCTTTAAATATGGAGCCACTTAGCATCATTCACTTCCACGTTCTCATCACACGCAGACGTAGCAAGTGCTGAGTACATTTTTTGCTATCAAACGGTAAGTTTCATAACTTTTGAATGATTTGAGGTATTGTTATGAAACTTTGCACAAATGATTTCTATCACTGGCAAAAGATCCTTGCTTTTTGAGATCAATGTATAACTATCTGTCTTCTTTCCTTCTGTTCAGTCTTCCTTCCTTTATCTCCATTTTAACTGTAAATGCTCATAACATTTCTTCAAGCCTTTATGGACTCCATGTGAAGACATCTATGGGCCGCAGGTTAAAGATCATTGATCTCTGTTTTCCTAAGTAATTTTTAAAATCATCTTACCTGGCTGTCAAGGCCAAGCATCATGAGCATGGAAAAGAAGAGAATTGACCAGAGAGGCGACATGGGCAGCTGTGTGACAACCTGTGGGTAGGCAAGAAAGGCCAGTCCTGGACCTGCAGCCATCAAAATACATTGAGCCATTACTGTTTATTTATTTTACAGCTTTCCTCAGACATGAAATTCAGGAGGGTTAAGATCCTTGTCACCCTACATGGACTTATATTTTACTTTAATGGTAGGGCAACATCCAATGGAATTCTGGGATTTGCAGTTTTGTGAGGCCCAAGAGCACTCTGGCTGAGAATTCTGAATGTCCCTCCCTGAACTGCACATCCTAGGATTCCATAGGATGTTACCATTGCTGTTACAGTGAAATGTACTGTAACAGTGTACTTACTGTAATAAGGATCTATGTAAGTATCTTATACATAAGAGTCTGGATGGATTGCTCGTCATGTGGATTCTGCAAACATTTCCTCCCTCCTCTACATGCATTCCATTAGATGAAATAAGGCAGTGATGTCAGGTGGAATTTTAATCCAGTACAAGGAGATTGATCACAAAATCTAGGAGTTATAGGTCAAATGTTTATGTCTGGGCTACAAGTACTATTTTGTCCTTAATCTGTCACATAACCCACATGAAAGAAATGCACAGAGAATTTTATAGTCACCATTGAAAGGGCACTGCCTATAGAATTCAGGTTTGATGGTTGTGAGTCATTTACTGTCAGACCAAGTCTTGCAAATGCATCATAGAATGGTACCAAGGCTAAAGCCAGTTTTTTTGCAGAGCTTAGAAACATCGCTTTTAAAGACTACAATCCTCGAAACACCACAAAAAAGCAGACTCCGTAATGAACTCGAACCTGGGTTTGATCAGATTGGTACCAAACAGGTAGCATCAACTGCACAGTGATCCCTGACATTCTTGGATCATGACTACACAACAGTGAATCCACTGGACTGCAGCAAGGTGAAAGTGGATGCTCTTCTGAGACCACCTGAGTATCTCCTGCCTTTACCAGAAGATCTGGTAATTATGTGTGGGTGCAAGCCATGCCATGCAAAAGCGTGCAAATGCAAGAGGTTCTTCATGATACACTGTCCTTTATGCAGGTATGTCTAATGGTTAGGGTTGCTGGGTTAAACTGGGGACAGAGCTCTTCTATCTTTAATGGTTGCCTGGAAAAAAATCCGTAAAATTCCCTCTTCTGCATAGCTATTAAAGGCCAGGACTGCTGTCCTTTATTTCACCTGGCAACCCTACTCAGAATGTTTCTTGAACAGCAAACTCATTTAGGAGTCAAAATGTATGTAACTGTCATTTCTGATGTAAATGTAGTATCTAATTTAATGCTTATTAAATATTTCTTTACTGCATTTTTAAAGATATCATAAAACTCAGAATGATATCCTTTATTCCCCCTTTCTCTCTGAAAACTGTGAAGAGACCCAGTATGATGCCACAGTTTGAGCATTGGACTAGAACTCTGGAGATGAGGGTTCAGATCTCAGGTTCTGCCGAGACACCCATTGAGCTGACATAAATATTATATAGTACACTACTTCTGAGCATGTGCAGAGTTCATTTTTCTCTTCATCGAACAATTGCAGGCTTTCTCTAGGAGTAGACCTTCATAGAGAGAGTCAGTGTGATGTAGTGCTTTAAGTGCTGGACTCCTAACTTTTAAGACGAAGGTTCAAATCCCACTCAACCATTGAAAGCTACTCAGTGACTTTGGGCAAGTCACACTCTCACAGCCTTAGAAGAAGACAAAGGCAAACCCCCTCTGAACAAATCTTGCCAAGAAAACCCCATGATAAGTTTGCCTTAGGGTTGCCATAAATTGGAAACAACTTGAAGGTACACAACAAAAAGGACTTCACTGAAACACAGTAAGAAAGAATCAAGACGTTACTTTAAAAAATCATCAGCATCAGCATCATCGTCATCTTAATTATATCCTGCTCTATTCTCAGGTTGGCCCTCAAAGCGGTAAAAAACTATTTAGTAAATGAGACGCTTTGATATGATGCAACCATAACATTTTTGTGTTAAGGAGAAAAATTTCATAAATTTGTCAAAGATTTATTTATTATAAGGACAGTTGAGGCAATATCAAGATGATGAATATTGATTTTTAAAGGAGGAATGGTGCAGATATAATAGCTACACTGGATTAAATTTCAGGCATAATGACATAAAGTTCATTTTGGCTGTCCCTCACTTGGGGGGAAGTTGGTGTGAAAGAAGTATGATTCAGAATGAAGGATCGAGAAGAAAAGAAGAGCAACTGATAAATTAATTTTTTTTTTAAAAAAGATATAATTAAAAACCAAACAATACTAAAGTTAATACACAATTACACAGTCAAAAACGCACTCCTCCATTTTCCTTGATGGCATTTTTGAGAGCCTAATCCAATTTTGCAGAAAACTTTAAAAGCTTAACGTGTAGTGATACCCCATGCTGCTGGTTAACCCCTGTTGGTAATCCTGCTTGTCTGAGCCACATCATATTCCCCACTGAAATTACTATACCTGAAGATGCCAACTCAGCTATTGACTTCTTGGTGATGTGAGCCATGAATCCAATAATGGAGAAAATAACAAATCCTGCAAAAATGCTTGTTGAGGAATTTATACCACAAACAATGATGGAATCTCTGAAAAAGAAGAAAATAGTTGATTGATTGACTGATGGAAGAAAATTTCTACCCTGCATGGCTCACAAAGCAGTTTCCAGATCTAAATGCAAAGTTACAATTGTTGGATTAGGGGCAGTGCAGGGCTGGCCTGGAGAGGGCAAAACTCCTGGGTTACCAGCCAATAAGGGCTGCCGGCCACACATCCCAGTCCCTACTGCAGAAGAGGAAGAGAGGAGAATGACCACATACATGGCTGTGGTGATGGGTCCTCATTCTTTAGCAGCCCTGCTCACACAAGAGAGGAGGTGGCAGGGGTGATGCAAAGCCTGGCTATTGTTTCTAATGCCTGTTGGAGCAAAGATATTACTGCAGGGGAGCCCCCCATGCAGCAGGAGAGGCAATTTTTCCAGTTCCCCTTCCCAGGTACCTGGCACTGGCAGACATTAAACAAAAGCTGTGTTCTGTATTGCTCCTACCTTGTTCCCGCTCTCTCTCAGCAGTGGGCAAGCAGAACTAGAAAAGCTAAAGGATTTACTTCCCTTCCTCCTCCTTCCATGGGAGAGAAGATGCAGGGAAACACATAAATGTGTGTGTGTGTATATCTGGGTGTTTGGGTACTTGTGCAGGGATGATACCAAAAAGGGCAAAAACTGGGGAGCACTCAGTGAAATCCACAAGAGAAAAGGAGACACATGTCTCAAGATGCTGGAAGATTGCCCGTATTTGCTAAAGCTAAATTTGCTTTGTTTGAGGCATTTCTGCCCATAGATACTCTTAAAGTCTTCCTTGGGATTTTTCTCCTCTGATAGCTTCTTGAAGACTCTACAAGAATAAAAGTATCCACAGGTTGAAATGCATCAGTCTTCTTAACTAATAAAGACCTGTGAAACATCCATAAAGGTGGCTCTTTAAAGCCAGAATGGGACCCCCTCAAGCAGCCGCCGCAGTAGCAGTAGTTGGGAGAGGTGCTAGTAGTTGGAGAGGTGCCAAGTTAGTACCATCCTAGGCCCTGAGATTTCAAAGCCAAAACCTGAGACCAAAGGGCAGCCCCAGTGATGTCATGGGGGTAAGGTGATGTCATTAAGCACAATACATTAAGGCCTTTTCCACAGACAAATGTCCCATGATGGTTATGCGAGAGGAGCAGGACCGCAATGACACTTCTGTATGACATCCTCATGGTCCCATCCTTCTCCTGTTGCCAGCGGGTATGATCGAGAATTAAATCATTGATGGGTTTTCCCTGTCAATGATGCTCAATCGTGTGACACACCCATACTTACCTGCCCTGTAGATGGCTTGGAAGCATGATGGAGCCACTTCCTTCCCAGCTGCACTTCAGAAGGAAGAGATGTGTCCATCATGCTCTCTTTTGCATGGAGCTGGTCTGGTGCAGAGGGGAATGCTCCTGTCATGCTCTCTTCCAGGCAGAGCTACTGCTGGAATTGCTATCTAAGGCTATCTAAGGTAGGGTACGGAAAGGGCCTAAGTGTGTGTGCACACACCCCATTTTCAAGGTAGTGCTCTTGCCCTAAGATTCTTCCCCTTCCCCTGAGAACTCAAAGCCAGGCCCTGAGCTCTGAGAATTCCTATTTGCCTGAAAGAGAACAGCTATCTTTTTTTGCTCTTGGGTCTCTGGCCTCTAAGCTATGCTGCTGCTTGGATGCAGACAGATCTTGTATGAGAAGACACATACTTCCACTTGTATACAGCAGCCTTGCTGAATTGTATGGTTCTCCTGTCCTGCCGCAGCACCCATGGTCAATCCTATGTCATTTTAGAAGATCTTTCAACCCTCAGGATTAGTTTTCAAGTACGTGCAGGGGACTGTAGTAGAGTAAGGGAAGAGATGAAAACTGGGACATGTGTAAGCAAGCAACATCAGAGTGTGGTCAAGATGACAAACACCATTAGTGAGGAAGAACACACAAGCTAGGAGATGCTGCAGCAGTTTAGTTTTGCCTGAGCCTTCTGGAAAGGACAAGATTCCGCCCTCTCCTCTCCTCTCCTGCTGAGTCAATGGATGCAAACTACTCTTGTACTTTGAATTCATTTTGCACTAATCAAAGTAATCTGAAAACAATGCGGGCAAGTAGGAGGAGAGGAGAGAAACTGAGACATCAGCTGAAAAAGTAGGATGACCAAGGATTAATCTGGACAGTCTCTATCAAATAAGGACAGTTGGAAGGTATGGTGTTGGACTAGGACTCTTGGAAACCAGGGTTCAAATCTCCAGTCAGTAAAAGAAACCCACTGGGTAACCTTGGGCAAGACACACTCTCTCAGCAGAAGAGGAAAGCAACAGCAAACCTCTTTTGAATAAATGTTGCCAAAAACACAAAACAAAACAAAACCTCTAGGATAGGGTTGCCATAATTTGCAACTGGTTTTAAGGAACATAGGAATAACAAAACCAAACACAACATGAAATCATTAAAAAGCATCATGACAGTAAAATAAAAGAGTTGGTCTTGTTAAATAGAATACATTGTCCCAACATGGGGGTTAAATGTATTAGCATCACCCTCCTAAAATTCAATTTAAAAATAAGGAGGTCAATTAAAATACTTTTGGGAGGGAGCAATGAGCAGTAAGAAGTATTGACTAACTGACAAGGCTAGTTATTTATATTGGAGAATATTCTTAGAATTAAGATAGTAAGATATTTTAATGTTAATAGAGATTGTGTAAAGTTTTACTTACTAATAGTTTATATCTTCTTAGTTTAAATAAATATAGATAAGGAATGTAGAGGAAGTATATTGGAGGAGAAATATTAACTGTTCTTTTTTGGGAAATCAAATATGTATTCCCTTTTTAGTGGTTTGGTTTATTAGTTTATAGTGTGTTAGTGTAGTAGGTTAGTTTAGTTTAGTTTTGTTTGTATGTTGTTGTTGTGTCCATTTCCCCCTATATGTCATTTTATATTATTTTAAAGGGGTTTCAATAAAAAAATTATAAAGAAAACTTTTGGGAGGGAGTTCTACAATCTGGGTGCCACTACTAAGAAGACCGTTTCTACCCAGAACATCTCTGAACATGCTGGAACACAGAGGAGTGCTTTGGGTGTTGAATGCAGAAATGGTTTTGGTAAAGAAAGTTAAGACCTCCCACTTTACCTACCTCATCAGCCAGTTAAAACAGCACATATGACAAGAGATGAAGGCATTTATTGATCAGTAAACTGGATAATCAAGTGAGGCTTTGCCATGTGCTTTGCCACGCCAAGAGGCAAGTCTAGACCGGTGAAGGCAGGACTTGACTGTGGAACTCCCTCCTAAAGGCAGGCTTTCTTTAGAGCTCTGTTGAGCACCAGGCAGGTGGACAAAACTGCAGTATTCTACATGGCCTTTCACTTTTGAAAACTGGTTTGAAAAGGCTTTTGGAATTGTTTTTAGCTGTTCTTGAATAATGTTGTCAGCTTTTCAAAATTGGCTTTTTAAAACAGCTTTTAATCTGTTCTATGCTCTTGTCTATTTTAAGGTACTTTGATTTTAGAGCCTCCAATGGCAGACAATAATAATAAATACTGTAAACAAACAATCTGCAATAAATCAGACCAAAGTTTTGCTTAATCCAGGATTTACTCATGAAAAGTGTTCAGCCAGATGTTTAGGGAAACCCATAGAAGTGACTGGCCACTTTTGGAAATGAAATGCTGGGTTGAATAAGCCTCTGGCAGTATCCACCAGAGCTCTTTTGGACAACTCTCCTTTTTTATTTATCTCCACCATCTGTTATTTTTCTCTGAACATCAGGATTTCACTTATAGTCACTGAATGGATACACTGGTATAATTCTGCTTTTCTTCCATTTTGCATTGTTCATTCAAATCTCCATTTGGTCCTGTTCCAGACATGAAGATTTCCATTATGTCTGAATAGATTATTTTCCCCATTGTATCAATATTTTTTAAAATCTTGTGCTAATATATGCATTTTTGCAAACTTTTTAACCTAAAATACATATTTGTTGAGATGAGAACCAAGTTGCAAAATTCAGAAAAGGGCCAAAACTGGTTGATAACTGCATTTTAACTCATGCATTTGTCCCAAAAATATTAACCATACAAATGTTGACTGAAGAAAAGTCTTTGAGCAACCCTAGACACTGGCAAACCTATTCTCAATGGATTTATATAATCTTCCTTTAAAGGGTCCCAATCACAATTTGTGGCAGCTAATTCCATAAGACAATTGGTTTGAAGAAGTAATATCTTTTATCTGTCTTGAATCCAGTGCCAATTAGTGTCACTGGATTATCTTAAGTTCTAATGTTATGACATCAGAGAGAGAAAAGAATGTCTAGATCCACTTTTAGTCCAGTGTCATTTGAAATGTTACAAACTTTCAGCATATCCTACTTAGGTTGTCTGTTTTTACTAAGCTAAAAATTCTGAACTTGGAAGCTTGGAAGAGAGGTGAGTTTTCAGACCCAAACTGTCAGAAACCCCCAGCCAACATTGGCTCTGACCATGCCTTGTTAGACCATTCTGAAAGTTGAAAGTCACTTTTGTAAGCTCTGTGTTAGCCTTGTCTCACATAGAAGCTGTCATAAACATTTGCTTATTGGGGCTGTCCCTTTTCTGTCATTATTTCTCTGGGAGAGGAAAAGAAGGATTATATGGCATTCTCCTGTAATCAAAAATCAAGACAGATCAATATAGGTGCTCTGCGTGAGTCTATCTTCAAAGAAACTTTGGAAGCTACAGTTGATCCAGAATGCTGAAGCAAGGAAGCTAGTAGGCACATGGCCATGAAACCATGTTAACTCCTATTAGCACTGGTTGGCAATTTGCTTCTTAATACAGTTCAAAGTGCTGGCAATGTAAACCACTTTAAGCCCAAAATAGGCAGTGATGAATTTAAGTCTTTTACTCTAAGTTTCAAGTCAAGTCTCAAGTCTCTACCTTCAAGTCTCAAATTGAGTTCCAAGTCCTTGCGAGATACTTCCAAGTCAAGTCTCAAGTCTGGGAGCCAACTTTATACCCCAACCTATATTCTAGAATTTCTGGATAGAGTCAAATAAAGTCAGTTGTAACAATTTAAGAAAAGTCAGCCTTCCACATTTGCGATTTTGCCATCTGTACCTTTGGAAGTGAGGAATAGGATCCTTCTTACTCCCCCTTCCTGAAGCTGGAGAATTTTGTATCAGTGGGCATAAAAGAGTCTGAAGTTTTAGAAGTGGGGAATATGATCCTTCCTACTTTCCATTTCCAAAGCTGGAGGCTTTTTCAGAAGTGGGGAATACGATTCATCTTATTCTCCATTACTGAAGCTTCAAAAGCTTTAGAAAGAAGGATTCTTCCTCCTCAATCCTATTGTTTAGCACATTTGCTATTCCCTTTTAAGAAACATGTCTTGCACTCTGAGGGTGAGTCTTGCCTTCTCCTCTTAGGAAAAATTTTAGAAGGCTCCTTTGATATGCAATGAGAACAGGCTGCCAAGCAGACCTCAATCCACTCTTGATCCCATTGCCTACCATGTTTGCTGTTCCCCTCCAAGAAGTGCGCCCATGCTTTGGGCTTGAGGCAGATCATCATGTGACCAGTAGGCAAAAAGAGATGGAAGCATTGTTTAAATTCATAAGGTTTCTGGATGAATGTGTTATGTTATTGAACCCAGGGCAGCAGGTCAGTCACTAAAAATATACAAGTCACAAGTCAAGTCAAGTCAGTGCATTGTTAAATGTAGAGCTGTGTCCAAGTTGAGTCACTGAAGTGACTTAAGTCTGACTTGAGTCCAAGTCAATTGATTCATGTCTACATCACTGAAAATGGGGTACCTGAGGTATCACCTCTTCCAGTATAAACTTGTCTACTCCTTAAGATCAGGCACATCTGTCCCACCTACAGCTGATGGTGACTACTCAATGGCTGTGCCACCATTATTGGAAAAGTTTGCCCCCATAGCTTGGTTTGTTCCTGCCTTGGCTATCTTTGGCTGTTTGGTAGAGACTATTTTCTTTCAGCAGGCTTTTGCCTTGTTAAACATTTGATCACTTAAATGCAGACAAAAGGGGAGAATGGTGGTCCTGCCTAATGGATTTTTGTGGTATTAATACCAGCAGGATTTCAGTGCTGAGCTTTTATACACTAAAGGAAATACATACTCTGTGATCCAATCACTGAAAAAAGAAACATTTTATTGTTTCTGGATATCCATTCAGAGATAGATGAAAAGAAGAAGTGCTAGCTTGGTTTACCCAAACCCTTAGAGCAGTGGTTCTCAACCTGTGGGTCCCCAGATGTTTGTGGACTTCAGCTCCCAGAAGCCCTGAGCATTGACCATAGTGGCTGGGGCTTCTGGGAACTGAAGTCCACAAACATCTGGGGACCCACAGGTTGAGAACCACTGCCTTAGAGCTAGCTTCCATGAGTACTGCTGTACCTGCAACCATCATGGAGACATGTAGCTACCTTTTCCAAGGAAAAATACAAGAAATGCCTTTTAGAGAAGCAGTAGGTAGGAAGTAAAGTCTAAGAACTGCAGCCTACATATCAACACACAGAAAAAGACAGAGATATTCCTAGGGCTACCTGCATATATTTCTGCCACTCCCATGCATCAGTTTAGGTCACTTGTTAACAAGCATTGGTGCTCAGCTTCTAGCACTTCCTAAAAAGGAAATTCTGGGGTTGTGGTGCCACTATGGAAAAAGTCCCACCTCTAGAATCCACCAATCAACTATTCTTAAAGTTATCTTCCTCAGATAAGAGGATGAAATATATATTAAATGAATGGAGGAATTCATAGAAAAGTAGAAACATAATGTAAGTACCATGAAAGATTATGGATGTTTTGAGTATGTTGAATCTGTATAAGGGTTGGTTGCTAAAAATAGAGTAAAAATGAATCTTGTTCTTGGTTGGCTATGCCCTTTGAGATAAGCCATGATGTCACTGAGAGCAGAGAACAAGTGAACACAATGAGCTTGCAGAGAAAAGAAAAAATTGAGATGGGGAAGCAAGAAGAAAGCTAAAAGTCAGATTCAAAAGTTCATGCAGCAGCTAAGTTGCCATCACACATTGTTTCTCCATGGCTGGATGGAGCATCTTAAATTTAGTCTGCGGTTCATAAGCAAGGCCCTGGTTTCTAGTTAATGGATTGAGAGCACCAAAGGGTTTAAGAAGTTTTTCACGTAAATGTTTAAAACCTCTTCAAGCCTCTCAAGGGATAACTATGAAAGAGGAGGGCAGCAAAAACCCACTTCTGAAGGATCATCTGATGTTCAGTGGCCCTGAGAAAGACTGCACAGTAGAAAGTGTGAGCCAAGAAAGAAAGAAAAAAACACTGAAAGCCAAGATCTTACATTGGAATTGTATTGCGTAAATCTCAACATGTGAAGTTACACATTGAGTGTGCTATGCAGCTTTTGGGTTGAATGGTAACATTTCACCCTGAATGCACCTCTGCAGTCACGCGTGTGTGAGCATTTGCATCTTCATGGATATGTGTATCTGCATGTACAATGGCACCACATGCATAACTCCATTTCTACAAGCTTGAACTGAATACAGATGTTCCTGTGATGGGCTTTTGATGTGAAAGGTTGTCTAATTTAATAAATACTGAGGATATTTGTTTAGGTATGCACTGTGTATAAAATAAGGGGCTGTTGGGAGGGAGTGAGAGAATGGAATGTTGAGAGTGTATATTGATTGGTGGAATGTCTGGGGGGATTTGAATAAAGTTGGTAAATGATAGTTGGGATGACAGTTCATATAGTCAGCGTAATAAGAAATAAGTAAGTGATGTAAAGATTAGAGATAAGAGAGACAGTCCAGTCAGCTTATAAATTAATAAGTAGTGTTTAAGAGTCTGAATTAGCTGGCAGTGGAGTATATGAGAGTGTGTGAGCTCTGTTCTAAGTGTATTAAATAATTAATATGTTTTGTTATGTTTAACTTCTGTTAATAAAGTGTTATTTTTGTAATTATATGCTTTTGGCTGCCAGGGATGCTATATATTATAAAGCTTGGAGTCAGACAAGGTATCTGTGGTGGCAACAGTGAAAAAAGAGAGGAGGTGTCCAATGGAAATATAAGTTGCATTACATCTCACACAGGCATCTTAAGGGAACCTAGGAGGTCCCTGCAGTTGGTAGCCACAGCTGTAGGGCAGGAGGAAGTCCTTACAATTGGTTGCAGAGGTAGGGACAAGGGAAAGGCCTCACTCTTGGTGATAACTGTGAGATTTGTGGAAGTCTTCACATCTGGTGGCAGCAGAAGTTTAGACAGAACCTCACACCTGGCACACTTGTGTGCCAGGTGGTAAACCCCCACAGTTCTGCAAATGCCTAACTAGCATCTAAGAGAGAAACGTATGCACGTACAGGCTGCTAACAAGATTCCAGCCAAAGAATTTGGGTATCTTCAACAGCAGAAGAAAAGGTACAGTGCTACAAGGGAATGGTTAGTTAGTCTTTGTGAATGAGGCAAAAATGCTGGATGATGATGGATGTTGGAGAAGGACCATCATTTAAAATTACTTATTTTTATGGGCAGCTTTTCATACTTCAGTCTACTGTCTGCATTGCACAAGATGTGTCACTAAATGAGCATCAAGAAGAGAAAGAGATCTGAAATTGTCCCCCTTCTTTTTGAGTGGTTACCTGGTTAGAAGAGTGCCTCTGTTGCTATTCTTATATTTGACTTTCTATATTATTTTGTGTGATTAGACTACATGAAGAATGTGGAGAAATTTCATCCCTTAAATCCATATGCCCTGGATTCATGCTTGGAAATAAACTTAACCCTGTGGCAAATGTAAGAATCAATGAATCCTACCTCAAAATAACAAAAAACTTTTTAGAAATGTTTTGAACTCCATTTTTTAAAAAGTAGAAGCTTTTTCTTTCTTTCTTTTTCTTTTTTTAAAAATTCAGTCTTACTCTAAACCAATCTTCCCCAATCTAGCACCCTCCAATTGTGTAGGACTACAACTCCTAACATCCCCAGACAGCATAGCAAACAGTTGAACCCAACAGACCTGTAGACGTTGTTGTGAAAGGTGTTATAGCTTCCTAGAGCAATCAGAGATCCCAGCCCTAAACCATAGGAGAAAAAGATCTGTGTAGCTGCATCCATCCAGACCTGTAAAGGAAGCAGATGGTTTAAAATTCTATACACTAGACATCATCTACTATTTCAGAGACATTCATGTGCTTATAGATTGTCTTATCCTGTTTAGAGTGGTAAGTGCTGGTCATTGTGCAATTGTAGGCAGCTACAATCTGATCTACCTACAATACCTTATCTCTTCTAAGGTAATAATAACAACCACTAAATATTCCTCTGAAAGCATGATGTAGTGGTTTGAGAGCTGAACTACAACTCTGGAGACTAGGGGTCAGTTCTCCACTTGGCCATGGAAACCCACTGGGTGACTTTGGGCAAGTCACATTTTCTCAACCTCAGAGGAGGGCAAAGGCAAACCCTCTCTGAATAAATCGTGTCAAGAAAACCCCATGATAGGTTTGTCTTAGGGCCCTCATAATTCGGAAATGACGTAACTGCACACAACAAGAAGTATTCCTCTAGGCCTGGGGTGAGAATCATGTGACCCTCCCCCTCCCAGGCATGTCTCCCTCAGGGCTTTTTCTGAGCCCCTCCATGATCCATCCACCCCACCCCATCAAAAAGTTCTGTAGGCAAATGTTTATTTCTGCCACCCCACCCCACCCCACCCACTCCCATAAAAAAGAAAAGAGAAAAAGAAGCAAAATAGACTAGTCCAGGAATTGTGATTTGCCATAAAGTATACTACAAGCCCCCCTGCACCTTGATTTTTTTTTAAAAAAAGATCCCCAATAATCCCAAAAGATTTTTACAAAACCAAAAGTGGATTTCTGGCTAATTCTACATTTGTTTTTTTTTGGGGGGAGGGTGAGGTTCCAGCAGGTCCCAGAGGCCAAAAGATGGTCCCTAGGACCATTTCCTCACTAGCTTGTTATAGTACTATTATTCCACTTCCAACATCCTATGGAATCCTTTAAGGCCCCTCCCTAAACTGCAAACCCAAGGATTCCATAGGATGTTGGAAGTGGAATAATAGCACTATAATAGGCTAGTGCAGAAATGGCCTAGATCTCCAGAACTTGCTCTAGGAATAACTTATGTCACCATACTCTCTGACATTTCACAGGGAAAAAACTAGGTCACCTGTGGCCAAGCAATATCAGAATGTGGTCAAGATGGCAAAAGATATTGATGAGGAAGTATGGACAAGCTTGGAGAGGCTGCACCAGTTTGCATTTGCCTGAGCTTACCGTGGGCTTATAATGTTGGTTTTCTACCCCATCCTCTCCTCTTCCCTACCCCCAGAAATTGCATTTTGTAATCAGTTTTCAGCAACAGAAGGAACCCAGAGACAAAAGTGGGAGGAGGAGAAAAAAAATGGAACAGGCAAAAAAGCAGGGTAACTGAGGATCAGTTAAGGCTGTGAAATTAGGACAGTTGGAGGGTATGTCGATATAGACTCCGAGGAAGATATGAGGTTGCTCAGATCCTGGGATTAAATCTAACCCCCACTGGGATTCCAATTTGGTCCTTTGGGATAGTTAATGGCTATTAGAAGCTGCTTTAATCATAGTTTATTTGGGGAAGTTCCACATAAATAATCTAACTTTTATATGATGCTGGTATGAAAAGTTATTGCCATGCAGAAAAGTTGCCAGGCAGGTCCACATGGCAGAATCCAGAGCTGGGAAACGTTACTTTTTTTGGATGACAATTCCCATAATGCTCAGCCAGTGTGGTCATTGGGCATGCTGGCTGGGGGGATTCATTGAGTTGTTGTCCAAAAAAAGCAACTCTTCCAGGCTAGGTGGCCAAATCAATGCCAGGAGCATCCCTGAATGACACACCAGCACATGTAGAAACTGCTATTCTGGAAACACTGATTTAAATATTTCAATTTCATTTTCCATCTTGAGTTGCAAGAAAATGCTGGGACAATTGGCAGTTGTTGTACATAGCAGTAATTAGTTCCACAGGGATCAGTTGGAAATAGAAACCTCAGATTTGGAGAGTTTGCTGAAATCTGGCGTGATGTAAAAGAGGATTCCATCTTTGGCTCCTGGCAAAGTGACTCCACGAAAGAACAGAATAAACAGCATGAAGTAAGGATAAGTAGCTGAGAAGTACACAACCTAGAGGAGAGAGAGAGAGAGCCTTTCTAGACATTTAATTGGTATGTGGATGTTTGATTAATATTTATCTCATAACTGAAGGTTCTCTGGTAACTAGCAACATCTAATGTTTTCTGACAGCATCTGTTGACATACAATCTCTCTTCATCTGAACATCTCTGACATTTGCTAATCATTACTGGATGGTATTTGCCTCTACCATATAACAGCCCTCAGTATTTGATGATACTTGCCATCTAATGGTCAGCATTTGACATCTCACATGCAATAGCTGCTCAGCATTGGGTAGTTTATGATATACAGTAGCAGTCAGTATCTAATATATAGCAATCAGTGGCTACAATCCTGTACGGCTCAGTGTAGCTTAGTAGTTCTGTGTGTAGACTTACGTTAGGTTGAGACATAGACCGTTTCCCTGCAAGACTTACCATACAGACTCTGAACCTCCATGTACAGCTATTCTATGGCTTGACGGGGAGCAGGGAAGATCAGAGAAGTGTCTGGTTATGTCCTTGTAGCTGGACATGAAATTATTACATCAGCACCAAGATCAACCAGGGTTGTTTGGAGGTCTCAACATTGCTGTAATCATTTTGCATCTTGCTATGGGGACATAGTAATATATTTTCAATTCTGCCTGCTCCCCATGATGCATGGAATGGCCATTCTGGGGGAGGGGGCTACAGAAGTTGTATGGTAAGTTGCGGGGGGACTCTGGGTACTTTTGAGAAATAAAGGGCATACCAGTCTCAGCAGCACCCCAAGAAGGACATGCACAGATGTAAGGGAAATTTACATGTGTGTGTGCCACTAAATGGGTGCCAAGCAATATGTGAAAACCTCTAAAAGGTGATCTATATCAGCAGTCAATATTTGATATGGCATGCAGGTTGCAGTGTCTAGCAGCATCTGCAGCAACAGTTAGTATCTGATCATATTAGAAGGCAGATTTTTTTTCAAAGAAATTTACAAAATTTTATATTAACAATCTTCCAATTCAAAACAAGCAGACTTCAGCTTGCAATGGCAAATTTTGTTTCATAAATATGTATGTTCAGTTTTGCATTTTAACATCTCTACCCACATCTGATGATTTCAAAATCTGAAAAATTTCAAGGTTTGCAAAATTCATTTCAGATCTGTTGAATGTAAATGATTTTTTCAACACAGAGGAAAAAATACATCTGTCAAAGGTAGTAGTGGAACATATAGTTAACATAAAGTACCTTTCCAGTCCATTCAACCCCTTTCCAGATGGAGAAATAGACCAGGACCCAGGCTAATGCAAGTGTGCCAGCCAATGGCCAACGAATATTTCCTGGCTCCCCTAGGCCTCCAGAAAGTTGGTGCATGTTTCTTCTGCAAGAGAAGGGGCAGGAAATCATATTAGCCAAGAGCTCACAGACTGCATTATGCAGGTTATTAAAAATGGGTTACCAAGAAGTACAGAAAGAATTAAAAAATAAGACAAGGAGAGAGTTCAGGTGATTCCAACACATAGCAAAAAAAAAAAAAGGAAACATTCCCCCCTGTATGACAAAGGAGAATACAGATTTGCATATATTTTGCATATGCTGATTCTTATTATAGATTCAAAATCAATTTGGATAAGCAGATGGAAAAAATCCTGTGCTTCACTAGATTCTTCCCAGCTGAATCCAGCCAATGACAAGAAACAAGCTTGTATCATTTTCTCAATTTTTAACTGCCGTTGTTCTTTGCTACTGACTTTATCATGGCTTTATCATGTGCTGTTTTTCCTCTTCCCCCTTCTCCTCTCTGCCTCCTCCTCCTCCTCCTTTACAATTTTAATGGATTGTACATCACCCAGAGAATCCCGTGATCTAAAAATGCAACTGAGACCAATAACAGCGACATAGCCACAGCTGCCAGGAAAGCTCACTTATAAACAAGACAACCAGAGAGAGAGAGGGAGAGGGAGAGGGAGAGGGAGATTGGCTGCCCATGTTGACTGTTTGGAATCTGAAAGTGAAATATTTCCAAGCCTCTTCCCAGGGTGTGAAAGCATTGGTAGGATCTTCGGGACCCTTCAAACTACAAAATGAGACCACTGTGAATCCACTTTAATTTCCATGGCTCCATTCAATGGAATCCTGGGATCTGCAGGTTAGGGAAGCTCAGACAGAAGGCTCTAGAGCCTACCAGAATATATCCCCAGGATTCTGTAAGATGTTGCCATCTTAGTATAGTGTGAAGGGCACCAAGGTGTTCTGCTTGAGTGCCCAGTATACCAGGTGTTGAACACAGCTGGGATTAATTCATAATGACACCAGCCCTGTCCAAAAACCAAGCTGGGGAAAAGAAGTCAATACACTTCCAAAACATTGATATTACACACTCCCAGTGTCACCTTCAAAAATGAACTTCTGGTTTCAGAATTTGGATCCTTCCCTCTTTCCCCTGTCTTAAATGCTGTCTTTTAAAGGTGGGTGATGTAATGCTTTTCTTACAGAAGGTAAAGTGGAAGATCCCAGCACTATACCCAACCTTCCTTTCTCCATCCAGCCCAGCCCCTCTATTGATGAGATGACTCCAATTGTGGCAAAACCTGACTTAGGCTGGAGACGTACTCCCAGAACTCGGTCACAGCGCTGGTCAGGTTGGTGGTGTCATTCAAGGAGTAGTTAGAGAAGCATCTGTCTGTATTCCAAGCATTTCCACAACTATGCCAGGGCAGGGTCTAAAAGGGAGAAAAGGTGTTGACAGTACAGTTCACCTTGAACTTCTTAAGTAGTTGCCAGAGATACAGGGGCTCTGCCATTAACACTACACTTGCCACTCTTTGTGAAGGACTCACACAACTGCAGTTTTATGGTCCATGTTCAACTCAAACGAACCACTACTTTGTAGTAGAATTCTATGCGTGCCTAAATTGAGGAACAGTTACTTAGTGTAAGGATGCACAGGGCCACCATACCCTCCAACTGTTTCAATTTGGCATGGACAGTTCCAACTAATCCTTTTTCATCCCACCTTTTGAGCTACTTTTAAAATATTGCAGTTTCTATCTCCTGCCTTTGCAGTTTCTAACTTCTGCCTCAGTTAACTCAGCAAGTAGGAGAGGAAAGGAGGGGCAAAATCTTGCCTTTCCCAGTAAGCTCAGGCAGAAACCAAAACTTGATTGAGGGCAAACTACTTTGATATTTTGAGTTCAGATTGCAGCAATTGAAGTAAGACAAGGACAAAGAAGGAAGTGGGGGAGAGAGATAAACTGGGACATTTTAAAATCAGGTAAAAAATTGGACTACAGAAAATTTACTTGGTCTGTCTCTGCCAAACTAGGACAGTTGGAGGATATGGAGATAACTAATGATACTACCAAGAAAAGCAAAAACATATGCAGCATTTTCAGGCCCTGAGCCTTCTCCGGGACCACTAGACTCTGTAAAATATTCCCTCCCACTCCCACTGACACTGAGAAGTTATCTGATTGGATCTCAGCTCTCACAATTGTCCAGCTAATATGCCCAGTGGCCATGCAAGCTATGAAGCACCCATACTGGCTGGAGTATTATGGGAGAAGTGATGCAAAAAGTAATTTTTCCCCCTACGTACTGAAATGGAGTAATTTGTAATTACAGGTTCTGGGCCTCTATTCTGTTTCACTCTAATTTAAATAGGGTTTCCTTTATAAGAGGCTATATCTGTCCTCCAGTAGAAGTTAGAGGATACCTCTGAAATGTTATCAAATGTGTTATTCTCATTCTTATTTCTTAGCAGCCTTATGGAGCAAAGCAGGAAAATCAGATTAAAATACAGCAACAAATAGACACATAATATCAGTTTAAAAAGCATACATATATATAAAAAAAATTCATAATTTAAAAACTCATAATTTAAAAACCACCTGGATAGGCCTACTAGATGATATTGGTCTTTCATGTTTTAAACTCAGCTTTCAAATCTCTTTCAGCAGGTCATTCTACAATTTAGGAAGAAAAAGTCCTCTGGTTAACAGTTGCCAGCCTAGCTCTGGATGACTGAAGTAAACTTCCCCCCAGAAGACCTGAGTACAGAGGGTGGATTATACAGAGAAGATGATCCCATAGGTAACCTGGGCCCAAACTATGTAGGGCTTTAAAGATAGCAATCAACACTTTGTACCTTGCCCAGAAACTAATTGGCAGCCAGTAAAGTGGTTGCAATGTGTGTGTAATATGATCACTCCTAGATGTACCAGTAACCAATTTGACTGCCATGTTTTGCACTAACTGAAGTTTCCAGACTTGGTACGGATGTAGCCCAATGTATAGCACATTGCAGAAGTCCAGCCTTGAGGTTACCAGTCCATGTATGGCTATCTTTAGGTCCTCTAGTTCTAGAATAGGGTGCAGCTGGTGTATTAGCTGAAGCTTATAGTAAACACTTCTGGCCATCATATGACAGATTATGACAATGCCTTGATTTTTTTTTTCAATAATCCAAAGCAACTCCTTGAAACAACAAATTAAGTGGAAGACTGGAATCAGACAACTGATACAAATTTCTTTCCTCTTCTGCTTTTTAAAACTTTTGCTTAACTCCTCCCCTCCATCTATAACTTGTCACATTGTTTGGAAAAAGTTACAGGGCTCCCTTGCAAGAGAGAAAGCATGCTGAGGAAAGGGCACTGAGCAGAAGAACAAGTAAAGATGAAAGGGTTGTACAGCATTGATATCCACAGGGCATAGATGTCATCCCTATGCAGTTCCTTGTAGGAAGGGAGCCTCTGTGGATCTCTCTTCCAATAAAGGCTGGCATCCTGTTAGTTGGTAAGTCCAATTTATGCCATTGCAATTCACTTTTTTGGTTGTTGTGGAGGTGGCAATTCTATTTCCACCATGCAATGACCAAAATTGCCCCAAACCCTACCCTGTCAGCAGCAGCAGTATGCACACACGCACACGCACACACCATAGTCATTTTATATGTCTATGTTGTCAGAGAGCAGAGGAGCCAGTGGGGACACATCCTGCTATTTTCCTGCATCTGGATGTTCTACAAGGATGTTACCTGAAAGGATATCCCAAGGATTGCTGGAGGAGGTCCCTGTAAAGCACAAGAGATGGTCTTATTCCTGCCAATCCTTCTGCTTTCCAACAACACAGAAATGGCCATATGAGAATGGGCAGTGCTGTTTAGAAGGTGGGTTTGCAAAGATGTAATTACAGAGATGTAGCTACATACGTTTGCCTCCAAATGTAGGATCTCTGCCAAAAAATTGGAGGTTGCTCGGACACAGTTTCCAAGTGGGACTGAACCCAGCTGCATCAGCGTTATGATCCAAGACAAAGCAGCAGAGGAAAAAAAGAAAGAAAGGAGGGAAGGAAGGAAGGAAGGAAGGAAGGAAGGAAGGAAGGAAGGAAGGAAGGAAGGAAGGAAGGAAGGAAGAGACTTATATAGGTCAGAGAGGTTCTTGTGGAATCTTTTGTCCCATTCTACTTTTGTTCCATTATAAAACTGAGGTTAATCAAGGGCAAATTCCTGAACTAAAGCAGGCATCCTCCAAAGGCACTATACTGAAATCTCTCTCTACCCAAATGCCTATGCTGTGTTTTAAGTGGCACAACAATAGAAGCTGCAGGTGTTTCGGATGACTCTAGGGACTCCTCAACATACGGTGGCTAAACAATGGAAACATTTTGGCAATATGTTTGAGAGCGCAATTTGAACACACACATCCCGCCACAACTCAACATGGACAGAAGCACAGTACATTTCCAGCCTCTCAGCAGCTGTGTGTGCCTAAATGAAGTGGATTCCCATGTGTTCAACAGACACAGATGCTTTTGACTCTATTGATTTCTGAGAGAGAAGGCAGCTGGAGAGATGTTAGAAGGAGCTCTCAGAATAGTAACAGTGGTTTGTCTGTGAAGAACTATATGATAAGCGGAAGAGGGCAACTGAGGCCTACTGGCTGTTGTTTCCACCTGTTTTGAGAATGAATACAATCAGTCTCAATTAGGCTAATACTAACCTTAGAGATTCTTGTTAGAAAATACAGCCTATGCCATTGACTTAGGGTCATTCCAAGGGTATTTTTGCGGGGTGCTGGAAAAAGAGATGGCAGCCTCCAATTGTTAAGAGTCTTTTTGAGGGAACAAAGATAAACTATAATCAGTGGCAAGATTCCTGGAAGCTTAAAAAAACAACAACAACTCTTCCCTTGAATGGTGCCACTCCCACCATTTATTTCACTTGGGGGTGAATTGGTAAATTTGAAAGAGAGGGTCATTTGTGTGTCATTCTTACTGATTTTGAGAACTGTGGGGACTATTTTATTCAAACATTTGTGGTGTTATTTTGTCAAGTCACTCCAACCAGGCCTTCCATGACTCTACTCCTCTGAAGTCCTTCCCACATTATCCACTCAAACTTGACCCAAAACTGTCTGAGCCCCCAAACACCCTACTTCTCCAAATCAACCACTCTTTAAGCAATTTCCCCCCAGATCATTTTAGCTTCACCCAAATTGCTCTTTAATTAGTTTCCCACTCCCATCTCTATACTGCAGATCTTTTACCCACATCTTTTCCCATTGCTCCATCTGGATATGATGCCTCATATTTTGTGCCCATTTAATCATACAAAGCTCAGCCCCTCCCACACATCAATGGGATGGGTTTCTCTCTTATCCAGAGCCACTTGGGTTACATGGCAACCTGTTGCTAGGGCTGCCCTGTCCCTCAGGCTAGCCACACCCCCTGGCTCTGTCACACTGTTGTACATTGGCCAAGTTACAGCTAAGTTGGGGATACTGCAGCTGAGAAAAGATGGGCTTGTGGGGGATTTTGATCATTGCACAGTCAGTTGGTAGTGATTCCAACCTCTATGACAACCAAAAAATTGAGCTGCAATGGCATCAGTCTAACTTACACCTTTGTGACTAGCAGCCAGTATTGTTTAATATGGTTTCAACACACTCAGAGGAAGCAATAGGCTTGGCCTATACTCCTTCCAACAGCATGCCCTCTAAAGGAACACTAAAAAAAGAAAAGAAGGACAGGTTTTTATAAAGTTGAAACTTGTTAAATTATATGTATAGATCAAAATTTAGAAACAATTACAATAATTTAGAAAATCGGAACACTTCACCACTAATGGGGAAGATTGTGCGCTCAGGCCAATAGTCCAAGTGCTAATGACTTTTCTGTTTTTATCTTTCAACTGGATTCAAACCAGAGATTTCTTCAGAGAACACTCTGAAACAAAACAAAACTAAAACATTCTCTAACAGGCCTTGAAACAGAGCACTGTTCTCTGCCAGATAGGTCACCTGTGGTGCAGTGGTCAGTTCTGAAGTACAGGCACTCATCATGACAGTCACACTCTCATGGATAAAGGCAAAAATGTATGCAATATAAAACACAAAAATATGCTGAGCTGGTAGTTCCATTCACTCACACTGATATACCAACTCTAGCCATTTTTATTACCATCAACACTGAGTCTTTTGTAAAGCTAAGGGGCCATTCAAGACCAACCTACAACAGAATGCTTTGCTGTTTGCAAGAGATATATTTCTCATTAATATATATTTTTACAAAGAAACTCTATGCCCTATTCCAGCTGTGAGAATTGCACCTGGGCTCCAAGGAAAAATCCTTCAAGGGGTGGTAGAGGACACCGCCATCCCTGTAAATTAAAAAAAATGCACTGACACTTTGACCCTGTTAGCACTGGCTCCACTACATCACTTGAAGTCTCCCTACCTTTCAGTCTCCCTCTGTTCACCAGACCCAGTCCTACCATTAGACAGAGTGAATTTGTTGCCTCTTGTGGCAGAAAATGGAGTATGACAGCAAGCTGTTGGAGGAGAGAAGTCTGTGCAATATGGCTTCTTTTGTGCACCCTAAGGAAGCCTACTGCCTTCAGGAATTGTGGAGATGAAAGCTTAAAAAAGACCCAACTGCCAGTCCAGTTTTTATAGAATCATAGAAATGTAGAGTTGGAAGAGACCACAAGGGCCATCCAGTCCAACCCCCTGCCATGCAGGAAAACCCTCAAAGCACTCCTGACAAGTGGCCATCCAGCCTCCGCTTAAAAACCTCCAAAGAAGGAGACTCCACCACACTCTGTGGCAGCACATTCCACTGTCGGACAGCCCTGACTGTCAGGAAATTCCTCCTGAGGTTCAGGCGGAATCTCCCCTCCTGCAGCTTGCATCCATTGCTCCTTGTCCTGGTCTCAAGAGCAGGAGAAAACAAGCCCACTCCCTCCTCGACATGACACCCCTTCAAATATTTAAACATGGCTATCATGTCCCCTCTCAACCTTCTCTTCTGCAGACTAAACATACCCAGCTCTCTAAGTCTGTCCTCATAGAGCATGGCTTCCAGGCCCCTCACCATTTTGGTTGCCCTCCTCTGGGGCATTGGACGGAAGAGGCCACATCTTCTTGTTTGACTGAAGCAGCAGAATGTCTTGGGCTAGCCTTCTTTTTTGGCCACTGCTTCCTTCCTCAAACATAACGGACTGGTGACGTTGTTTCATTCAGCATTAAATGAGATGAAACTTCCCAGAAGAGAATTTTTGAAATCCTCCCCCCACACTATTGAAAGATTCTGCCCCTCCCTCTGCTCAAGAATATTTTTAGAAATCCTTGCCCACCTCTGGTTCCAGTGGTGGCTTGTGCTTATGGGGAAGCACATCTGCTCAAATTTTGAAGAGGCTAGAAAGAACTATCCAAGATGCTAAATCTATTTGGAGGACAAACTTCAGGACCTTGGCCAGCTCCTTTTAAGTTTCAGCTTCAAGTTGGAGCAGATCTGTTACCCCAGGGCCACAGGATCCACCAGCTGCTAGAGGGGTGGAGAAGGGTTTGGGGAGAGATGGGAGAGACAGAAAGAGAATTTGTCACCCAACAGTAAAGGTAGACACATTTGTGAGGCCATTCTTAGGACATATGGGACTCAATCAGGTAATTTCATTCCACCCCTCCTACCAAGCTCAGTCTCCTCTTCTGCAAGAAGGGACAACAACTCACCGCAGTGAAAGAGTTGAAGAGGTAGTAGAGGGCCCAGGCAATGATGACAATATAGTAGATATTCAGCCAGAAAGAGAGAACCACTGCAGCCAGGCCAACTCCTAAGAGACAAGAAACATAGCATGTTCAAAAGGTTGTCAAGATTGTGCTAAATCAATAGGCAGAGCCCCAAAATGTTGCTTTTTTTGGACTATTCGTGGCAGCTTGGGGTAGCTCCTCCATAGGTTAGGTGCTCTCAGTTTTAGCATGAATATCAAATAAGCTACCTCAACAGCTGGAACTATTTTGGGAAACACATCCAGAACATGGAATAGTTGCTTTAAATTTCTCCCTAAAACTTGGAGCAGATTCACTGGTCCACTAACATGAAAGCCACCACCTATTATCATGAAACTGAACTCCCAAAACTCCCAGCCAGCATGGTCATTAGTCTTGTTGGCTGGAGGATTCTCTAAGTTATAGTCCAAAAAGTAACCTTCCCAAGGTGTGGATGCTGGCAAAGAGAGAAGAGCATGGCAGTGATTTGGAAGACTGGCATTGATTTGATGAACAGAATCAGTTCACAATTTATTGTCAAAGTGGTCGGTTATAAAAAGTATTTATTAGAAGAGTTGGGAGGGTTCAGGGTTTCCTTCATCTTTTATTTCCTTTATGTTCTTTTCAGGAAAATAATATAGAAGAAAACCTTTAAGTAGATAATATATGTTGTTTGGTCCAGTAAAATTAAGGTGCGTGTATGAAATCAAGCATGGTACCTTTTAGGTAAATGCCAGTACATATTGCATTATTCATTTCTACTCTTACCTGAATGATTTTTAAAAGAGCACTCCCAGGAAATATACAGGTCAAAGAAAAATCAGATGATTAAATCTTAAGTGTGATAAATGAATATTCAATATTATTGCCATAGTGTTTTAAGATATAGGTACTTTATGCCATGATACTACATTTTAAAAGGCATAAAATTCTTGATTTTTGTTTTGTTTTGATTTGTTTTGTTTATAGAAGAAAGAAATTTGTGATCTGTAGAATTTGGTTTCATTCTAGGCTGCTCTCAGCCCAATTTCGAGCAAGAGAATGGATCAACTTCTGGCTGGAAAAATGGCGGGTCACCATCCCCTGTAAGCACTTAGGGACAGGGGGAAGTGTTTTGTGCCAGATCACTGGTCCGAGAAGAATCTGACCAGTGGAAGGTCTTCCTGGAGCAAAGAGAGATCCAGGGATCACTAAAATGTGCTTGTGAACCAGGATCCTTGCATGAAGATCATCACTTTTGTGCCAGTTGGACACAAGCTGAGAGGGGCAAGGGAAGGATAACACTGCCCAGTTGTGAATTTGCAAGCCACTTTTTTAAATGGACACTGGACTTGCAAATCTACTTCCTTAACCTCTGGACTATACATACTGGATTTAATTGAGAGAGGCTTTTCAGATCAGTGGTAACGTTTATGCCTCTTTGAGCGACCTTCTTCGTGTTGCTAACATTGAGCAACCACAGAGACTGCGCTTTAAAGGGTACTATATTTTGAAAGCAAAAAGTTTAAAGAAGATTGGGACTCATTAAAGTTATAAACAGAAAGGGGATAATAATTCTTAGAATGACCTTTTCAAATACCTTTCCCTAAAGATAAAAAAAAAAAGCTTGTTTCTTCCATCAACAGTTAGAAAACAGTGGTCATGTTGAAGAAATAGAACAGCACACAATCACCTGTTGGGAAATGTGAGCAATAGTACTGGATCTCTCAAGCACAGTAATCAAACTGGCAAAGTAGAACCTGAATGAAAACCAGTTCCACTCCCACCCTCACCCTTACAGGGTCCAGCAGAGGAAAGAAACAAACATAGGCTTATTTGTAAACTATATAAAACTAGCTTTACTTACTAAAAAAACACTGCCAAATTCAAAGACAGAGGACAGGGAAAATGATGGCAGGCCATGTGATGAATGAAACATAGGCCATTTCCACACAGCATCACTAAAATGTGGTAGCTACTGGTTGTATTCATTTCAGGGGCCACAGTTCCACACGATGTTGTAGCAATCCAGTAGCCATTCTGTCTAAAAGTGGTAGGTAGGATGCATTATTTGAACTACAGAAAAAATCTGTTTTGCACCACCTCATCCACATATATCCCATATGCTGCCTCAATGAAGAAACAATAAATGCACTTTACTGAGCATTAAGAAAATGGCGGCACCAGCAGGAGACCATTCAGGGTCCACGGGTGGGGCAAAATGAGGAAGAGACACTCCGTTCAATTTGCATTAATGCTGAGAGGTGCAGAATGTGGCGTTGCTATTGTGTTTCAAAAGAATCTGCCTTAACTATGGAAAAGATCCGTTTATGGCACCTTGTGGAGAAAGGGCCAATATGCAAACTGGCACTTAGTGAGTGTAGATATGCAAAGGTTGTTAACTTTTAACATCATCTTCCTATGGGAAGAGTTCAAGGTCTACTATTTCCCAGAAACCTTAAAATACGTGTGTGTGTGTGTGTGTGTGTGTGTGTGTGTGTGTGTGTGTGTGTAAAATAGCTCAATGAAGATGCCTCTTATTTAGGGGTGGGGAATATCTCCCTTGCTTCCATACCACCATAAGCCACCCTGTTTATCAGGTCAACAGGATCCCCAGCTGTCTGTGTAGCATTTGCAGAAGATTTGGAGGAATGCCTGTGGAGAAAAAAGA
This sequence comes from Iguana delicatissima, assembly GCA_948472985.1. Classification (NCBI taxonomy): domain Eukaryota; kingdom Metazoa; phylum Chordata; class Lepidosauria; order Squamata; family Iguanidae; genus Iguana; species Iguana delicatissima. Next base: position 557,792 of record CAOKZL010000152.1, on the reverse strand, counting down.
GTGTGGAAGTCTACTTCAGCCCTCCCAAACATCCACACTTAAAACTGAATGGAAGGGTTGTACTTTTATTTATATATATATATATATGTATGTATTTTTTACTGAGAAAAACAGAAAAAGTCAATACATAACATTCATTCATAGCTCATTACATTCCACTTACATCGACTTCCTCCTAACTGGTCTTGGTGTAAAAACAATCTATGAATTTCATATCTATTTTTCCATATTTAAAGCACTGACCTTATCCCATATATTTTGAAGAGTTTCTTATCTTATATATAAATTTCATTTTGATGTTATTTACATTTATGGATAGTTTAGCTTTATATCATTATAGTCCTTTTTCTTCCATAATATTTATATCTCATATTTATCTTCATTTCTTTCCATTTACTGTCACTAATTCACCCCACTCATTCTTCAAATAAAGCTTGCACTCTTTTGACTATTGCATGACATCCATATTCAATTTGCAGTTGTGTAAGTGAATATCCAGAAGTGTAACTACAGCATATGCAGTTGCACACTCTTGGATGCTGCACAGTCATCAATGTAACACTTTATTCACTGGAATGGCAGACATATATATCATGCATGCCCCTATTGCATGAGGGGACAGCAAGCAAGTGCACTAACTGATATGAAGTTGGTTGCATAATTCAGCAAGAAGATGGTGTAGTGAAAACACCATCAAACTATGTGAACACAGATTTATACTATGCAGAAACAACATAAGATCTCGGCCTAACTCTCCAAGTTCAAAGGACACGACAAGCTGTTGGGAACATGTCCAGCCTTATGCTCACATCCACAGCCTTACCTCTGGGGCTAGAGCAGGGAACAGATGGCCTTCCAGAAGTTATGGGGCTTCAACTTTCACCATCCCTCACCCATTCGCTATGCCCACCCAAGTTGATGGGAACTGCAGGAGCATAGATTCCCCAACTCGATCTTTGTTCTATTTATTTTTTGCAATATACGCACACTCACAGTACCTTTAAACATGGGTGCTAGTTTCCACACTCCAAGTCCACCAACAGAAGTGTATTGTCCAAGAGCTGTCTCCAGCAGGAAAAGTGGAATCCCAGCAAACACCAGAGTCAGAAAGTAAGGAATCAGGAAGGCACCTGGAACAAAAGAAGAAGACAGCATCTCAGTATCTCTACTTTTTAGAGCTGGGTTTTGAGTGTTGGACTAGGACTCTGGGGAGACCAGAGTTCTAATTCTCTGATCATCTATGGAAACCCACTGGATGATGTTTGGCAAGTCATGCTGTCTCAGCCTCAGTGGAAGGCAACGTCAAACCTGCTCTGAATAAAAATTGCCAAGAAAATTCTATGAGAGGGTAGCCATAAGTCAGAGACAATTTGAAGGCATGTAACAACAACAACTGCAACAAAAATGCATCTGCATTCAAGACCCACAAACAATTAATAGAAACAGACATATTTTTTTCAATTGTTCATACTAATAGGATTTATTATTAGTTATTATTAACATCATTTAATGATCACATAATGCTTCTTCCTTAACATGAATGTCCAGATATTTACTGACCATATATGCAAACTTTGTCTTTTATTTGTGGATGCATTTTGGCAGGAGATGACGTCAACTCTCCAAGCAAGAAGAGAGTTAATTTAAACTAAAAAAATGCTCCACTGTTTTTTCTTCCAGTCTTTGATATTAATAGAAATGGTTCAAAGAGTTCAATATATAATCACAGGCAGAGCTGTTCATAGCTGAGAAGTATCTGACAGGACTGTAAATGTAATGAAATCTTCCTGCAAGAAAATACTCTGTTATTAACTGCAGTCCTGAGCTGCTCCTTGGAGACTCACTTTTACTGTTTGCACCTGTCTCCATTTCTCCTCAACTTTACGTGTAATAACAACAAAGTGACTTGGGAGCACCTTGAAGATTATTAAGTTTCTATTTGGCATAAGCTTTCACAGACTGGCATTTGAAAAGATGGGTTGCAGTCCAAGAAAGCTTATGGCAAATAAAACTTGTTAATCTTTAAGGTGCCACAAGACTCTTTGCTGTTTTTGCAACAACTAACACTTTTACGTGCAATGCAAAATTTAACCAACATTTTAACATGCAATGCAGTCATAGTTGCAGAGAGGACAAATCTACTTACTTCCCCTCTGGAGAAACTTGAATGAGGTTCTTATGTAGGCATGCATCTCACAGTTCTACCTGCAGGCCAGTACCCTACTCTCTTGGGCAGATCCCAGGGATCGAACGCTATGTCAAGGCCCCACACTAACATTTACCTCCTCAGATCTGGAACTGGCCATGCAGCCCTGAAGATGCTATTGTCAGGTGACTGGATCCTGAGTTTGGGGAGCTTATTTTTGGACTATAGTTCTGAGAATCCTCATACAGTACTGCAGGTGTGGATAAAAATATGGGATATCAAAGCTCTCGTTGAGGCCACTAATTTAATTTCCCATAATGCTCCAAAGCAATGTTACATCAGAGGCTTTGTGTGAAATTTACATAGAAGCTATAAATCAGTGGTTTCCAAGCTTTTTTCATTTGTGTACCCCTTGGCAGCCCATTTCTATAAATTGTATGCTCCGCTGTGTCAGTTTTCTACCCCTGATCCATATCTGATAATACACAAATTGAAAATTAATTTAAAACTTAAAATAATGACAGAGAGAAGAGATGTAGAGAAGATCCAGAAGAACTCACTCATTGAACATGCTCACAGGTCTGACTGAGATGCCTGCTTACATATGCACCAGTACCAGTGTGACAGCATTTGAATGTTCACAAAGCAGAGGAGAGGGGCATGCCATAGAGCATGTGCACTGTAGTGGTGTGTTCACAACACTTTGTTTAGGAAGGGATTCCCCATCATTTGCCAAAATAACCAAGTGAGGGACTGGGCTTTTCTTGAGGTTGAATAATGAAGGAAACCCAATCCGCCACTCATCATAATGTTAAATTAATTTCACTACTTTTAACTTGTATCTTGCCTTACAATGTTGATGGATGTGCCTTTTCCTGCCATTATTACATTTTTTTCATGTACCCCTTAATGTCCTGGTCCTTACTTCTGGGGATAAACATAACCGAGGTGAGCAATCACTGCTGTAAATGAGCACAGTGCCACCAGGACTATCAAGTCTACTAGGGCCACCAAGATGTGAAGAAGTGTCCACTAGAAGACATTGCTTGGAATCCTGTTGGGGACTTACATCTTTGTAAGTACACTTATCTCTGTGGGAGCTAGAATTGGGCAGTTCTGTAACCTCCACACCAGTAAGGGACTACATTTACATTGCAATGTAGGGTAGCCAGCAAAGTGACTGTTGTGCATTGGGACCAACGCACAATGGGACTGATGCACGTGAGACCCAATGTGTATTGAATTGATGCACAACAGCACTTGATGGACAATGGGATATTCTTGCTGGGGTCTCATTATTCATCTTCACAATTCATTTACGGGAATCCTGGGTGTCTCTGCTATGAAGCTAAGTAAGTGTACAATTACGTAACGTAAACCACAATAGAGAATCGTAGAATTATTGAGTTGGAAGAGACCATCCAGTCCATCCAGTCCAACCCTCTGACATGCAGAAACCCGCATCAAAGCACTCTCGACAGATGGCCATCCAGCCTCTGCTTAAAAACCTCCAAAGAAAGAGACTCCACCACACTCTGAGGCAGCATATTCCACTGCTGAACAGCTCTGACCGTCAGGAAGTTCTTCCTGAGTTTTAAGTGGAATCTCTTTTCTTGTAGCTTGAATCCATTGGTCCTTGTCCTAGTCTCTGGAGCAGCAGAAAACAAGCCTGCTCCCTCTTCAACATGACATCCCTTCAAATATTTAAACATGGCTATCATGTCCCCTCTTAACCTTCTTTTCTGCAGACTAAACATACCCAGCTCCCTATGCCACTTCTCATAGGGCATGGCTTCCAGACTCTTCACCATTTTGGTTGCCCTCCTCTGGACATGCTCCAGCTTGTCAATATCCTTCTTGAAATGAGGTGCCCAGAACTGGACACAGCATTCCAGATGAAGTCTGACTAAAGCAGAATAAAGTACTACTATTATTTGCCTTGATTTAGACACCATACTCCTATTGATGCAACCAAAAATAGTGTTGGCTTTCTTGGCTGCCACATCACACTGCTGACTCATGTTCATCTTCTGGTCTACCAAGACTCCTAGATCCCTTTCACACATACTGTTATCCAGCCATGTGTCTTCCATCCTATATTTGTGCATTCCATTTTTTATGCCTAAGTATAGGACCTTACATTTCTCTCTATTGAAATTCATTTTGTTAGCTTTGGTCCAGCTCTTCAATTTGTCAAGGTCATTTTGAATTTTGATCCTGTCCTCTGGCATATTAGCAACACCTCCCAATTTGATGTCATCTGCAAATGCCACCCACTTTCCCCAAGGTTTCCACACATCTACAGAACACCTGTAAGAAAGGTGGAAAATAATTTTCTTCCTCATATGAAACCTTAGAACAATGGCATTGAACATGTAGTCATTCCCAAATTGGTTAAAGTAGACCTCCCAATCATCCTCAACTATTGGTCATGCCACCTGAGGCTAATGGGAGCTGAGATCATACAACAGCTGGACAGCCATGGGTCCCTTACCTCTACCTTAGAAAAACAGAAGGAAGATACAAACTCATGGACTGTTAATTCCCATTTGCTATCAATCCAGCTCAGTTTGTGGTGACCCTATAAATGAGAGACCTCTAAGAGGCCTTGTCATCAATAGTCCTGTTCTGTCTTGCAAGTCAGGGCTATGGCTTCCTTGATTGAATCAATCCATCTGTGATGGGGTCCCACATCTTTCCACTTTGCTAAGCATTATTGACTTTTCCGTGTTTTTTTTTTAAATTGACATCCTTGTCTCAGTTCTTCTAGTATTTCACATGGGTTAGATAACTCTCCATTAACTATTATTTGCACTTTCTGCATAGAATATATCAATAATGGTGTCACCAAAAGTCATTTTTGCTAAGATACTAAACTTTAAAAAAGCCTAGTTCAAGTTATCAAAGGCCTTTTCCACATCCAAAAAAATCAATGTGGCCTGTATCTCATTGTGGCATCCTAAATACTCCCATATATTCGATACATTTCTGATGTTGTCTCTCAGTTGCCTACTCAGTAAAACAGTGGGCAATACTCATGCATACCATCCTTTCATATTACACAGGAACGCATACACATGCTAGGCCTTTCCTTCCAAAGGCAATTCAGTCCAATGCCCCCCATTCTGTTATTTGCCTTGCTAAGCTAGTCACTTTTCTTGGATCCATGACAGAAATAAATCCAGCATTTCCCACCACCTCATGGTCCCATGTTAGGAAAATCTGTCTCTGTTAAATTCCTGCTTGTCATGCTAGTTTTAAGGCAAGAGCAGCCCATGATAGAGAAAAAAAAAGAGCAACTACAAAGAGAGATTGGGGGGAGGGAGAGAAATAACCCTTAACTGTTGTACAACAGCTATGCCAGAGATACAAAGATGACCCAAGATGCTTGTGGACTCTTTCTCTTCCTAAGGAAGAGTGGGAAAATGCCTGGGAGGTTTTTTTTTTTTTAAAAAAAAGATTATTATTCACATCTTGTTCGAAGAGATTAGATTTTACAACCCCAGAAATTTGTTCCATTTTTATGCTTTTATGATCCTATCCTGACTGGGTAGAAACGGAGGACTCTGGGTGTTTTGCATAACAAAGATTCCAATATGAACTGCCCTTTGGAAGCACTCATGTAAAAAATGAGACCAGCAAGCCATTAATGCAAATAGTATTACAAATAATGATGGCTAATTAATACTGCAACAACTGTCTGCCAGGCAGGGCTCACTTATTGAGAAGAATATAAAAAAGGCAGAGAGAAAAGAAAAAGTCGTCATATTACATTTCTATATCTCAAGAATTATTGGACAAATTCGAACAGGCTGTCAGGAACTTTGCATCCTGTGTAAAGTTTTGCCATGTTCAGACCTTGAAAATCCATAGCGTGTTCACCCAGAAGGATGGCCTAGTGTTCTGCTTTACAGATGGCAAACCTCTACTTGTACTTTCTTTGAGGGAATCTTCTGTTTGAAAGACTGCCCTGTCCAACTCCAACTTAAAGATAAAGGACTATACAAAGGTTGGTAAGAGGTCTTGAAATTGTCCATCAGAAAGTTGCTGATCAGATTGAATAGACACATAGATCACTCAATCACAATAATCCCTGTGATGGCGAGCTGTGTGGTATCCCGCCCCCAATAATAGCAATTAATTCCAAGTTTTTATCTATTCATATTAGAATATACCATATTATGCAGATTTCTGCCCTCTCTTTCATGATGCCTTTCTCCCAGTTATGTGCAAATGGTCACCCTAGAAGGTAGATTCATTGATATTGCAGCAGATTGGCAAGTATTTTGGATTCTTAATTGTTTCATGACAGCAGCCAATTCCCATCTACCCAAATTATGGCGCTGTAGTGAAGAAAGCTGAAGGTGGGGAGAAAAAAAGAAGAAATGGATTTTAGTGTGAAAGGGCTGAGAGTTGAGCCCTGAAACAAATTTGTTTGCTGAAATGCAGCCAACAACACCAGAGATAACATCAGTTGTGTCCTGTTCTTACATCCTAAATCAATGCTATCCCTCTTTCTAAACCATTAGTTTGCCCAGCTGCAGCTGGTAGATCACAGGGTCCAAGCAAAAAACAAAAGGCAAATCCACAGGCTTGAAGTCTAACAACTTAAGCAGAAACCAGTGATTCAGTCTCTTTGTACAGAATGCCCTCATTCTTCCAACAGGAAGACCCTTCCCATAGCTCAGCATCTCCATCTCCATCTCCCTCCCCAACTGAATGATAAAGGTCATCGTATTGTTTTCCTTTCTTGCTTCATTTAGATCACTCCTCAAATCTCACCTTTTCTATAAAGTTTTTGTACTTAGTTATCATGCCTTATTTTATATCAGACTACAACCAAGTTCTCTTTCACACTAAACAATTATATAACTATGATGCTATTTTAACTGTAATGGCTCCATCCTAGGGAACCCTGGGATTTGTGGTTCCATGAAATATCTACAGTTCTCAACTAGAGAACACGAGTGCCTCATCAAACTACAAAGCCCATGATTCTACAGGATGTAACCATGACAGCTGATGTTGACACAAAGTGTTACAATTGTATTGGGTAAAAAAGACCGAAGTCTAAGACAGATCTTGAGAAAATAAATTACTTCTGGTGTTGCACACAGCTTTCACTGCAACTAATGTTACTGAGTGACAATATCTCAGTTTGGTAGCACTCTGGAAAGTTACTTTTTGAATCCCAGCTCCCAGAATACTCCAGGCAATGGGCATACTGGCCGAGGAATTCTGGAAGTTCAAGTAAAGAAAAAAAAATCATTCTTCATAAGTTCTGTTCAATGATAAAGCACAAGCTTTACTTGTAAAAAGATCCAGCTTCAGCCTAGACTAATAAGATTTTGGTGGGATTTATTTAGGTAGCCAAAGTGGTTGTACTTTGCTAGACTGGAATCCTGTCCATGTCATTCATATACATGTACAAGTTCACTTTACATGTGGAAACTTTAACACTTGCTTGTTTTTTTATGGCTGCTAGCTGATATATTCCATACATGATTGTGTCAGCAGAGTTCCAGAAGTGTGGCCATTTCACATGAGTATGTGGTTAGCCCTGACTAGAGCAAAGCAATTCAATCAGTTGGATTTACATGTGTTGTGTGTTGACCTGCCATCCAACAATTGATTCTATAGCCATTTCTGCACTAGCCTGTTATAGTGCTATTATTCCACTTTCAACATCCTATGGAATCCTGAGGTTCCATAAGATTCCATAGGATGTTGAAAGTGGAATAATAGCGCTATAACAGGCTAGTATGGAAATGGCCTATGTCTGTTTGTACTGGGACTAACCAACAGGATTCCAACCATGCATTTTCACATTCTTGCACAGCATATTACTGTACAGTCCTCCCTCCACATTCACTGGTTTGATCGTCACAAATTTAATTCTTTGCAAGGTGTGCGCATGCCTCCTCCCCCATCCTCCTCCTTCCACTCCCTTGCATTTTGCCAGGCACAGAGAAGGGAGGCAAGCACCTGGAGAAAAGCCAAGGAAATGGGAAGGATACACACACACGCCTTCCTTCTCCCCTCCCATTCCCTTGCCTCTGGTCCCAGTGCTGAGAACTTGCACTGAGGCAAAAGGGAAGGGAGTGAGGAGAAGACTCATATGAGCATTCCTTCTCCTTTCCAGAGCTCCCCTCCCTTGCCTCTGGCCCCAGCGCACGAAAGGCAAAGGAATGGGAGAGAGGAGCCCCAGAAGGGAATAGGAGGGGGATCGCTGAGAGGGAATTATTTGTGTTTTTTCCACTTTCACAAGAGTTCTGCACTTGAAACCCTCACAAAAGTGGAAGGGCCACTGTACATCAATGCCTTCAAAGTATAATCCTAATTGAAACTGATTTTATAACAGATGGAGAGTCAGTGATAGAATTAGAGGAACTAGGAAATTTTGATGAAGAAAAATTAGAAGCATCAGAGCCTTCACCTGAAAAGATGGGCTCTTTCGCTAAGAATATCAACAGAATCTCCCTTGACCTTTTCAACGGTGATGGCTAGATTGCATTTTGGAAATATTGTCTGTCTCATTGAGGGATATAGACTCATGAGCCTTAGATTTACTATAAGACAAGGGGGCAGCTGGTGGGACTCCTGATGTTGGATTACAACATTTCTTACCACTAGCTTGGATGGGTAGGGTTGATGATAGCTGTAGTCCAACAAAAGCAGGAGGAACATATATTGCCTGCCCATTCCCTGGCTGAAGTCCAGTCACCAGCCACGGTCTTTCCTGGACAGAGATAATCTAGCCACTGTAGTCCATATACTGGTAACTTCCAGAGTAGACTACTGTAATGTACTCTACATGGGGCTGCCCTTGAAGAAGACTTGGAAGCTGCAGCTAGTGCAAAAATGCAGCAGTTCAACTACTGACTGGAATATCATATAGAAAGCATGTAATGCCGGTCTTAAAAGAGTTGCACTAGTTACCAATACATTTCCAATCTGAATTCAAGGTGCTTGTCATAAACAGCTTGGGACCTCAAAACCTGAGGAAGCACCTCTCACCAAATGTACCTACCTAAGATCTGCTAGAACAGTGGTTCTCAACCTGTGGGTCCCCAGATGTTTGTGGACTTCAGCTCCCAGAAGCCCCAGCCACTATGGTCAATGCTCAGGGCTTCTGGGAGCTGAAGTCCAAAAACATCTGGGGACCCACAGGTTGAGAACCACTGTGCTAGAGGGACCCTCCTCTGTGTCCCACCAGTGAAGTCAGTGCACTCTGCCAGGACATAGAAGAAGGCCTTCTCAGCCATGACAATCCAACTGTGGAACACCCTCCCCTCGGAGGCCCAAGTGGCACCAACTCTCATGCCATTTAGGTACCAGGTCAAAACTTTCTTGTTTGCCAAAGGTTTTAGGCCTCAGTAATTTGATGAAAAGACTGTTATACATAGTTTTTAAAATGTTTAACTTTTTAAAATCTGTTTTTAACTCATTGTATTGTTTAATATGTTTTCGGTTTGTTTAAATTATCTTGGTGTTTGTAACCTATTTAACCTGTTTTAATGCTATTTGTAAGCCACCCTGAGATCTCTTGGTATAGGGTGAGGTATAAACAAACAAACAAACAAACAAACATCAATTAATTAATATGCCCTTATAAGATATTTATTGTGTAATTGCATACTGTTTGCCACTATAGGAACAAAACAATAAATGCAATGAGCATAGGCTCATAGGAAGACCCCTCCTGGAGGGGTCTTAAGAAAGGCCTATCTAGGCTGTTGTTCTTGTTGTTTTTATTTACGAGCCACTTTTCTCCCATTAATGAGATTGAAGGCAGCTAACAAGATATTTCAAAAACAATATGGATTAAAAGTTATACAAAAACATCAAAGCATAAATATAAAAGTTATTTAAAATAAAAATTACTTATAAAGTTAAAAACATTAAAAACTATACATACATCACATAAACGGCACCACACAACATTAACAGTCCACCCCAGTCAGTTTCTAAATGCCTTTCAGGTAAAAACATTTTAACTTTTTGGCAGAAGTAGAGCAAGCACAGAACCATCCTGGCCTCTCTAGGGAGAGAGTTCCAAAGTCTGGGAGCAGCCACCAAGAAAGTCCATTCTTTTTTCCCCACCAAACAGGCCTGAGAAGGTGACAAGACAGACAGAAAATCTCCAGAAGATCTAAGCTAATCCTGTTTCCCACAGTGGCCAACAAGACGCCTATGGGAAAACCAGAAATAGAAGACGAGCGCTCCCACTGTTGTCTGCTGGCAGCTTGTGCTGAGAGATATTCTGCTGTTGATACAGGTGGTAATATATAGCTATCATGCTTACTTGCCATTAGCCTCTGATAGCCTTGTCCTCCATGATTTTGTCTAATTCCTTTTCAAAGCCATCTAAGGCCATTTCTGCACCTTAGCCTTTTCCATCATTGCCTTGGCATTATCCCAGGAGCGCCTTTGCTGGGATGGGGGCTTGTCCCTTACGCTCCCCCCTGGCTGCCTGCCTGTGGATGGGAGTGTGAGTGGCACGCATCCTCCTTCCACAGCGCAGCCAGCCTCTTTCCCATGCTTTGCTAAGGAAGAAAGCACATCGATTGTGCTTCCACCCATTCCACACGGCCACCGGTGATGAGAGCGTCTCACAATCACAGGCCATTTCTGGATTTTCCCCCAGAAATGGAATATCCTGTGATAGCAACAGGTGGGATGCGTTGGCAGCAGAATCACAACATCATGTGAAAGCATGACTTGTGGACTGGCAGCAATGCGTCTCCATCGTGGGACAGCAATGTCATGTGGAAATGGCCTAAATTAGTGGCCATGATCACACCTGATATCAGGTAATTTCAGTTTAACTAAGGGGTGGCCAAAGACAGTTCCACATACAGAAGCCAGCTAGACAAGCAGTTCAGTGTTGCTTCAGCACCAGCAAAGGAAAAGTGAAGTATATCTGAAACACTGGAACTGATCTGTACTGACAAGTACATCTGAAAGATTAGGCTAATTTAGGCTAGGGATGTAAACAAAATTCACAAATATCTTCATCTTTTAAGAAAGTGTGTCTTGATATATTGAGGTACACATTTAAGAAGAACATCAACATCCATAACTTCCAGTTTTTGCCCCTACATGAAAGTATAAAGGCCAATGCTTTCTTCAGCAGCAGCAAGAGAAAAATATTGGTTTGGGATAAAACACAGGGTATTTTTTGCAAAAAAGTAGTTTTTTCCACTTTGTTTTACTCACAAAAAATATTTGTGAAATGTTCACAAACGAGGTCACAAAATGTGAAAAAATATTTGGATTGAACAAAACTCCTATAGTTTGTTCTCTTCATGAGGAGGAACTCTTGAAATTTTTCATTCTTATGCACAAGATCACCATAAACAAAAATTACTCCCATACTTCAGAGAGCCCAGTACAATCTGTGTAGCACAAAGAAATAGCTGTTATATCTCAAAGTAACAGCCAGGAAGCTGCTGCTGCTAGCCAGCAGCACTTGCCCCCTGAAGTATCTGTCTCATCTGCCTAATATCAGAGTTGGTTCTCAACTAATTATATACTCCCAATATCCTTTTTGAAAACACTGTTGCACAATTGTTTCTAATTTTTTGTTTAAAAAAGCTAGTGGATGCCCAATGCTGCTGAATTTAGTAACACAGGTGTTCATATTGGAAAGGTGATAACACTCACAATGCTGAAGACTTGGGCCATTTCTGCCCTACACTGTTATAATGCTATTATTCCACTTTCAACATCCTATGGAATCCTGGGGTTTGCAATTGAGGGAGGGGTATTTAGGATTCTCAGCCAGAGAACTCTTTGGCCTCAGTAAACTACAACTCCAGAATTCCACAGGATATTGAAAGTGGAATAATAGCACTATAACAGTGTAGGCAGAATGGCCTTAGTTTACCTCTTCTAGCCTACAGTTGTTCAGTGGAGCTGGGAGAGGTGGTGGGCAGGTCACAGAGGAAGAAGATATCTTTGCAACTCCTTCCTTCTGCAACATGTGCCTCTGTCAACTCCACAAATAAATCTTGGCAGGACCACGTAATTTCAGGGACATTCCTACCATCATTCAGAGTGATGCAACTAGTTTAGGAGACAGATGCTGAACAGCAGCAATGGGAGTACCCATCCATTTCCCACTCCCAGCTGCCTGTTGCAGAATATGGCTGTGTGTGTCACAAGGACCATTCCTCAAGCTCCAAGCTAGCCTGCTACCTCAGGAGCAGTGGAAGACAAGGTTCCTTCATCAGCACTGAAATATAATTTAGTTGTGAGTCTAGTTCATTTCTTAATGTGAAAATTGCAGAGTGAAGGGGTGGATCTTGCAATCCTGTTCTGTTCCTCAATAGCAATAGCAATAGCATTTATTTCTATACCGCCTATCAACTAAGTGTTATCTAAGCGGTTTACAATGTATTTTTAGCTAATTGCCCCCAACAAGCTGGGTACTCATTTTACCAACCTACTAAAGGATGGAAGGCTGAGTCAACCTTGGAGCCTGGCAGGATTGAACTCACAACCTTGTGGTTGCAGTACTGGCATTTAACCACTGCGCCACCAGGGTTCAGGCAGCAAAACATCTTGAGGCAGCCTTGAGTAATTTTTTGCAGAACAGATGTAGCTCTACTTTTTACGTCAAAGGAAGGAAGGAGGAAAAGGAGAAAGTACATCAGTGTTAGGTCCACCTAAAATATAAAAGCAGGATGGCATTGGCATTCCAGGACACTCTGCATATCATAGAACTTGGAAAAGTTACTTTGGGACTCTGTTACCAGTCCGCACATCCCTAAGATTTGATATTGTTTAATTGGTGAAATACAACTTAATTGGCAGTATGTATTAATTGACACTGATATAAAATGGACCCTAATGTGGCTGTAAGGCCAGGCCGGGCAGAGGAAAAATACTGGCTGAACACGTGTGCTGCAAAGTCGGGGAGAGATCCCCTCTAGGCATAGCCTAGGCCATTGTCAGGACAATCATCAGGTGACTCTGGAGATTATAGGCTTAAACGAAGCTGCAACAGCTCTGCTGTCAAACAATTGCAAAGAGAAGTCCTCATCAAACCATAATCCTCCTTCCTAGCACCTGGACATTTCCCCACATTGCCTATCCACTATTACAGAGTTATTATGATAGCCATTAATATCTTGTCACCTAACACTAAAATCATCAATGCGGTCCAGACCTCATCGTCCACGCTGCAGCCTCCATTGTTTACTCTGCCAGAGAACTATTTACATACATGCCCTTTAGGCAGATTTTGGGTATAAAAATCCTTCATTTTGACCAATTAGTTGCAGTACTTCAAATGCTGAACACCACTATGTCACTCTGAATCTCTATTTGTCCTGCCCTTAGACTCAAGTCTAAGGCACTTCAATGTTTCTTCATTGCTCTTCTAGATTGGTGATTATCATCCAAAAACCTAAGGTTTGCTATTCATAACTTTCCTCCCTTTCCTTCAGTTAGCTCTTGTGTGAGTGCATGACTGTCCAAATCTTGTGTCCATGCATGATTGAATTCCCCTCAATAAAACACAGTTTAGTTTACTTTTGAGTCTTTGGCTGGTTTTCCTTCAAGGATCCCATAAACATTGGTGGAAAGATCCTGCTAGTTACCCCACCTCTTGCCGGCTGCTTAATTAGAACCAGTTAATTCCCCATTTTTGTACAGAGTTGCAGGTACCACTGGAGGACCTTGTGGGATCCCCCACCATTTGGGGTAACAACTCCACTTCCCAGAGTCCCTCAGCTAACCTGACCACTAGTAGCATGACTAGTGTTTTTTCTGTGGGACATGTAATATGTATCCTCAAGCCATATGCTCCCCTTTCTGAACAAGAAGAGAATTTGCACATTTTTGTCTTCATTAATCATTTTTCTGGGTGTCAGAGAAACTGTGTAGTCCAGTTGTTCTTAATCAGTGGTCCACCAACCCCTCAGTGCATCTCTGCAATGCCCTCATAGGGGGTCCACAAAGGCTTGAAGAAATGTTATGAACTTTTACAGTTAAAATAGGAAGAAGGAAGGAAGGAAGGAAGGAAGGAAGGAAGGAAGGAAGGAAGGAAGGAAGGAAGGAAGGAAGGAAGGAAGGAAGGAAGGAAGGCAGGCAGGCAGGCAGGCAGGCAGGCAGGCAGGCAGGCAGAGCAAATTTGTATTAAATCATTCCAATCAAATATTATAATAGGAATGTGTCCATTTACTCATTTCTCGCTTCTCTTCAAATTTGAAGACCCTTAATGAACAACTTCAAATAAATATTTGATGCACTTTAAGGTTTTAAATCTTGAGTTTAGGGCATTTCCACAGTATGCTGTTATAGTGCTATTATTCCAGTTTCCTATGGAATTCTGTGGTTTGCAGTTTAGGGAAGGGCATTTAGAATTCTCAGCCAGATATCTCTTTGGCCTCAGTAAACTACAAACCCCAGAATTCCACAGGATGTTGAAAGTGGAATAATAGCACTACAGCAGTGTAGTGCAGAAATGTCCTTAGTCTTGATGGCCTATAGCAAAAAATTATATTTAAAGGGAGTTTGTGGTTAAGGAAAAGTTAAGAATCACTGGTGCAGTTAAAATTTGAAAGCCCAGTTCTCATGGTTCTGTGTTATTCACAGCTTGATATGAGACTGTCATGTAGTCCTAAAGCATGACTGGGCAATGTTTGTTTTCACCTCTTTCTGAACCTTGATGAGGCACACACCCTCTCCAAACCCCTAATACCACCCCCCAAATAGCAAGCAGCTCAGAAGGCTTGGAGAATGGACAATTTAACATTTAAATGCAATTACCCTCACTCTTCCTGTTGCAAATCAAAGAAACTATTTTAGAAACAGGAGTAAGCAGATGGGGCAGGAGATCTAGAGAGGCCAAGGAACTTCACTATGGGCCCAAGGGGCATACTTCACCCACAGGTCATAAGTTGCTCACTTCTCTCCTAAAGGGAAGGGTAATTATAAAGAAAAGTCTACCTTGCAGGAAGCTACCTTCAGAAGCTTCATCTTACCTCCTCCATTCTTGCCACAGAGATATGGGAAGCGCCAAACATTGCCCAGGCCAATGGCATATCCTACACAGGACAGCAAAAAGTCAGATTTGCCTTTCCAAGAACCTCTGTCAGGGATCTCTTTTTTCTTCTTTGTGGTGACATTTCCTGAGGCAGTGGGTTCTTCTGACTCCTCCAGGGTAGCTTCGTTCAATTCAGAAGGTGAGTTCAGCTCCACTGATGTGTTGTTGATCTTTCCCATTACTGCTTACATGAACTTCATGGAGGAGGGAAAATGGTGCCCTCAGATGAGCAGGATGGATGGATCAGAAGACTGATCAGATTCCACACTGGTACCTGAAAGGGGTGAGACAGGTTGTCAACTGTAGTAAGAGGAGGGCTAGATTTTTCATTAGCCACTCCTTCCAAGGCAATAGTTGTTGTTCTTATTTGTTGGAGTTTATGAATATAAATTTACCGGATATGTATGTGCATACACGTACATTTGGGATGTGAAAAATCTCTCATTCCCATCTTGGATTCATATACGGTTGTAAGAATTTGTTTTTCGTTTTTTTCCCTGCACCCAAATTTGCACAAATGTATTTTCCCTAATTTGTGTACTTCTTTGAGCTGTTAGTTTCTTTAAATATTTATATTATTCTCTGTATATAAAGATCTCAGAGTAGCCTACAATAAAGTCAACACAATCAATTTTAAAGCAATGTAAACAGTCACAATGACTTTAAACGTCTAAAAACACATTGAACAGTTGAATCAGTTAAGAGAATACAGATTAAAGCTAACAAAAATACAATTCAAAACCATTCACATGAATGGATCAGTATAAAACCAAATAGCTCCCAAAGGCTTTTGTGAACAACTGTGTTTTTCCATCCTACGGTCTCATGAGAACCCACAAGGTTGTTGTTGTGGCTTAACTCATCCACCTTGGACACACCCATTCTTGTACCCCCTTTTTTATTGCCCTCCAAAAGAATGAATTCTTCTCTTAGAAGCCTCCAGGAGCATCAATTAATTTTTTAAATAGGTGACGGGGCCCTCTGCACTACTTACCACTTTTTTAAAAAAAATAATAATTTCAAAACGGGGGCAATTTCTGTACTAGACTGTTATAACGCTATTATTCCACTTTCAACATCCTATGGAATCCTGGGGTTTGCAGTTCCAGGAGGGGTCCGCCCACCACGGTTGTCCCAGACCCACCATGGTTGTCCATTCCTGGCCTATGCCATTAATAGTTGCTTGACAAGCAGAAGTCCAACTGCTACAGCTTTTACCCTTCAATGCATCTCCATACAGGTGTGATAATGCAGGTCACTGTTAGATTATTGCATAGGAAAAAAGAATCCAAATATGGCTGTCTCTGTGAGGATGACCACTATGAATCAGAGTTGGGTTTTTTCTCCCCAAATGATGACTACATGAGTGGGTCAAAATCTCTGAAACAAAACTCAGAAGATGCCAGAGGCCACATCTTTTGCATGCTACCCATGCTGCATTATGGTCCATCCTGTGAGGAAAAGAGAGATTTATAGCTGTCAAATAATTTAAATGCTGTTAGAGTCAGGGTAGAGAACGATGGCTTGCCTTATCCTCTGAGAGTAAGAAGATATAGAAATTATTTTGCTGGAGGGTGGCCTTAAGCCACATAGTAGGAAAAGTTTGGTAATTATCAAAGCCACTGTGCAATGCATTGCATGCAAGGAAGAGTTGGGATAGGTGGAGAAAAGGGCAAGGAAAATAGTCAAGGATTTGGAGCAAACTACCTTGTGAAGAAAGATTGAAATGTTTGGGATATCTTTGCACAGGAAAAAAACAGTTAAAATGGACATGAAATGACACTTGTTGGCATCCTTGTCAGCAGGATCATGAATCCACCCTGAATTTTACTCCAAACTTTAAAGGAGTTATCCAGGGTGCTGTATTCTATCCCCACATTTAGACTGGCTACCTGCCTCCTTTAAAATTTGGACTGAAACCTAGAGTGGACTGGTCACCTCACTGACTCGGAAGTCAGCAGCCACCCCTAGGGATGGGATGGAAGTGTAGAAAATTATGCAGGTTATGGAAAAATTGACAAGGGAGGTTTTGTTCACTCTCTAATAATACTTGAACCTGGGAATCACCTAGTCAAGTTGAATGGTTGGAGATGCAGACAGTGGGAAGTACTTCATCACAAAGCACATACTTTATGGAATTCACTACCACCAGATTGGCCAACAATTTAGACGTGGTAAAAAGTGGGATGAGACAAACTGTTGGAAGATACAGTTACCAATGACTACTAGCCATGACAGAAAGCCAGCATAGCATAGTTGTTTGAGCACTGGACTATGGTGATTCTCCACTTGGCCATGGAAACCCACTGGGTGACTTTGGGCACATCACACATTCTCAGCCCCAGAAAATCCCATGATAGGTTCACCTTAGGGTTACCATAAATTGGAATTGACTGGAAGGCACATAACAGCAGCAACAACAACTAGTCATGATTAATTTATACTGCTCAGTAATAAAGGCAGTTTGCCTCTGAAGACCTATGAACAGGAAGGTTCTATTACACCAGAGCCTGGGAAAGTTGTTTTTTGAACCACAACTTGCAAAGGCCCTAAGCTAGCATGGAACTGTGGTCCATAAAAAGGAAAATTTCCAAGGTCTGCATTGGATTCATATCCTGCTTATGAGCTGCCTATGGATATCACCATTGTCTGCTATGGGAGTGGTATGCTAGACAGGGCACTAATTTATTCTGATCCAGTATAGGTCTTTCTGCATTCTTACTTCTTAAGACCTTTGTCCAAGATTAGCCATCACTTCAGGCTGTAAGACTTTGAAGGAGATGGGACAATTTTTCACACACCTTCCAAGGCCAAGGCCATTGGGTTAAAAAAAATGTTACACTTGAGGGAACTCTAATTATTTTATTGTTTCCATTTATGAAGTTCTCCTATGACAGGAATAGAGAGCTACTAGCAAGACAAAATCAGCTTCCCTAAAGAACACAAGGGAAATCCTCATCAATGAGTCTCCTCCAAGAAACTGGCATAGATAATTTACAGCAGGAACTCTAGGCCTGGAGCCCTGAAATCATTTACTAAGCCAGTAAATTTCATTTAAATCTACACCCAAGGTAATGAATCAGTAAATCTTCCAATAAGTCTCTTCCTTGGTTGCCTGGCTGGACTGAAATAAGATTGCCATTTATTAGGGTTAAATGAAGACATCTTGACAAATGGTCAAACGCAGCTTTGCCAGCCTTGCTGAACAAGAACAGCAAGCAATTGTCCATCATTTCTCAGATATATCTTCTCTCTAGGGATTTAGCCAAATCATATCTGTGTCAAAACTGAAGATGTTCTCTTATTAACAAAGAACCAGCTCACATAGGCAAAGTGGGCTGAAACACAAGCAAGGCTGAGCTCCCCACCTGGTGAAGCAAGCAAGTCAAGATTTGCTCCGTCTTTACTGTCTCACCACCCAATAGACCTTGCATTGCCACTGGGAATGTAGTTTAGTTTGTGATCTGGTTGTCTCCATGGTGAAGTAATCCCATTTTGTTGTATATTGAGCCATGCTCCATTCCACAGTTTGTAAAGAAGCTACTGCTGGCTGTGCTGACTGGAGGAATTTAGGGGTTACTGCCCAAAAAACGAACTTTTCCAAGCTCTATTCCACTCAACCCTCAGACAACTTTGGTCATGCAACTTGGCTTTGGGAATTACCTTTACGAGATTAGCATTGCAATGTATGAAGCACTGACAAACTCTATGCTAGCCGCAGTGGATAATATAATTTGTTTTCAGCATGGTAAGAACTGATTGAATTTATATTCCTTGAACCCATATACAAACCAGAATGCAGTAATTGTTTTCATCTCTCTGAATTTTTTTGCAGTACACTGTTTCATTCATTCTATTGCTTTCACTATGTATCCATCTACCCACACCCCCACACGCACACAAAGAGAGCACAGAGTGGGAGATTGCATACAAAAAGGTACACATGAGGGCATATTGTACTAGAAATGCATATATTAGGGGAAATTGCATCAACAAAATCATACATCAGAAAAATGTTCTCAGAAAAAAATGCATACATGCATTTGAAAAATACATAAAGCAGCTCTCCCTTGCCATCATTGGCAAAATGATGGCATAAATTACACTCCGGACACTTTTCTAGAGTTCATCATAGCTTTATGTCCTACAGATTAAGTACTAAAACTGGAGAAGTGCAGGTCCTAATTACACACAGAGAATCAAGATTAGGGCTGCTAAGTCAGCCGCATCCCATTCCCCGAGACATCAAAAGCTGAGACCAGGTGGTTGGCCCTTGTGGTGTTGTAAAGGGTGTCACAAAAGTGGGCCAGATTAGAGTTGGAAGGCAGAGGAAGAGCAAGCTGGTGGAGGTTGAGAATTTGTGTAAAACCCAGCTAACCAAATAATACGGCAGCCTCACACCAGGGGAAAAAACAAAGAGTAGTCCACATCCACGGGTTCTGAATCCATGAATTCAACCAGCCACAGCTCAAGATATTTGGGAAAAAAACAATTCCAAAAAGCATATCTTGATTTTGCTGCACAACAAGTACTATGTGTAGTTTCCCACAGCAAGGTATGCCCACCATTTCATAGAACCTCAGGCTCTATCTGGGAGTTGTTTGAGTTGTTCACCATCTTATATAAGGGACATCATTTTACTATACCATGCTATATAACGGGACTTTAGCAATCGCAGACTTTGGTATCCATCGGAGGTGCTGGAAACACCCCAATACATATCAAGGGCCCACTGTAATTCTGATGGCTTAAGCATGTAATGATTGTTGATATATCCACAAGGACTCACATCTAATATGGCTTTACTTACAACACCTATGACATATGGTAGTTTTTCCAAGCCTTGTGCTCCTGGGACTTTTAGAAGATGCACTACTGACTTTTGGGGAATTTTTTCTGTACATTCTGAGCTAGTGCTACCAGGGCTTCTAACAAGCTCATGCATTGCCATGCTGGCACTCCACTTCCTTCCTTAAACCAAATGGCAATATGATCTCAAGTGCATTCACCCATTATCTTTTTCTCATTCCCTTCCTTTCACTTCTGACTGTTTGGTGCACTGATGTTACCCACATACAACCCCACATTATACCATTTTTTAAAAAGTTTTCGCATGGAAATAAAATGGATGATGAGTGTGTGCTTTGTTTTAAAGCAGTGGTTCTTAACCTTTCCTTTCCCATGGACCCCCCTTTAAATATTTTTTATTGCCACGGACCTCCAAGACTTAAAGAGGCTTCTGGCTGGGGGAGCTCCTCCTAATGTTTAATATTTAGTGTAAGTGTAGATGTTCCAGGCTCAAAGGTTGATCCAAAAAGTGTAACCAACAACAGAAGAGCCTAAATAGGTAGGTTTATAAGTTGTTTAGGAATAGTTACTCATAGTAATTGTTTTGTGTTAGTACATTATTACTGTCAGCTTATTGTATATTATGTAGATTATGTATAATGTTCTGTTGTTAGAAAAATTTCTTTTCTTCACTATTTACTTTTTTATCCAATTATTTTTTCCCTAATTTGTTCCCTCATGGTTTGTCAATAGTGTATTTTTTTCTTTGTGTTTATATTTTTTCTTTGTTTTAATAATAATTATTATTTCGCTCAGCCACTCAGTAGCATTCACTTACATGTTCTCACTCTGTGCAGAAGTAGCAAGTGCTGAGTACATATTTGCTGCAGTTTCAAAACTTTTCAACAGTCTGAGATACTGTAATGAAACTTTGTACAAATGTTGTCTGTCTCTAGCAAAAGAATCCTCCTGCCTGCCCTTCCTATTTTAACTGTAAAAACTCATAACATTTCTTCAAGACTTCATTGACCCCCATGAGGACATTGCTGCCCCTGGGGGTCCCAGGTTAAGAACTGCTGTTTTAGAGGAGAACTGTGCCCCTGAGTGTAGCTACAGATAGGACAAAATGAGGTTAAGAATTCTGAGCCTCCTAAGGAAGTTTTCTTTCTGACTCCAAATTTCTAGCATAGCTGAGTGAGACACTAAAAATATCTAGAACTCACATATACTGCTGTTTTCATATCCTCTTGGGAACTTTGCGTGTCCTTTTTCTTCAGATGCCTAAACTGTAAATTGTTTCACTGAAGTTTTAAATTACTGCAGGATTAGTTGCAGAATAAAGGAAAATTTCATTTGGGAGAGCACAGTTCTTATTTTAGGCAGGGCAATGCCCTCATTTTCATTCCTTCTTACTTACTCCCTGGCTGTGCCCCCAGAAGCCACAATACTTCATTAAACATGGTATGGGGGAATTGTACTGGGATGGGGGTACCAATAGGAAGTGTGAAAATATCCATGTCTAGTTGTCATCATACTGATTTCAGCAATGGCAAGGGGACTCACCCTACAACAGAATGGGACATGGAATAAACTCCTCCCTTTTTTGACTGAATGTAGTTGACCACTCCTACTGTAATGGGTGGGAAACAAAGTGGCTGCTCAACTTTGAGCCCAATACAACATTCTTGCTTGGTGAACTTGTGAGCATGTGCAACAGAGAGGCTTGTGGCTATTCTCATGTATTTGTGGAATTTCTGAGTAGTAATAGCACTGCATAGGCTGGGAGCTGAGCAGCCACACTGTTCTCAGCCCATTATAGTGGTGGAGTTGCCAACCACTGCCAGATAGACTGCTTGTGAGCATGGGGGGAGAATAAGGCTGGTGGCCATAATGGTGCCAGAGCTGGAAGCCCAGGCGGTGGCATGTGCTGAAAGGAAGTTGCCATTAGGAAGGTCACTTTAGGCAACCCACCCTGAGCAGTAGACACCCCTGACTTGAAGGATAAGGCTGGTGAATCCACTCCAAGTTTTAATATGAACTATAAAAGAGCTCTCCAAAGTGGTAAATCTAGTTCCAAAAACAAGTTCAGTACCTTGGATAGCTTCTTTTGAGGTTTGACTGAAACCCAGGGCAGACTTTTTGTTTCACTTACATCAGAGATACCAGCTTCTACCAGTCTGGGCTTCCCAAAGTCTGCAGACAGCCTGTGATGCTCTTTGCTATTAATCTGAAGCAAAGCTCGCTATGCTGGCTGCGAGAGTCTGTAAACTATAGTTCTGGGGAGAGAAATGCTCTTGTCAACTCTGCTCCAATGTACATCCTTCTCTTTCCTCCACGTTTCCTGACGCAGTTTAAAAAGCAGGATGTTTGACAACTGATTGTTAAACTAAAGCTTTTGCATCAATGTCACTTTTGCACTATTGGTTAAATAATTTAACTTAAGCTTCCACTTTTATACAACATAATGGCAAAGTGCATTTTGCCCCTTTCAGCGATTATTTACTTTTATGACTTATCCATTTCAGAAAGGCTGATCATTAAATGACAGTCATAATAGTAAAATTGCTATTTTCAGTGCTGTTTGTCTGCACTGGCTAACATTATCCCAACAAACAGAAGCCCAAGTGCTAGTGCTTTTCATTTCAAGAGCTTGCTGTGTTTTGTTCATTGAATATAATGAAGAGACCCCAATTTAGCCTTTGAAAGCAATAGCTATCAGACATCACAATGAGCTAAAATAACCATTAACCATTGGTTGTGCAAACATTTAACCTGTTTGGGATTTGAGGCCAGCAACAGAACACTGACAAACAACATATCTTTTGGTAAAGAATGGGAGAGGCAGTTACGAAGTATGATGGAAAAAATTCTTTTGTCTGCAGAGCTTGGGAAATACTGGCAGGGGACTTGGGACTGCAATCTAAAAAAGTAGTTTTTTCCAAGCTCTGCTTGTTTGTAACAGGTATATACACCCAGAGTGGGAGTCACGTGCCCCCCCCAATGTTTTTGGACTTTCGTTTACAGCATTTGTTACCTTTGGCTATACTAGCTAAGGCTGCTGGGACTTGGAATCCAAGAACATCTTGGGACCTGTTCAATTTCCCGCTTATTATACACCAGAGGGGGCTGAGGCCAGGAACCTACTGTAAACAGAGGCATTAAGAAATAAAATGCCCCAGAGGAAGAGTGTCTTGAGGGCAGAAGAAAAGAAAAGTCAGTGAGCCACTAAATGAATGAAGAACAGAAGCTGGAGCTATAAGTAATTTACTATGCTTCTGTTGTGCTCAGTCGCTTACATCAGTTTCATTTGTTATTATTATTTGCCCTCAAATAAATATCAAATAAATATTTGACCTCAACTTATGGCTACCCTTTCCTTGAGAGACCTGCAAGAGGCATGGTTATCTACTGCCCCTCCTCAACTACATGGCTGTAGCTTCCTTGATTGAATTAATCCACCTGTAGTACAATCTGCCTCTTTTCCTACTGCCAGTGAGTCATGTTATCCCATGATATATCCAAAGTATGACAGTGCCAGTTTGGTCATTTTTACTTCTAGTGAGAGTTCAGGCTTTATTTGATCCAAGACCCATAATCCATAATACCATAATGTCTATGGTATCCATAAAATTCTCCTCCAGCACCACATTTCAAGCAAGTTGATTTTCTTCTTGTCAGCTTTCTTCACTGTCCAGCTTTCACAACCATTCACAGAAACTGGAAATGCAATGGCTTGGGTGATTCTGACTTAAGCATTTAATGATATACCCTTACACTTGAGGGTTTTCTCTAATTCTTTGATGACTATCTTTTCAAGCCTTATAGTTATTGCCTATGCAGAAGAATAAAAGGAGCTCACAGTACCAGCTCTATATCACTTCAGCAAGCAGAGGTCTTTGCTGAGGCAAAGCACTGGGAGAATAACAGCTCATCTGGATGTTTTTCCCTATCAGCCTTTGCTGAAGTTGTTGTGAGCAAAAAATCAGACAGATTGGGAGAGGGTTGGGAGGGGCATACCAAGACTGATCAAGAGGGCTTTAAATGAAAACTTTGGCCCAAAGGCAAGCTTTAAACATAAGGATGTGAATTCTAGAGAATCTGGGGAAAGAATGGGATCCACAGTAAAACTGACAGTAAATTAATAGGTGAGGAAAGAAAAGAAAAAACAAAGGCTTCTGATGTCTATATACAAATGTACAGAGTTTGAGAAACAAACAAGATGAGCTTGAAGTCCTACTGCAGGAAGGCAAATATGAACTTATAACGAAGACCTGGTGGGATGACTCCCATGACTGACATACAAAAATTGAAGGATAAAGCCTATTCAAAGAGAACAGATGTGACAGAAAAGGAGGGGAGTAGCAGTATATGTCAAAGACAAATACACTTGTACAGAAATCCATGACAGTAATCAGAGTGGACCAGTAGAGAGCATTTGGGTAAAAATAAATGGAGAAAGTAACAAAAGCAAAATTGTTGTAGGACCTTGCCGCAGATCACTAAATCTAGAAGAGGTGGTGGACAATGTTTTTCAGGAAGGAACAAAAAAGTGTTTTTTTTCCCAGAGACCATTGAAACAAGCGAATGATCAAGGAAACAGTGGAGCTGCTGCTCAATAAGGATGACGAAAAGCTAACAGAACATAGTGAAAAGGCAGAACTGCTCAATACCTGTTTTGCTTCAATTTTTCCCCAAAAAGACAAGTGTGTATCCATGCATCAGTAAAGATCTTGGTAAGCAATCTACACCATAAATCAAATTTGTCAAGGACAGCAAGCAAGGTTGATAGCGAGTTAGTCACGAATCACCAAGTTAACCTAAATGAGTTCAAATCTATAGGGCCAGATGAAGTGCATCCCAGAACACTGAAGGAACTTACTGATGTATTCTCGGAATTACTTGCCATCATTTTTGAGAAATCTTGGACAACAGGTATGCTGCCAGAGGACTTGAGAAGACCAAACATTGTCCTTCTCATCAAAGGGTGGGGTGGGAGGATCAAGGTTACAGACCAGTCAGCCTGACCTCAATACCAGGAAAACATTAAAATGGATTGTAAAAGGGAATCTGTCTGAAAGTATCTAGATAACAATGCAGTGATTAGTAGGAACCAGTACGGGTTTGTCAAGAACCAATCCTGACAAACTAATCTTATATCTTTTATGATCTGGTTACCAGTTTAGTAGATGATGGGAATGCTGTAGATGTTGTTTATCTGGATTTCAACAAAACATTTGATAAAGTTCTCTGTGAGATTTCAATTAGCAAACTGATTAAATATGGAATAGATAGAACACTATCAGATGAATCCATATTTGGTTAAACAAGAGTGTTCAAAGAACCATCGTTAATGGCCGTGCTTCAATCTGGAGGGAAGTCTCAAGTCAAGTGCCACAGGGTTCTGTCCTGGGGCTGACAGTCTTCTATATTTTTATCACTGACTTGATGGGTTAGAGCACATGTGTCAAACACAAGGACCTGTGAGCTGAATTTGGCCCATCAGCCATTTCATTTGGCCCTTGCACCTGTCCTGCAGCTGCAGCACTCCCCCTGCCTGGCAAGCCCAATCCCCACATTGTGGGCCCCCAGCTGCCAATATTCCAAAGAGGGACCCAGCAGTGAGTACTCTCAATCTGTTTCTACTTCTGACTGCTCCTCTGCCCAACTCTCACAAGCAGCATAGAATGTTGCCATGGTAACCTGCGGCAATGCTCTGACAGCAAGACTTGGACAGAGGAGCAGTCAGAAGTAGAAGTATATTGCAAGTGTTGGCTGCTGGACCCCTCTTCAGAATACCAGGGGCTGGGAGCCCGCAATGTGGGGATGGGCTCACCAGGTACAGAGAGGAGCAGGGGGCAGAAAGAGCCACAGGGGAGGGGGAGTAGAAAGAGGCACAGAGAGGGTCTGAGGAGCAGAAAGTGGCACACTTTGAATATACTGACCAACTCTATGTCACTTTACAGAGGTACAGGGACCATAAACTACAACCAAATAGCCTCAAAATGTCCAAGAAAAGAAAAGTTGATGCAGAGGGAAAACAATTTAAAAACCAGTAATAATTGAATGCAGAAGCAATTATTTAATATGATAAAAGAGTAGATACATTTATATAGTCTTACATGTACAACCGGCCCTTTGAAGGCAACCATAATGCTGATGTGCCCCAAGATGAAATTGAGTTTGACACCCCTGGGTTAGAAGGAATCCTTACCAAGTTTGTGGATGACACAAAATTGGGAGGGGCAGTTACAGATTGAAAGATAGGAACAGAATTAGAAAATTGGGCTGTAACTAACAGAATGAAATTCAACAGAGACAAATGGAAAATTCAACATTTAGGCCAAAAAAATCAAATGTATGCTTATAGAACGGGGGGTATTTGGTTTAGCAGCAATACCTGTGAAAATGACCTTGGGATTATTGTGGATCATAGGTTGAACATAATTTAGCAGTGTAATGCTAGAGCAAAGAAGGCAAATAATACTTTACCCCACATTAATAGAATCATAATTTCCGAGTCAGAATCACATTACTTTTTTCACTAGACAGGCCTCATCTGGAGTATAGTGTTCAGTTCTGGGAGCCTCATTTTAAAAAGAATATAGATAAGTTGGAGCAGGTTCAGAGAAGGGTAACAAGGATGATAAGAAGTATGAAGAAAAAGCATATGAAGGAAAATAGAGGGAGTTGAGCATGTTCAGCCTGGTGAAGAGAAGACTGATGGGTGACATGATAGCATTCTTCAACTATCTCATGAGCTGTCACAAAGAGGGGTGTGTGCCTCTCTACTGCCTCACAGAGTTGGACCACATCTAATGGTTTTAAGTTATGGGAGGGTAGATTTCAATTGAGCATTACAAGGAATTTCTTGATGATAAGAGCATTTCAATAATGGAACCAATTACCTAAAGGGGTGATGGTGCTCCTATCTCAGAAAGAGGCTAGACAGCTACCTGCTTGGAAAGTTCTAGCTGGATTTCCTGAATTCCTTGATAGCCTATGGGGCCCCTTCCAAGTCTGTGATTCTATCTAGTGCCTTGACTGTTCTCTGGGCCAGCTGCCCCTAACCTATTACTGCCCCAATGTGTTAGAATATAAATCCCACAATCCCCAGCCTTGGCAGATAGGGATGATTGGATCTGTAGTCCAACACAGGATAGTGGCAGTTTAGAGAAAGATGCTATACACGCAGAGGAGCAAGGGAAAATATTTTGGCAGATGTCTTACACATGATTTAAGAACAGGAAAGATGGAATGGATCCGAGGCAGACATAGATCAGAACAGAATGTTCTTGTCATTCAACAGCTATTCAGAAAGTTTATATGTTCAGAGCAGAGCATACTTTCTCCCAAGAGGCAAAATCATCAGAGAGTCTGGAAGGGCCTTATTAACTGGTGACAATTCTAAGCAACTAATAATGGCCCCAGGCAAGTTGGCTGTCATTAAAACGGCTGGGCAGAAGCAGATGTCTAATTGAGTGAACAACAGCTTTAGCTCTCTAATGAAATTAATTATAGTGCTACCTGTCTGGGTGGGACGAAAAATAATCTTGGTAGCTCCTACAAATCTGCCCTAGGGCATAAATATTTTCAAGCAATTCTTTCTGGTGTCCCCCTCCTCCTCTGTTCTAGCTAAGGTCATATCCTATTTTTGACAATTCTACCTTTTTGTGAAATTCAAATTACTTCTTTATGGTTCACATCCACAAGAAAATGAAAACATATTTTGAATAGTAATTTCTTACAATTAGGGGGTTTCTAGCGGTTCATTTAGAGATGAAATACAAGTACAAGACAAGCAAGATTCTTTCCAAGTTGGATGAGGGCTCTAGTACAGAGAATTAATGGGAACAGTAGTAGGAGTTGAGGCAGAAGCTTTGACATATAAAATGCCTATCTGTATGTATCTACAGATGACATAGATAATCGCTATATAAGATTTCATTTTCTTACACAATTAGTAAAAACAAGAAGTGTCTAGGTCAACGACATTATAATGAATACTAATTATACAACTTTTAATTGTATACTATGAATACAGTATCAGCACTTTATGGTGATGAGAGATCACCTGATCAGTCCTACTCTCCAAATAGTTGACAGTTTTCTCCACATTACACTGGAGCACTTTGATATTACTTTACAGCACTTTGATATTACTTTAACTGCTGCGCTTCCATCCTAAAGTTTGATGAGTCATTAGAGCACTCTGAGAGAAAAGTCTGAATACCTCACCAGAATACAACTCCCAGAATTCCACAGGATGGAGCCCTGATAGTTAAAAGTGGAATCAAAACATAGAATCATAGCGTTGGAAGAGACCAGAAGGGCCATGAAGTTCAACCCCCTGCCATGCAAATCAAACGCAAATCAAAGCATCCCTGAGAGATGGCCATCCAGCCTCTGCTTAAAAACCTCCAAAGAAGGAGACACTACCACACTCCAAGGCAGCGTATTCCACTGTCAAAACTGCTCTTACTTTCAGGAAGTTCTTTGTAATGTTTAAGTGAAATTTCTTTTTTTGCAGTCTGAATCCATTTCTCCATGTCCTAGTCCATTTCTGAACGAGACTGTTATAGCTCTATGATTCCACTTTCAACATCCTATGGAATCCTGGGGTTTGCAGTTTCGGAGGAGCCGGCTGGCCCCTCCCGAAACTGCAAACCACAGGATTCCATAGGATGTTGAAAGAGGAATCATAGCGCTATAACAGTATCGTGCGGGAATGGCCCTAGTCTCTGGAGCAGCAGAAAACAAGCTTGCTATATCTTCCATAGAACCATAACTGTAGTATGAAAGAGCTACACCAGTGGTTCTCAACCTGTGGGTCCCCAGATGTTTTTGGACTTCAGCTCCCAGAAGCCCTAAGCATTGACCCTAGTGGCTGGGGCTTCTGGGAGCTGAAGTCCACAAACATCTGGGGACCCACAGGTTGAGAACCACTGAGCTACACAAAGTGGATGTACTCTCTCGATCTTGCCAAGTTCAAGAAGTGCAAAGACAAACAAAGTTGATGAATTTGGGGAGACGGAGTAGATGTGAATAAGGAGGAGGATTCTAGATAGTACACCTTGTAATGAAACTGGCATTATTGAATATGTATTAAGGTCATATTAAACAATAAGGCACTTATACCAAAAATGATGATTAAATGGAATCTTCCTCACTAGTGATTTAAACTGTGATTGAAATAATTAAAATAGAGTCCTTCAGAGAAGCAATTTGAATCGTGATTTAAATTAATTTGGTTTAAATCAACTCAACTCTGTGAAGAACTATTCAGGAGCAGATTAAAGACCTCTTTAATCCAAAATTCTGTTTATACAGAGGTCAACGAGTTGCCTATGGGAAGCCCACCAGAGGGAAACATGAATAAAACTGTATGTATTTAATGTTCTGGAGAGTTGAAGAAGGCCAACAAAGACCTAAAAGCTGACTCTGTCATGCAAGTCAAATAGTTCATGGCCTTGATGGGGTTTTTTTTTCATACTTGTCCTGAACCTAATTAGCAGCAAGAATGTGTCTTTGAGGCACAAGATGGAAAAATACCATGAAAGTATAAAATTTTTCTTTCTGCTGAACTAATGAAGAACATTTGAAGATAAGCCAAAACCTGCATCATTCTGTTTTTGAAAATGCTCCAATTAAAAATATAAAAAAATAAGAACTTATCTCTTAACTGTCTCTCTGGTTATGAAATGTTACAGAACAAACATAGCAGTCAAGTTCTCTTGTTCACTATACTCTAAACTGAGAACTAAGTTTTTGGGAGCTATTCTGTGTTCCTTATGTACAAATACTGTCTCAGAAAAGATCTACTATTTGTTATCTGACATTGATTCCTTGGTAACCAGCAAGGTTTCTCTTTTTGCCCTGGCAGCAATGAAAATTAAGACAAGATTCATAACGGATATCACAGTTTATTGCTCTGGGGATGATTCTCACTAATTTTAGAGTTGTTGTTTATATTTTATATATATATATTTTGTGTGTGTGTGTGTATGTATATGTATATACATATATAATGTATCTTAATTGTACTAGATGCCTCTTTTTCTTATAACATGCAAGACCTATATGCTCTTTATTTCATGTTACATTTTTATACTGCTGTGTTTTATTATGGTATCTTGAGACTGTATTTATGGATTTTATTACCATATATGCAAATAGTCTATGGCCCAAGCATTAATAAAACTAAACTGAAACTATAAACAGAATTAGAAATCTATAAAAAAAGAACTTTTCTCTTAACTGTCTCTCTGATTATGAAATGATACAGAACAAACACAGCAGTCAAGAAGCAAGTTTTACATTGTTCTGTGTTACAGGATTCACAACTTTATATTTTATTGCTTTGTGACTCTTCTGACCCAACCATGTTATAATTTAAACCTACAGCGTAGGATGAGGATAATGTTTATTTTAAATCAGTTTTTCTTCTTCTTTTAAATCCATGTCTGTCAGATTTGTTTCTGTAAAACATTTAATAACATTTTTATATTCTGTTTGACCGTCATTTTTAAGCCTGGTTTCTACTTTAATTAAAAATGGGATGACGGATTTATGGGAAGATGGCTGGAAGAATTTCTGAACATGGAAATTGATGTCTTTTACATTTTGACAGTGAAAGCTGGAAAGAAACTCCACAATTAAAAAGGAAACGTCTCAGAGAGGAAAAGGAAACTGCAAACATTTGGGTACAATTAATCAAAGTAGAAGTAGTTGTGATTGTAGCGACATAATACGTAATCAGGATACACGGAAGTCTAAGAGTTTACCAGAAACAATGGTGTTGTATAACTTCACTTGAAAGAAAGGATAAGGATAGGAGGGGAATGATGATCCTTTGTGTTCTGGTTCAGTGCTTTACCGTAGGGCTGGGGAAAGGGTGACCTGTAGGACCCGAAGTTGTTTTTAGACACCCAGGCACCCCTGAACTCTGAAAAAACCCCTTTTTCAAAAAACTAAACTTGTTTCATACTCTCTAACTACTACAATCTGGCGGTCATAGCAATTTTCATGTGCTTTTAAAATGCCCGAGTTCCAGTTCCTCTTCCCACATTTCCCATTTTCCTCAACTTACTTCCATTGCTGCAAACTGAGTTCAAAGTGTAAACATAGTCCATCTGTGAAATACTGGAGGGTGTGGAAGTGTGTTGGAAGTTGACTTCAAGTTGATTTGGCTGTTTCAAAAAAGGCCTCTCCTGGGCCTTGCACAGCTCAAGCATCTACCCCAAAACATAGGGAATTGCCCCCATATCCCCTAGGAGGCACTGAAAGACTTTTAAAAAGAGAATTTTAAGACTCTAAAAATATTAAAGGGTGCTGTGGGGATGGGCATAGGCTATCAAAGTCCCATGGAAAGACTATGCAGCCGCTCAGAACTTGTCTAGCTCTGACTTGGGAGATGTTGCTCTATGCTTCAGGTCAGGGTGTTGAGGTCAGCCATTTTACTGTTATGTCTCCCTTGGAGATACTTGCAAGACTGGAGTATTTCGGGAGAGGCTTGGCTCACCTGCACCCCCATTGGTGCAGCCCCACCTGTTTGCACTGAACAATCTGAATCCCTGGATAAGGCAGGCAGGAAATGCAGCTGCTGGAAACAACATTGATCACCTACTCCATGAGATACATCCAAGCCAGCTCAAAGACTCAGCCCTGTTCCTTAATCCAGTACACACACACACCTTGGTTTTCGTTCCCCAACTTCTGACAGATACCCTGGTTCTCAGGTCATTTCTGCATGAGACTGTTATAGCGCTATTATTCCACTTTCAACAGCCTATGGTAGGTAAACTGCAAACCCCAGGATTCCATAGGATGTTGAAAGTGGAATAATAGCACTATAGCAGTCTCATGCAGAAATGGCATCAGTCTTTGGATTGCTAATTGACCATCTGGCTTCTCATTTCCCTAAGTGAACAGCAGTATTTATTCTCCAAATACTTTTGGTTATTTTTATTTTGTTTTTCTTTACTACAACTTTCTCCTAAAATCTAGAATATATTTTCACTGTTAGACAAAACATTGTTTTTTTTCTCTTTTAAATGGTATTCTGTAGTTTACTGATTCCTGGACATTTTTCAGAATTTTTGTCTTAAAAAATATTTTTCAACAGACATATGTTCCTTCTAAAATTTTTGGCTGAAATCATCTAAAGAACTAGAACACTACAGTGAAATGATGCTTATAAATAAGATTGTTATATTGAAATGGATGCTAGATCAACTTACACTTTAATATTTAATACAATTTTTATATATCATTTACTTGCAATTATGTCTTGATTAGATAATATAATTTGCTTTAATGTTTCACATTTGCCTTTTATGTTAGTTATAGTTACATGGTTATTGCTTCAATTCTTATGTTCTTGTTGTTGTTACAATTTATATTCTGTGTTTTGGCAGTTTTTATAACCTTCTATACAATATCATCTTTATGCACCATCTCCTGACTGTTATTTCAGTAAGTGATTAACTGATTTTTTTTTGTTATGGTTCTCATTTTAATGGTCACTCTCCATATGCTCACAGGAACAAAATAAAACAGTGGGTAATAAAAGGAAATCATTTTTCAGGTATCACTTGAAGTTCTGGAAAAATGCATGGGTGCTTCAAGTGGCTCACACATGTGGTCTTCCTTACCTGTGAGAGAATAGAAATTGACCCTGGGGAAACCCCCATCCAGCTTGGTCATATACGGACAGTGAGAGTATGATCCCAAACATGAAACTTCTGTCATACAAAAGGCTTCAGAATATGTCTCACAGTTATAAACTCTTTAGGTATTGTCCGGATTAGGGCAATACCTAAAGTTCAAGTTCTATATTGCTGAGAGACCTGATCACAGCAAAATTGCATGATAGAGTTATTGCTTAGCTTCCAGTTACCATCTCTGTACCCACTAATGGCACTACTGTTCCAAAGTGGTGGGGTTGCATGCTCCTATAAGGCAAGAGGCTATGCTGATGACAGCAGTACTGCTGGTAGGGTCTCCCATGCCAGACAGGCTTTTGTTGAGGAGCCGACTAAATGTGCCAAGCAGCTACTGTGCAGAGTGGGAGGATGCTTAGATGATCATTTGCTTTGAGTGTGTCTGTTCCTGCATGGCAGGGGGCTGGACTCGAAGGCTGTTGTGGTATCTTCCAACTCTATAATTCTATGGTGACACTGCTGGAGGAGCTCCCAGAGACAACAGCAGTGACACCATAGCTAACTCTTGTTAGTACTGCACAAAAGGAGGCACGGTAAACCCCTTTTGAATATCTTTTACCGTGAAAACCCTATGATGAGACAATCCAAAATGAAACAAGAGATAGTGCCAGAAGATGAAACTCCCAGGTCGGATGGCACTCAGTAAGCTATTGGAGAAGAGCAGAGGACAAATACTAGTTGTGCTGTGGCTAAAGATGCAATTGGACTCATGCCGAAAGGACGCTCAGCTGTTGGTATGCTCAGAGGTGAAAGGAAAGTTCAAAGCTGTACAACACATGTTATAGGAACATGGAATGTGTGAAGCATGAATCAAGGGAAGCTAGACATAGTAAAACAAATGGAACATACAGATCTTTCAATACTTGGGGTGAACAAGCTAAGGTGGACAGGAATAGGACATTTTGAGTCAGATAATTACACAGTGCTCTACTCAGCAAATGAAAATCTAAGAAGAAATGAGGCGGACTGTATATACTCTCCCTAGAAGCCAAGGTGACTAAACTGAGGCTGTCATACTTTGGCCATATCATGAGAAAACAAGCCTCACTAGAAAAGACAATAATGTTTGGTAAGGTAGAAGGCAATAGGAAAAGAGGAAACCCGCAGTACAGATGGACAGATGCAATCAAGGAAAACATATCCCTGAGCATGCAAGACCGAAGAGGGCAGTTGATGACAGTGTGACTCGGACATCTCTCATCCATAGGGTCGTCATAGGTCGTGGTCCACCTGACAGCAGTTAACAGCAACAACTACCCAGCAAGCCACACAAAGTTGTGTGGCTAACATCCAAAGCACTTGGAAGACAGTGCATGTGTTTGGTAAAAAATAATAAACAGAGTGCATAGTATTGCTTCCAGCTGTATATAAGAAGACATAACATAAAGCAAAAGGTGAATTGTGTACCCTTTATCTTGCATACAAAGGTTGACTCACAACTTTGCTTGTCTTTACTAAATTTTGATATTCTCAGGTGGTGGGAGTTTAATATTTGAAGAGTGATTACTACAAATATAAATTTATGACATCTATAATTTCCTATGCTTTTGAAATGGCATATTTAAAAGTTAGTATAGAAAAAATTCTTCACCCCAGGGAAATATCTTGCTCTATGTGATATTCCCTGGATTTCCTCACTGATGGATTTTAGATGACATATTAAAACTTTAGAGAGTTAGATAATATTCCCTTTCCTTTCTTATTCACTTTTAATGTTTTGTTGTTATTCATACTGTGTTGTAACAGTGTTATCATGCCAGCTTTTAATGCTCTTTTTATTTTTGACATGAGCTATTTTGTAGATCAATTGATGATGGAAAGGGACCAGTTGGGTAGATCAATTGATGGAAAAATGGGGTATAAATATCTTAAATGAACTAAGTAAAAAAGCCCTGAGGTTCAGTTAAGGTGAATCTGTTTTCCTCCATGCGAGAGTATATTCTATCTTTCAGAAACTTTTCAAACAAGATGGAGAACATGTTGTGGTTTTGAGCCTTTCCTTCAGATTCAAAGTCTTAAATAAATAGGTTTATCCAAAGGGTTATACACAGCTTCTGGCAGGACTACACTTTGCTGCCTGAGAAAAAATAGCAAATTCCTCCACAACTATCAACTGGAAGAACACCCAAATCAAACTGCATAATGACTAACATATTTTGGCATGACAGATCTCAAGGCTTGACAAGTTTCCAATTTTCATGGGCTACCTTCAAGCAGGACAATGGAGTTCAAATTCTCCAGTTTTGGTGGCTTTAACTCTGACCACAAGAAAGGGCTGCGTGCAAATCTCCAGTTCAGCTAACCAACCAGTTTGCTACGTTCTCCAAGGCTTCACTGATTTGTTGCTGCAACTTGCAAACACTCTCCAGAAGGTCTCTGTGTTTACTTCTTTAGCTTTCTCTTTCATAGAATCTTAGAACTGGAAGAGACCATAAGGGCCGTCCAGTCCAAACCTCACCATGCAGGAATACACTTTCTGTGATTATGGAGTCAGGGCTAACCTTCCATTCTGCTCTGCAGCCATGTTTCATTTCCCTAAGTAAGTGAGAAGGAATAACACTCTCATTTCACCTTGATCTGGGAATGGCCCCTTCAGCAAAGACTTCTGTCTTAATTTCCAGATGAGCAAGTGTGTTCTCTTTGTGTGTGTTCAAATGACAATTTTGAGCAACCATGGTTGATATGTAAAACAAACAGTTAAGGACATCACTAGGGACTGTCTCAAG
Organism: Iguana delicatissima; assembly: GCA_948472985.1. Taxonomy (NCBI): domain Eukaryota; kingdom Metazoa; phylum Chordata; class Lepidosauria; order Squamata; family Iguanidae; genus Iguana; species Iguana delicatissima. The sequence goes on along the minus strand of CAOKZL010000152.1, from coordinate 522,359 downwards.
TTTTGGCCAAGAAACCTCAGGGCCTAGGATGATCCTGAACTGGCAACCCTATTTGGTGTATGAGGCCAAAAGTCCAATAAGCATCCTCTTCCTTGACAGTAAAGAAAATGCAGTTACAGTAAAACATAACTGACTGACATTCAAAACCTTCTGGAGTGACTTGGCTGCCTCACTCTGCCAAATGGCAGGGGCAGTGGTACAGGACTCTTAATGCCACAAAGCTTCTTCTAGGCCAGATGTGGGAATTGTGTGGCCCTTGAGATGTTGCTGAACCACAGTTTCCAGCATTCAACATCATTAGCTGTGTTACTGATGGAAGTTGCAGTCCAACAACATCTGAAGGGCTGTGCCATTCCCATTCCTGTCCTAGGCCAAAGCACAATAGGGAGAGGAGAGTCTAGATGGTGAACTGTGCTTACAAGGACAGTGCACAGCTAAGCCAGTGTGCATGAGCAGAACACAGATATATTCATGCCAGATCAATTAATCCTGAAGAACAGGGGAGAATATGCTCCCATGACTGTTCTCCTTTCATGAACTGCTGTTGTTTATGCACAATCTTTCTGTCGTATTCTAGTACCTCATGCTTATCCTGTGACTACCAAATCTGTTAGACAAGTCTCTTCCTGGGCTCCCACTTCTCTGAATTTCCTGATGTAAAAGCTTTGCCTCAAAATCAGTTTCCCTCAACCAGCTCCATCTCAGCTGGGTGCCTCAGGCTTTTATTCTCTAACTGGGTCATATCCACCTTAAATGGCTCCTGCTGAGTGGGAGGAAAGCCTGTGCCCAAGGGGCCTTATATTTTGCCAAGTAGGGCGTACTGTCAGAGGGAAGGCCTCAGTCCAACAATCGCAGAAAGGCTGAGGAAGCTATTGCCCATCTTCAAAATGATATGTGACACCCTGATTGAGAGTTCCTGGGATCCTAAAAACAACAAGATTCTGTTGTGGAAAGGCTGAGGATGTGAAAGGGTTGTGGCAACCATGGCAAGGCCTTGAACTTGAACTCCTGGTTAGCTCCTGCCATAGTTCCTTGTTAAAAATGTCTTCTTTTTTGTCTCCTTATCACTGCCACTCCACAACGTCTCTCCTGTCTATTTCCACATGAGATGATATACCCAATCATTCCTGTTTGGCATTTGTTGTTTCTACACAGGCAAATTTCTCCAGATATGTTCTCTAAATGAGAGCTGGCAGTTGAATCCACTTTTCTTCTCATAGGCAATACACTTTCTGAAAAGTTGACTGGGCAATGCTACCTTTTGAGCATTGTTCTGTAGAATTGTTTGGCTTAAGACTCCATGGTATCAATGTAGTGTGCTGAACCGTGGTAGACATTTTTGGTTCCAGAGACAGAAAAATCCACTTTCCACTGATTCCAGTAATTAATGGGGCACACTATCACCAGAAATTTCTCCTCACAGAAATTGTGGGAGCATCACAAAGATGCTACTTTTCATATTATAAGGAGCCTACGGCCATTTTGTGGAGCTTTTTAAAACAACTTTTCTACAGCAGCTGTTACGTGCTTGCCACCCTGAATTGAAATTATGGTGGAGGTAAATCTAGAAGACCAACTTTTGCTACTGAGAGTGGGGATAGGCATTATAAAAGAGCTAGGGAGATTTGTGGATCCTCAGATGTTGATAAACTACTATTCCCATGATCATATAGCTTTGGCCAGGCTATCTGACACTGCTGGAAATTTAAATCCTATCAACATCAGAAAGACCACTGAATCCCCAGACTCCATTTTAGTGCTGGCATGTACCCCTCAGTCTCAGGTGCAATCCATACAACAGCCTATAACAGCTCACAAAAGTAATTACAGACACAAATTAAGAACTATAATGCTGTATAGATGCATATTTAGCAAATACTACTATAATTAAACCAGCAATGATGAACATTTATGACTGATGACTGGTTGTTCTTGCTAGAGCTGACGGGTCTTTGAAAGGGTTACAGGTTCTACAACCCTGATTTAAATAGAAATATGGCACATCTAGAGAGCCAGCATACTGTAATGTTTTGAGTGTTGGACTTCGACCCTGGAGTCCAGGGTTCAATTCCCTGTTCGACCATGGAAATCCACTGGGTGACCTTGGGTGCATCATATACTCTCAGCCCCCCAAAAAACCATAATAGTTTGGCCTAAGGGTCACCATAAGTCAGAAACGATTTGAAAGCACTCAGCAACAACAACATAGCACATCTCCTCATGGTGGGAAGGTCTGTGAGCAGATGGTCTGGGTACCTACTCAGTCTTCTAATAGCTGCTAACTGTTTGATGGTCCAACCTCTGTTCCTTTTTCTCAGTGTTGCTTCACTCTAAATGTGACTTAGGTTAGATAATCCTCCAAACAGAGGATAAAGAAGGACTCCTTACAAATTAGTTGATCAGTAGGTATCTTCATTTATTTAATGTAATGGGCTTTCTTGGTTGTAAGAAAATGCACATTTGGAAATATAATAGAACTGGTTAAGAAAATGCACAGTCACCATCCTATAGCTTGTGTATTTCTATACCTATCATTTCTATCATTCTATTCTACTCCTATCATTCCTTGTACTCTGTTCCAATGAGAGGAAATATTCTTCTTCAACAAGCACATCTGTTTTCCCACGACTGATGTCAAGCAAGTGGGCAGTACCCCCGCACTGGTGTTCTTAACACTAAATAAAGGAATCAAATAAGATTTACTCCAGTTCTTTGCACTTGCAACCCTGACAAATAGTCATCAAGGGACTTAAGTTACTTTCAACGGCACAGAACCAGTCAGCCGAACAACTGGTTTTCACTTAAGAGCAAAAGAAAAAATGTTCAAACAGATAAAATGGCTTTCAGTGACCCTTTGTTCTTCCCATTTGTTATATCTCCAAGCATAGCTAATTATACTACCATTCCTATGTTCACTTAGTCCCTAGTGGGTTGTTCATATTTCACTGCCTATACTATTGTTTCCTTACAGAGGCCTTTTCTTTTCTCCCTCTCCTTTTTAAAAACATCTGTCAGTTCTTTACTTAGAAAAAAAATAGTTATTTAAAATCTAGACTTTCACTGGCAGCTGAGGTACTGCTATCAAATCAAGCTGGACAGGATAAATATCTGGTAATAGAAGTTAATTAAAGTGTCAGACAATTTTAGTATCAAGAAGTGGTGTGTTCTAGAAGAAAGTCATGCCCTATTGATGAGAACATCTAAAATACAGCTCATCTCTCATCTGCAGAATTAAAGTGATCTCTTTCTCCCAAAGATTAGGAGTGCATAGAAAAGAAGAGAACAGAACTAGGAACTAACCAATTATTAATTCCTTCCTGCAATAACTAAGTGACGTGATGGTTGAAATGTACTGATGTGTAACAGCACTTTTTTTGCACTTTTAGTTATCTGTGTAATCTCTTTGGGTTGAAAGTTCTTTTGTGAAGATACGCTGTTTACTGTCAGATTGTGATCCATATGTCACACATGAAACAGCTTTGTTTGCTGAGGCTACAAAAATGTTTGCACAATCTCTGAATGCTATTGTGGTGGACTATGGTGGGGACTTGCTAACCTGACTTGGGCATGTATTTTATTCTTGTAAAATATATTTTCTTATGTGGCTCACAATGGCTTTTAGTCAAATAGAATGAAAAGCTGATTGACTGATCAGCTATCTCTATAGTTACAGGTTGTATGTGGTCTCACTGACAAGATATGTTTTCTGCCACGGGCTGGTAGTTTATAGCACTTTCTAAAGGTTTTTATAAAGTAACTAAAACATTTACTTTTAGTTACTTTCTAAATACCAGGATTAACAAGAAAGCTTACTTTTACATGTAACTATACTTACTTACAACATGTAACTATAACAGAATCAAACAAACTCCCAGTCCTTGAAATATTAACTGTAACTAAGTCATTTGTAAGCTCTTTCCAAGCCATAAGAAGAGAACAACCATGAGTTACAGGTGGGCTGATGAGAACCAAGAGCAGATTTTTATTTTTTTAGCTTTGTAGTCTGGTTAACTCAAGATGTTTGTGGCCTGAGGTGGAGTACAAAATGACATTTCCTAGCCACCCACGTAATGTTGAATAGTAACCAAAGCCAGCCCAGCCAACAAAAGCCAACAAACACCTCTTCCCATCCCTGGCATCAAAAGTATCATTGTAATAAATTAATCTGTAGCCCTTCTGAAACCGTCCTAAAACCTTCTGCCTTTAGGAGCCACCTCACTGCTAGGGGTGCCAAGTGAAAACTGGAGACAACTCCTGTAAACTTTAAAGATTGTGTAGAAGAGGAAATTTCAGCAGGTGTGCTTGTTACCTGGTTGCATGACAAGAAGCACCGGTCGAAATTCCCTCTTCTACACACTCATTATTTATTTATTCAAAGCATTTTTGTATTGCTTCCCAGCCCACAAGGTCTCCTGAGGTGATGAGCAAATAAAAATCAATGAAAGCAATAAAAAGATAAAAACTTTTTAAAACAAATTAAAATGCATTTTAAAAACTCCTACAAGTAGTCTAAAAACAATCCTGGAATCAAGTTTTAAAACAGTTAAAATAGCAAACACTGAATGCCATATGGAACAGCACTGTTTTGGCTGCCCAGGGGAAGCTTAAAAGAGATGGGCCAGCCTAACTTCCTTGGATAGGGAGTTCCCCAGCTGAGCTGCTGCTACAGAGAAAACCCTGTTACATGCACCCACAAACCTAACTTCGCAATATATTGCAATAGGGCCTCCTCTGAAGATCTCAGAATTCAAGGAGGCTTATACGACAGAAGGTGGTCTTTCAGTTTACTTGGCCCCAGATCTTTTAGGGTTTTGTTGACCAACTCCAGCACCTTGTATTGAACCTGGAAGCAAATTGCAAGCCAGGGCAGTTATTGAAGAACTGGTGTTACATGATCTCTAAATGCGTACCTGACAGTCTGGCTGCTGCATTTTTGCACTAGCTGCAGCTTCCAAACAGTTTTCCAAGGCAGTGCCACATAGAGTGCATTACAGCAGTCTAATTGAGAGGCAACTAAGGCATGCACCACTCTGATCACTCTGACCATCTCTGAGAAAGGTACAGGAGCTATCACCAGTTTTCAATCTGACAACCATATCATTCTACCTAATGATACGGCCGGCCCTGCTCATAACAAACATGATGGCAAGGTTGGAAATGATAATCAGTTCACATACTTTCCCTTCCATGAGGGACTACATTTAATCAAGCCTCTTGGTATTCTGTTAGAAGAAGTGAGAACACAGAATACTGTTTCATGATGAAGCAGACTATTAGTACTCCAGCACAGTATCATGTACACCAGTGCTTTTTAAACTGTGGGACCCAGCAGGGTTTTTTTCCGCCCAATCTGCCAGGAATTGGCCCCAAATTTGTGCTGATTCACTACAACAGTTTCATTCTTTCTTGGAAACTCAGTCCAGACCAGCAGTCAATAGCTCACTGACTGGCACCAGTCTACAGACCACTAATCTGAGTGATGCTGGTCTACACTGACAGTGACTCTCCAAGGGGTGAGACAGGCATTTTTCACAGCCTTACTTGTTGCTGTCAAAGGAATGAACCTGGAACTTTTCAACAGCAGAGTCTGTGAACTCTATTAGAGATTTGGGACTTGAAATGTGTTCCTCATTCTGCTTAACAGCAGGTCCAGTCCTCCATGAGTATTTGACTCGCTGCTGTGGGAATAAAAAGTAGATGCAGGCAGGCCTTTGTCTTATCCAACAGAGTTCCTCTAATGGTCTTATGTTATCTCTTACGTCAATCATTATGTCTGCCATTAACACAAAATTGCACGGATCTTGGCTGGATTTCAGACTCTCCTCTCTGCCTCTCAAGTTCAGATCATGTTTTTTTCCAACTAAGTCCAACATTTACACCTTACAGACAGGACTGAAAGCCATTGTGGCATAGTGGTTTGAGTGATGAACTAGGAGTCCAGGAAACCAGAGTTAGAATCTTCACCCTGCCATGGAAACCCACTGGGTGATATTGGGCAGATCATACTCTCTCAGCATTAGAAGAAGGCAATGGCAAGACCACCTCTGAATAAATCTCTTGCTTTTCTGAACCCATGCAAGAAACAAAGACCACCAGTATTTTGGAACAACAACAAGAAAAAAACTGTCAGACATGGACCATTAAATTCCAAGTTTAAGTCCTTCACCTTTCTATGATACTCACAGGATGATCTGGGACCATTTGTTCTTTCAATGCTGTGTTCTTCACATGGCTGTTTTGGGAATATTATTTTCACTTCACTTCTTAGGAAAAGAGTTTGGTACAAATGCATGTCTTAAATAAAATCAGGACCATGAGAATTGCATCAAGTTAAATACTGAAGGATGGGCAAGGTTTTTCTTCTCCATTTTCTGAAGCCACTTTTATGAAACGCTTGTGATTGAGCAAAAGGTTATAACAGTCCTTTTTTGAACTCCAATGCCACCTAGGAGTTGTAGCTGAAAAAAGCAAACCCCCTCCCCTTGGTTTCTGAGAAGTTCACCTCATCATTCCTTCCTCATCAGAAAGCTTTTGCAAGTGAATCCTTGCCTTCCTGCCTTCTATCCAACTATGAAAGCACACCACAGGAGCACTTTGGAGGGGGGTTGGGATTATGACAACAACCATAGGCTACAGTTTTTATTTCATGCAACTGACGCTGACCAGAATCCTGTATTGAAGTTACATCTTAGTAAGTGGACTTACATATCAGGGAATTAGAACTGAGCAGTTTTGTAGTGTTCATATCCAATAGAGGGGATAATGGGACTGATGCACAATGGGGCTGATTTGCATCAGGAACCAATGTGTATCAGGGACTCTTGCCATTGTCCTGATACACATCTTTCCAATTTACTAACAGGGTTTTTTAGTGCCTCTGCTACTTAGCTAAGTATACATGAAGTTAGGTTAAGGAAAAGGTGCTGTAGAATTCCAGTGCCTAACAACCAGTGAGGAAATGGATAAAAGGCAAATATATTATATGTCCATAATCCTGGCTTGCTAACCAAAGTTAAAGAGATCCCTGCAGAAAAGCACTAAAGGAGGTATCAACTACTCACAGTGTGGGGAAATTCCTTTTCTGCACTTTGACTCACTGAATCTCCACTTGGCAGGACCCAGTGGAAATTTTTCCCATGGTCCTGGACTAGGGTTGCCAGATTGAACACCGGAGAGAGCTCCTGCCCCTTTAATGGCTGTCTAGAAGAGATTAGAACAGGAACCAATGGGTTCAGATTACAGGAAAAGAGATTCCACCTAAAGATTAAGAAGAATGTCTTTAGTAACTGTTTGGCACAGGAACAGGCTGCCTCAGAGGGATGCAGTCTCCTTCTTTGGAGGTCCTAAAAAAGGTGTTATGATAATCTTTCAGGAGTACTGTAGTTGTGTATTTATGCACGGCAGAGGGTTGGACTAGATGGCCTTTGTAGCCCCCTCCGACTCTAAGGCCATTTCTGCACTACACTTTTATAGTGCTACTATTCCACTTTCAACATCCTATGGAATTCTGGGGTTTGCAATTTAGGGAGGGGTATTTAGAACTGTCAGCCAGAAAGCTCTTTGGCCCCAGTAAACTACAAACCCCAGAATTCCTCAGTATGTTGAAAGTAGAATAATAGCACTGTAACAGTGTAGGGCAGAAATGGCCTAAGATTCTACAGTTCCATAAAGAAGGAGTTTCTGCAGGTGTTGCTTGCCACACAACCAGGTAACAAGCAACATCTGCTGAAATTCCCTCTTCCACACAGCCATTAAATTTCAGGAAACCCTCTACAATTTTCATACTGGTAATCCTATCATACTGGCAATTCTATCACATGTTCACCTCTTGATCACCACATCAAAATTCATGTTTAGAAACCCAGAGAGGCACCTACCTCCTGCTAAGTCCTTGTATGAGTTCTTTTTGTGGTAGTCAGGTCAGTTGGAGGGAGCATCTGCCAGAGGATAGGCATGCTAGCCAGCCTTGGTGGCAAGAGAATAGTCCAAACAAACAAACAAACAAACAAAACCACCCACCCCACCCTTGCCACAGGACATCTCTGCTCTGTGATCCTCCCTGCACAGTTTGTCATTGCTAATATTGACAAGCTACTAATGAGTTTGGAGCTCGTGTCTGATCAAATCGATGCTCTGCATGTGGGACCAGGCTCAGCAGGGCAGAAGGGGGAAACCACAGCAACTCAGTCCCATGTGCTTGCGCAGTCACAGCCTGGAGAAGAAATTATTCAAGGACATGGGGGTATACAAGGAAGATGGATGGAAGTACTGGTTGTCAAACAGTGAGAAAGTCTGAATGGGGTATAAGAGGGCTTTTGTTGAATTGATTAATTCAAAAGAAATTAATTATCATAAATAAGGTACAGTAATAAATATGTTAATTTATATCCTGCCTTTCTCCCAGTATGAGACATGAAGTAGCTCACAGTACAAATTAAAACCAGATACAGCTAAAAAAAAGTTTATTTAAAAGTTGTCAATACACATTTAAATCAGATATCCTGATTTAATATAGTTTTAAAACATTCAAAATACAGTAATTAAAGTAAAAGTACTGCACCACTCACTCCTCCTTAAAATACTCCTTAGCAACTATGAGTTAACAGCCTATGTAAATAAAAAAGACTTTGCCTGTCAGTGGAAAGATGACAGAGAAGGGGCTAACCTAGCCTTCTAAAGGAGGAAATTCAACAAGCTGGGAACAGCCACAAAGATCTTTTCATGTGTCCTTACCAAATTACCTACAGAAACCTAGAATGTGTCTTCACTGCACAATAATATCAGTTTAAAACCACTTTAACTACCATGACATCATCCTATAGAATCCTGGGATCTATATCACTACAAAGTACTTAGAATTCTTTGCTAGAGAGGTCCAGTATTGTACATTCATAGGAGTGAACTAGAGATTTTTAACAGAGAATTCCCAGCATTGCATTGAACTATAAGGCCCCTTCCACAGGACTACACCCTCCTGGTATGGGGACGCATGAGGTGTGGGACCACAATGATGCTTCTGCATGACGTCATCGCATCCCCAGCCGCGCGTTCATGAGGTATATCACTGATGGAAAAACTCCGTCAATGACCCCTGATTATGTCAGCTTTCCATCACCACTAGCTATGCTGAAGGTCTGGAAGCATGATCACGTGCTTCCTTCCCTACTGCAGCATGGGAAAAAGGCCAGATGCAGTGCAGAAGGAAGGAGTTGTCCCTTGTGCTCCTTTGCACAGGTAGCTGGCCGAGTGTGGAGGGGAGTATTGGGGACATACTCTCATCCTGGCAGAGGCACTGCCCAGGATTGCAATGGGATGACACGGGAGAGTGTTGTTGTGTTTTAAAACATTCTTAGGATATCCTAAGTCTTAGGGTAAAGCAATAACAGTTCAAGTGGTATCAAACTGATGTAACTGATAGTGTAGATGCATATTTTGAAGAACAGCACAAGAGGAAAGGTGGCAAGGCCAAGGAATAAGCAGAGCTTAGAAATGTTTTGGGTTTTTTTTTTAATGGGGGGCAATTATGACTCTCAGAATCCTCCAGCCTCCAATTTGCATGGACAGGGTCTAGAAGTTATGGTTCTGAAAATAAATGTTTCTGAGCTCTAGAAATGGGGATCATAAGCAGTGCATAAGCATGGCTGGCTTTCTGACCTAGGTGGCTATCCAGCAGAAAGGAAATGCACTCAGAACCAGAATCTTGATATCACAGCAAAAACATAAGATTTTTCTTTCAAGCATCACCTTCTTGCAATATGCTTCAAACTGCTTTCAACACGTTGGCCCAAATCCTGTTACCCCCGACTAGAGCAGACACACTAAATCAATTCGATTTACCTGTGTGTTGACTCAACATTCAACAATTGATTCAAAGGGTCTGCTTTAGTTGGGATTAAGCCACAGGAGATCAGCCATCCTTCACCAAACAGAGTTGGTTCCTGGTGGTCCAGTACCATGTGGATTCTCATCCAAACATGGTAGATGAGTCAGTTGAATGGGTATTTCTCATCCAGCTGTGACTACACTGGAGAGAAGGGCAAACACTGAATGGGAAATGAGCAAGCCAGTTCCCTAACTAATATGCTGGATTGTTGTTGTGTGACTTCCAGTTCTTTTTGACTGATGACTACCCTAAGGTGAACCTATCATGGGGTTTGTGGGGTCTGTGTGACACACCTAGACCCGTTTCGCATGGCATTTTCCATGTGAAAGGACCCCTAGAGCAGTGGTTCTCAACCTGTGGGTCCCCAGATGTTTGTGGACTTCAGCTCCCAGAAGTCCCAGCCACTATGGTCAATGCTCAGGGCTTCTGGGAGCTGAAGTCCAAAAACATCTGGGGACCCACAGGTTGAGAACCACTGCCCTAGAGCATCGGGCAAATGTGAGGAGTGGTTCACACAATGCACTCGCATTTGCATGATGCTCCAAGGCCTGGCAGGTACCGCTCATGCTCTTTTTCATTTTCGGCTTTAAGTCGAAAATGGTGCGCAGTTGCACATCACTCTGGGGCCCCACGTGCACTTGCTGTGTGTGCAGAGCCTCAAGAGCCGGGCCGGTCGTGCTTCCTGTCTCAGTGCAGCCTGGGAAGGTCCCAGGCTGCACTGCGAAAGGAAGAGGCGGGGCTCTTGCATGAGCAGGCAGCTTGTGCGGAGCTGAAGGACCCCGGACACAAGAGCCTCTCTCCGGAGGCTGCTCGTGCGAGCACCGCACCCCAGCGCCAAGAAAAGGTGAGTTGCAGAAAGGGCCCTAGGATCACCCAGTGGGTTTCCATGGCTGAGTGGGGAATTGAACCCTGGTCTCCAGGGTTGTAGTCCAATGCTCAAACCACTATACCATGCTGGTTGCTCCTTGGGAAAATGGCATCTATGCAGCAGTAAATGCATGTGAATAGAGTGTAGGGCCAATGAAGGATGTTTGTGCAATTAAAGAGCAAGAGAAAGCCACAAGCAAGAATTGCTGTGTTAGGAACTACTGCAGAGTGGGGTAGGGGACAATGGTTCAGTAGCTGGAAACTTTACTTTTGCTGGCCTGTAGCTCCCAGAATCCCACAGCCAAGATGGCCAGTTTAGAATGGAGGCATTCTGGGAGCTGGACTGAAAAATGTCACTTTTCAGAGCAGTTACAGGGGAAGCATTTTATCTACTGGTCTAAAAATGATATATTTTGGTTTAACCTGTTGAAGGACACCAAAGAAAGCAGCCACTGTGAGTGGATAGGTGATTCTGATGCATGCCTGAGGTGCCACTCTGAAACTGGAAGCTGTATGACTTGTGAGTCAAAAATATCTCATACAGTGAAAGGACCTGCCAAGGGTCCTCAATCTCAGGTTTAGTCTCTAGCATCTCCTGAAAGGTCTGAAAAATATTTCTGGAGAACTGTTGCGAATCAGGGCTGGAGGATGTCTGATATTTTGGCATCAATTTCCAGAAGTCCCAGACAGCACAGGCAGTTATAAGGAATTGTGAGAAATGTTGTCCAAAACATCTGGAGGATCATGTTACTCACAGATAATAGTGAGCGGGCTGGACCAGGATAATAGTGAGCGGGCTGGACCAAGGGTCTGACATGGTTCAGGGCAGCTTCTTTGGTTCCACTTCATCTCTGATCAGATCAAGGTATCTTCCACAGTACATGCTGTGTGTCTGTGTGTCCTACCCTCCAATATTTCAGAGAGGAAAGCTGGGAAACATGCAGCCAAGCAAAATCAGAGTGTAGTCAGGATGGCCAAAGGTATTTGAGGAAGAACACACAAGCTAAGAAAAGCTGCAGTAGATTGCTTTTGCTTCAGCCCACTGAGAAGGGCAAATTTTCAGCCTCTCCTGTCCCCTCTGCTGAGTTCATTAAACACAAGCTGTTTTTGTACTTTGAACTCAATTTGCTGTAGCTAAAGTAAGCTGAAGGTAAAGGAGAAAAGTGAGAGGAAGAAAGAGAAACTAGGACATTTTAAAAGCATCTGAAATAGTGGGATAATAGACAATAAATTGAGATTCTCTCTGCCAAATTGGGTCACTTGGGAGTAGTGTGTGTGTGTTTGAAAGAAAGAAAGCAGGGGGAGGGGAAGAGAGAGGGGTTTGACCTTTAAAAATATGTCCATCTTCAAAGTGCTACAAGACAGTCAAAGGTGGTGAATGCCAAAATTTACCCAAGATGCTGCCATGGATGAAATGAAATCAGCAGAGCACCAAGTCAACATGCTGGTTGTTTTAAGGACATCCACTGCAGTGTGCACCACTGAGCAATGTGTGGCTCAAAGACCCAAAATAACATTTCAAAAGGAGTCCAGTTAGATTGCTGAAGCCAGCTATGGCATACCCTATATTTACAAAAATATGGAGAGTCTTGTACACTTGTAATGTAAGACCTCTCCTCGTTTTTCCACCAAGGGTCACTGCTTGATTGTGCTCTCCCTCTTGCATAGCCCTGAAGGTTCTCTTTTGTACTATATTTATTTTTCCAATTTAAACTTCTGGAAGAGAGAGAAAGAGAGAGGGGGAGGGAGAGATTTCCTCCTTTAACTTAAAGGTGTCCAAAGCACAGAAACGTTACTTGATTACAATTCCCAGAATCCTCCAACATCTCTTTTACATAAAATACGTGTATATTTGCATTCCAGCAACAACATGAGTTGTAAGTCATGAAGGGAACACAGTTACTTTGCCCTCTGAATAAGATCTGTTCTGCCAGTACATTTCTACCAGAGCTTGGAAAATAATACTTTTTGAAAGCAATTTGTTTTCAGAGCATTTCAAAAGTAACTATTTACAATGTTCAAAATCATTAATTGCTGTGCGCCTCATTACTTTTTTTAGCACTTCTTGTTAGGCCTTTTTGAGAGGGGAAAAAACCAGGACTAACAAGAAAATGGCATAAAACTTGAAATTTGCTGTGAAAATGCCTACAGAACACCCATAAAAATAACTTCTGACAAGTAACTACTTGTTACTCATTACACTAGTAAAGTAACTTCTCTTTTATTCATTACCTTAACTTTTGAAACCTGCTTTCATCTCATTCTCACTGTCCCCAGGTAACTAGTTACAGGTAACAGTGTTACTTGTAACTCATCATTTCTAAGCTTGGAGCTTCTTCCATACCAGTTTGGATGTATAATAAATTGGGCCTGAAAAGGTAAAAAAGATTTATCTTTGAAGAACAGATATATGGGAGTTCCAGGAATAGAGGGAATGGTAGTAATGATCAGTCATTTAGGGTAATGGTTGTGGATCCAACACCAACGTACACTGGGCACATATTCACCAAGGCAGTGCCTAGGCAATGGGCTCCCCCAATCTTTGTAGCATAGCTGTCATGGCTCAGATCACCACCAGTGGCCAGGTTTGGGCAGTACTCCAACATCTTCTGAGCTAGTTGATTTAGTAGGTGAGTTATTTCACATTCATTGTAGATTCCAATTTCTACAAATGTCTTCTGTGCATCAATTTGGATCATGTTTGTGATCTGATAAGAATTGTCACCAGGCAACTTCACCTAAGATTTGGTTCATCCCACAATTGGCCTGAAAAAAAAAAAAAAAAACGGGGACTGGGGACTGGAAAGCAAAGAGCCAGAGCCACAAAGTATGAAACAAAGCTACTGCAGGAAACAAAGAGAAATGTAGTTCATGTTGGATCTTGCTGCTGTTTGCTCATGTGACCTGTTGGCTTGAAATGCGCACTTGTTTCTGGTAATATGATTTCATCCCCCATGGGGGAATTATTGCTGTCAATAGAATTGGACAGTTGGAAATTGCTTTACAGTCACTTTGCAGACTCTACATCAACCCACAGGCAGCATTGTTGCTTCAGTGACCTGTAGGTGCTGCTGACACCTCTGCTTGGGGGAATAGCAGAACGACTCTTTCTCTTCCCCTCTTCACCCATTTCTTCCAATGATGGGGGGATGCTTCCAAGTGGTTATCAAGGTTGCAATGCAGTCTCTATTTATAGCAGCAAGCCAAAGTCTCACATACTTGCAATGCCAACAGTGATATATTTATTCAGCAGGATCCTGTCACAACATGTATATCAGTTGAGGGCAATTAAGAAACGGAAAATACAAGGACATTCATTCTCTCTTGCAGTGCTTCCATGCGCATGTACCATTTCTCAGAACAAGGAGCCTGCAAACTTTATACAGTTGGATAAATATCTCAAGCTATGGGCTAAGCCAACTGTTTGTAAAACAGGTGTGAGATCTGCTACCATTAAGCAACATCTGCAAAAACAAAGCACAAAGGCACTTGGTACAGATTTAAGTTCATTTTAAATAAGAATTTGCCAACTATTATAATTTCTTCATACTCAGGATGGGTGAAATTGGAGATTCTTGTAATAGGTCAGATATGTGGAAACCAAAACTGACAGATTCATCCATGTAGGCTCAGGGCATACAGTGCTTTTAAACCCTTTGCTTTCAATCATGCAAAAGCTCAGTGAGGGCTGGAAAAGTTACTTTTGGTGCCTATAGCTCCTAGAATCACCCAGTCAATGTGGACACTCCCCTCCACACTTTCCTCTGCCTTTTCTTTTTTTACTCCTTAAAGCTCCTCATATTGGGCATATGTGTCAGGGGCCCAGGCGTGGCTGAGCCCGCTGGTGTCCCCAAGGCCGCCATGGAGGCCGCCGCCACCAAGGGGGAACGCCCGGACGCCGCGGAGGCTGCCGCCGCTGAGAGGAAAGGCCCGGATGCCGCGGAGGCTGCCACCAATGCCAGCGGTCCCGCTAGTGGCGCTGGGGGCGATCCGGTTCCCTGTCCGGTGGGCGAGGCGGGTGCAGACTCGCCAGGGGAGGCGGCTCCTGGTCTTGGCCCCGGGGCTCCGCCCCCCGCGGCTCTGACCCAGAGGAGTCTACCGCCCCTCCCCCCACATTCTGGCAGCGGCGGCAGAGCAAGGAAGCAACCCTCCGGTCCCGGCGGTTGATGGAAAGGTGGCTGCAGGCTGAGAGCTCCCAGCTGGGAGCCCAGCTGGGAGCTCTCAGCTGTGAGCCTGCACCAGATTGGTCGCCGCCAGCCCGGGGATCTATTTAGGGTGGGTGCGGGGCGGGGAGAGGCACAGAGCAATAGCCGTCGGCTCTCCGTGTTCTCCCCTGCCCGGGTCTGGTTCCAGCCCCTCCCGCCAGTGACTGCGTCCAGCCACCTTGCCAGCCAAGGACCCTGTCTGCATTTTGGGTGAAGTAACCCTCCTTTGTTTTCTCTTGAAGCCTGCTTGTTTCTTAAGGCGTGACTTGAGTTTGGGACAGTTTGCTTTGAGTTCAGACCCACCTGTAGGGGAGCTGTATCCCTTTGTTTGCTGGCAGCAAATAAACGCTGTCATCCCCAGCCGCTTGTCCTGCGTCTGCTTGACCTCCGCCCGCCGCTGACAACATGGCAGACTGATAAACTATGGTCCTCTCCATGGAGGGCAGGGAGGTCTACCAAATCTGGCCAATGCAAATGCAGGTTAATTTCATTTCAGCACATCGTTTGAAGAATTTCCATGAATTTTCAGATATCATATTCCAGTTGGAAAGGACTTAAGATGTAAAAATGCAGAAAAAAGTGAAACTAAGGGTGTATCCACTTTGATACCACTTTAACTCCCATGGCTCTGTCCTATGCAGTCCTAGGATTTTTAATCTGCTGAAGGACTTAACATTCTCTGCTAGAGAGTTTTAGCACTGCAGTTCAGGGAAATAGACTAGAGTATGTTAAGCCCTTTACCAAACTACACAACCTAAGATTCCACAGGATGTAACCATGGAGGTTAACTGTATCAAACTGCTGTGACTGTGCAATTTGGATACACCCTGAAAGATTTTTCCACCTCTGGTCTCATGTTAACCTGATTTTTAAAGCCCAGGATAATTCTGGACTATAATGGACTATGATGGTAGTGCCCTGGCATGGAGCTTTCCCCCCAACAAGAATCAAAGACTTAATGCCTGACCCAGGGGACTCCCAGAATGCTTGATGTCTTGGGCACTGAAGAAGCCACAGGTTCCCTTTTGCTTGTAGAAATTATCAACATATCTGTTAAGAGCGAACTGCCTGATCTATCTGTTAACCTGTTGTGAAATCTTGAATAAATGACTGGTGGGAAGATATGATCACAGTCTTTAAATGCCTCAAGAGCTGCCACAGAGAGGGGGGTACTGGCTTGTTCTATGCTGCCTCAGAGAGTAGAACTCGGTCCAGTGGTTTTAAGTTACAGATAAGTAGATTTCAATTAGATACTGGAAGGGACTTCGGGAATGGAACCAGTTGCCTAAAGAGGTGGTGGAGTCTTTTTCTCCAGATGTCTGCAAAAATAGGATAGGAATGCTCCAGTTGGAAATCCTGCATTGGACCTGATGTCCCATAAGGCCCTTTCCAACTCTATGATTCTATGATCGAGCAGGAAATATCATAACAATTTATTTTCCAGATTCAGCTGAAGGGCAACTGGCTGTTTGTGTTGATGAAGAAAAGCTGGATAACTTTAGTGACCCAAAGGTGTATGTAAAAGGGTAAGCATACATATTTAATCCAGCAAAGTAAGGCAGGATGAAGCGCTTTCTCGTTTTTCATTCTGCCTCTGGCTAGAATAGCAGCAGCACTTCATGACTACAGCACTTAACATTCATGGCACTTTCAGGCAATTTATGTGATCACAGGTGTGGCAGAAGCAGGTAGTACAGTCCTCTTGGGACTATGTGCCCTGCAAGGAGATGAGAGTAGAACAGGCTAGATTCAGGTTAGGATGGCTGTGTGAGAAGTTTAAAAAGAGGGCAAGATTCCTGTACATTTAGTAGCTCTGGAGAAGGGGAATCTCACCAGGTATATTTTGCCATGCATGTTATACCTATGGAAATCTCCCGCTCAAATGATTACATGTACAGGATCACTGTTCTATTTCATGCGGCTGTGGTAGTCTAGGCCCATACTGTCTTCCATAGCGGTCTTGAACACAAAGGACCAAACAGAGAAGGAAAGAGGACAAGTTTGGTAAGCACCTTTATAACTTGCTTAAGGATTCCCTTTAACTGCCTTTCTCAGCCACCTCCTATCCAACTTTTGTTTCACACAGGACTCAAAACTGGGTTAGTCGATTGACTGGCTGAGATGATACCTTGCACTCAGGGATGTTGGTTGCATGGTCAGTTAAGAGACAGGTTGGTCAACTGGGTCTTTCTCAGTGGTTGACTGACTGGTTATTTTACTCAATGGCTACCCCGCAGGCTGGCTCTTTCACGGCAGCAAATGGTGAACTGCCTGTCCACCTGGGTGGCGTCTTGTGTCACCATCTTGTCTCTCCTTAAATACAAAACTGCCACAGCTGTAAGACAGCCAGTCAGGGTAGAAATCCCACGCCACTTAGAACCAGCTCTTCACCTGGGTGTCACACCTGGATCTAGAATCCAGGGCATTTCTCAGACCATCTGGAATTTTTGCATTCTAATGGACATTACATGGACCCATAAAACTGAAAAAACTGCAGAAAAAGGACTGAATCCAAACAAATCTATAAGAAGGCAAGGAAGAGGCATTTCCAAGTATGCTTTCCAAGCATTAGGTCTCCTTCACATTACACAATTATCAATCTGTGTTTTCACTTTGGGCCTTTCTGCACTACACTGTTATAGTGCTATTATTCCACTTTCAACATCCTGTGGAATTCCGGGGTTTGTAGTTTACTGAGAATTCTAAATGCCCCTCCATAAACTGCAAACCCCAGGATTCCATAGGATATTGTAAGTGGAACAACAGCACTATAATAGTATAGTGCAGAAAGGCCCTTTAATTTTCATGGTTCCATCTTATGGAACCCTGGAGTCTGTAGTTTAGGGAATGCTATTTAGAATTCTCTGCCAGAGAGTTCTAATGCCTAACCAGATTTCAAACACCAGGATTCCATAGAAATTCCATGGCAGTTAAAGTAGCATCATAATTGTCAAGTATGAAAGGAGCCTGAGCCCCTCTTTCTACATGACATTGAATTAAAACAGAAGAGAATAGCAATTGGACATAGCTGTGGGCTGTTCCAGACCATACATACATACATATATATATATATATAGAAGAAAGAGTTAGCCAGCACCTCCTTCCCCAGGCAGTGCTATAGCAACTGGATAGTGCATGGGCATAGCTGAAGCCCAGCAATCCTCAGCCAAATAACTACTGATTGACTACAGGGATGAACTGGAAAGTTCTCTTGTGCCATTAGCTGACTTGTAACTGTCTCCCTCCCAGATTTCTTACATAAGTATGTTTGTGGAACCTCATGCTCCTCCACCATCAAATAGAATCTTGGACAAAGATTTGGGTGTGCCCAAAGTACCTTTTTTTCCTAATATATGTGAATTTTCATGGATAGGTTTTTCCAGTTGAACACAGACTCTCAATAGAAACCAAAATGACTAAACTGAGGCTATTTTACTTCGGGCATGATCATGAACTGGCATGACTCTGGAAAAGGCAATAATAGTAACATGGCAGGAAAGGAAGCCACAATCCTGAGTTCATAAGACCAGCACTCTTGGAGGTTTCCCATTTGTATGATCACCATAAATCAAAGCTGACTTGATGGCGATTAAGGAAAACAAATACGAATTATATGAGTTCAAAATATTAAACATGAAAACTGAGAACAGTTGTCAGGTTTCAAGAACTGACATGCTTCCAGAGTCTTTCTTTCTACAGATCTTCACTATTCTGAAACAAGTGAAAAACTGGATGAGATGAGGTGATTTTGACTCATTTTCATCTGTTATGAAGCAAATTCAAGGATTCATAGCTCAGTAACTTCACTCCTTTGGAAATGGGAGGGTTATATTTTTCAGCTGCCAGTATTAGCAGCAGGGCTACATTCATGAAATGCTTCCATGGCCTGCCATTTTGTTTTCCCACCCAGCATGCATGAGACATTGTGTCATTCCAGAGCATTTGTCTGGATGTAATGCAATCTGTGACCACCAAAATCAACTTTCCGGCTGGCACGGATACCATAAACAGCTGCCAAATAAACAGGGGAAGACAGAAAAACACACAGGCACAAATGTCAATAATGAAGCAAGTGTGATTTTTAACAGATCAACAATGAAACAACAGAGGAAAGATAAAACGAGTAATAAAATGAAACATACAGAGTTACTGAATATCCAGCACGTATAGTAGTTTGAGTGTTGGCTAGGACTGTGGGAGGCCAGCTTGGAATCTCCATTCAGCCATGGAAAAATACTGCATGACCTTGGGCAAGTCACACTCCCTTAGCCTTAGAAGAAAGCAACAAATCTTGCAAAGAGAACCCTATAATAGGATCACCATAGATCAGAGGAAACTAGGAGGCACACAAGAACAACAACAACCCTAACATCCAAGAGAAGGAGTAAAATCTCACAGCAGGCAAGGCCACGAGCTAATTTCAATTCAGCCTTGGCCTGCCCCTACAGACACCATTTTAAATGTTAAACCATCCTTCCCATCTGCCACCACCCTTCAGTTTTTCTGTTCTCACATCTTTCGACAAATACATGTCTTGGGGCCAATCTAAATGAGATACCACTCCTATAACCAGTTATTTCATGAAAATCATGTAAGAAGTACATTGCAGGACTTGGAAAAGTTATTTTCTAGGGATAACAGATCTCAGAATGTTCAGCCACCAAGGCCAGATACTAGCAGTTGCCATCCAAAATAAAAATGATGTAGCCCAAGGCCTGGAACAACAGAGAAAAAATAAAGCGAGAAATAAAATGAAACATACAGAGTTATTTACTCTGTATTGTTTACAGAGTTGTTTACATACTCTACACCAGTATGTGTAGAGACATCAAAGCTCAAGAGTGTGGTAAGGAAGGCATGGGACTGTAGCCTTTCCCTGCTGCTGTTTTCCTAAGCAGGACTGAACCTCCATGCCTACTACTTGCATTGAAAGTAAAATTCTCAAGAAGGGTTTTCCCTCAGGTTTTCTTCCAAAACAAAGAACAAGCATGGAAGGTCTGATCTGGACTGAAATCAAAGTAGAGGACAAGTAGATCTTTTTTAGCCCTTGCTAGGGTCCAGAATTTGCTCTCTTTTTTTAAAAAAAGGAGCTCATATGTCTTGTTGAGCATCAGTCAGGGTCAGTCCACATTGAAAACACATGTAAAAGATAGGGATCATCTTGTACTAGAGATTCATGGGAAGGAGACACTAGCATTCTTGAGAATACATCCTGAGAGATTCAAAATGTTTTCTTTTAAAAAAAATCAAGCTTGACATCCTGCTAATGATTTACACGGGCATAGGTCCCACTTATCCCTGCGTAACTGGACATTATAGAGTTCTGAAATTGCAACAAACCAGATCATGACCATAATCCCCATCAAAACCTATCATTTCAGCTGCTGTAGCTGTTTCCCCAAACATGGCCATTTATTGGCCATTAGGGAGGAGGGCAGCAATGAAGCAACATCCAGCTATGTCCCTGCAAATGGACCAGAGCAGTGACATCATCCTATGGGACCTCTGGAGGACCCCTGGAAGATCCCAGAGGATGCCTATCACTGCATGTCCAGATAGCTCTGCCTGGGCAAAACTTTGTAATATGTCACCTGATCCAGGATCTCAGGCCAGGTGTTTCCAAGCTTGACCATCTACAGCGCCCGAGGCTTTTGTGGGGTTTAGAGGTTGAGAAGACCTGCAGCAATTCAGACACTGTGCACCATGGCTGCACCGAAAAATCCGGTACAGTCATTTAAATTCTACCCATGCATTCCATTTAATTAAGTGGAAAATTGTTAAAATAGCCTCTGCGCAAAGGCAGGTTTTGTAAAAAAAAAAATGTAAACATATATAGATGGCAACAACAACAATTGTTCCCTGGTTGATGATCATTGGAAAACACTCAGTTACTCATATAGGAAAGACTCTCTGCACTGGTAAATGGAAGTATTACCTCCAGATATCATGCCTTTGGGGCATTCTGTGATAACTTCTAAGCACCACGTTGCTAAATCTTAAGAATAATAACACTGCTCAAATTATTTTATAGGTGCCGTAGCAAAGTGATACGTATTCTCATAGCTGCAATTCAAAGAGCCAAGTTTTGATACAAAGATATTGATTTGCAGAGAAGAAAAAGAATAATGAACTGAGAAACATTTGAGGTACTGGTCTGAAGAGCATCTACTTGTAAAGCAAAAAGCTTGACGTTTTTGAGAATATTGAGTGACAAAACACGGCAAGCTTAAACCATTTTAAATGGAATGGAGCAACATGTCCAATAATTCTTAGGGATGACTGAGCTCCCTTCAGTTCAGTTTGAAAACAGCTTGGCATTTGCAGGTTTTCCCCAGAAAAACAGGAACAGCACTGAGTCTTTTTTTGATAGCAATCACTCTGCACGTACATTGGCACATGCATGATACCACAAGCATGTGCATCACAGCTGAGAATTATATGGTCCTCCAGATGTTGTTGGACAACAAGTCCCAGCAGCCCATTGCCAGCATAGACAATGGTAAGGAATGCTGAAAGTTATAGTTGCGGTCCAACAATAGTTGATATATGGATGATTCCAACCCTGATGTACATTATTATGGGTTAAATCCTATTTCTAGTTCTGATAAGAGTAAACTCACTGAATCCATGCAGTTTACCCATGTGTTCATTTGATTCAGTAGGTCTACTCTAACTGGAACTAGGAACTGAATTTAGGCCTAAATTTCCACCTAGAATGAATAAAGTGACCTACACTATTCATACAGTACTAGCTATGGCAGGCAGCTGATTAGAAATTCAACTGTCCCTTCCAGTACGAAAAAGCAAACAGTAGAGCAATTGTTTTACAGGCAAAGGTCCCAGTTTCAATCCCTGACATTTACAAGTAAGGCTGGGAAAGACTTATGGAATTATTTCCAGATCTTGGGAGAACCACTGCTGGTCGAAGCCTAACAGATCACTGACTTTCAGCTCAGCATAAGACATTTCCTATATTTCCAACAAGCATTTTCAGATCATGATCACAAGTACCACTTTACTCTTCTTTCATTGGGTCTCACCTGAAAAAATTTCCAGAACTGGCTAATGCATTTTTAAAAAGATATCAAGAAAGTTTCCAGAGGAGAGTAACAAAATAAAGTTGAGAGGCTGGAGACCAGGTCCTATGAAGGAGTTGGCAGAGCTAAGAAAAACTGCTCTGTTGGATTTCAGTTTTGAGAATCCCCTGAACAGCAAGGCCATGACCCTGCTGAGTGAGGAATTCTGACACTGTAGTCCAAAAATGTCTAAGGTCTGTGAATTGATATGTTTAGCCTGGCAAGGCCATTCTTGTTTGATGGATTGCCACGGATGGAGGACATTTGTTTTCTGTTGTTCCAGAGGATAAAACTTGCAACACTGGGTTCAAATTTTGACCACAGAAATGATTCTTCAGAAAGTAGTTGACTCTCCCTCATTAGAAGTTTTTAATGATCATGGTATCTCCCCTGCCAGGTAAGTATCATTAGAAGGTTTTGATGTTGGGGATGCCAGTGGTCTAAAGTAGGAATTGAAACAATATTCATTTCCTTGCTGGAAAATCTTTTTTCTAGTTCTTGAGAAGATTAACACAAAAGTGAGTATTTTAAGCAGTTTTCACCCAGTATTTATACACTTGAAAATATTTTGGGAAAACATTCCCACAGAAATGCACAACTTCGTACACATAAAACACAACGTTGAATGTGCACACACAACATTTCCAGAAACCCATGTAATATTTTCATGGAAAATGTACCATTTTTGTAGGTGGGAAAATCCATGTATATCTTGAAAGGGTTCTTTTTTATTATTATTTCTCGAGGAAATGGTGGAGGTTTTTTGCACAAAAACCCATTTTGCAAAACAAAAAAAATTGCATGTGGTTGTTTTGTATAAAACTGGGGTACAAAAATGGGGTGGTGGTGTGCAAAACCAGAATTTTTAAAAAATAAAAAGCCCAAGTGTGCTTCTGAGAACAGTGGGATTTTTTGCACCCAATTCCCATGAATAATTTCCCAAAATGCATTGGAATGTATGAATGCCAGGCAAAAACTGTGTGGAAATATTCATTTTCTCTCACAATTATAAGGAAATCACAGAAATCATTTATTTTCATGTGTGAGGATGAAATAATCAAATATTTACATCCTTACTATAGAATTTGGTATGTAATCTTTTGGACTGCAAATTCCAGAAGCTTGTAACTAGCACGCTACTTGGGGAATTCTGGGAGCTGTAGTGCAAAAAATGCCATTTTGCAAACTCTGGTGCTGAGGCCTTTTATCTCCAAATACTAGCTGGTGGGGACAAACTTCACTGGAAGGCATGTGCTGCTTGTGTGCTTCTCAGAGCAGAAGCCAAAGACAAAAATCTATCCCCTCACCTCACAAGTTTTCACTTGACAGCTTTAAATGTTAGCTTAGGAAATCTCTTTGGGGGAAAAAATGAACCATTTCCATCTCACCCTTCAGGGCAAAGTCCTCAAAATGCAACTTCCAAATAAAAGTCTAGAGCAATGCAAAACAATATGATCAGCCCTCCCCATTTGCAGGTTTGACTTTCATGTATCTGATTACAGTATTTGCAAGTTTTTCCAACCCCTGCCCCACCCATGCACCTCAGGGACTTCTTTTTCTGGGGGAACCTTCCATCTCAGAGGCTCCAATCGGACTGGGCAGCCCATTAAATACTCGTCTCTGATCCTCTTCCTCCTCAATCAGCTGCTGCCTGGCCAGCTAAGAAAAGCTCACAGCCGAATTTCTCAGCACCACAAACCCTCTCCTGATGCCCCCCACACACTCAAGGAAGAAGATGGGCAAGAGACAGAGAGTATAGGCCACCGTGCTGACCCACACTCCTTCCCTCTCTGTTCCCTGACCTGGGCCATTTCCACACTACACTCTTATAGCGCAATTATTCCACTTTCAACTTCCTATGGAATCCTGGGGTTTGCAGTTTCGGGAGGGGGCGGCTGGCCCCTCCCGAAACTGCAAACCCCAGGATTCCATAGGATGTTGAAAGTGGAATAATTGTGCTATAAGAATGTAGTGCGGAAATGGCCCTGCTTTGGACCCTGGGTGCCCACTCTTTCTCCACCGTGCCTTGCCCCCCTCCCCCCACACACAGATATTGATATTTGTAGTTTTTCCACTTTTGTGGGCATCTTGTGCCCTTAACCCTAGCAAATGTGGAAAGCCAAGCATACATGGTAATGCAATGCACTGAAGTAAAGGATAGGCTTGATGAGTTTTTTTTAAAAAAAAAAATCAGATTAAATTGGTGTTGTTTTCCATTTCTAAAGACTGGAACTATATCAAAATCAACAAAGGCTTTTTCATAATTCCCTGGCTCAGGACATGAACTTGCCCAGCTCATAATATGCAAATGAATTATGATTTGAGCATCATTTCTGCCAGAAGTTCTCTGGCTCAAATATGAAATGACTGAGATCTGCAACTAACTATTTTGAACAATAACTTTCAGAATCCCTCAGCTGTCAGGGCAGTCATGCTGCTGGAGTTGTGGCATGCCAACAGTTGTAGACCAACAGCAGCAACAACAACAAAAATCCTGCTCCCTCCATGCTTTGGTATGCTATCAGTATTCAGCAAACCAGGAGTCAAAGGCTGGCTTCTTTTTCAACATGTATCAGGAAAACCATCCTGCTGCTTTTCATCAGGGGCAGGCAACTATGGGAGGCTAGGGGGCAGCACTAGCCCCCTAGGAGATCTTTGAGGGCCGCAACCAGATGACAAAGAACTTGGAAGAGTGGCTAACACATTGGAAGACAGGAATAGAATTCACTAGGACCTTGATAAACTTGAAAATTGGGTAGAAATTAATAAAAATAAATTCAATAGAAAGAAATGCAAAATTCTACATTTAGGCCACAAAAGCCAAATGCACAGGCATATGTTGGTGGACACTTGGCTCAACAGTACTATGTATGAAAAAGACCTTCGGATCATTGTTGATCATGAGCTGAACCTAAGCCAGCAAGATGGTGTGGCAAAGAAAGCAAATGCTATTTTAATCTGCGTTAACAGAAGCAGAGTTTCCAAGTTGAGGGAAGCAGTAGTTTCACAATATTCTATTCTGGTCAAGTCTCATCTGGAGTACTGAATTCAGGTCTGGGCATCTCATTTTAAGAAGCAAATATTAATGTTGAAGTACGTTCAGAGAAGGGCAACAAGAATGATACGAGACATGGAGAAAAAAAGCACATGAGGAAAGGTTGAAGGAGCTGGGCTTGTTCAGTATGGTGAAGAAAAGTCTGAGGGGTGGCATAATGGCACTCTTTAAATACCTCAAGGGCTGTCACTGGACCGGGGGTAGGCCTGTTCTCTGATGATCCACAGGGTAGGACCAGTTCTAATAGTCTCAAGTTACAAGAGGGTAGATTTCAGTTGGACATTAGAAGAAACTTCTAGACAGTAAGAGCACTCCAGCAATGGAACCAGTTGTCTAAAGAGGTGGTGGGCTCTCTGACTGCAAAAAGAGACTGGACAGCTACCTGCTGGGGATGCCCTTGGAAGGAACAGGCGAAGCTATCGTGCTTCCTTCATCATGGAGCCAGCTGATACGGAGGGGAGCGCTCCCATCACACTCCCCTCCCGGCAGTGCCAATGCCGGAATTGCCACTGGAGAATTATGATGTAAGATAGGGTGCAGAAAGGGCTCAAGTTTGAGACAGTGTGACTTGGCTGAATGGGGATTCAAATTACAGTCAGCCCTCCACATTTGCAGGTTTGACACTCACAGATTTGATTATTTATGAGTTTCTCCAACCCCTGCCCTCCCACCTCAGGTGCTTCTTTTTGGGGGAGCCTTCCCTCTTGTGTGGATCCAATCAGGCTGCATAGCCCTTTAAAAACCCACCTCTGGTTCTCCTCTTCCTCTACCGGTCCCTGTCTGGCCAGCTAAGGATGGCTCTTTGCCCAAATTCTCAGCACCACAAACCCTGTACGCATGCCCCACATACACCCAAGGAAGGAGATGAGCAAGAGAAAGGAAGTACAGGACCACCATGCCAACCATCTCCTTTCCCTGACCTGGTTTAGACCCTGGATGCCCACTTTCCCCGCCTTCCCACAGACACACAAATTTTGTTATTTGCGAATTTTCACTTTTGTGAGAGTCCTGTGTCACTAACTCTGGAGGATGTGGAGGGCCAAGTGTATAGTCTTCTAGAGTCCTAGTTCAGCACTCAAACCACTAGACCACACTGGCTTTCCAAGTCTGACATACTCTTTTGATATCTCATCTCTCCTTGCCTCTGTCTTTACTCCTGATCTATATCTATGGACCTAAGAACATGCCATGGAAGTGAATGTCCCAATATGGTCTTTCTTGCCATTGCAGCCCTGTGTTCTGTGGGCCACTCTCATCCCTTGTCTCAGTGCCAAAATCCAAAGCTTAACACATTGTAGGTTTGCAGACTGTCTGAAAATGCTGGGCATCCCATATAGGCCAAGTTGCTGAGAAACACTGCCTGCCTTTCTCTCTGGGAATTCCTTTTCTTTCTACATGACTTTCCACACCAAAGCTTGACGAACTGGAAAAGACAGACAGCTCTAAAAATAAACTCCCTCCTGGGGTGGGAAAGGGTCACAAAAAGGGGAGGTGAAAACACAACACCCCTGTTCCATAGCCAAACAACAGAGTTGAGGGGGGAATGTTGAGGTGCTTTTTCTTATTTTCTTTTCAAATGTTTTTTTTTAAGATTTGATCGTGCTGCCCCCAGTTCCCAAGGGCAAACTCCTGCTTCCTTGACAACTGCTGAAGTGGGTAATGAAGCATAAAACCACAGCAACATTCACTGCAGAAGAAAAAAAAGGGAGAAAAAAGAAGGAGGGAGAGAGAGGAAAGACCTTTTCTGGTGCCCATAATGATACAGAGCAGGTTCTGTTTTGAGGAAAGAAGAGTTCTCCACTGCTCTACCCAACCCACACACCAAGGCCAGCTTAAGGTAGTTGGGGCCATGCTGTAGCATACCCTCTAGCTGTCCCAGTTTGGTAGGGACAGTCCAATTAATCCTCTGTGATCCCACTTTTTCAGCTCCTTCTAAAATGTCCCAGGTTCTCTCTCCTTCTCCCACTTTCCCTCTTTGTCCTCAATTTACTTCTGTTGGTGCAATCTGAGTTCAAAATGCAAAAGCAGTTTACACACAACTCAGCAGGAGGAAAAGGGCAGGAGGAAGCAGGATTCTACTATTCCCAGTACGCTAAAGCAGAATCAAACTGCTTCAGCCTTTCCTAGCTGGGTGTTATTCCTCATTAATAACTTTGGCCAACTTGTTCACACTCTGATGTTGCTTGACCACATGTGTCCCTGTTTTCAGCCATGAAATGTTGGAGAGTATACAGTAGTTCCAAAAACAGAGTCTCCTGTATGCACATGACAGCTTTTCCTACATGACTTTTAGGTTTGCCTCTTAATCCTCATTCCTGGCCGTAACCCAGCTGGAGGTATAGGTAAGGCAGAAATAGAGCTCCTATGGCCCTCCAAATGTTATTGGATTGCAACTCCCATGTGGTCTCATCATTGATAGTGCTGGTTAGTGCTGATGGAAACTATAGTTCAACAATGAGTTAGAGGGTCATAGATTCCCCACCTTGGATCTAATGATATTACTGACATACGTCCCTCCTTGCTGCTATTTTTCTCCCCTTCTGTTTGTACCCTCTTTCCTTAACTGCTGTCTATTTTCACCTGTAAGCTCCTTGAGAGCTCTCTGTTTTACACATGTCAGTCTGCAACATACCACCACCAATGTGATATAAACTGGTGGAACTAGAGGAGGAGAAAGACAGATACTTGTCTAAATACACACTGAATAGCTTTTTTCACACAGTTGTAAACCGTGTAACTGGACTGTGTGGCAGATTAAATGGAAACATATTTGGGGTGGCCACTTAAGTAAGCATTGTCAAAGAGGACAGTTTGCCTCATAGATTTGCATAGAATGTGAAAATGCTAACTTTGAGAGAGGAGGAGAATAATTTAGAAATTATTACTATAATTTAAATAACAGTACAATACATCTCACCATGCTGAGGAAGACAGTTGTCAGGTGCGGGTTCATTCAGCTGTGCAGGTCTGGTGATAGCCCCTACCTTTTTTTCTTTTTTAAAGAAAATCTTCAGATTTGGATTAAACAGGCTTTTAAATGGAGGATATCTTCAAACAGAGGACTGCCATTTGGACAGGACAGACATGTGAAAAAGGAATTCTTGAAAAGGCTGTGTACATGCACATGTAGACTCTGTGCACACAGAAGCCAGCAATGGTACACCTGACACATTTCCTTCTCTCTCTCTCTCTCTCTCTCTCTCTCTCTCTTTCTCTCATTCTCCCTCTCTCTTTTTAAATATGTTCTGATTATTATTATTATTTTGGAGGGGGTGCAGGAGAGAGCTGAGTTCTTCCTGAACTGTTGGAGAATTTTAGAACTGCTGCTCACTTGGAAATATCCAGCACCCCCTCCCCATTAATATAGTTTAGGAGGCAACAATGGGGTCCATTCTAATTGTTCAGTGTTCTTTGAATATTATTAAAGTAAGCAAAGAGCTTGTCCCTGAACAGAATTTTGTGTGACATTTTTTAATTAAGAATTTTCTCCCTGTACCATCCCCCTCAAAACTTCTCGTCAAATTTTGTCTCACTCTCACAGAATGTTTGAGAAAATCCCCTTCTCTATCACAATTTCATCGTCCACTAATAAAATCAAGAGGGAACATATTTTCTTGGACTACTGGTGACGCAAGTCATTTTGCCGTTTGTGGAAGACAAAATGGTCCCCACTTCTGGTTCCACGATATGGAAGACAAACATTCTAACCAGAATTCTTTTGGAAGTCCCAACTAGAGTAAACCCTTTGAATCAATTGTTGAATGATGAGTCAATACCTATGTAAATCCCATTGATTCACTGGGGGACATCCATACTCCACAGTTATAGCACTGTGATTCCACTTTAACTGCCATGGCAACATCCTATATTATAGGACTGTGGAATCCTGGGATTTATAGTTTAGTGAGGAATATGTCGAATTCTCAGTCAGAGAGTTCTAGTGCCTCATAAAATTGTAAACTCCAGGATTCCGTAGGATATTGCTCTGGTAATTAAAGTGGGATCATAGTGCTGTAATTATGTGGTGTGAAAGGACCCTGAATCTACTCTAGTTTGAATGACCAAGAGATTTAAAGCTTCTGGCCACTGAATGTTCCTCCAGCTCTGGTAATATGTCAACCTTCACACCTTCCAATTGTCTTGATTTGGCAGGGATAGTTCAGATTAATCCTCTGTTGTCTGATTTTTTTCCCCAGCTGCTTTTAAAATGTCCCAGTTTCTCTTTCTTGCTTTCTTTTCCACTTTGTCCTCAACTTACTTCAGTTGCTGCAAACTGAATTCAAAGTGCAAAAGTAGTTAGCACTCAATTAGCTCAGGAGAAGGAAAAGGAGAGGAGGGGCTGAAATCTTGCCCTTCCCAGGGGGCTCAGGCAAAAGCAAACTGCCATAGCCTCTCCTATTAGTATCTTTCCTCCCCACACCTGCCTTTACAACCATAGTGATTTCCTCACTGTTTCTAACACATCCAGGGGAAAAAAAGAGAAATCTACTAGTAAATAAAAGTCACTGACCCAGCTTGAAAACTTTTCTTTCCTCTTTGAAATGGAAATACAGATGAAGGATTACACAAGAGGCTTGTAGCTGACTATCACCAATAAGACAATGTCATATTCTGCAAAGTACAATATAATGTATGTGTTGAGTTAGCAATACAATGCTCAAGCAGTTTTATTTTATGCGTTGCATTATATCCTGCTCTCTGTCCTTAACTGGGGAGAGGTAGGGTATCAAATGAATAAATGAAAGCCTGAGATTGTGTGGTTAACCCAAGTCAATATAAATAATTTGCCAGGAAAAACAGGGGCCTGATTTCACACTGAGCTGTTGTATCAGTGTAGGCAGAGGCACTACCTTTTTAGACTGACTTGCCTGTTGTACCTTGAATGAGAGCCTGATGTGTGTTGACTGAATTTTTTTAATGCATTGTCAGAAATTAAACCCATGAAATTTCCCTGGGCATGGAGACTGAGCAACAGAAACATTCATTGTGTCAACATTTTTGCATGTCAAATTGTGGCTAAAATCATGGCAGGATAGCCAGAACGCATACAAGAACTAGGAATTCTCTTCACTTTAACACTGCAATCAGCCTCTGAAAACCAAGAAGAGTTGTTCGTAATACAGTAACCAAATACTGCCTGTCATTTAATAATATGTTGGGAAGGTCCAAATATAGGCTTTTTTGTTAAGTGTTTGTTTTTATTTTGTTTTAACATTGTTAATAATTTGGTTCTCATTTAATGTTGAGTCTTTTCCTATATTTTTTATAATGCTGTAATCATTTTGATTTGTAAGCCATCTTGAGTTCCAATCTAGGAGAAAGGTACGGTATAAATAAAGATAATAACAATAACAGTAATACAAGATCTGGGGTAGTTAGACCTGATTTCTTGAGTCCCTCAAACCTTATAATAGCACCAAAGCTAAATTAATCTTTGTCTAAATGAGGCTTTGTCAAAATTAGATGTTTAGAAGCCAATTTGGAGGGATATAAATCAGCCAGCCAACCATATATATATATATATGCACACACATACACACACATGCATATATATACATACATATGTACACACACACACAGAGAGAGAGAGAGAGAGAGAAGTCAATGGGGCCAGTAGGCTCCATCCCTTCAGCCACTAATTTGTTCTTGTTCCATTCCTATCAGTTGCAGAATTCCAACCCATCTACTGTTTCATGAGTTTGGCGCTGTTTGGGCTGGACTTCAAGATCTGCCCATGCTTGTCTTACTGTTTAGTGTCTCTTGAAAACCTCTGAAAACCTCTGAAAATTCCTACTTTGCTGCCTCATTGTAGCATCGAGGTGACCCTGCTATCTCAGGAGCTATGCTAAATCTTATACCAAGTTGGAAAGGTATCAAATATAAACTGTACGTCTACCTTGCAAGGACCAACTTAAATATATAGAGGTTCATCACTCCAGGACAGGCCAGCAGTTGACACATATGCTACAGCTGCTATGAAGGAGAGGGTGAAATAGCCACAGTTTGTATTGGTGGAGGGGCTATCTACATGCATAAATCACAGTTCTCCAAAGTCTTCAAGGCTGTCCTGGGAAGCTGTGTTATTAGTGAGTAACACATGAGGATCAGGCATTGGATTACAACCTGTATGTCTCCCATCAGATTTTTTAGAATCTACATCATCCCCAGCCATCACTGAATTTGTAGTCCTTCTCAATGTGTGCAGGATGTGCCAGGTTGAAGAAACCCATTAGCATCAATACCAATGATAGCTAGCGGTTTCCATGCCAGTGAAGCAGTGAATCCATTACAGGTTCTAGTCCAGACGATAAAGGAACTCTCCAAGGTGCTGAACTCTAGCCCCCAAATAGTTTCAGTATAGGGTGTAGCTCCTAAAGTTCAAACTGCCATCAACTATTAATTGAGGGGATTCACCATTGTACTAACATGAAAACCAGCCACCATCAAATGATGAACACCAGGGGGAGAGAGAACATTGCTGGGTCTCACAACTGTGTGAGACTTCTTTCTGTATTTCCCACCACATGCTGGTGTAGCACAGAAATAAAACAGTACCCAACATTATCTGATCACTTTATCTCAGTGTCCAAAATGCAACTGTCAATATATCTCAAGGGTGGGGGGTTCACCCAGTTTTTTGCACACAAAGCTCCTGTAAAAGCCTTACAAGGAGACCCCTGCCCCACTTTTTAACAGTGGCCATTGCCCCTCATGCATCTTAAATTCTTCCTCATTTAAGCCAGAGCTTGTGCTCTTCAAAATGTTGTAGCTCATGACTAGTTAACCCAGCAGCTGTGCTATGGGCTGAGAAGCAAATTATAGGTCTCCTCCAGCAATAATTTTAGCTGCTCTCAACAAATCAAAGCAAAGTGACCGATTCTGATGAGGCAACAAATCAGCTATGGATTCCACCTGCCCTTCTATAATGTATTAGCCAAAGGTTTTCTCTAGCTATTAAAATGAAGCACAGGCCGTGTCCAAGATCATGACTCAAGAGCTCCACTCCTTCCATTAAGTTCCATCAACTATTATTTGATCATGATTCTCAAAAGTTGTTTTTTCCCCCTCGGCCCAAAGTTGCATGCTTGTAATCGCCCCTTTCTCTAAAAAAGCAATTGCCTCTTTCTGCATCCCCCCACCAAAATACCCCAGAACAAAACCCAGCCTTGTTTTGTTATTAAAGAAATTTGTTTTTATTGAATATATTTTAAGTACAAAGCCTTATTAAACAGATAATGTATAACATACATCTTTAGATATATACACATATATACACTCATCTATAAAAAATAAATTCAGTATATTTTGGAGGCATGTGGTTCTGCCAACTTTTTTAAAGAACTGCTCCTGCACAGCCTGACACCGAGAAATTTAGCAAAGGAAGCATTTTTCAGTTGGAGAATAAAGAAACTTTCACAGTTGCTGACATCAACTCCCATGTGAGTGAATCTAGAGGGACTATTAAAAGCTAAGAGGTATTCCTATTGAAGCAGTCTGTATACAAACCACACATGACTGCAGTAATCTCCCCAATTGTGGAAGGCTGGAAAAGATCTCTTGTGAAAGGCACTCTGACCTAAATGTCTCCTTGGTTGGTTTATGTGCTTCTGCAACATATTCCTCGGGGGAAGCATTAACTTGCATGAATTTACCCAAATGGATGAGGAGAAACTTTGCCTGCATAATTTCTGCTTATCAGGCTGCTATGAAAAACACAGGAACAGAGCTAGATGGGAAAAAGTTGGCAGCCCTAGATAAATCTTCTGTATACAACAAGGTTGTAAACAAGAGTGTGGTTAACCTCTGTGAAGGTTAATCCTTGTATTCCCTGATGAGTGTCCTTCCAGAATTCATTTGCAATACGTGAAAGGGCATGCAGAAATATGTGGGGCTACCTGTGCATTCATGATGGTGAACATGCTCTGGACATGTTCACTGGTCAATGCAGAACTGACTCAGTCTAAAGAAGGCCACTTTCTATGTGCTCAGGGTTTCCTTTATAGTGACAGGAAATCTCGATTGCACAGGGTCCCAATATCTGTGTTGGAAACAGTGCATGTGAAAAAAAGGAGTCCCCTTCAAACAGACCTAATCACGTTGGCTGGGTAGCATGATCAGCACTCATTCAGCCTCACACATTTCCACTTGTGCTTTCACACCTTTGGTACCCATTGGTACCCAATCCCTGAACAGGGTTATAGTTTCCTTGAAATTAGGAGCTGTTTCCTCTTTTGGACAGAACAGGTGGGCAGCTTGGGACCCTGCACGTTGCATAGGACTGCAGTTCCCATCATCTTTTAGTGTTGGTCTATGCTAGCCTAGGGGCTGATCAGAACATCAGTCCCTGGAAAGATCCAAAGGATCAAAAGTTGTCCGATCCTGAGGTAGAATAATCTGGCAGCTCGAGATCAAACATCTACAAGCAGATCCTATAGATGTTCAGTGACACTTCTACCAGATAAAAGTGTGCAAATGTTTTGCTACTCCATTGCATCAGAGCAAAGATCAAGTGTGTCTCTTTCATGCAATGGAAAGCTCCCTCTGGCGGCCCCATTCTATATTGTGTCTTTCTCATCCATGGATTTATCTTGTGATAGAAACAGGCAGCCTTGACCCACCATTTTTATAGTTTCCAGTTTTCTTGCCTTGCTGGTATAAGATTTTACCATTCCAGAACTGGGCCTTCAATCATTGGGACAGAACACTTGGCCCAATATTTGCATCATTGATATGACGAAAGACATGGTCCCTTTGACTCAGTCTTTTAGGTGGATATATTATCAAGTATGGATGGGTGGCAATGTCTTTACAGTTTCTTTTTTTAAATCAAAAATTACCAAAAATCACAAAATTAAAAATGTGGGAAAAAGCAAAATTAGCAGGTGTGCCCATTCCTAGTTATGAAAGTCTACCACATCATGAGCAGGCCAAAGAGAACACCCATTTAGTGGGAAGCAATGATTTCATCCTACTTCTAAACCCAACTTCATCAGCTTTCCTTTGTATCTGCTTGGAGCAAATAGAAAATACAGTGAGAAAAAGGAAAGTGTGTCAAAGATATGAAGCTTCTAAAGATATAGGATAGATTATGCAAGTGGCAAGCAGGTCACAGTGCCAATGAGAGCAAGGGAAACACATGAATTATTAGGAATTATGTACAGGAATTATTCCTTTGGTATCTCTATGTGGTTAAAAAGCAACCACAGGAAATAATATAAAAACATATGGCTGCTACTTCTTTCTTTTGTAAGAAGCATGGCAATCTTAGGCAAATCTATTCAGGAGTAAGTTTCACAGATAAATGAGCATAGGGTACATTTCAGAGGAAGGAACTGGCAAAAACACCTCTAAGTATTCCTTGCCTAAGAAAACCCAGGAAAATAATGAGATTGCCATAAGTCAACTAGCAACCTGAAGGTACATACACACACACACAAGTGAACATAGGGCATAGACAAAATCCTAAGTAAGTGAGAACGGCACTGCAACCTTAATCCTAGAAAAGTGAGTATAGGACCTTGTTGAATCTTACCCTCTTTCCTCATAGATTCCTAAAAAACATCTCTAAAAACTGAGAACTAGTTCCAGCCACTATTTGCATGAATTAAATTTAAAAAATGAGGCAGGATAATAGAATTTACAAAAGATATTGAGGTGAAGGTTCCAATTGTGTAGATTCTTTTTAAAACATTGATCCCATTGGTCGGAGCAAGACACTTTTGAGAACTGAGGACTAAGGCTGTAGCCATAACATCATTGGACTTGTCAGAACAGCAAGAGAGTTTTGTGGCATCTTTAAAAAGATATCACAAGGGTCTCTCCCCACCCAAGATGTTTGGTTACTTTTGGAGAAAGAGTCTAACACAGCTACTCCGCTGAAAGTATTAACATGTTAAATGACTGCTTTCTTGCATTGTTGTTGTTGCTGTTGTGTGCCTTCAAGTTGTTTCAGACTTATGGCGATGCTAAGACAAACATATCAAGGGGTCTTCTTGCAAAATTTATTCAGAAGGGGTTTGCCTTTGCCTTCCTCTGAGACTGAGAGAATGCAGCTTGTACTAGGTTTCCAAGGGGGATTCAAATCCTGGTCTTCAGGTGTAATCCAGTGCTCAAATCACTATGCCACACTGGCTCTCCTCACAACTCCCTAAATCACTCCACCCATGCTAGGTAGGAGATACTGGTAGCTATAGTCCAAAATGCAGTATTTCCAAACTCTGAAACTAACCTTGAATAAGAGAAAGCAGTTATGTAAGAAACAAAGAAAGGAAAGTGAGGCCCCCTGTGTACAGTATTAATGATTCTTGCCCAAACATGTATTTTATTTCCACTTCTTACTTTGGTGTCACAAACCATGTACCATGGTTTTTGTTACAAATGCTAAGTTAGCATCTGGTGAGGCTTCAGCTTTGCTGTTTTCTCCAGGGTCCTGACATGCCCTAATGAAGTTTTGGCATTTCATTTTACGGCAGTTCTGTTCAATTCGCATTTCTTTAGTTTCCCAGCAATTCAAGGATGTCACATGGAGCAGTATCAAATGAGGTATATTCAAGCTGAAACACTGTCAGCCTCTCTAGACTAGTCTTGTTTCAAAGGAAAAAAGAGATTTTAAGTGTTTTTGACATGTTCTTTTTCTGACAAACTCATCTTGCTTCAAATTTATCACCTTCTCCTCCTCCAGGCCATTGTGTAATGGGAGAGGCTGAGTGATCAGCACTGATTTTGAAGTCCAAATAGGAATTGTTACAACTTGAAAAACAAAACAAAACCCCTTACCTGTAGCAGAACCTATGTAAACTTTCTGCAAGATTTTTTTAAAAAGCAGCCCACCCAATTTGCCAAGAAAGTATGCGTTCTCTTGTTAGATTATGCACATTTGCCTAAGCTGGCTAATTTTGCACCATTTGTTCATCTGAAACCTGAAAAACTGAGATTCCAGCTTTCAAAGAATCTGAAATGTGTTGCCAAGGACTGAAGGGAACAATGAATGAAGATTTAAGGAAGTGAAAGGAGACTTGAGATGGCCAACTTTAATATAGTCTTTCGCTAGGAAACTATGGTACCGAAGTGGCTCTAATAAACAAGGGTGAGTAGATAGCTCAGTGACAAAGCACTTGTATAGCACGCAGAAATGCAAAGGTTTGTTCCCGCAGAGCCTCTAAGCTGTAAACTCTCCCTGTACAATATTACAGTTCCATTATGGTTGTTCTACTGCTGTCAAAACAACTAGAGGTGAGTAAAAGTACCCTCTTTAAATTCTCCACCTTATTTGTTGTCAGAGAAACTATGAGTAGGCATGGGGATGTGTACAGGCATTTATATCAACCTACCTACCCACCCACCTATAACATTTCTAGTAATTTCCATCTCACCATGAGCAGATCTTTTATAAAGCTAATAAGTTTTGCTGCTTCAATGTCAAGTCACCTCAAAATACTTTGGATTAAAATAGCACATTACAAAACAGTGTTGCTCGGAAAATCCATTTTCCCTCCACATTTTCCCTTCCCAGCTTAACTCAGAGAGAACAAGGTTATCCAAGGGGGTTAGCATATGATACCAGAGCCACTGCTAAACAAAAAGTCCCAGGGCTTTGGGTATGTGAGCCCTGGGTCCACTACATCACTGGTAGTACCACAGCTTATTTCTCCCCCCCCATAGTTTTATTCCTTTTGCTGTCACTGCAAGTGATAGCAATAGCAGCGACTGTGCTGTTAACCCAGCTACCATTTTGTATCCTCCTCAGTTCTGGACAAATTCTGTGGAGGAGGGAGCTGGAAATGGATGGTAGCCACAATAACAATAACAAGATTTGAGACTATTTGGGGGGGGGGAAACCCTCTGTAATGTGACTTTTTTTTCCTAAGATGGGCAGGGGGCGGGAGAACTGAGAAAATAATTTCCCAGAAAAGCTGAGAAGTTATCTCCAGAAATTATCTACTGAGAACTTTCAGCTCTGTTCCAGAAATCAAGTGTTGGCCCTGCTCCAACCAACCTAATCAGCTGCAATGTTAAGTATGAAGAGAGGATGTTATCATCTTAAGTGATCCAGGTTCCGGTAGGCAGGGAAGCCCTGAGGAGAATCTTATCCTAGATGTAAACAGAAGCTCCCAGAAAGGAAGGACCTTCCTGGGGTGCAAAGCTGTAATTTCCATTGATTTCTAGAAGGTGGTTTCTTTCTCCGTTGTGATGAGCACTTCCCTGGCTGGCTGTGAGTGCACTCCAGCGAAGGCAATCTGGTGCTTCTTTGGTTGGGGCAAGTCCTTTGCTGGAGCTGTGAGCTGCTGCAACCGCTATGGAAAGACAGGCAGGAAAGCAGACACTGTCTTTGTTAATTAAACTGTTAGACAAACTGACACCCAATATCAATGTGCGTCCATTGCTGTGGGCAAAGGCATTCCAAGAGCTAATCCATGCCACTTCCTAATGAATGTTTATTGCAATACCCATCTAAAAGAGCAAAGGGGAAACAGCTTAACATTCTGATCTGTTTTGCCTTTAGGCTCCCTTTTTGTTGACATATTGTAATAAGCACACAATAAACAACCAGAAATACTTCCAAATGCATTGATAGAGACTTTGATTGTCCAAGTACAGGATTAGGAAGAGCAAGAACAATCCTATGGCACCTTCAAGACTTAAACACATCTATTGAAATGGTTGTATCTCTTCATAAAGGCTTAATGAATTGTTCAGTGATGGCTACTGCACAGATTAAAATCCTGATGAATAAAAAATTCCAGCCCCTGAGAATCCAAACTCCCATTTTTGGTTGTTCAATAAAGTCCTAGTCCTCAAGAGTGCAGAGAATTATTTTTTTTCAAAAATATGAACTTAATCTTCAATGGGTCATTTCCAAACATTTAAGCAGCAGAAAGTAACCTGAGCACCAAGGTTAAGCCTGCTGAGACACAGAGTAAGGCAGTAGTAACATGTAAGCCATTACATGTCAATGGGATGGTGAATCTACTCTGACTTTTAACCTAATATTTAAAGGTGCTCTCCAAGCTACTGAATCAATTTTAGGAATAGAGTTCAGCATCTTGGACAAATCCTTTAAAGTTTGGATGAAAACCTGGAGCAGATGTACTGCTTCACTGACATGAAAACCACCGGCTGCTACTGGGTACAGTTTGTATATGTGTCCCTCTTTCTAAAGGCCAGAGGATCTCAAATCAGTCCATTGCTACCTGATGCCTCCCCCAATCCATCCCCAGAAAGTATGAGCCCCAAGTCAGCAGACAAATGCTGCCTGTTGCTACTATGCTTTACAGGACACAAAAACTCAGATGACCTTGGGAGGAGAAACAGTGTCACAGCAGCAGTTTCTTTTCTCATCTGAATTCCCTAGACAGGAAGTAGAGATGATACTTCCTTTTCCAGAGGCTTGCATTTGCTGTAGGAAGACTCATCAACTTTGGAGCTAGGGTTTTCTTAGGCAGAAGGCAGATGAAACGACTGTGAGTCCAGGCAGTGGCAATAGCAACTGCAGCAGCAGCTGCAACTAGCATGGCACAGCCAGGAGCAGGAGCCAGTAGGGTCATTTTAGCTTCTGGCTTTGCTGTTTACTGTTTACTTTTCGAGGAGGAAGCAGATAAAGCATCTAATCCACTGTCTAACTCATCTTATTATGTAAGATCTCCTCAGCTCCTGAACAAATTTTGGAGGCGACAGAGATTCCATTTGGCTCATACTCAGCATGCATGCGTTTGCATGAGTAAGAAGTGGGTGGAGAGCTGGACCATCTCAGGTTCCCAAAAAGTTCTTTGTCTGGTCACACAATGGTAATTTTTCTTGTGATCTACTTTTAGGGTTGCCCATGTCCTTTTCCCCATTTCTTCTCATGTTTCACTAGAATCTCCAAAAAGGAAAAGACATCTTGGTTTTGTTCCAAGGACCAGGGGGTATGCATGGCTCTGGTTAATTAGCTAGTTAGAATTAGATCTATGTTACCATTCTGTCTCAAAGGCATTTCTCTTAATAAAGATTACTTTCTTACTTAAGAAAGCAGACTCAGGCTGAGATCCTATTTTGTATTGTGTAAATCTGTACTCATGTGCTTCCATGGTGCTGCATATTCCTTCTGCTGAATACTGACATTGTGCAACCAGCTGTGTATCTGCCATGCCCTATTGTGCAATGGGAGATGGACATCATCTCTTTCTGCAGTTCCAGTGGATACAATGGTACACTGGAGGCACTGACAAACAGATGCATATTACATGTGAAATGGATGCAGTTATGGAATTCTGCTTACACAACCATGAACTGAGCACTTCTGTTCGACAACAAGGAATAAAGCACAACCATATGTACAGAGAACTTGCACATACATATGACACCAAGACAATTTCAGGCACTGTGTGATTGCTTTACAGAGAAAATAGGTAAGCTCTTTGGGTCCAGGCATCAATGCACTCTTCAACCACTCTGATATATAAAAGGGCTTAATCTGCACACACACACACACACATACGCACTAGGAATCAACATTCTGCTATCCTGGATGACTCTACCCATCACCATCCAAAGAGAACATGCAACCTATTTATTTTGATTGAGGGCCTGGTTGATGTGATGATGAATAGGATGATTAAATGGCAGAAGAGGGATTTTGGACTAGTATCTGCGCTTGAAAAATTTGGCGGTGAGTAAATGAAATAAAGAACTGATTTAGGTGGCGTGCAATTCAAGGTGATTTAATTCTTTGTGATTGATTTGGGGAACCATGTTTAGCCTAGATGTGAGCAGAATGAGGCCAGTGAGTTTGGGCCAGTCTTGAAATTTCCACCTCCCACTTTTTGTTTGCTTAATAAAGCATGTAGCCCTTTCTAGCCCTCAAGATTTCAAGGAGAGATTTGAAAGATATGATAACAAAATAATACATCTGTCCCTCTGTCTCTCTTTATTATTGGAGTTCCAGAGGCAAGAATGTTTTTATTTTACAGATTCTTTCCTGGATTTAATTAGTTACTCTGATAGTGCCTTCTCAATCTAATACATAATAATTCTACATAGAAGCAGACAGTCTCAAATTGCAATGATATACCCACAAGGAATGGGTCCATTAACACAAAGGGGTTTTATAATTTAATTGTTCTCAAAATGAGAAGAAATTCATAGTTATTTGCTGGAAGATATGCATTTTTTTTTAAATTACTTGTAGGAGTGATTCACAGTGTTAAGAAAACTCCTCTACATTCCTGCTCAAATGTTAGTGTGAAAGTGACATTCAATAATTGTAGTATGGTGCATACTTTATCAGGTGCATCATCACAAAGACTTCTCTGTGAGTGAAGAGATCTGTTTTTGTTTTGTTTTTTTGAGGGAGATCTACTTAGTTTGTTTTTATCAATATTTCTCAAGCATTATGATCTCTGCTCTCTTTCAGCCTGATCACCTCCCCGCTTTCTATCCCATCAGTCAGGAGACAGTCATGGCAGCACTGTCAGGGCTTGAAACCTGTTAAACATTTGTTTTGATTTTGGAAAAGCAGGTAGTGAATACCTTCTTGTACAATTAAAAAAAAAGCCGACTCACACATGTGCATGTTACCAAGGCCCTTTTCTCACCTTACCTTCGTCGTGGCAGTGGGGGACGGCACTCGCGCAAGCAGCCATTTGCGCAAGCCACTCACGGCAGCCCTTCTGCCTCCCGCAGTGGCTTGCCGGTTGCGCAACCGTCGCACCAGCGCCCTGCCCCTTCCTTTCGCAGCGCAGCCTGGGAGCTGTAGGCTGCACTGGGGGAGGAAGCGCGACCGGCACGGCTCGTTCAATGCACCGCACGCAGGTAAGTGTGCGAGGGCCCCGCAAGCATTGTGCGACCGCGCAATATTTTCGGCTTAGAGCCAAAAATAAAAAAATGCACACGCGCCCCGCTTTAGGCTCGTGAGCACCGCGTGAACGGGAATGCGTCATACGGACCGATGCTCTCATTTACGTGACATTCAAGGGGCCCTCGGGCAAAAGAAACTGCATGCGAAAAGGGCCCAAGAGAATCTCAGCCTTTGTATGGGTTTTCCCCATTCTAAATGGTTGCCATGTCTCTCCTAAGGCTGAGGTAGTAAGAGCTTGACGATAAAAAACAGTGTTATATTTGGTGCCATCTTTTGGGCTTTGATCATAACTGGAATATTTCCCTCCAAGTACTTCTCTGAAATTGATTTCAGCCTTCAGGCTTCACTGATGTTACGGAACTTGGCTTCCCAATAACTCTTTAGTGACTGACTTTTCACAACAGAGCTTTCTCTCTAAATTTGAATCAGAGCTTTATCAACTAACAAAATTACAAAATGGAGGTATAGAGATTACCACCCTTGGCCAAGTCAGTTTTACTAGGCATAGGAATTATTTTTAATGACCGTGTGACTATTTTCTAAAAAGTTGTTCTTTGGGTAATGTTTGTAGAATGGTGTTCTTGTGACAACTGGATTCTCCCAATGGGTTGTAGGAATAATGTAATAAAATGAAATTATGTAATATAATGAATATAACTTAATAAATATTATATCATATAATGAAATTATATAATGTAATGGAAATTTTAAAAAATGAAGAAACAGTTTGAGGGATATAAATAGTATCAGCAGTTAAGCTTGGGCTGAACAGTGAAGCCAGTGCCAACCTTACGTTTCTGGCCTGAACTAATTTAAAGGCTGAGATTTTATTTTTGATAGAATTAAGTAACTTCTTCACAACCCTGTCTTTTCACCAAGCTGTTTTGCATTCACTGGTATCAATATTTGTCTTTTTCTAATTAAACAATGTTTTTAAGTTTTAATTATTACTTTTAGTATAGTTTTGGGGGTTGGGACATTGTTTCATTTGCAGGTGTAATTATTTTATTTTGGAATGTTTTGGCTCATCTGTTTGTGTTAATTATATTCCATGCTGTTTGCTGTGGCCTTTGGCTAAGACAAGAAACTGAACTGAACAAGCTAGAGCAGTGTGAATGTTTTTATGTTTTCTTCTTATTAGCCCCTGTTGTTAACATTTATTGTTATTGTCTTAAGATGCTTCCACACTGGGGGTGCTTCCAGATGGACCACTCCAAGCATTACCAATCAAAAGAGATTGTAGAGACAGTCTAACGCTTCCTCTTCCTGGCTGGAGAAAAGTTAGAAGAACTGGTTGAAAAACATGGGGGAGGGCGCAGTTTGCAAATGGAAAACAGCTTTTGTTTGGTGAAAGGGAGAGGGAGAGGGAAAAACAGAATGTGGCCACATCTTTAAGACTAACTGGTTTTTA
This sequence comes from Iguana delicatissima, assembly GCA_948472985.1. Classification (NCBI taxonomy): domain Eukaryota; kingdom Metazoa; phylum Chordata; class Lepidosauria; order Squamata; family Iguanidae; genus Iguana; species Iguana delicatissima. The sequence continues at coordinate 480,027 of CAOKZL010000152.1, read as the reverse complement.
TTTTAGCACGAGTGTTCGTGGATAAAAATCCACTTCTTCAGATACAGTACAGAGTGATATCAAGAGAGAGAGAGGAAACTTCTACTTCACAACTACTTCTTTGAAAACATTCTGCCATCATCTGGAACCCATTAAATTCCATGAATGAGGCAGAGCAATTGAACAATAGACATACTGTTTGGAACTACCCTATGACCCTTTAACGCTACTGAAATATGCATGTGTCATAAGCAACTGGTATTAGAATTAGAATGGCTGATTCACATGTCAGTGTAGATTCAATTTCATGATTTTTTTCCTCCATTAAAATCTACATAGCACATCCGTCCTGCAAAAATACATATGATGAAATGTCTCTTGCTGAAAACTAACAGGGAATAAGGCTGGCTCAGTTATTTTTAAAAAAAATAATGTTGGAGAAAAAATGTTTAATTCCACTTTAGAATACCAAGGTTGGTTTTTTTTATGTGTTCCTCCTGAACAGACTAGTGATGCATACTGTATTAAAATCCAGAAAAACTGCCAAACTCTAGCATGCCCACTCTAGCATGCCCATCCACCAGGATGCAAAAATAAAACAAACAATAAAAAAAGCAGGAACAAATTTGTCTGCATTCTCTGCAATGAGGAAGTGAATAAAGGACAACTGTTATAGCGGGGGAAAAACAGATTGTGTGGAAACAGTCTCAATCATTTAATGCAAATTACTTTTAAAATTCCTTTAATTGATTGCAAGTCCCTTGGACAGCAAACAGAAGTGTGCCTGATGAGTAGCAGCAGTAGCTGTCATTATCTATGGTGGGGCTTGCTACTGTTATCACTACTTTCTTTCCAGTGTGGTTCCCAATGCCCTTGATGTTCACATATCTCTAGTTTCATCAAGCAATGGCCTTGAGGGATGTTCACACTGTAAAAAATAAAATTATTTACTTGATTTCTATCCCACCTTTCTTCCAAAATGGGACTCAAGGAACCTTGAGCAAACAGCAGAGAGAATGAATAATTTTTAGGGTTCTGTTCTATACAACATTCTTTTCCCAAACTGGTGGCTTCCAGACATTTTGGACTATAACACCCAGCATATTCAGCTTTGGGTATGCTAGGTAGGGTTGGCGAGACCTGATATCCTACCACCTCTGCAGGGCATCAGGTTGGGGAAAGTTGCTGTGCAGTGCCACTGAACTGAGGGGGTCTTACATCTGTGTAGACACTGCATTGCTGATTAATCAACAAAAAGATAATTTAAGAATCTGTTTCTGATATTTTATTTCATTCCTTTTCATTTATATACCCACAGTACGAGGTGTTTTGTATCACTATAATAGCTTATTTAACTCAGTCAGCTGGAAACAGCTAAACAGTAACCTATAAAAGTGTTAAACGTGCTACCAAAATAGAGCTCAACGGTCTTCCCCAAACCCCTCTCCTCTCTTCTCCACTGAAGTTGACTACCTGTCAAGAAGTGCAGAAACAATTCACTTCCTGTCAAGTGAACCACATTCCCCCAGCCTCACACTTACCTCATAGCTTTCCCTCAGGTAGGTGCCCTCTTCATCAGACACAAGAAAATGTGTCATTGCACGCTATGTAGCTGTGGATATACACCCAGCTGAAAACTGCCAACAGCTATTACACAAGGCAGCATTTTTCTTCTTCCTTCTCATTGTATTTTTGTTTGTTTGTGCCTTTCACCTACCCTGTGAGTTTTGTTTTAAGTCTTCCTTCCTTTTTTGTTTCCTTTACTCTCTGGGGCTTGGCTTCACAACTTGTCCACCTGAGGTGGACATTTAAGTCAGTGCCAACATAAAGCCTGTCATTTCTCATTATGTTCAAATCCCTAGTCAGTAAACAGAGTCCTGAAGGCACAACATCACCTTCCCAGAGGATGGTGCGCTGGGAAGGGCACCCTCTGAAAAGTTCATTCTCTTCAGTGTTAGTATGAGATCCCACGGCCTTTTATGACTGCAATTGAACTACTTCACCAAGATGCACAAATAGACACATTCCGTATAATTCATGTTTGTAACACTGTGTTCTAGTCATCTCAAAATATCAGCAATATTGTAGAATTTACTACACAAAAACAATCAGTGAAATATAGATCCCTTGAGAGGGAATTCATACACTGCATCAAATTATGACTCATATTAACCACAGTTTTAAAACTGAAAGCAAGGGCTGAGCATCCAAATGTAATCATTAATCATGGTTAATGTTGCTTGGTTGGATTCACCTGATCAGTACTCCAGTCTTTAGAAGCCAAGCAACAGGTTTATAGATTTGAACACCACACCAAACCGTAGTTAGTATGGACTGTGGTTTCTCAATCAACTTTAATTTCCAATTCTAATTTGCCAACTGCAAACCATGGTCTGTTGATTCAGAGACAAACTAGATCATAGTTAAGTTAATTGGGTGTGGTGCTTGACAATGTTGTTCGGTGGTTGTTGTTTTTTCCTCTCCAAACATACTAGTTCTCCCTATCTCTCTCTTTAAAATGATGACCATGCCAAACAAAAATCCAAGGTGTTCAAAATAGTTGCAATTTGCTGTTGATTGGGAACAGGATTCATTTCAAAGGAAGTATGCTTTCCAGTATGTTAATAAGATGTTTAAAGAATGATTTTCCGCACAAAAATCAAGAGTTCAGTCCTCGGTCTGGAACTACTGGCGTTAAATGTTGTCTTCATTCCAGGAGTGATCCATATATCTCAGAATGTGAAGGAGATTTATGCATCTTTCGCCCATGGAGTAGATGGGAGAAAATGATGTCATTGATGTGACATCACAGATGGTACATGACTAATACTACATGACTAATGATGTCACAGAAATGAAATGATCCTGCGACACAGAAAGAAAAAACCCTTTCTGAGTTTCTATATTACAAATCTGTCTGAAACCACACATCACCATAATCTGCTGGCAATTAATGGACAACTCTCTGTAAATAGCAAAGCTATGTTCTGTTTCACCCATCTTTTTACCTCTTTGAATGAACCTTTGGTTTTCAGCAGGATGAAGATGACGTAAAATGGAATGCAGATCATCGAGGAGAGTGCCATCAACCAGCCCACAGCGATCCCCCATGATGGATACTCATAAACATTGTTATATTTGAGCGGTGTGTATCTAATGAGTGAAAACAGGAAGGTTGCCTAAAGAAGACAAGAACAGACAGCATGACAGCTGTGATAAGTAGTAAATTAGAAATATGCATTAGGAGATAATTCATGAGAAGAGCAGAGAGTTCTATATTTAACTAAGAGCTTCTCAGCACAACAGTTTTGGCTATCAGGAAAAGACAACTTCTGCTGAACTTGGACCACAGCTAGATGGTTGTAAGGACTCACTAATGGACAGAGGATTTGGCCTAGATTTAACTTTGGGCTTTCCATTCTAAAGGGAGGTTTTTGAACTTGTGAAATAGGATGCCAAAAGCTGAATTGGACTGCAGGGAGCTATAACTGAGTATAAATCTGGAAACTGTGCCTAGATCAGTACCTAGATCCAGAGCCTAAGTGTAGCAACCAGCAAGTATAGCTCTAGTGACCAAGTCAAAGCAGAAAGCCAAGCTTCTCTCATGACACGGAATGCTGAGTTGTTGATTCTTAAGTGGCCTTTCCTGGTCTATTCCAAAACATATATGTCATTTGAAAATATGTCATTGTCATATACTGAAAATGTATGTCACTGAAATACCTACACACCTGGAATTTGGGTGTTAGAAAACTACCTCCTCCAACATGAGCCTGACAGAAACCTTTCCCTGCATTCCATCATCCACAATAGAGTAGGTAGCAGCAGCATAAGAGAGTAGGTAGCAGCAGCATAAGAGAAGATCTGCACTATGCTGTGCCCAGATGATGGTTCTCACTGCCATCTACCTGTATACTATAACAGAAGTGTGCCAGTTCTACCTAATGCCCTTTTATTATACCCTTAAGTATAGAGCTGGGCCTCTGCCACCAGGCAAATGCATTTTAAAGTCGCTGTTAGCATCACTGCCAAATGTAAGTGATGTGGAAGAGTTAATGTGTATTAGTAACCTTGTTGGATACTTTTTGCATTGGCATTGCAGTTTGACATTGTGCAAAGATATGAAAGCTGAGAACAAACTGATGGAGTGAATTTCTCTCTGTTGTTAACTTGTTTGCACAGTTCTCCCAGCTATTTGGAGAAAATGGGTCACACTTGCACACTCTTGTTGTTGTTCTGTTTTGTTTCTGCTCTATGTAATCCTTGGTAGTCCATCTTCTGTTGGCCTCACTTGGTGTGGTACAGCTTAGCCTACAGCTCTTCATATATCCAGCAATGGAGAATCTGATTCTCAGCCAAGGGATAGTCTGGGTAGAATTTGTTTGGTGGTCTGGTTCTATCACTGGGTGTGAGGGGATGCAGGACCCCACCAGTGAAAGGACTGAAATAGTTCTCTACTGCATCATTTACCACCAATAAAGCTCATGCTATAGCAAAAATTCAGCACTGAAAGAACCTTTGGAAAGGCTTGAAACTATACCCACTTCTCAAACAAGACAGCTTAACTTACATTTTATCTATCTTGTTCCTTTTGGTACTCTTCCTTCATTTTTTTTTCTTAATTGTTTCATCTGCTGTGCCATATTGCTGTTCCTTTTTCATTTCAAGTGTTTAGCTGCCAGTTTGACCAGCTCACAATTTGGAAAAGTGGGATAGAACTACAAAAAACAATTATTTAATGCAATGGGGAAGGGCACATGAGGAAGAAGAGCAATTCCCCTTAGCCCCAAAACAGGTAAGTAGAAAGGAAGTGGTTGTTGTTTTCTCCCAGATCCTACTTCTGTCTGAATAGCAGAAAAGCTGGAAAGTGAAAAGGGTGATCTCATTCAGAATTTTTGTGTGCTTTACTATTTTACCAAAGTTGTATTCTGAACCAGATTGTCCCAGAATTTGCTGTGACAGATAACAGTGAATGCTGATGTCTCCCATGTCAGTGAAGTAGTGAATCTGCTCTGGGTTTCAGTCTAAACTTGAAAGGAGTTATCCAAGATGATGCATCTGTTTTAGGGGTTGGGTTCAGCACTGTGGATAGTGCATTTAAAGTTCAGACTAAAACCAGAGTGGCTCTGCCACCACTCCACTGGCAGAAAGGAACTTCTTTTATGAATTCTAACTGTAATTTGAACTTTTCATCATGAGATGTCTAGATTGACTAAGCGGTCCAACAAAAGAGACATTATGTACCTACCAGACAAACGGCAGGTGTGAAGAAAAGCCAGCAGAATTTAACCAGGGGCCATGGCCGATAGCCAATCATATCCTCAATGTTGTCATAAAAACGATCTGCTCCTTAACCACCACAAAGGGAAAAAAAAGAAATATTTTTAAAGAAAATGATGGAAGATAAATCCAAAATGTTTTGGACCTCTCAGACAGAAGCCACAAACTGGAAAGAGCATTTCAAAATGATATTGCCATAATCCTGCCTTGTAATTCCATCTTTTCTCTCAGAAGGACATGGTCACCTAACAACAACCATACAATCTCCATCTTCTAGAACTGATATGGTTGTTGTAATACAAGAATAATGGGAGCTGTAGTCCAACAACATCTGAAAGCTACCAGCTTCCCATATCTCATATCTAGTACTATCCACCCATTGCACTTCATTAACTATGATGATATATGATCAAAGTGTCTCATTGAGATTTCATGATGTAGTCATTTTAGCAACAGATAATTTAGGATGAAGAGATTAGAGAAAAAACTTTATTTCAACATTTGTCAGACTTTAAAGTGTTAGCCTTCCCAGAACAGTTTGTGCACTTCATGCTGTAACATAGTCTTATAAAATACATTGTAGTATTGTGTGTATATATGTATGTGCATATACACATATCAATATATTCACCTATATTAAAATGCTGTGACAGCACTATAATTCTAGGCATGCCTACTAACAATATGGCCACTAAATTTAATGAGAATTACTCCCTAAGAAATGTATATAGATGGGGTGACCCTTCAGATGTTGCTGGACCACAATTCCCATTATTCCTTTCCAGCTCCATTTGGAGAACCACGGGCTCCCCACATGAACGGTACAGGACTGCTGTCTAAAACATCAACCCACCTTCAATTAAAAACAATATAGAACACTAGATACTGTACATGAATTCATCTTAAGAAAAAGCAACCATGTTTTAGAACACTGCTCAGCCCTTTGCCCTGCAGTAACTGTGTTTTATAGGATGTTTCGTGGGTTGCTGTCATTTCATACCATGCTTCCAGAGTAAAAATCTTTTATCATTCCTTGACCTCTTTCTGCAAGAAGTTTTTTTTATGTTTCATCATGGTCACTGATTTCCTCTAACAGAGCTGATTCGTCTATTTTAGTGGTATCTCATTGGTTTAGTTACAAAGTTTGTTTCAAATACTTTTCCAAGTGTGGATCTTTATAGAATTGCATCACAGTGTACTGCATTATATATTTAAGCTGATGAGGGTTCTAAGAGGCCACTGAAAGCCCACACCCTATGCCTCCTAGTAAGAACATCAGAACAAAGGAAAGACCATCCTAGGCCAATTCACCAACAATAATAGAATGAGTAGCAATATGGTGTTTCCTCCTCTGCTCTCCTCCTCTTGCCTGAAAGTACACTTGGCTCCAACTGCTGATTATCTTGAGACTGTGGAACTGAAGGGAACAAACCTTGCCCACTTATCCATTGGCTAGGAACTCAGAGCCACAGTGTTGCTGAGCTTGGAAACATTACTTCTTTGGACTACAGTTTCCAGAATTCTCTAGCTACCATGATTAGTTGTCTGGGGGAATTCTTGGAGTTGTGGAATAAAAAAAAAAGACTCTGCCATTTTTGTGTACATGACCTGCTTCTTTCAGCAGTGAGAAGTTCTGGGGAGGCATTGTACTCATCAACATTTGGTTCTCTTCCAGAGGGAGGAGGGCCAGCATTACCACTAGGCAGAATTAGGCAGCTGTCTCCATCAGCAAATAGTAGGTCTCATAAAAAGACATAGAACCATTAACTATTTAATTGGTGATTATCTTTAATTGATAGTGTCCATACCACTAAGGACATGGAAATGGCCTTGTGAGATTTTTTGGTCTCATAAGTCAAAATAACATGCTGACTTTTGGTACTAGAGAGAAAAAATAGTCTCTATTATTTTTTTCCTAGGTTGAAAAAAAGGTTTCCTGACAGATGAGAAACCCAATTAGGAAGAATAATAGGCCAGCAAGAATCTTGCACAAAAAGATCCATTTTCTCTGCAGAAAGCACATTTTCCCAGCAGGAAACTTTTTTTTTCTGCACAGAAAGCAGTTTTTTGCATGCCTGCGTCCACACACACATACACGCACACATTCTTCTACACAGAGGAATTCTTATGCAACATTTTGGGGCATGCAAATACAGAGAGAATACTGTAGAGGAATACTCATTTTCTCCTACAGTGGGGAGAAAATGACCATAATCATTTGTCCCCATATGCAAGGAGATAATATTCAAGCATTTACACCCCTAGTAGTATGCACCTGAGTAGTGGATAGGCATTGCCATTTGCTCTTCTGCTCCAGGCAGGAATATACCTTGGGCAGCAGCTTGTGGTATTTTGTAACTGAGTTTGTTTAGAAATGTGCAGCTTGAGAAGAGGTAGGGGCAAATTTCAACTATCCAGTGGAAAATCCAAAACCCACTGCTCCCCCATCAGCTCTTTAGGGAGATATAGCCTGTCCATGTTCAGACATCAGGTCTCTGACTTAATAGTTGTTTATTCTTCTTTTCAAACCCAAACTCCTTGGTTATTTCACCATTAGCTAAGAGAGGAACAGGTCTGCCTCATTCTCCAACAGCTGTGTATCAAGAAACAGTCAATCTGATCCCATGGCAAGAACTTTGCCTCTATTTGACTAGCAAAGGAACTATGCCAGGCTAAAGATGTCCAATGCCACAAGATGACGACACTGTTATTGTCATCAGCTGCATGAGTTCTAACTGGGAAGAAAACATCAGAAGCTTGTGAAGAACATTTGTGAAATGGGGAATTTTGGTCACCATGAAACAACTCTGCAACTTTCACAGTTTTATTAACAGGCAAAAATAAATAGAAAAAAAATGCACTCCAAAATGTTACAAGCTGCCGGCCAGTGATATAAAACACACTCTCCTTCCATCTGGTTTCCTGTGCCTCAATACTCACAACAGAACATGAGACACAACTTGGGTTAGAACCTAAATCATGTGGAGTCTCCTCCTTCGGAGGTGTTTTAGCAGAGGCTGGATGGCCATCTGTTGGGAATGTTTAATGGGTGTTCCTGCATAGCAGGGAGCTGGACTTGATGACCCCTGTGGTCTCTTCCAATTCTAAGATTCTATGATTCTAAATCCTTCAGCATCTGTTTACCGAGGCTACACAGCCCAGGGTACAAAAGTAACTTTAGGTTTATAGTGAGGTTTTCCTTGGAAAGTTACAATCAAAATATAAGTTAGTTATACCTTTGTTAACTGGAAAAGCAAGTTGGTTATTAGGAATCCATTATTTTAAAACTTTACTAGCAGATAGGTATTTCTGTACTCTGGCTGCAGCCTGGTAGTACAGTGGAGGAAGAGAGAGAATCCCCATGTTGCCTCAGAAACTGCCATGTTGATCCTTCCCAGAAGAGAGTGAGTATTGCTAAGTTGCCTAGGGAACCCTGGGTTGCTTGCCTAATTTCCAGCACAATGCTGCCAGTGAGAATGAGCACTGCCTGGTCACCCAGACAATGTAGAGACAGGTACGTGTGCCTTCAAGTCATTTCCAACATACTGCAACCCTAAGGTGAACCTATCATGGGGTTTTGTTCAGAGAGGGCTCACCATGGCCTTCCTCTGAGGCTGAAAGTGTATGACTTGCCCAAGGTTACCCAGTGGGTTTCCATGGCCAAGCAAGGATTTGAACCCTGGTCTGCTGGGCTTCTAGTCAATGCTCAAACCTCTACACCACATTGGTTCTTAATGCAAGGATAACAGACTAGTTTTAAATGCTTTGCTACACTGTTGTTATGCTGTGTTGAAAGCCAAGCAAGTGTGCTCCCATCTAGGGCAAAACAAGTTATCATAGCTAGGGACAGAGGGGTAGCCACACAAGAGATACTAAAAAGAAATATACTCCTTTTTCCTTCCTCGTTTCATTTCAGCTAAGATGAGATCAGATAATTTTAGACTCTGGACTTAATGGAGACACTCTATCCACTTTACGAAAATGAGACCAAGACATCTGCATGACAATCTTCCCATGATAGCACAACTGACAATGTACACACCAGGCCTGTAGGGAACACTTTGGCCTAACTGTCCTCTTTTGGACGAATGCATGGAGACTGTGCACATGGAAACTGTGCACTGATGGCTGGATTCTGCCCCATGTATTTAAAAAGCCTTAAGTTGAATAGCAATCCTAAGCAGAGTTTGGAAAAGTTACTCTTTGGACTACCATTCCTTGAATAGTTGTAGTCTAAAAAAGTAACCTTTCCAAGCTTTGTAATTGCCTCATTTGTAGTTCCCATTTGAGCTTAGGGTTCAGTTTTTTAATTTTGTCACAGAACCATGAGTCAAGCAAAAAGTGTCAGCTCTGTTTTCATATCCTAGCTCTAAAACCACTCAGCAGGTCTGAAGCAACAAGTTATTGCTCAAAAGCACATGGCATTTGGACAAAAAAATTGAATCACTTAAATACCTGACCCCAGTTTACAAAGCCCTTCAATGGGTCACAGGCTCAACCATGGGCAACCAAAGGTTGCAATCCACACATCCACACCTACTGTGCTATCAGAGAACATTAGCTGACGGATATAGGCAGCTCAAGGAAGAATGTTTATGCAAGAACAACAATATAACTGTCTAATAGGAGGTTCTCGGCTAGTTAGGTGCACAGGAGACAACAGAAGGAGAAAGAAGTGCAAGAAAATGCCTACTAAAAGCAAATCGAGTCATGTCTATGTCCAATTAACAGCACTGTTAGTGCTTCCTTTCTTTAACCTAGCCCACCTCCTGCAGAAATGCTACATTTCCAGGTTTCAGCCAAACCCATCAAAGGCAAGGGGTGATATAGCAGAAAACGATGGAACCTGACATGAATGGATTTACTGAGCCCTTGAATGTGAAGTTGCCACGCTCCATATTTCAAAAGATGATGAAAAAATTAATCAGGCTTAAGGAGTCATCAGTTCAGTCAGTCAACATTGCTCTGCAGTGAAAGGGAGGCTAAAGGAAAGATGTGCCAGCCTTCTGACCCTGTCATTCATTGGAAAGGATTATATACGTTGCTGGAAAGCAGAGTGGAGTGAGAGCTTTGAATAACTCCTTAGGGAAAGGTTTGTATCATTAAACTGAGGTGTTTGCTGTTATCTTGGGCAACCAAAAGCATACAAGTCAAAAAACAGGCACAAAGACGCAAAACTCCTGGTTTTGGCAGCACAACAGTCTCTTTTTTTATGCAAAGACAAATGTATTGTTCTCTAGTAGCCCTGTGGTTACAAAGTTCACCATAAATTTGTCCTACAAAAAGAAAGCCAACACAATCCTTGGTTGCATCAGTAGGAGTGTGGTGTCTAGATCAAGGAAGGCAATGGTACCACCCTATTCTGCTTTGGTCAGACCACATCTGGAATAGTGTGTCCAGTTCTGGGCACCTCATTTCAAGGAGGATATTGACAACCTGGAGCATGTCTAGAGGAGAGTAACCAAAATGGTGAAGGGTCTGGGGCGTGCCCTATGAGGAACAGCTTAGGGAGCTGGGTTTGTTTAGTCTGCAGAAGAGAAGGTTAAGAGGGGACGTGAAGGCCATGTTTCAATATTTGAAGAGATGTCACATCAAGGAGGAAGCGAGCTGGTTTTCCACTGCTCCAGAGACTAGGACAAGGAGCAATGGATAAAAGCTGCAGGAAAAGAGATTCCACTTAAACCTCAGGAAGAACTTTCTGATGGTCGGAGCTGTCCAGCAGTAGAATATGCTGCCTCGGAGTGTGGTGAAGTCTCCTACTTTGGAGGTTTTTAAGCAGAGGCTGGATGGCCATCTGTTGGGAGTCCTTTGATGTGGGTTCCTGCATAGAAGGGGGTTGGACTGGATGGCCCTTGTGGTCTCTTCCAACTTTACAATGCTATGACTCTAAATCCTTTTGCACCTGTAAATAAGGATGCAGTCTCCCACTCCACACACAATGATATAAATTGGACTTTTGTTGAGCAAACATGTGAACTATGCTCTAAATCAGTACCTCGGAATTCTAAAAACGAGCATTAACTCTAAAACTGGGGTGGGAATCTTCCCAGTGGATGGGTGAAGGAGCTGTCTGGAACAACCCCTACCACCAAGTGATGGTATCCATTGCGTGTGTGTAGTACTGTTAGCGGCCATCACAGAACTAGGGTTATGGTACCAGCCTGTTGCTGCTGCTCCTACTCCAATACATGGCAACAACTCTTATGGCTCCTTCTTGTGGTAAGGGAGCCAGAGCACCCTTGTTCACCATATAACCCTGCAGACTGACAGGACAGAATATTTCCTTCCCTTCCAAAATAGAAAAAAGCAAACCTGGAAACCTTTTTGGTGTGTATCTCCAATGTTGCCAAAGTTTCCAGGCTGTGTACTGCTTACTTTTGCGCCAAGGGTTTCAGAAACTGCTAGAATTTTACAGAACAACAGAGTCTCCCTTTGGGACAGAATGGCCACATGCTCATTCTCCACCACTCTAACAAATATAACCTCTGTAGTCTACCTGGGTTATATTTTACATAGCATAGGATTCCAGGAATAAGGCTTGCCGTTTTCTTGTTTTCTTGACTGGAATCTCCCAGGGTCCATCTGTGCGTTTTAGATTTACAAGGCAAACTCAGGATATCTGAGAATATGGCAGGGAAACAAAACTACAGATTCATGTTTTCCTACTACTGACTTCCTGACTAGGTAAGAACTGAAGTGGAAATAGCCCAGTTCATATTTCTCCACTATATGCTACATCAGTTCTCCTCATTTGTCCGCACAAGTGTACTTGTGCAAGAAAGATACATTCATTTAACATACAATAGACAGGTCATGGATTCACTCCAAGGCCACCCACAACATTGCCTTGAGCACTCTTTCACCTGCTGCCGACCCCAGTTATCTAAGATTGAAATAGCTTTAACCTAATTTCTTTTCTAGCAGGAGGACTTTCAAAGAGATTTCTTTTGGAACAACTAATCTTGGGGCTTACATGCTCTGATTTGGAAAACACGCCCTAGGTTATGCTATTGCAGCATCTAGCTTCCAGTCTGAAAACACACACACATTTCACTTCCAGACTGAAAGCACACACACCCATTTGCTAGATCTTTTTATTTTATTTTCTTTAAAAAAAAAAAAGGTGGACTCCACCCTCTATCCACCCACTCCCATCCTCCCAGGCTCTTCCCTTTGGCAGACTGCTAGAGCAACAGCCACAAGTTGGCTGGAAGCAACACGATCCTTTCACAGAAATAAAGTCATTTGTAGGAAATCCTCAAATCTTTATAACAACGTCAGCTTGACAAGCAAGGAGAAAGCTGCCAAGCTGTGGGTGGCATCTTCATGGCTGGCAAAAGGGAAGCCTGGAACATGTGTTTTTATTCACGACATTTGTTGCAGTATAAGCAAAGCGGATCTCAGCTGCCAAACCATGGCTCCTGGGCATGAGTTGTCTGTTTGCTAACCTTGTATTTCATACCACCATGGGTTGAGGTTTGGGGTACAGAGTGGGGCGGGGGAGAGTTTTTGACCTGTGGTGACAAATGAAGATCATTTTTTCAGCATCAATGATCATGCAAGTTTGCACACAGCAGGCGAAGGCAGCCTTCCTGATTGTTTCCATCTGCAACATCTCTTTATAAAAACAGCAATGAATGCATTATCTGTCTTTCAAAAGTCTGTTTTTTGAATAAGCAGTTGCCACAATGCAAATGATGAGATATTATGGGATGCATGATTGTTGTTTCATTTTTTCAAAAAAAGAATCCATCATATAACATTTAACAATGGGCAAAATATTTTGATTATTTTAGCCATATTCAGGTTTAGACCAAACGGAAGAAATGTGTCTCCACACTTAAATTCATCACTGAGATCTAGCTCAAGACAACCAATGTCACTGGGAGACAAATGCTAAGATGGGCTTGATTCCATTAACTCTCTTTTTGCAAATGAAATAGAATGTAATCTAGCCTTCCACAGAGGGAGATGATGCGAGCGAGATGCAACACAATATGTTTAGATGGGACAGTGGGTTAACCCAATCTGAAGAATGTCACAGTCTTTGCTTACAAGAATTCAGCTGCATAATGGTTCCTTTCTGCCATTAAAGATGATTGTCTTATCATGGACTCACTTAGAAGAAAATTCCTAGGACAAGGGTGGGAATCTTGTGGCTTTCCGGACTGCAAGTCCCAGAATTCCTTTGCCCTAGAATTTCTTTCCCTTTGGCTATGTTGGCTGGGGCTGCTAAAACAAGCAATATAAGCAGTACAAGAACATCTGGAGGGGCATGTGCCTTGCATCTCTGTCCTCCGTATTCAGACCTAGGAATTCAGCAGGCAATTCAAGTACTAAAATTAACCAAAAGGGTTAGTGAATATATTTTTATCCTAGGACTCAATGTTATAAACTAGGTAGGTATGTTCATACATAAATGATTTTCAGTGTGCACCAGAAAATATGAAGTAAGAACATAAGAATAACCAGTCTGAATCAAACCAAGAGTGCATCTCAGTCAACAATTTGTTCCCACCATGGCTACTTAGGTGCCTCCAAGAAGCCTACAAATAGAACCTGTTACAACAATAGCCTCCTGTTCTTGTTCTACAGGAACGGTATTGAGAAGAAGACTGCCACTGACAATGGAGGCAAATGCCTATTAGTTAATTCCAACTAGAATAGAAACATTGACTCAGGTATTGAATATTGACTTGGCACAGAATTAAATTCCACAGCTCAAGGGTGGACAGCTGGGGAATGTTAGGAGACCACATTACCCCACAGGAGACCATACTGCAGTTCCCTCCTCAGTTATTTTTGCCCCCAAATAACCTTTAGGGGGAATGGAGGCATTTTTCTCCCATTTCAAGGTCTCCTTGGGCTCTTTTAGGCCCAGAAGAGGCACAGGGTCATAGAGTCATAAAGTCATAGGGGGCCATGTGGGCCATCAAGTTCAATGCAGAATCTCCAGCTAAAGCATCCCCAGCTTCTTCTGTCTAGCTTCTTTTTGAAGGAGACACCACCATTTCTCTAGGCAATTGGTTCCATTGCTGAAGTGCTCTTACTGTCTGGCCTAAATTGTGTGTGGGGGGTGTGTGTGCAAAAACATGGTGAAAATGCCTCCAAAGGGCATTTGTAGGCATTTGAAATCAAACAATTTTGAAAAGTTTTACAAAAAAAAAAATTGTTTGACTCCTGGAGGCCATAAAAATTGGCATTGGATCATACATGGCTTGATGGCCACATTTGCTCTACACATCCAATAAATACAATGGGTCTACTTTAGTTGGGACTAGCAACACAATTTGGGCCAAAATATAATAGCCACCATGGCTAATAGCCATTAATCCTTATCCTTCAGGAAACAAGACAATCACATATTTGGATGTATGTGTATCATATTAGAACACCAGTTTAGAAAAGCAAGATAGCTGTGAGTCCCCGTTCAGCATTGTTTGAAATATCATACCAAAAATATAATATAATATAATATAATATAATATAATATAATATAATATAATATAATATATAAATATAATACCAAAAAAAATGTAGCGTTGATCAATTTGTTAGTTATTTCTAAAGAGAGATTTTATAGACAAGCAGTTCATCTGTGGCTATTAGCTAAAATAACTACATGTTGAGAGGTATCATGCCACAAAATTTCAATTATTTGAGGCAACAGGGGGGAAGGCAATAGCGGGAGAATCTTTGCATCCTCTAGTGGGAATATGATTGGCTGTTGTAGCTAAACTTCCATGTGTGTCAAATACAAGGCCCACAGGCCGAATTTGGTCCACCAGGTCATTTCATGTGACCCTCACATTCTCCTTCAGCTGTGGCACTCCCCCCGCCTGGAGAGTCTGATCCCTCCGTGGCTCTTTCTGCCTCTCTGTACCTGGTGAGCCCAATCCCCACTTTGCAGGCCCCCAGCTGCCAATATTCTGAAAAGGGGCCCAGCAGCCAGCACTTGTGATCTACTTCTACTTCTGGCTGCTCCTCTGTACAAGTCTCACTGTCAGAGCATTGCCGCGGGTTACCATGACAACACTCCACGCGGCTCACAAGAGTTGGACAGAGGAGCAGTCAGAAGAAGAAGTAAATCACAAGTGCTGGCTGCTGGGCGCCTCCAGTAGCTGGGACCTGCAATGTGAGGACTGGGCTCACCAGGTATAGAGAGGGGCAGTGGGGCAGAAAGAGCCACGGGGGGAACAGAAAGAGGCACAGAGAGGGTCTAGGGGGCCAAAAGAGGCACAGAGAGAATCTGACAGGGGAGAAAGGGGACAGAGAGGGTCTCAGCTGGGACCAAAAAGTTAAACAAAGTTAATATAATAAACAATGCTCTGTAATATTTGTCTGGTGATTAAAAAAAACTGTTTTCAAAACTCATTCTTCAATAAATTGTACAATAGTTGCACACTTGAATATCTGCTTGCCATTATTTTTCCTAGACTTCTAGTTTCAGAGCTAATTATTACTAAAACCAGTAATTATTGAATGCAGAGGCAATTATTTAATATGATAAAAGAACAGATACGTTTATATAGTCTTACAGATACAACCGGCCCTTTAAGGGCAACCATAACGCTGATGCGGCCCAAGACAAAATTGAGTTTGACACCCCTTAGATAAACCTTTGGCATAGTCTGATAGGAGTCTTCTCACATTTTAATGAACGAACCTTGAATGTTACAGTGAAATCATATGTCAAGGGAATTTTGCATCACTGAACTATATGTTTTACATACCATAAACCCATCCAACGCAGATTACTTCAAAGACAGCAAGAAAGAGAAGGCATGTACCACTGGCTGCATAATAATCAAACAGCTGGAAGATATACATTCCACCCTGCAAAAGGAACAAATTGAAACAATCAGATGGTTTGCAAAGAATCTAAACAAAGTGTGCCAAAAAAAGAGAGGGACAGAGGAAAGAAGGAAGAAAAGAAGGAAGGAGAGAAAGAGGAAAAGAAAAGAAAAAAAGGCAAGACATATAAGAGCTATATAATATATAGAGCCAGTGTGGTATAGTGATTAGAAAGTTGGACTTTGGCCCTTTCTGCAGACAGTTAGAGCGCTATTATTGAGCTTTCAACATCCTAAGGAACCCTGGGGTTTGCAGTTTAGGGAGGGGCCTAAAACTGCAAACCCCAGGATTCCATAGGATGTTGAAAGTGCAATAATAGCGCTATAACAGTCTAGTGCAGAAATAGCCTTTGACTTTGTAGACCAGAGTTTGAATCCTTGCTCGGCATTGGAAACCCACTGAGTGACCTTTAGCATGTCATACTCTCTCAGCTTCAGAGGAAGGCAAAGGCACTGGGGAGAGGTGGGTACGTCTGGGCAAAACGTAGTCATGCACCAGTCCCTCTTTTTGCCACATGGGAATTAACTTTAGGACAGGCACCAGAAAACTGGGACTTTGGGGAACAAGAGAGATGTGGAGGATGGAAAGTTTAGTTCTTTTCATAGCTCCTTGTAGAATCTTAGAATCATATAGTTGGAAGGGACTGTAAGGGCAATCTAGTCCAACCCCATGCCATGTAGAACTACATAACTAAAGCACTTCCAAAAGACGGCTATTCAACCTCTGTTTAAAGACCTCCAAAAGTCCAAATGAGAGTCCACCAAACTCTGTGGCAGTCTATTCCACTGCTGAACAGCTCAAGAAGTTCTTCATTTTTGCTGTAATCTGAATCTATCAGTTTGTCTTTACATCTCTGAAGCATCAGAAAACAAACTTGCTCCATCTTCTACGTGACATTCCTTTGGGTATTAAACACGGCTATCATATCACCTGTTAGTCTTCTGATCTCCAAGCTAAACTTAGGTAGCTCCCTAAGCTGGTCCTCATAGGAGCTGGTTTCCAGACTTTTTACCGCTTTTGTCACCCTCCTCTGAACACATTTCAGTTTGTGATTGTTTTGCAATGGGCCAAAGAACCAGAGAATCATTCATGATACCAGTAGAGAGAATGTGGCTGACAGAAAACCCAAATTATAAAACCCTCTTTTCTTCCTTCCACTGACCTCCACTTCTCACCTCAGTGACCAGAAACAAGCCAAGCAGGTAGCAGATCACTGCAATGGCCAGGATCAGCAGCTCCCGACGCCCTTTCTTACGGAAGACTTCTGGGAACAAGTCCACAATGGCCGTTACCAAGCTCTCTACACAGACAAACTATGGAAAGAAATCATATCAAGAAACTCAGGTTCAAGAGCTTTCATTTTTCAAGTTTTCCTCTCTCCAATATTCCCATAAAAGCCCTGCTGATTTTGGCCCCTAGCTATATATTCCTGGATGTGCATGTTTCAGCCCACTCTAACAAACCATGGTTTTTCAAACACTTGCAGTTGTGTCCCAAACACAGAACCTGGCTTGAATCTTTTCTGTAACTACTTTGGCAGTGGCACAGGCTGAAATAAACATTTTTTTTAGTCATGAGGAAGGCCAGTGGTGACTGCCATACAAATGGGCTAATGAAACTGTTCCTGGTTTTCTCCCAGACTTTAAAGGAACTATCCTTGTTGCTGAACCTTATCCTCAAAATAGGTTCACCACCTTGGGTTGCTTAAAGGAGAGCTTCTTTAAAGTTTGAACTCCAGGTAGATTTACTGACATTGAAGCCACCAGCTGCCACTGGGAACAGTCTATAATTCAAATGGTAAGAGCATATGCTTTGTGAGCAAAATGACTAATCTCAGGGTTAATTCATAGAGTCTTCCCTTAAACATCTGGAAATAAACCTCCCCAAGAAGCTCTGGAGAGCACCTGCCAATACCAGTCACAGTAGACAACAATGGTCTGAATCAACAGAAGGCTCTGTTTCCCATCTATCCTGTAGACAACATACAACGTAATAGACATTGCAAATGCCCTTCCTTCCTTCCTTCCTTCCTTCCTTCCTTCCTTCCTTCCTTCCTTCCTTCCTTCCTTCCTTCCTTCCTCCCTTTCCCTTTGCTTCCCCTCCCTTCTTGCTCCTCCTCCTTCTCCTACCCTCTCCCCTCCCAATTTTATACATATCCGAAGGTGGCATACATGGCTGTCCTCTTCTCCTTAGTGCAAGACCAAGTGATAGCTTTCTACATTCCCTACTCCACAACCTATTTAATTAATTAATTAATGTTTATATAATTTATTCATGCAGCCTCTTTGTGTTCTGATACCATTATCTAGTTTTTTTCTGCAAGGTACACACACCACTTCAACTAAAAATATAACTTTTTTAAAAAAACAAAGTTTTTGCTTTTCTTTCCATACCTGACTGTCCAGCCCCAAGAAGATCAGCATAAGGAAGAATAAGCAGGACCACAGCTGAGACACAGGCATCAGGGTTACAGCTTTTGGGTAGGCAACGAATGCAAGCCCAGGACCTACCAATCAAACAAAAGTCAATGAACAGCTGTTTCATTAATCCAAGGACTGGAAACTTTCAGATGTAGTTGGACTCAAATGAGCATCATGCCCATTGTCCAGGCTGGATGAGTCTTGATGGGATCTGGAGACAAATGATATCTGGAGGCCCACAGATTTCCTTAGGCTTGTTTAATCCAACAAGCATACTGGATTGATATATACAAATCTATGCCTATTGGCAGTCCCAACAAGAATAGATCCACTGAATCAATAATAACTTGGTAAACCATTACTCATGTGAGTTCCATTGAGTCAAAGGGTCTATTAGGACTCAGGACATGAGTTTAAAGTGTGTGTGTGTATGTCTGAATATAAAGGTTTATAACAAATTTAGTAAATCACTAAAATGATAAGTTATTAAAATAAACACTGCACAGTCCACAAATAGCAGTATGGGGGAAAGTCCATAAGGCATAAATCAATCGTTGAAGGAAAAAGGATGGCCCAAGGTCTCATACAATTCTTCTCATCTACAGAAGCCAGAGGCATTTGGACTAGCAGTCTTCATCAGTGGCCAATGTAAACCTTATGTTGTCCAATATTCCCTCCAACATTCAAGTATAAATTTATATAAAAATGTCTCTTCTCCTTCACTCCCCACAGCCTCAAGCCCTAGGAACTTTCTCCCATACTGCTATTTATAGTGTGGACTCTGTAGTGTTTATTTTGACAGTTGATTATTTTTAGTGATTTATTATGTTTATTACAAACCTTTACATACATACACGTGTGAGTGTATGCACCTGCACATGTATGCATGTAAATACACACACACATATATACATGCAGATATATCTTGTTGTTGTGTGCCTTCAAGTTGTTTCTGACATGGCAACCCTAAGCTAAATGTATCTTGTTGTTTTCTGGGGCTGAGCTTGACACACTCATGGTCACTCAGTGGATTTGCTTGGATGAACAGGGAATGGAACCCTAGTCTCCAGGGTCATAGTCTAATGCTCAAACCACTATACCTTTCTGGTTCTCTAAACATACACATGCACAAATATATTTTAATCTTATATCTTAACTCTTTTTGTTTACTTTTCATTATTTCAGTGAGTTAGGTCTTATTCTCTCCTTTTGTTCTGTTCTATTAGGATTCAGGTCATTGTACCTCTCACTACATACAACGTACTGGAGAAAGATGCTAGAGAGGACATTTTATCTACTCATTCGTGTCTCACCCTGCTTTCTCTCTTTTTATTCTGTTCTATTAGGATTCAGGCCATTGTACCTCTTCTTACATACAATGTACTGGAGAAAGATGCTAGAGAAGACATTTTATCATTTACATCTCACCCTGCTTTCTTCCTCCATGGATCTTTCAAAACAATATATATAAAACTTTTCTCTCCTTTTACTGCTATCTGCATTTTTCCATCCTTTTTCTAATGCACAGGTTCTCAGACTAAGGTCTGCATGCTCCACTGAGGTTGTAGAACTGCTGAGAATATCTGGACTTAGCTTTGTACTTGATTTTTTTTTTCTGGTGATAGAGACTGAGTCCATTTTAATCAGGACTGGATTATCAAACAGGCTAATAAAGCCTTAGCTTATGACCTGTGAAATGTATACTGCAATCTATTAATTTTTAATATATAATACAAAAAATGTACTAATAATAAGTATCTTTCTCAACAGCATGGCATAGGGCCCATTTTTTTCATAATACAGTATTGGTTTTGACATACAATGCCAGTGCTGACTAAAAGATTGTTATTAAAATGTGATCTATGTGTGTGCTTTGATTTGTACAAGAAGAAGAAAGAGGTTTATTAAAAAGTTTATTAAATAGCCTGCCAAGACTCCCAGAAATTTTCAAGTAGTCAGCCTAGGAAATGGGTGTTTGAGAATCACAGGTCTGAGTGTCAAAATCCACATGACCTTCAATGCATCTTTGTACTCCCAAAATGATTTTAAAAACCTCATAGAAACTGCAGGGGTAGGGATGGCCCATCATGTGTTTCACAGATTGGGAGTTTTTAAAACTAGGTTACAGTCTTCACGAAATGAAGCCAAGGTCCATATTTGGCCCATGGGCGACAGATTCACTATGCCTGCTGGTCGAAGGGGATATGAATGTAACTGACTGGTTGCATGTATTTTATTTCTGAGTCTCTATAATTCCTTTTATCCTCATAACAACCCAGTGAGTTGTGTTAGGTATTCCTTGGTATTCTTGGGTAGTCTTCCTTCCAAGCACTGACCAGACCTGAACCTGCTTAGCTTCCAAGGTGAAGCAGGATTTGGTGAATTCAGTTTTTTTTTAGGTATACTAATAAGCATGTGTTTAAGTGCCTTCTAGTCACCTGTTAACTTGGCCCCATTAATTTTATAGAGTTTCTTAGGTCATTTCTGCACTAACTGTTATAGTGCTATTACTCTGTTTTCAACACCCTGTGGAATTATGGGGTTTGTAGTTTACTGAGGCCAAAGAGCTCTCTGGCTGAGATTTTTAAATGCCGCTCCATAAACTGCAAACCCCAGGATTCCACAGGATGTTGAAAGTGGAATAATAGCACTATAATAGTGTAGTGCAGACATGGCCTCAGTTAAGGAATATAGGTTGCTGCTATTGCACGTCTTCAAGCCATTTCTGACTTATGGCAATCCTAAGGGGAACCTATCACAAGATTTTTCTGAGGTTGAGAGTTTATGATGTACCCAAGATCACCCAGTGGGTTTCCATGACCGAGTGGGGAATCAAACCCTGGTTTCCAGGGTTGCAGTCAAACATTCAAACCAATACTCTAAGAAACCTTAGCTCTAAGAAATATAGATACTAGGTACTGTCTCTTAAATACAGAGTTAGCTCCTGTTACACAAAAGACTTTGTGAACATTAAAAAAAATTAAGGTCACTACCAGTTCCAGAGATGGTGGATGATTTCTCCATCTGTAGTACTGACAACATTTACAAGTCTTCTTCAAAATACTGGGGAGGAAGGAGATGCCCACTGCTAGAACACCAACCCATGGTTTATCTTTTACTATCTTCCTTGCTAGAGTCACCAACACCACTACCATCTGCTTACCTGATTCAGCCACTGCAGAGATGGGGACACCCTGTTCTCTTGCCATGAAGCCCAATACAGAGAAAATGGCAAAGCCAGCCACAAAGCTGGTGGCACTGTTCAGGAAGCAGAGCATAACACAATCCCTGTTGGGTAATTCCAGAAAAAGCAGGTGAGATATAGAAAGCATTATGCCATTATTAGGCTAAAATGTGATCATCATACTGTGATGGAGTATGTGGATGTAACTACACCCCTATCTTTTATTCCATCATTCAGGAACTAGATTTATATGCTCCAAAGGTTGTCAGTGCCCACTGGTACAGCACATACTTTGTATGTGGAAAGTTACAGGTTTAGCCTTGCTACCTCCAAAATGTTCTGGAAAAGTGCCTAACTGCTTTGAGAATATAGCTGTATGAAAGTCGTACAAGGATGAACTAGATGAGTCAAGGACCTAACTCAATATTAAAAGTATTCCTCAACACATACCCATACAAAAAAGAGAGAGAGATTACACACACAAAGATTGATATAGCAGCCATCAGACCAGAACAAAGCCATGTGCAGAAAGCAAACATCAAATCATATCTAGTTAGCAAACTGCCTTTTCACAATTAATGAAGGCATTGCTATATGACTCACAAGTGTGAATGAACAATAAGCAAGTAATTGGTTTCAGTGTGATGATGGGAGAGGGGAGAAGGAATTATTCTGAATAATTCAAAAGAGATACTGACTATGAGAAAATTGAGGCTCAGAACTTTAATGGGACACATGGACACAAAAACTATAAATTATACCTGCCATTTGAGTTTTGGAACTGCTTGCTGTAGGATGTCCAAAATGTGTATTTTTGCTCACAGTTACTGATGAGAATACATCCATAATTGAAAAATACTCTCAGTGGTGGGTGGTACTTCTCATAGCCATGGGAAGGCAATCTGCTGTAGGTTTTAGTCCAGATAGTTAAAATGAGCTATCCATGGTCCTTACTCTAGTGGTTGGATAGCTCCTTTAAAATCTAGACTAATACCCACATCCAACTCATTACACCACTGGTACAGCAGCCTCCAGCTATTGCTGTCTACACCAAAGCAATGAGTCCTAAAGGTACCCTTACCTATAGCAATTGTTGTTGTACTTATTGTAGCTTCCTAAGGCCGTCAGACATCCTTGGCAAATAGCATAAGAAAAGAAAATCTGAGTACCCGCATCCATCCATACCTGAAACAAGAAAGGGAACAATAATTTGCAGATTCAAGAAGCAAAACAGGCCTGACCTTAACTGGCCTGAAAATGCATCATTTGTGATTTGAGTTAAAAAAAAATCCTGCCTTCATGTAATCTCCCACGCTTGTGGGTTTTTGCTTTTTTTTTTTTTTTGCATCCATCTGACTAAGCAAGAGTATATCCTGACTGGATCACAGTAATGACAATGTAATTTTTCATAGTGTTTCATGTGCTAGAGCCTCCTGTCTCTTGGGAGACAGACTGATGTTATCCATGAGAAACTCAAGCAGATCCCACTAAATTAAAAGAGACATTCTCTTTCTCTTTCTTAATCATTTTCACTTAGGGCTTGGTGAAACCATCTGTCAGGTGTTGAATATTTAATAGAGTGGCTGCATGTCCATATTTCTAAATGCTCTGGCAAAAGCAGTGCTCATGCTACCGTGAGATGCCTGCTGCCCTTTAAAAGGGGCTACTGGCTTTAAGGCAAAATGCAAGAGACTGCTTAATAAGAAATAGGCTTGCCTTGAGTGACCTGGTTAGCCTTGTCCAGTAGCCAACAATCTTCATCTGTCAGAGGAACAATGGGAAGCATAATACCCTCAAATCAAGCCCAAGCTTAGAAATGTTACTTTTTGTAGACTACATTTTCTAGAATCCTCCAACAAGGTTCTACCTGGAGTGGTTCTGGGAGCTGAAGTCCAGAAAATTTTATATTTCTGAGCTTTGAATAAAATATCAGAGAGATTCCCAGGTCAGAATCCCCAGTCCTCTCTCTCAGTTCTCTATTGCTCCCATATGGAAATGTCCAAATGCAGTACTCTTTGTGAATTTATCATGGGTCGTTAGGCAAATGAGCTCAGAAGACAGAGTCATCTTGGTGGTGGTGCCATGGCTCTAGAACCAGGATGGGTAATTATAGCCCTCCAGACGCTCTTGCTTTGAATCCCCATAATCCTTCACAATTAACCATACTGCCTAGGGATGCTGGGAACTGCCAGACCACAGTTTCCCAGCCCCGTCCCCCAAATTAAAACCCACAAGTGGAGATTTATAAGGCTCCCTATGAACAGTCTTTTAGGTAAGAACTAAAAATGTTTTCATTTCAGCTGACATTTAATGTGTTGTTCTGTTGCTGCTTTAAACCCATTCTTAGAATGATAGTTGTTTTTAAGCTTTCCTGCCTTGTCTCTCTCTGTGTGTGTTAGGCATTAGTTAGGCCTCATTTGGAATACTGTGTCCAGTTCTGGGCACTTCAATTCAAGAAGGACATTGACAAGCTGGAGCATGGCCAGAGGAGGGTGACCAAAATGGTGAAGGGTCTGGAAGCCATGCCCTACGAGGAACAGTTTAAGGAGCTGGGGATGTTTAGTTTGCAGAAGAGAAGGTTAAGAGGGGACATGATAGCCATGTTTAAATATTTGAAGGGATGTCATGTTGAGGAGGGAGCAGGCTTGTTTTCTGCTGTTCCACAGACTAGGACAAAGAGCAATGGATTCAAGCTGCAGGAAAGGAGATTCCACCTGAACCTCAGGAAGAACTTCCTGATGGTCAGAGCTGTCTGGCAGTGGAATATGCTGCCTCAGAGTGTGGCAGAGTCTCCTTCTTTGGAGGTTTTCAAGCAGAGGCTGGATGGCCATCTGTTGGGAGTGCTTTGATGTGTGTTCCTGCATAACAGGGGGTTGGACTGGATGGCCCCTGGGGTGTCTTCCAATTCTATGATTCTATGAATTTTGTTTAACTATATTCAATTGTATTTCATTTAGCTTTTTAAAAAACATAAACCAGTGTTCTGTAAGCAGAAGACAGAATATAGGTATCAAACTACAACTACAGCAATAATAGAGCATGGAAGCAACAGTCTACTATGCTTCCTGGGTCTTTCACTTCCCTTCTCTGCCTGCTCACCTATTGGTTCTCATTGCTGTCCTGAAATTATTTTGGAGATTGGGTACATAAGGGTTCAATCATTATTTATATTATGAAATGAGGTAGATTGGTCTGAATTAGTTCTCAAGGAATCCCCCTGACCAGATCCTGCCTGAGTATATGCTGTGTTAACTGATGATCATGAGTTCAGCTGCTCCTTTTATTAAAAGGGAGATGGG
Source organism: Iguana delicatissima (assembly GCA_948472985.1). NCBI lineage: Eukaryota > Metazoa > Chordata > Lepidosauria > Squamata > Iguanidae > Iguana > Iguana delicatissima. The sequence continues at coordinate 455,011 of CAOKZL010000152.1, read as the reverse complement.
AAAATAATTCATCCCGGTTCTCCCGTTTTCTAAGGGATATGCTGACTGCGTCTGTACGAGCTGAACAAAATGGAATTCAGGAGGAAAACATCTCAAAATTCTTAAACTGTCTTCATTCCATGGTAAATTTCTTGATTGTTATTTGTATTTAATGTTATATCTTTATCCCCAGTTTTCTATGAATTTATTCTTTTCTCTAGCCATGAATTAAAGACATACCTCACCATTAAGAATTTTGGAATGTTTCCTTTGGAAATTCAAGTATTGCAGAAGATTTCTACCAGGGTTTAAAGTAGGGCTCAGTATTGAAGAAGGTCTTTGGAAAATGGCTTCTGGGGCTATTTTTGGACAAAAGTAAGGGTTATGAGAGGATTGCAGTGAACTTCCAAGGTCCTGGCTCATGTGCCAAACCTGAGACCTAGAAGTTGCTCATTCCTGCTTTAGCATTTCATGTTTTTGTTCTGTGTCTTCAAGTTGACTCCAGCTTATGATGATCTTATCCTAGGGTTTTCTTAGCAAGATTTATTCTGAGGAAATTTGCCATTGCCTTCATCTGAGGCTGAGAGTCTGTCTTGCCCAAGGTCACCCAATGGGTTTCCATGGCTCAGTAGAGATTTGAACCATGGCCTGTCTGGATCCTAGTCCAACACTCACTACACTGGCTTTCATGCCTATAGTACCAAGCAATGACTTGCAGGTACGTGCAAGTCACTCATCACAGAGTGATGAGTGATAAATACCAGTAGCAAGAACTTTCATCTCTCCTCAAGTCCTTTTGAAAAGGGTCTGTTTCACATGTTCAGTGCCAAGCAACAAATGGCTGAGTCATCTGAGTGATGAAAAAACAAAGGCTAGCCCTGCATGTATAAGCCAACTCAAACTATCTTTAGATAAAGAAACAGCCATCTTTGATACAGTCCAAAGATCACTTGTATTATTTTAGAAATGTGAAGTAATTTGATGAGCTATACTTCCTATGCCCCAATACTTACTTTTCACATGTTTTTTAAAAATCTAAATGCTGCAAACTACTGGCCTGTGATACAAACTATATTCTCCACCCATCTGTTTTGTTATTTCCTTAGCACTTAGAACTGAGTACAAGACAACAGAAAGTTCAGGATGAATCAGCCCTTGAACGCTGTGCTAGTCCTTCTCCATCATTTAGTAAGGCCCCTTTAAGTACAAAAGCCATTAAAAAGCTAATGTTACATCAGACAAGGAATGCAGCTATCCCTCACTAAGTCATAACTTAATTGTGCCTCAGTTATTGCAAAAAGTAACAAATTGCAAATAACCAATTGTTATAACTAGTTAAACGCAAGCTCTGAGCAGGTTAGAAAGAATCATAAACTCACCTGGGGATCTGTCAGTCTCGAAATGTCTGGCTGCAAGTAGAACATGATCCCTTCTTTGGCACCAGGCAGAGTGACACCTCGAATCAGCAAGACAGTCAGCATCACATAAGGGAATGTGGCAGTGAAGTAGACTACCTGTGATCAACAATCAATGAGAATAAGCGTACGGCAAGGGGCCTGCGGTCACACCACCTGAATGGGAATGGTACACGTGTACACTGTGTATGTAATATAACTTTGTATTTCCGAATCATCAGTTGTGTTGTACTACACTTCTTAGAACTCAACTATAACTCCAAGGTGTCTGAAAATTATAGTCCAATATATTTGGAAGGCACCAGCTTTGAGAAGATCATTAAACCCAATATGTTTAATATCTGCATTGCACAAACAGAAATTGTTTTTAGTGGGAGGAGAAAAAAATTCGAGCATATTCTTCATATTTTTCAAATTTTTCATATCTCCACTATTTATTGGTTTGATTTGATTGATATCCTGCCTTTCTCCCCCAATGGGACCCAAAGCAATTTAAAGTGTGACTTAAAACAAAATAGCTAAAATGCTCTGTTGTGGAAATGTTTAAAAACTGTTAATCAATCAATCAATCCAATTAAAACATTAATTAAAAAAACTATTTAAAAGACATTAAATACATAGAAAAAGACATTAAATACATAGAAATAAATATCACACACATTGCATATCCTTTTATCCCTACCAGTTAATAGCTGAAGATCTGTTTGAACTGATAAAAAGAAAATGGAGAGGGGACCAAGTGAGCCTCCCTTGGGAGGGAGTTTTATAACTTGGGAGCAGCCACTGAGAAGGCTGTTTTCCACGCCCTCACCAAATTAGCCTACAAGGATGGTGGGATGGAGAAAAAGTCTTTCCTCAAACATCATAAGATGTGGGCAGGCTCACGTGAGGAGATACAGGCTTTAAAGTAACCAACACATGCTGAGAATATTGTGTCTGTCACTAGGCTGTGTACAAACAACACCTTTTCAGAGTTTTGGAAGACAGTTTGTTATTGACTAATGTGCACGTCTTCACTGTATTGTGTTCTGTTGGTTTTGCACGTTTTTGTAGCACTTAGGCTGCATAAAATCAAACTATTCCTCCTTGAAAAGATCGTTTGAATTAAAACTATATGATGAAGAAAATGGTCTTTAAGACATGTATGTTTGAAATGTGGCCTCAGGTTCCTACCTGACTTCCCTCCATCACAGAACTGTGAAAAGTTATTCTTCTGGACTATATATTCCGGAATCACCCAGAATTATCCATTCTGACAAGAGGATTCTGAGAACTGTTGTCCAAAAAAGTAACTTTTCCAGCTTCTTCTCTCTCCCCCTCCCAGCTCTTTCACTTTTGATATAAATGTCCAATGAAAGTAAGGCTTCCATGTCTCAGAATCACAGATTAACTGGAGCAGTGCTCTAGGGTTTAATACAGGTTTTAAAGAGGTTCTCCAAGGTGCTGAATAATATCTCCAAAATATATCTATCACCTTGCACAACTCCTCTAAACTGCAAAATAAAACTCACTGGCCCACAGACATGGAAGCCATCACCTCTCGATGGTTTCCAGGGCATACCCACTCATTCCATTTTGATCCTAACTCTCTCCACTGCTACTTCTTCCTACTTGTTCTTGGACACAGGGAGTCTGACTGGATCAATACATGTGAAGAATTAACAAGCACAAGATTGCTCTTACTTTGCCAGTGGACTTGACTCCTTTCCAGATGCAGAAGTAACAGATGATCCAGGCAAGTAAGAGGCAGCCTGCCAGCTCCCACCGCACGGTGCCCAGATTATGTATGCCATCCGTTATTTTCAACACTCGCCACCTGCCAGGGCAGATGGAAAATGGGAAAGTTGATGTCCCAGCATAGCTTTTCACTGCCAGCCCACATCAGCCCTTGCCTAATTAATTTTCACCTACTCCCCATGGCATATTCGACTTAGAGTCCATCATTTCTAGCACCCCAGCACATTGTTACTTTTCTATCATACCTCCTTTTATCCTCCATTTCTAAGTTTGATTTCTCATTAGTATGGACAAGGCTATTCATAACCCCCCATTTAGACCTGATCAGAGCCCTCTGCCTGGTTGGGTTCACATGAAAAAGGCAATGAATAAGAAGAAAGAGCAAACTGATTCCATGTTTAGACTATGGGCTTTTGTTTTCTTTTATAGCAGGATCAGTAAAACTGTTTCTCACTAGGCTGTTTCAGTGGTGGTATGGTTGCTATTGAAGATGACTTTCATGTGAGCAAAATGATATAGCCTACTGTTCCATTAACAGGGTATAGAGTAGGTTACTGAATTCACATTACTGTCCAGTGTGTTTTTTCAATGCACTTTCTTGCTCTGAGACAACCGAATGGAAAAGGTCATGTGGGCAGTCCTTTGAACTTTCTTTTGTTTGAGCTTTACAGAAGCCAGCTTCAAAAGTTTCCTCCCTGTGAATTCTTCCACAAAAACCAAACTGAATTATCGGAATGCAACATACTCCCAGAATTCGATGACTGGGGAAGTGAAGTTCACTGTTTGAGTTCCATTTGTCCAAGTGGAGTTGTCCATACAGAGCACTGCAAAAAGAAGAAACACACAATTGGGAGGGAATTTTTGGGATCATCTGGTCTAACCCCTTGTGCAGCTGAGGTTCTGCGATGCAGTGTAGCAGTGCTTCACAGACGGCATTTTTCCCCCAGTGTGCCAGGGAGGGGCACTAAATTATGCCCCTCAGGTACAACTGTTTCTTTCTTTGCTGGAAACTGGCCAAAAACCAGCAGCTCCTTGTTCAAGTCCAACACTTCTCAAGGCATTTTTTTCCTGTTTCTTGGAAAACAAGCTCTCCAAACCCGAACAGACATTGGAAAAGTTTTTCCCCACCCTTTTGGACTTCAGTTCTTAGACTCCTCCATCCAACAGCTGTTGTCTAAAAAAGCAGCTTTGCCAAGCTTTGGCCTGACTGAGACTCTCTTAAAACATCTTTCCTTCCTTTCACTGGATTATTCTCTGTCCAAAGTTCCAGAAGGACAGGCCAGCTACTTCATCATAATGAAAATCAAATGTCTGTAGAATGCAGGTTACTGTGCAGTGATGCAGACTGCAATCATTTAAAACAGTGGTTCTCAACCTGTGGGTCCCCAGATCCTCGTGGACTTCAGCTCCCAGAAGCCCCAGCCACTATGGTCAATGCTCAGGGCTTCTGGGAGCTGAAGTCCAAAAACATCTGGGGACCCACAGGTTGAGAACCACTGATTTAAAAGAACAATCTCAGATCTTCCTCTTTCTCCCCCTCCACGTTCACCTTCTGTCACTGCTTTGCAAACTCCCAAATTCAACTTTACATACACAATTTATCTTTATAGGCCCCAAAGATGGGAGTATACCACAGAAGCCTCTAGAACTTGTCATTGTTATAGATGCTAATGAAGTACTGGGAAAGAGTAAGTCAAAAAAGAAAAGAAAAGAAAAGAAAAGAAAAGAAAAGAAAAGAAAAGAAAAGAAAAGAAAAGAAAAGAAAAGAAAAGAAAAGAAAAGAAAAGAAAAGAAGGAACCACTGAGTGTTAAGCTTAGAGGAAATAAATAACTTGGAAGAAAGAAGCTCACTGGAATTATCTCCTAAACACATATGTTTATGGATGCTGACAGAGATCCTTTAGAAAAATGCACAGCTAAGCTAAGGTGACTATTTGAGCATCTCCAGCAAAACAAAATGCAAGACCTCTCCCACTAGTACAAATGAACTCCTTCATTTGGTACAGCTGCCTGGCTTTTAAGGTGAGCTTCAAGAGTGTTTGCTGTTTGGCAATACTGCCACAATCATAAATGTGAATACAAAACACTTGGAAGTGACTATGACGATGTAGCAGTTTGTAACTTCTGTAGTATTGTGGAAAGTCATGTGTTTTTTATGCAGAAGACATGAAGCTCAGTCCCTGGCATCACCAGATAGAGTTGGAAAAAGTCCTGCCTGAAAGTTGCTGTTAGTGAACAATACCCAGCTGGATGTACTAATGGTCTAACTCAGTATAAGTTCTAGGTATATGATCAGTATATTATCTGCTCAGTCTGTTGTTCAGGCCCTAACTTCTAATGGGCAACTTCAAGTTCCTCTCTTTTCTTTATCAGTCCTTTAAATAGGGGACTGCCCTCTAACAGCCATCTCTAAACCTGGACACATGGCAACTACAAGCTGAGTCCTACTTGCGGTGGGCCAATAAAAAAAGGATTATATAGCAGAAGTACAGGACCCCACTCAACAAAATAAGCTGGAAAGTCTCCAAACACAGCCATATTTTGAAGTAAGGCAATTTATACACATTATTTGAAAATACACGTGTGTATATGTAAGACCACTTAATTCAGCCTCTAAAATAATCTAAACCAGTGGTTCTTAACCTTGAGTCTGGGGACCCCTGAGGGTCCGTGGAGCCCTCAGAAGAAGTCCGCAAAACCCTGCTCCTGAACACCAAAAGCATCAGCAGCAACAGGCATATGGCAGCAGGGATGGTGCTGAAACTGCTTCCTTGTTTGCAAACGAGGGAGCAGTTTGGCACCATACACATACCCCCACTACCACATCCCTGACTATGGCCATTTCCGCACTAGCCTGTTATAGCGTGATGATTCCACTTTCAACATCCTCCAGAATCATCGCGCTATAACAGGCTAGTGTGGAAATGGCCTATGATTCTGGAGACCAGGGTATGAATCCCACTCTACCATGGGAAACCACTGGTTGACTTCAGACAAATCACATTCTCTCAGCCTCAGAGAAAGGCAAAGGCAACAAATCTCACCAAGAAAACCCCCATAATAGGTTACCTTAGGGTCACCAAAAGTCAGTTTTCAAAGGGGAGAGACATGACAGCTAGAAAAAACCTTCCCTGTCTGTGGCACTTTGTTGTTGTGTGCCTTCAGTTCACTTCTGACTTATGGCAACCCTAAGGCAAACCTACCACATGGTTTTTGGTTTGTTTGGGGGTTTTTTGCCAAGTTTTGTTCAGAGGGTGTTTGCCTTTGCCTTCCTCAAAGGCTGAGAGAATGTCACTTGGCCAAGGTTACTCAGTGTCTGAGCCGGGATTTGAATCCTAGCCTCCAGAAGCCAGCCAGCCAGCCAGCCAGCCAGCCAGCCATAAATAAATAAATAAATAAATATTTGATCATTTAAGTCTAAATTTAAACATTTAAAATTTGAGTTAAGTACCAGGGTTCCCATCAACAAATTATATTTACAGGGGAGCACGGTAAAAGAAAAGTTAAGAACCACTGATCTAATTGCATCAGTACCTACCTTAATATGTAAAAGGAGAAAAACTATCTGCAGAATGGGAATGGGAAGCAGATTCTTTAGATCCTTTACTATTTACTGCTACTACTACCTTACTTTAGATCCTTTACTATATAAAAGATGTACTGTTCAGTACAGATTTAATGTACAAAAGCATTAGATGTGTGATGTAAGGATGAGAAACAAGAGAGACCAACATGCTCACTGTTGGAGAAAAGAGCTAAAGCAAGTATGCTAAACAGAGCAAGAGGCACACAAAGGTCAAGAAGCACCCTGTAGATCAGCAATCAAAGGCTGACTAAACAAAGCTGCGGTTCATAGCTGCTCTGCATGGGACTCTAGTCTCTTCAAATGCCCTGAAAGCCTGAGGTAGACAGGAGGCCTGTGATGTATTCAGTTGCTATGTGGGAAGGTCAGAGGTGCAGTATCTTTCTCCACCCATGTATAAGTGCAAGGGCTTATGATCAGCTCTCAGAGAGGTTGTCCAAAAGGCCCAGACCCACAAAGGCTTCTAAGATTAAAAAGTTTGGTATAGGGAAGAAGTCCACTAGGCTAAGTGAGGTAGTGGAGAAGATAATATGTAATGTGTATAAACTGTCCCTCCTTTCTACCCAAAAATATTCTAGGCAAATGGCTTTGCTTCCTGTGGGAAAGTAGGCACTAATCCCTCTATTCCATGTACAGAAGAGAGGTGAAGTTGCAGGTAAATTTTACTTCTGATGGTCAGAAGAGGCCATGCACTACACACAAATCTGTCCTCAGACAGAGATGAGTCATTTGAGACAGCAGGGACAAGTTGTTGCTTCTGCCTCTTAGCAAGTGAGGGAGTTGCCTCACTCTGCCTAATGGCAAGGCAGAGGTTGCATTTGTGGTGATTGAAGTGGCTGCACTCTTATAGGGTATCTTCTTTACATAAGGAGTTTTCTTTGCATTAGAAGGGTGCCAGTGAAGTTCAGTTTTTAGAAGGCCTAACTACTCTGAAGGCACTAGATCCCACCTGATCTTGGAAGCTAAGCAGGATCAGGCCTGGTTAGTACTGGGGTTGAGAATCACCAAGGAATACCAGTTGGTGCAGGTTGTATTTCAGAAGAAGGCAATGGCAAACTATCTCTGAGTATTCCTTCCCTATGAAAACCCTATGAAAACACACACACGCAAATATATACAAAATGTATTAGCTGGGCTAAGAGAAAGAGAACTGCCCATGCCAATCTCTCCAAAGGCACAGATATTTGTATCACTACTGCCAGTCCACCTATGGTCCAAGTCAAAAGATTAGGCAGAATGAGGTAGGCACTTGAGCACTCTCAGATAATCAACTAATTAACTTTACTAGCAATGGCATGAGGTGGAAGGTGGAATATTCTTGGTGATTACCAGCTGCATAAATGCCTTGGCTGGACATTTTGTCAGATACGGAATGTTTGCATTTATATCAAAGTTGCAGAAGCAGAGTAGCACAGATGATGCCATTATGCATACACATATCCATGCATATGTGGATGCCCACACACATTCAAATGCATACTTGAGAGTATATGCAGTTGTACAATTTTCCCATAAAACATAAGAATTGTGTGGCAAAATTAATACTTATCTTTGTATGCAGATATTTACGCCACATGACTCCAGTGATTTCAGCCTTGTATCTTCCAGCTTGAGAAGCAAAGCATCTCATGCCCAGTCTCATAAAGTACAGTAAAAACAATCACAGATCCACATTTTTGGCATCAATCTTGCCAAAGTTGTCATACCTGTATTCCAGGGATTATTGCAGTTGGCCCAGGGGAGAACAGCAGTGAAGGAGCTAAAGAGATAAAACAGGGCCCAAGCCAAAATGACAATGTAGTAGATATTCAGGTAGGATTCAATGACTTGTGAAGCATATCCAATTCCTGAACGAGAGACAGACAAACAGAGATACAGACATACAAACAGAAAGGACCATTAAAAATGGGTGCAAAAAGGAAATGACTTCCTATTGGGACTGATGGAGAACCTGTGACTTCCAGATGTTGTCTTAATTACAGCTCTAATCAGTTCTCAGCGCTGCCCAGTACAGTCCTCTCATAATTCTAAAGCTTTATCTTCTCCTCCACTCCCTCAAGAAGTAACAGAAATAGAAGACCAATGAACAGCAGAACAAGCAACACAACGAGTTACTTTTTCAACACTGCAATAAGTATTGTTAAAAAAAAAAGAATTACTTTTCAAACATTGCAAGAAAATAATAGGAATGAATTACTTTTTAAAAATGGCATTCACAGCTTGCAGGACAGGGAATAGGTTTTCCAGGAGATCATGGATCCTTTCCTGTCCCCTGTGCACCGTAGAAAACTACCAGCATGTCAGGGATAGTGACAAAGCACACCAGGGACAGGACTAGGGCAAATTACTCTTTTTGTACTACATTTCCCAGAATATCCCACCCAGAATAGCCACTAGCCATGCTATCTCTGTCCCCTAGCCATTGGCTATGCTGGATGGAAAAGAGATGGAGATGTAGTCCAAAAAAACTAACTTTCTCCCGTCTTTGACCACAGTAGCCTTGCACTCTGGTCCTCACTCTCTGACCATGAATCTCCCTCTCTGACTGTGCACAGAGTTGTCCGTTCGATCCAGTGGCAGCTGTTGGCTTCCATGTTAATTGGACAGTAAGTCTGCTTTGAGCTTTGGTCTCAGATATAAAAGAACTAGCCAAGGTTCTGAAACAGAGAATCCTCCAAGTACCACCTTTTTGTTTTATGGCAACTCAGCAGCCCTCCATAGATTTTAGAATGACTCCCTCAATTGACTTTCACAATTTTCTCTCATGACATTCTGGAGAGTCTCTCCCCCCCCCCCCCCCCCAAGCTGGTCAACATCTCTAAGCAGCATCAGATACATTATGCATGGGAAAGAGACAGTTTATATTCACAAGCATTTCTGGAGTACCTTTCCCATTGCCAATCTCAAAACTCTTCAGACGGCACTAAATTAATCCAATTCAACAATGCCATTTAAAGTAGCTAGTTTATTACAGTTCTGCTGATGGGGAAATAATTTATGTACATAAATATTTGCAGGCATCCACACTTCACTATACTTGGAATTTTTCATTCTTTTTTCTGGGTGCAGGGTTTTTCTTTAGCCTAAGAATTCTAATATCATCTTCAGGCCCACCATATGCAATGACTACATGAGACAGGGAAGGAATCACTTGAAGAGAAAAGATCTGGATTCTCTGGATCAGGGCTCAACAAGGCTGAAAGGTTGGCATGCTATACCCACATACTTCTCAACTGTCCTGACTTGGCAGGGACAATCCTAATTAATCTTCCATCATCCCACTTTGTCCCAGATTCTCTCTCCTCCTCCCACTTTCCTTCATCCTCAGCTTACTTCCATTGGTGCAAACTGACTGGAAAGTGCAAAAGTTACTGCATCAACTCAACAGAGGGAGAGGAGAAGAAGATGGTGTAATCTTGCCCTTCCCAGTAAGCTCAGGCAAAAGCAAACTGCTGCAGCCTCTCCTAAGCATCTTTATTCTTCCTCGTTAATAACTTTTACCATCTTGGCTGCACTCTGATGTTGTTTGGCCACATGTATCCCATTTTTCTCATCTTTTTGATGCTGGAAGGTATACATCCACTTCACTAGCAACCAGACTAAAACTTTGTCAACTCTACCCACCCCACTTTTCTTTCAAAACCAGAAGATCAGATCCAATTTTGAAAAAGTCTATTTAGGACCAAAAAGCCCCATACAAGGTCAAAACAACATTACAATGAAAAATGACACTTCCCGCCCTAAGATTTCTGGTGAATGAATATCCATTGCAAAGCCAAAAAAAGAAAAAAGGCTCTGGGGAGAGAGCGGGAGGTTCCATGAGGGGATGGGGGGGCACACGGAGCTCATAGACTGCCCAATTCCCATCTCCTGCTCTAAATAAAAAACCTAGTTCACACCATTTTAGTAACCTCCAGATACACACATGAACACCTCCATTTGAAAAGTCTTCCTTCACATAGTCTGTACAAAGTATGAATTGTTCCTAATTTTATTTTATTTTATTTTATTGAATTTCTTCTTCATTTACTATATACCTATTACACCTTGTATTAATGAGGGGCAAAACTAAAGTCATTTGTTTATACAAGGGTACCAGATGTAGTCCTTTTTATTTTCCAGAGGAAAGAAATGGGGATCTAACCAAGAAGGTATACACAATCTAGCCTGGACCCTTGTAGCTGTTTTCAGCTGAAAATGTTCTCCACCTTGACTGTTTTGTCCTCCAAGGAGCTGTTATGCTGTATTTTGGGGAGGGGGGACAGCCAGGAGAGAATGATTTTCAGCAGAAAATCTTGCAAACTAAAAGCAGAGATGTGCCCGTCTACTTCCTGAGGCACAGCAACAAATGGCACGTCTCCCATCCCAAAAAGTCAAGGTACAAAAATTATTCTTGGCCAGTCAAATTATTTTGACATATAAAGTAGAAAACTTCACAAACACCTCTCCCTAGTCCTACCTGTAAAATAGTAAATAAATCATAACAAATAAACAACAATTTGCTGCGCTTTGGTGAGATGATAGATCTGCTGTCCAAGGTATCCACTCACTGTGCCTGTGATAGGGCTGGCCTTGCACAATGCCCAGCCCATAAAACGCCCCGTGTCTCCCTTTCCTTCTGATTTTTCCGGATGCTAAAAGGAAATAGGGAACAAGTGGAGATACAGAAGAGAACTAAGAGATGAATGTAATGCTCCTGTTCATCAGATACCTGAAAATCACTTTTCCATTGTGAATCAATGGTAGCCAACAGCCCCTCTGATGCTGGGCTAAAGCATTTTGTGTAAAAGTAAAAAAAATCTCTCCTTTTTTTCTTCTACTTCTTTTCTGAGATGACATACCTAAAAGATAGAGCTTGTGCCTCATTGGGGGCCTACAAAGGTTTAAAATGAATGGAAGGAATCCATATTGTGTAGAAATAATCAGTGAAAGTATCATATGAAAGATTTTTTTTTAAAAAAAAGAGGATAAAAAATTGTGCATATTGTGCATTTAAATTTTTTTTACAAGATTTCATTTCTTAATAGTGGTATGTGAAGAGTTTTGGGACTGCAAATTATATATTAACCATTTGTTTATTCAGTGTGCTATCATTCTTAATCAACCTTGCCCTCAGACCTGTCTAATTCTGTATGAATTGGCAGCTGGCATGTGTTTGCAGAGGCATGTGTGAACCTGATGGCTAAATTCACTTGCCAGTCCCAACTAAAATAAACTCATTATGTTACAGGTCCACACACCCCCCAAGGTTGATATGGTTTAATTGGCAAATATTATTTAATTGGCACTACATTAATTGACACTGATATAAAATGGAAACCAGAGGTGACTAGAAGGTCAAGCTGGAAAGAGGAAAATTACTGACTGTAAATGTGAAATGGCAAGGAAGGTCAGCCACACACACACCCAGGCGAAACCAAAATCATTGTCAGGCAAATTGCAAGGCACTTTTAGAGACAATAGGCTTATGCTAAGAGCTGGACATCTCAGAGCAAAAAGAGGCAGTTTACTCCAAGCTGTGACTGTTCTAACCCTGATCCCTCAAACCTGGATGTTTCCCTGCTTTGTCTTCCCAACCTCTCCACAATACAGAGCTATTATGACAGCCATTACTCCTTTGTCACCTAAACCCTAAGACTATTAACTTTGTCCAGACCTAATCATTTGTGTTGCAACTCCCATTGTCTGTTTGGCTGGGAAAGCAATTCATACTCATACCTGCTGGGTAGATTTTGAATATAAAAACCCTAGATTTTGATCAGTCTCTTGCAGTTTCTTGACTTATTGAACGTCATTCTGTCTGATTCCCAAATGAGAACTGTGCTTAGTTGCTTACCTAAGCAACATCGCCGCTTTTCTTCACTTTCCTCCAGACCTGTAATTATCACATGAACCCTAAAACTCCTCTATTCACAACTTTCCTCCCTTTTCCTTTGGTTAGTGTGTGAGTGTTTGGATCTTTTGCATCTGTGTGTGAATTTTTCAATAAAACACATTTTTAGTTTACATTTTTGGATTCTACAGCTGGTTCTTTCCTGCATAAGCCCATACACATTGGTGGGAAAATCTGATTAAGTGACCCCCCGCAGGCCTCTTAATTTTGAGCTAATTAATTCCTCTCTGTCACGTGGAGGTACTAGTATTGCAGGTAGACCCCTGAGTCACCCACATTTTGGGTAACAATTGAATTAATGGGATTAACATGTGTGTTGACTTACTATTCAGCATTTGATTTAGTGGTTGTGCTTTAGTTGGGACTACCCATTATAGTGTTCTCAAAGTTTCCAAATTAAATGGACTCCATTATTATAATTCCCAATTTCTTATCGTAGTGACATCTTCTGAAAAAAATTATAAAGAATGGATTGAAAACTGGTGTCAATGAAAGAACATCCACACATTCCAACCTATTTTTCCTGCATAAAAAGAAGTTTCTTGCGGAGAGAATCCTGGTTTTCTATCCAAACAACATGCACGCTTTTTGCATACAATAAGGTCTAAACTGAGATCCAGCATGGTGTAACAGTTTGAGCACCAGACTACAACCCTGGAGGATCGGAGTCCAATTCCCAGCTCCCCATTGTGTCCCCATTGTGGAGGATTGGAGTCCAATTCCCAGCTCCCCCTTGGGTGCATCACATAGTCCATTTCCTCACTAGACTGTTATAGCCCTATGATTCCACTTTCAACATCCGATGGAATCCTGGGGTTTGCAGTTTTGCGAGGGGCCGTCCGTCCTGAAACTGCAAACCCCAGGATTCCATCGGATGTTGAAAGTGGAATCATAGTGCTACAACAGTCTAGTGAGGAAATGGCCATACTCTCAGCCCCCAGAAAATCCCATGATAAGTTTGCCTTAGCTTACCAGAAGTCAGAAACAAATTGAAGGCACACAACAACAACAAGCTCCAAACTGCAAAAAGTCCTCAAAAACTATAAGCCAACTTGACTGCAAAAAAACAAGGAAATAACAACAACAACTGTGAGGTTTTTGAGCATTATCCCAAAAGAAATTTGAGTGATTCATTCTTGCTGGCAAGAGTGAATACTCAGAAAGATTTACATCATTACTAACCACCTCTTTGCCAGCATGAATAACAAAAGAGCTTTGCCAGGGCATTGCCTTTATTATGCACCTAAGCTACTCTCACTTCAAGAAGGACTTGTTTACACACGCAGCAGAAATTAGGTGATAATGAAATGGAAGAGTTCTCAGGTGATACAACAAAGTGTTATTCCATACTGCAGATGAGAGAATCACATTTTTGAATATTCAACTACATAAAAAACACACTTCTGTAAGGAAACGAATGAAACTAGTAATGGATTGCAATACAACCTTTGTCCCAGATAGTTTTTGTTTACTAAGGCAGTAAAAAATACTCTCTCTGCATATGTATGCATGTATGAATGAATTACAAAGCAGAACTATGCATTTTTATTGTTATTTGCTGTCAAATTGGCTTTTTTTTTTTGTATTTCATGTTCCAGTATTTATAAATAAACCCAGTTTTTCAAAAATGTCTCTAGTTCTCTTCCAGTGTGTGAATTTGTTCCGGAGAGCTCCTTCTCAAATACACCCAAGCCAGTTAGGAATTCCCAGAAATATTAAGTAATTTGTCCAATTACGAGCCAATAACTAACTTCAGATCTTCTTCTAAAATCACACGTTTTTACAAGATTAAGAGTCGGAGGGATATCATTTCCTGTAAGTGCTCTGACTGCTTCCAATGATGCTTGCCAAAATAGTTCTGCTCTTAGGGCAAGGTAGCAATTCCTTAATGATTCCCCTGAGCATTCAGAAATGGTAGGAAATTTCTAAGGATCAGGGGGCCACGCCACGCCTCTAAAGAGTGCAGATGAGCACCCTTGTCATTTTATGAATTAGCCAATTGTATCTTCAATTGACCAATGACCTCTGACGGTACAAGTTGCCATTGGAAGTCATTTCTGAGGCCCTTGGGCATGTTTTAGGCCCACCATTCTGTTAGGCTTTTTAATCCTTCCCCCAGTAGGGTCAGGGAGACACAAAGCTGTCCTGAAATCTCCAGTCAGGCCTAGAGGCTTCTGCTGGTGCAGTTGACCAATTTTCAGCCCAAAATTGTAGACATGGAGTATAAATGGTCTTTGAGGCTGCATACAGTCTGTGGTCAACACTTTCCCTTGTTGTTGTATCATTTCCAACTTATGACAACCCTACCACGGGGTTTTCTTGGCAAGATTTATTTGGAGGAGGTTTCCTATTGTGTGAGGCTGAGAGAATATGATTTGCTCAAGGTTACCCAGTGGGTTAGTCGAGTGGCGATTCAGACCCCTGGTCTCTCAGAGTCCTGGTCCAGTACTCAAATGACTACATCACATTGGTTCTCACTTTCCCTATTCCCTTATTAAACAGTAACAATAGAGATATGCTAAGATGGTTTCCTCAGTTGCTTGCATGAAACCATGGCAGAATAATAACAGTGTGATCCCTTACATGAAATCTCTTGATACATGTACCAGTCTCTGGGTACATACAACCCACTGTGCCATGCCAGTATTTTACCACCTCTTAGTGCTATGTGTGATATTTTGAAAGTTCAACTGCTGAAGCATCAACGGCTGAGATACAAATGAGGTAAGAAATCAGAAAGATATTTCAATGCAGTGCTACTCAAAGCAATGATCTGTGGACTAGCGCTTGTTAATGGTCCCTTCATTGCTAATATATGCTGAGTTTCCAGGAAACTCAGTGGTAGCCTTAGGATCACAATAAGTCAGAAACAAATTGAAGGCACACAGCAGTAACAACAACAACAAGCCAATGGGCATAAATATGGCACCATTCTTTCACACAGGGGACAGGGGGAACTGCTGGTCTGTCAGATCAGATAACCTGGAAATCTCTGCTCTGTTTTAATCTTCCCCGGTCTGGTACCCACTAGATCTACCACTTCCAACAGCCACAAATAACATGTCCAATGAGCAAGGATAAAGGGAGTTGTAGGCCAGAAACAGCTTGAGAAAGATTACTCTATTGCTAGCTAACACTGATGGGAAAGAGGCTGTTTCCTCAGGAGAAAGTTTGTGACAGGCCTGGGGCCAACATCTCCTGCTGCCTGAGGCAGAACAGCAAATGCCTCGGGGCTCTTCCAGTTTAGTCCAGTATCTCAGGGCTCTTCTAGTTTAGTCTAAAGAAGCATGAGTTCTCATAATATAGCTCTTTGGGTACTGCTGGTGGTTATCAGCTACACATCCACATATTCCATCCTTTTGGGGTTCTTCATAGCAATATCTTGGATCTCCACTTGGGCTCTTCCAATTTAAAAAAAAAATGAGGGAAGGGTCTTCTCAGGTGGTCCTATGGTTTGAAGGGCAAATTTTGTTCTCTTTTGATTTGTTTTTAAATTAAGAGTTAAAATTATAGTCCAAAAGATATCTTTCAAAATTAAAAAGAAACTCATTTGAAGGTGAGAATAAAACTTTGCAGCTGGTGCCAAGAATTGCAAAAAACAGTTTAGGACAACAGAAAAACATTAGGAATTTTTTAAAAAGCACAAGAACTACAGCAGCAAATGCAATAGCCTCCCAAGACTTTAGTGGAGAAGAAAAGAGAAAAAATTTTGAAGGAGAAAAAAAATCCCACAACTTTTATTATCCTCTCCAGTGATAGAAAGCAGTGAAGTTTCCTCAACTGAGAAGGGGAGAGCTCTCTTACTGAAATTATGGAGAGGTAACCTCAACCTCCATCAGTCCATGAGCCCCCAAGGATAAAAATGAAATAAGAATTCCTAATCTTCAAAGAGAGTCAAGAGGGAGCTGTTGCAGTCTGCCTAATGGTAAAGTTAGCATTATAGAGCTTCCTTAGGTTATACTGGTGACGAAATGGAAAGTTCCTAGGAGCAAGATTGGTCCCTTTATTTTCCTGAGTTTAAAAACTGTGTTGATTTTATTGATTGTATGTAAAGTGCTGTGGGGAGTCTTATTGGCTGAGGAATGGGATAAAAATGTTTTAAAATCAATACACCTAGATTATCCTGACATAAGCCTTTTTGTGAGGTGCCACGTTGCTGAGAGGCAGCTGGTACCTCAAGCAGCATAACCTGCTTTCCCTGACGTAAACAAGACCTTGTTGGATGTAAAAATCAGACTTTTTTATTACATCTCCCAGAACCCCCAGCCACCATGCTCTGTAGCCCCATGGTGATTCGGGATTCTGGGAATTGTAGTCACCCCTGAATAACTTTTCCAAACTTTGTTTCAAAATGACATCATAATAGAGCATAGTAAGTTCAGATGCTTCTTGGACAACCATCCACCCCATTTAAGAATACAGCCAGGGATTGGTTAGAGGACCCAATATTGTAGAGTGGGTGAGTGTTGAACTTCAGCTCCAGGAGACCAAAAGTCAAATTCCCACCCAGCCACTGGGTGACCTTGGGGAAGTCACACTCCCATCCTAAGAGGAAGTCAAGGCAAACACTCTCTGAACAAATCTTGCCAAGAAAACCCTATGATAAGTTCACCTTAGGGTTGCCACAAGTTGGAAACACAATTGTGATGGCACACAATAACAATGATTTAAAGAAGAAGAAAGTCAGATTTCAAATCAACAGGGATCTCCCATTTTCTTTGATAGATGAACTATACCTCCTGAGAGCCACGTCCTGCCTTTACTTTGATGCACCTTGTGTGTACGTGCCCTCAAGTCACCTCTCAACTTATGGAGGCCCCATAAATTTCACAGGGTTTTCTCAGGCAAGGAATACTCAGAGGTGGTTTTGCCAGCTTCTTCCTCTGAAGTATAGCCTAAAGCACTTGGTCTTCATGGGAGGTCTACCATCCAAATACTAACTAGGGCTGACCCTGCTTAGTTTCCAAAATCAGATGGGATCTGCAGCAATAGGTGGTTCCTTTGTGAAAAGCTCACAGCTGTTAAACAGCCAACACTGACACATGTCTCCTAATAGTAGGGATGGTGGTCAGGGATCTACAGCTCAGATTGAGACCCCGCTTTTTGAGAACCAAACCATCCAAAAGGCTCAAACACAGGAATTTTCAACCCATTTTTCCCATTTATAAAATGTCGCTGTGGGAAGTCATTGAGAGAGGAAGAGATGTCCCCAATTTTCTACTCAGTTGGGTTTTTTTTTCATTAAATGTCCCCCAGCTGTTTTTTTTCCTCCTGAAAGGGAAAATATAAGGGTACCTGTATCTCATCCATATACAAACAGAAAAAAAGCAGTGGTGGGGTGGGAAGAGAGTTATGAATACTCTCCCCTTGTCACACTTCTCTATAGCAGATGGCAGCCTTCACAATCACACTTTGTATTTTATCCCCAGCAAGGAGCACAGTAGCTGAGGGTTGAGATGGAGGAGGAATCTGTTCCCTTTGCATTTTAATGTGGGCCTGTATAATTCACACTCCACAAACCAATATAAACTGAAAGGTTGTTACTTTCCTATAATTGTGCTTTTCTAAATTTTGTAATGCAGTTCTCTTATTCAAAAACAAAGGCCCTTTCCACACCTTACCTTCTTCCAGCGCCAGGGTACAGGGATCGTGCAAGCAGCCTCCGGCGAGAGGCTCTCACGTCCCTGCTGCTTCAGCTCCGCACAAGCTGGCTGCTCGCACGAGAGCCCCACCTCTTCCTTCCGCAGTGCAGCCTGGGACTTTCCCAGGCTGCACTTGGGCAGGAAGTGTGACCGGTGTGGCTCCAGAAGGGCCGCACACCAGGTAAGTGCATCGGGGCCTGGGAGCAATGCGCAATCGTGCACCATTTTCGGCTTCTAGCCGAAAATGAAAAGGTGCACAATCGGTGCCTGCTGGCCCCTGGAGCATTGTGCAATTGTGAGTGCGTTGTGCAGATTGCTCCTCACAATTGCATGATGCTCCAGGCGCCCTTTCACATGGAAAATGCTGTGTGAAAAGGGCCAAAAGTATGTACAAAATTTATATGAAGGGAAGAGGCACATAAAAATGTGAAAATAATATAAAAATGCCACATGGTAGAAGAAATTGATCACTGAAATGTCCTTTTTAGGTAACATTTTGTACAAAAATAAATTACAAGAGATGTACGTGAAATTTGATATGTACTTTTTAAAAAACAATTGCAATCCAATGAATCAACATGAGGGGGAAAAAATAAGAAAATTGCAGAAACCAAAACTGACATCTCCCCTAGATAAGGGAAGATAATTTTTAGTAAGAAAAATCATCTGATAAGACAGAGTTAAGAAATTTCTCCACGGCTCTGTTTGGCAAAATATACTGATGGGGGACTTGCAGAAAAGTCAGAGTTTGGAAAGTTACCTTTAGACTACAACTCTCTGAATCACTTAGTGTCATGGCCTCTAGGGGTTTTGGAAACTGTAGGTCCAAAGGTAACTCTTCCAAGTTCTGGGAAAACTATATCCAGCTGAGCAGCATGTACAAGTTGAGTGTAAGGCATTCTCCTCACAAGACTTATACTCCTCCTGATTTCAATGGGCCAAGACTACACTATTCACTTAGTAAAAAAAAAAAAAAAAAAGATTGCAAAGAATAGAATGGGACTACTTGTTTGCACAAATGACTTCTGCACCCCAAAGAAACTGCCACCCAATTCTGCTGATGCTGGCAAGGAGCAAGAAGGGTGTGTGGAAGTACTGCTCCTTCTTTCTCAGCGTGCTCTGTCTGTGCCACCTGACCATAAGGAGAAGAGTGTCACAGGCCCCACCATTAGGCAGTGTGGTAGCCGATTCAGGTAGCAGATACTGAAGGATAAAGAGACATTGGAAGCAGGCTTTTAAGAGGATAGAGATGTCTCCTCCACGTATCTTGCCCTATGCACCCTAAGTAAGCCAACTGCTCTCAAGTACAGTAGAAGACACTATCTTATGTCTTGTTTTGAAATATGTTTCAACTACCAGTCTACTTAGCATCTGAACTGAAAACAGAGACACAGCATATCTTTTGCCTCAGGCAATGAGACACCATGGGCCAGCCCTGCAAAAGAACTGGCCTGTATACTCAGCATAAACAGAATATACTGCAGTGGGTTGAGTACTGATACTCCCAAGGTGTTCCTAGAGTTCGGAAAAGTAACTTTTTACATGATGACTTCCAGAATCCCCCAGCCAGCATGACTCCAGGGAGACCTTGCTTCCCCAGTCACGACTTTGGCTCCATCTTTTGGCTGCTGCATGTGCACTACTGGTTCTGCCTCTGTTAACCTAGTCACTTTGGGATGACTCACACTTTAGACTCAGACTGTATTTTTGGAACAGGTACATCTTCAGCATCTGGCTCAGAGCCATGCCCTGTAGTGGGAGAGCTCAGAGGAAATTATATCAAAGAGTACACCTAGTACTTGATGGAAAATTACCAGGAGTTTCTGTGTATTGCCAACTTACCTTCAAAGATAGGACAGATCTTTCTCCAGGCGGTAATCCCCCCTTGACTAGTGTATTGCCCAAGAGCTGTCTCTAAGAGAAAGACAGGAATCCCACAGGCAAAGAGGAAGATGAGGTAAGGGATGAAAAAGGCACCTGTAAAGAAAGAGAGAGTGAATGTAGAGCTGCAGCAAATTTATCTTATTAAAATCTTTCACAAACAAACAAACAGAAAAGAAAATAACTGCTCATGCTGGGCTAGATTAACAATCATGCTAAATGGTAACTGGATATCCCATACAATTGTGCACACCAATAGAAGGACCAGCTCTACTATTAGACAAAGTGAAGCAGCAAATGCTGAGAAGCAGCAGCAAAATATTAGAAGAGAGAGCTGTGCGCCATGCAACTTCCTTGGGCACCCTAAGCCAGTGGTAGATAGTGGCTTCTGTGTCAGTAGGGTGATGAAGCTGTTCTGAGTTTGATTCCAAAGTTTGAAGGAGCTATCATAGGTGAACCTATAAAAATAGGTTCTATAAAACCTATAAAGAATAGACAACCTGAATTTAAACTTTAACTTTAAAGTTCAGACTAACATCCAGAGCAGATTCATCATGCCTGTTCCTCCAGAATGGAAGCCATCATCCCCCATTGTCCTTAGGCTAGCCAGCTGCAATACAAGATGAAGCCTCATGAGCATTAGGATGGGAAAAGATTCATCTGCCAGTCAAGTAAGCTCTTGTATATGGCACAGCAGGCGTTTTATTATGCATCACAAATGCAAATCCCTCCCACCTGGGGATCGCATGAGTATACATTCCACCGCCACGTCTCCAGATCCTCTGAAGATGCCAGCCACAGATGCAGGTGAAATGTCTGGAGTGAATACTACTAGAACATGGCCTCATAGCCCAAAAAACCCACAACAACCCATTTTATTATTTGCTTCAGGCAGCCAAATGTCTTGGGCTGGTTCAGCCTATTAGACCACCTGGGATGGGAACAATCGAGCACAGTGAAAATGTGAACTCCTTACATTATCTGCCTATCTTCTGCTTCAAATTGCCCCCCAGCCACCTTCCTCTTTCTAGCTGCTAAAGAGCTTTGCTCTTACAAACATGCTTTTAGGGCTTCATCACACCAGGTCCTTCTCCTGCTAAAACAGTGTTAAAAATACTATTGAATTGGGATTGGTCTTTTTGGTTTCATACCTTCAGAACCATTCTGGGATTATAGTACTTGTGCTAAAAGCTTGGGACATCATTTGAGACTGCCTCCCACAACTTCCTCCAAAACATCATCACACTTTTCTCCAGTTTGTCATAAATGAGTCTGAGTATGCTCACAGATTCCCCCCACAAAAAACATATAAATGAAAACAGTCTTGTATTTTAAAAGTATTTCATTCCAGAGGGAATATCTTCCTGATCCAGCAACCAGCAGAATATTCGGACTTAACTAATCACTGGCAGATGAAATCTAGTAGACACTGATCTATCTGTCTCATTGATGCCAGCCAGTGATTAATTAAGTCTGAAAGTAGAAGAAAGGAAGAGTTAATACACTAGTAAAATAAATGCTTTATTAAACTATAAAAGTCTTTTCCACTTATATTTCCAGGTGTGTGTGAGTATGTGGGGCAGGAGGAAAGAAAGACAGAGAGATTTTGGAAAAGGGCTAGAAAATGAGGTGGCATGGGGTGGCGGCAGGGAGCAAAATTGGCATGAAAGTGTAATTGAACTTTCACACAGGAAATCATAGCACAGCAGAAGTGGGCGGCCCTCTTCGCACGGCACTTGTCATGTGAAAGGGCCTCCGGAGTGTCACACGATTGCAAGGAGCATTTCAGACGATGTCTTCGGAATTGTGTGACAATGCCGGGGCCAGCAAGCACCGACCACGCACTATATCATTTTTGGCTTTTAGCCGCAAATGGTGCGTGATTGCGCATCACTCCTGGGCCCCACACACACTTACCGTACATGCAGAGCCTCTGGAGCCACAGCCGTTGCGCTTCCTCTCCCAGTGTAGCCTGGGAAAATACCCGGTTGCGCTGCGGAAGGAAGGGGCAGAGCCCTGACGTTGCCAGCCAGCCAGCTGGCAGCTCCTGAAGAGCAGAAGCAGTGGGGACACCAGAACCGAGATCATTAACAGATTTTTGGTGTTAATAAAAAGGAAACACTTTCCCAATGGTCTCCTACAGCAGAACAGCAGAATAACGTCATTGGATAAGTCTAACTATGTGCCTCATCTGATAAAGAAAACCACAGGAGGGGCAATCCAGAAGCCCTTCGGCCTCAACTTTCCTTTCCACATTATCATATGTTTTGTTCAAAAAATTGCATTGGCTTTCTACTGTTTCCAGCTAAGTAAAGGATAAGTACCCTACAGTAGACCTGCCAACCCAAGGTCTTTGTTTCAATCTGGAGGACGTGAACACAATGTATTATTTGTGAGGTGGCTGTTGAAGACCACACAGAAGCTTCAATTAGTACAGAATATGACAAGTTAGGTTTTTGGCTAGTTTTTGACTAGTTTTTGACTAGCTTATGTACATTACACCAACAACTTCACTGGCTGCCTGTTCACTCATAATGTCTATTCAAGGTCCCAACACGGGGTGGAAATGATGCAGCCCTTCAGATGTTGTCAGACTTCAATTTAAATAATTCTCAGTCAACATAGCCAATGGTAAGGAATGTTGGGTGTTGCAGTCTGAAATTCTCACTCTTGGGCCAAGATTTACTTTTAAGTCCTAAATTGTTCAAGATTCAAGTATCTGGAGACTGTCAACTTTTATATGAACCACTTCATGCATTAAAAGCTTCTTTAGCAAGCCTTCTGATGGTTATGATGACTCTTATCATCAGAGGATCTTTCTGGAAGTAAAATGAGAGAAAAAATTCAGCTTCTCTGCTGCTAAACAAGATATCCTGGCACCTACATTATCTTGTTTTCATCACCAGATAAAGGCATTCTAGTTTTGCCAGGCATTTTAATCTACTTTTGCTTTTAATTTTGTTTATGAGTTGCAATGTTTAATTATCTATTATTGATTTACTTTGAAATAAGTTTAAATGGTACATTCTTTGAAACCCCATCAGGGGGAAGAGGGAGGAGGATATATAAATATTTTTAATAAGTAAATGTGAAAAATTTGTCTTCTTGTTCCTGCTTATAACTTCCACACTTATTTTGCTTTTTAAATAAAAAAAGGACCATCAAACAGACAATTGTTCTTGGTAAAGGATATGGTGTGTCCTGAATACTGAGTTTCAGTATAGAAGCCTTTCAATTGCTTTTCAACAAGCTGGCTGCAGTATTTTTCAAAAGCACAAACCACACAGAATGCTGTCATCAATGCTACTTTAAGAACCATTCAGTTAAAAAACCCCAGATAATGGATTAAGATATAAGCCCAAATTCTTTAATTTGACTGACATTACAAATACATCTATTACTAGAAAGATACTGACATCTGAATTGCTGCTTGGATTGGAGGCAGTTAAAAAACAAGGCCAAACAGAGGGGGCAACAGACTAAGTTTTAGAGTTAAGATGCAAATTGAGAAGTAAACTTTGTTTGGTCCAGATGGCACACATTCAGGAATTCTTTGAAAACTCAACTAGAAACCAATCATTTCACTAAAACACGCAGCTTTGCTCCAAAAACTGCATGTCTCCACAGAAGATTGAATGGTAGCCAATAGAAGTGACTTTAAAAAAAAAGATCAAGCAAGCAAGCAAGCAAGCAAACTGATGGCAGGGGAGATCTCTTGAGTAATTCTGGTAGTCACAAGCAAAGGGATAGATCCTTTTGCAGACTGAGAACTGTTTAAAGGAAGCCAAGGACAAGAGTAAGTGGTCAGTTCTCACTGTAGGGCCCTTTTCGCATCTTACCTGGTGCCACTGGCGTCGCGTGGGCATCACGCGAAAAGTCCCCTTCGCTTCCCCTCTGCACCAGCTCCATGCTGGCTGGAAGGACGCATGAGCACTCCACCCCTTCCTTCCACAGCACAGCCAGGTACTTTCCCAGACTGCTCTGGGGGAAGCACGATGGCCATGCGTCCGGAGCCTCCGCATGCAGGGTAAGTGTGTGGGGGGCATGGGAGGGATGAGTGACGAGCCGAAAATGATATAATGCACAATTGCCCCCTAATGGCCTTGAGAGCGTCCCGCGATTGCAAGGACATCATGTGGAACAGTCCTCGCCATCATGCAATGCTCCCAAGGCCATTTTGCAACAGGACTGGTGTGCAAAAAGGGCCTAAGAGACATTAAAGACTTATCTCTTCTGGCAGGTCTACCCAGTCCATTTTTAATTATGATGTATTTTTAATTATGATTTTAATTATGATATTTGTATTTGAAAAGTTTTATGTTTTTAATGTATTTTAATCACAACGTGTTTGCTGGTTTTAATTGTATTTTAACCAATGCTGTACCCCACCTTGATCTTTGAGGAAAGTCACGTTACAAATAAAAATTAATTATTATTATTAAAGGGTGGAAACTTCTCAAAGATCCAAATGCTCTCCTTTCCCAGTCTTTTATAAGCCATGAAACTGAGGGAGGGGTTAGTTATTTTTCATAAATAGCAGCAAATTTGGGGTATAAACCTCCTGTGGCCTCCTTACAACATCAGGGTGAAATCATGGTCCAGTCAGGGCAAGTTGGCAGATCCGCAAGTAGAAAGCTTAGGCACAGCCCCCCTTTTCAGAGTGTGAGCCACTTGTATAAATTAATATAGGCTTATCTTAGGATTGCTACAAGTTGGAAATGTCTAGAAGACATATAACAGCAACCAACAACAACAACCACCATGGAAGGCAGCAGGGGAAGAGGGAGACCACAATACAGGTAGATAGATTCCACCAAAGAAGCCATGGCCTGAGTTTGCAAGACCTGAGCAGGCCTATGGTTGACAAAGCAACAAACAAAATGTCTCACCTGCCAGTTCAAAAACTTATGAAATCCAACCATACACAAAATACAAAAGTTTTCTCTTTGTCACTGACCTAATGTTTTCTAGAAATATTTACATCCGCTTTTAATAATCTCATTCCATTTCCTAGGAGAATCTAAATTTGCCCTCCAGGGCAGTTGCTTTGGCGCCAGCAACAATAATACTGACTGAAACTCATTCCCATGACAGATAATTAACTACGGTGCCTCAAGAAGGAGCCTTTCCCCCTTGGTGGAGTGCCAGTCCTGTTAAAGAAATAACGAGTCAGATCTCAACTATTTTCTCAACACAGATTTAAGTACATTTGATGGGAACTTGAGGCCAAAATAGTGTATCCTCTTTCAGTCAATCCAACAGTGAGGATAATGGCATAATATATTACCCATACATGCTATGTGTAATAAGCTATCTGTACATGTGTTCTAAAATTTCTTTGCTATTTTCTGCTAGTAGTGTGGTATCAACTAAGTATCTTAAATTTTTGATGTTCCTTCCTCCAATTTTCACACCTCCTTCCTTCTAATCTAATTCAGCTTTACACATGATATATTCAGCGTACAAATTAAACAGATACAGTGATAAAACGGAGCCTTGCTGACCCCCTTGCCAAGTGGAAACCATTCAGTTTCTCTATATTCCATCCTAACAGTAGCTTCTTGTCCTGAATACTGGTTACACATCAGTACAAACAAATATTGTGGCACAGCTATTTCTTTTAAGAGTGATCCATAATTTTCTATGACCTACACAATCAAAGGCATTGCTACAATCCAGAAAGCACAGGATGATTTTCTTTTGAAATTTTTTGGTGCACTCTATTATCCAGTGTGTGTTTGCAAAATGGTTTTTGGTGCCTCTTCCTTTCCTGAGCCCAGATGGACATCAGGCACTTTCCATTCCATAAATGGTAAAAGTCTTTATTGTAGAATTTTGAGCATCGCTTTGCTTGCAATGGAAATTAATGCAATGGTCATGTGGCTACTGTAATCCCTGGTGTCCTCTTTGTGGAGACTGGAATGTATACTCAGCACTTCTAATCTGTGGGCCATGTTTTTGTTTTCCATATTTGTTGACAGATTTTAATTAGAACTAGAGTTGGTTCGCCTCTAGCTCGAAGCAGCTCTATTGGTATGCCCTCTGTTCCCAGTGATTTATTTATCCCAAGTGCTCTGAGTACAGCTTCCACGTCACTTTCTAAAACTGGAGATTCATCTTCATATGTTCTTTGTTATCTATCCTCTTTCACCTCTTTTATATAGTTCTTCTGTTTCTTGTTTCCACTGTCTTTATTTCTACTTTGCCATGTAATATGTCCCCCTGCAGCTGTCCCCGCTCTTGATTTAAATTTCCCTTTGATTTCTCAGATCTCCTGAAAGGGGACTCTTGTTGTTCCTTTTTTGTTTTCATCTTCTATTTCTCCGCATTGGTCATTATAGTAGTTCTTCTTGTCCCTGCACACAAGTTGCTGAACAGTTGCATTCAAGATTCTGACTCTATTTCTATCACCTTCTATTTTTACTTTTCATCTGTCTTTGGCTGCTTAAAGAGTTTCATCTATCATCTATTGAGGCTTCTCTTTCTTTTAGGCTGCAAATAGTGTCCCTGGCTTCAATCCAGAGTTCTTCTGGCCCCCGGTCAATTAGGCTTAATAGTGCAAATCTATTTTTCACATTTTCTTGAAATTCTACAGGGATGTTCTTCAGGTTGTATTTCAGCATGATGGTTGGTTTAATGTTCTTCTTTACCTTTACTCTAATTTTTGGTATAAATAGTTCATGGTCTGTGCCACAATCTGCTCCTGACCTTGTTTTGCACAGAGAATGGAGCTTCTCTATCTTCTGCTTCCAATTACATAGTCTATTTGATTTCTATATTGGCCATCAGACAATATCCATGTATAAAGCCACCTCTTTGGCTGCTTGAAGAATGTGTTTGTAATGAACAAACTGTCAGCTTCACAAAATTAAGTCAGTGTCCTGCTTCATTTCTTAAACCTAGGCCAAATTTTCCTACTGTCTTTGATTCTGCTCTGTTTCCTACTTTTTACATTCTACTCACCTATGATTAACAAGAAGTCTTGCTTCAGTGGAGTCCTGGACTCCAGCATAGAATCTTTCAATTTCTTCTTCTTCCATCTCTATAGTTGGAGCATAAATTTGGGTTGTGATTGTATTGATGGGTTGATGTTATTTGCATTATATTCTTTGAATGCTTTTGTTACATCTTTCCTCACTACTAATGCCACCCTATTTCTTCTTAGACTTTCATTTCCTTAGTAAAACACTGTTTAATTATCTGACACAAAATGTCCTATTCCTGTCCATTTTAGCTCGCTCACCCCAAGTATTGCAATGTTTATATGTTCCATTTTTTTGTTTCACTTTGTCTAGCTTCCCCTGATTCATGCGTCTTACATTCCATGGCCCAACATGTGATGTGCAGCTTCAGATTTTCCTTTCACCTCTGAGCACCCCAATAGCTAAACATCCTTTTGGCTTGGGTCCAATTGCGTCATTGGCCATAGCACTACCCATAGTTGTCCTCAGTAGCTCACTGAGCACCATCCAACCTCCAGTCTCAGCTTCTGGCACTATCTGTTGTTTCATGTTGGATTGTCTCATCATAGGGTTTTTGTGGCAAAAGATATTTCAACAGAGATTTACCATGTCTCCTTTTGTGCAGTACTAACAAGTACTATGGTGTCACTGCCATTATCTCTGAGAGATCCTCCACAAGTGTCATTGCTGTTGCTGCCCAGTAGTTGTTTGGCACATTTAGCCTGACTCCTCAGCAAAAGCCTGTCTGACATGGGAGACCCTACCAACAGTACGGCTGCCATCAGCATAGCTTGCCTCACAGAAGCAGTCAATCCCGCCACTATGGAAAGACAGTGCCATTGATACGTCTCTTTGCTTAGATAGAGACAAATATGCAGTCAATGAAAAGAAGATTTCTTATGAGTGACTGCATTTTTTTTCTTTTTTGAGACAAGGATAAATATGCAGTTACTCACAAGAAACCTTCTTTTCATTGAAAGTACAAAAGACAAACAATTCATTTGCAGCACAAAAGCAAGATTAGTTACTTAATGGTTTATAGGCCAAAGTAATATCTGAAAATTGTCATTAGTTTATCAATTTTGCACAGTAAGTGTTGGATTAGAAGTAGATTCCTGGGTGTTAGCCCCTTTTCTGGGAAAAATGAAGACTGGTTCAATTAAGATTCAGCCTCCTTTAGCAGAGTTCAAAAGTGGAAAACACTTGTGGGTTTCTATGATATTAGTTTTAGCAAAGTAAGGCAACAGGCAGTATGCAAGTTTCATAGCTAAAAGCTTTAGTCATTAGATTTAAAGGTATATTCAAATGTATACATGCAGTGCCTAAGCCTTGGTTAACTACAGGAAAGTTTCAAGAAGAGAAGCAGCTCTGCACCTTGAGGAATAAGAAAGAGAGAGAAAAGAAAAGAGAGAAGAGGATTTGGATTTTTTTTTCTTTTTATCTGCTTCTAAACACACCTTGAAGGTCCTCTGGTCATATTGTGCAGCTGCTTAAATACATCCCCACAATGGATAACTGAGCAAATGGAAAATGTTCTAGAGACAGCACATATAAGGTATAGGCATTTATTTATTTATTATTTTATTTATTGTATTTATATGCCACCTTTTCTCCCAAAGTGGGATTCAAGGTGGCTTCCAAAAAGTTAAAAAAAATTACAAACATAAAAAAATTATAACATTTACCATTTTAAAAAAACCAAACAACTTAATAAATAAGTAAAAGCTCCCCTACTCACTCATTAAAAGCCTGGTTGAAAAGAAATATCTTCATCTGCCTACAAAAGGAAAGCAGGGAGGGGGCCAGCTTAACTTCCCATGGAAGAGAGTTCCACAGGGTAGAAGCAACCACTGAGAAGGCTCTCTCGTATGTCCTCACCAGATGAGCCTGAGATGGCAGTGGAACTCAGAAAAAAGCCTTCCCCTGTAGATTTTAGGGCTCTGGTAGGTTCATATAGGCCGGGGGATGTGGTCTTTCAAATAGTCCAGCGTGCGAGAAAGCTACTATCTAAAGCCCCACTGCAAATGGGTGAAGAGGGTTATAGAGAGTGCTTGGTTGGGAAGCATTTTCCAACAGTAAGTGTTTCAGCCAGTTTTCTTGTTTTAATGTGCATACTGCATGATTCAATCTTTTATGTCTTTTCTGGGTTGCTTATGCATTAAGACTAAAGGTTACAAGCAAATAAATGACATGGAAAAAATATGAAAAACAGCCTACTTACCACCTCCATTCTTGTAACAAAGATAAGGGAACCTCCAAACATTTCCCAGACCAATTATCTCCCCAGCAACAGATAATACAAACTCCACTTTGTTGGTCCATTGGCCCCTTTCCTGTAGCTCATCCTTTTCTTCTACCTCTGGTACAATCATGCTCCCATTGGGTTCTGCATCCCATGTTTCTTTGCTTTCCATGGTTCTGCAAGGTGGGATAAAACAGAGAAAAGAGATGGGAATTTATCACAGAATTCCTCATGATGGAGAAATCATTTTGCTTTACCCTGCATTAAAAACCTCAAATTCTTTCTATCTGAAATATGAGAAAATGAAAATTTTGGTAAATTCTTGAAAAACTAGAACTAAATTAAGCTGCATGTGTACTTGATAAGTTCAGAAGGAACATCATAGTAGATGTGGAGACCTTAATTCAGCAATAACATGACTGAATATTCAAGGGGTCAAACGCAAACATTTAAATCCTAGGCCTTGATGAACAAATTGATCAGTTTTGCTTTTACTCACAATCAGTTTCTTTAAAATAAAAACCCTCAAACTCTTTCCATTTTCAGTATGAAAAAAAGCCTGCAAATTTTGGTACATTCTTGCCAAAAGTGAACTAAGATCAACTTCCCACCCTTTTCTAACTCATATCAAACTACTGAATTCGGTCATTTGAATTATATATGTCAAAGTACTGAGGATATCAGAATAAGCCACAAATACAAAATTAAATGCATACAGACAAAATTTAAAGACTTAACAAAAGCATTCTCCTAGCCTCAACACACACAACTGATCCAAGACACACTGTTGTCTGACAAAGTGTAACATATAGTGCCCTCCCACTCGAGTTAAGGTGCATAGTACCCAAACCTACTGATGTTAATTTGGTACAAAAAAAATCCCACAAAGATTTATCCCCTTTACTAACAGTAAAAATACAATAATAATCTATACTACTGAAGGAGTGTGTCTGTGTGTCTTCAACACTGTGAAACTTAGACACCTAGAACTTGGCAAGCATTGTAAGGGCAAAATAAGAGTATGTACTTTTTTCTCTTTCCAAATCATGCCTATTCGTTTCCCTCCATCTGAGAATCCAACATCCTATCTTTTCTCTCTTGCACACCTTACTTTCCTCTTAAGTTTGTGTTCTTTCTTTATGAGTGGGAACCCTCCCACTGGCATCCCATATACTTGCCTTCTGACGCTGCCTTACAGATCCTTTCAACCGTGGTCTTCCACCTGCTACCGAGGATCAGTTCTGCCCTTGCCCCACCCATTCCACTACGCTAAGACCTCAGATAGCAAAGAGAATCTTGTACTGTTACCAGATCTGTAGCAAATATGCCATATGGCTCATCTGTTAAGCAAAGTGCATGCTCAGCACAGATGTTCAGCACAGATTCCTAGTCCACGGCATCATCATCTAAATTCCATGGGGTGTCGAGTGAATTGAAAGCCAATGCTTCATAATTGGACCTGTCTTGAGCCGTCACAGATTTCACTGCATTCCAATTTGCTACTGCCAAATGCAAATCACTAAGCACAACAGAGCTGTTGCTCATGCTTATTAGCAATGTCATTATGGGTCTACAGCTGAAGATCTAGCTTCAATTTATTTGCTTATTAGGAATGACAACAAAGCAAATCTACATAGCCAACTTATTTTTATTATAGTTACAGGATGGTAAAACAGTGCTCCGAGTTCTAAACATCAAAGCAGGTATGGGCAATCATAGGGGCCCAGGGAGCATATTTCTGCCCCTGCAGCCATCTGGGGCTCATAACAATGCCCCAAAATGGCCCCAGAGGAAACAGATAAAAACAAAATCAGTAGAGGCTGTAAGTCCACTTCCAATTTTTAAAGAACAAGCATTTTTACTGTCAAACAGTAATCAGGGACTGCAACCCATTTCAAAGGCAAACCATCTCTCACTTCAACTTTCCTTTTGGTTTAAAATAGAAGAGTCCAAGTAGTCTTAAGGGGCTGAGGGCTGCAGAAACAACCTGGGAGAACCTGCATGCAGCCTCAGGGATGCACTGTCCGCCCCTTCACTAACATGACAGTGCCCCAAATCAACATCCCAGCAACCCTGACTTAAAATATCAACAGATTATTTGCCTATGTTAATTCAGCTAAAGGTATGCACATAATATTTTGCTCACTACAAGAGAAATATTGCAACATACTTAATTTCCACATCTATTATTTGCGATATTTTGCTTTTCAGTAGAATTAAGAATATTTTCTAAAGGAATGGTTGGGAATGGAGACAGAAGCTCAACCTGCACACAGAAACAGGCTACTCTGACAGAAGAGACAGGTCAACAGTTTACAGATACTTAGAAGAAAGTACTCTGCCTCTTTGGGTCACCTGATCTCAGTTGGATTGAAGATTGCAGAACACCATCTGAGTTAGCTGTGGTGATATCACTAAAGTGCCACAGAATAGGGCCTCCAATTTTATTTAGAGATGAAGTTGGTGATTTGGAAGGGGCCTGAATCAATCTCGGCCCAGACCCAATTCAACTGATTATAGACCTTGGACCTTAAGATTTGTGAATCTAACTCCCCTTAACATTGAGATTTGTGAATTCCCTCATAGCATTCCCCTTAGCAATGAGAAATCAAAAATAGCTTTAACCTTTTTTCCACAAATCCGAATAAAATTTGGAAACAAAATAGATCTCAGGAGGGGATCAACGTAACCAAATTTCAGGCAGACAACTGCAGAGGTTTTTATATTAGGCCCCTGAAACATTTGCTGTTCTTCAAAAAAACAAAAATATGTTTAAAGCTGCTGAATGATCAATATTGGCAAATTCATTATGCTATGTCTGTGTATGTATGTCTGTGGTCACTGCAGAGGCTGGCATTGCCATCCTCTCTCTGCAACAAAAATGCCTTCGAGCTCCCAGATTTACTGTAGAGTTTCTGAATCTCTTCCCCACAGCCATTCCATGCCTGAGACCCACAGATGTTTTCCAGAGGTCCCAGCAGCTGATGTAATCTCTTCACATCTGCCTATGGGGACCTAGCTGGAACTGCAGCTCCCACCAATCCCCAGCACAGGATGGCCATTGGGCCATGGGGGGCTTCAGCAGCTGTATGGTAAAGCTAGGGCCCCTTGCAACCCTATGAGTTAATAGATCAAATCAGGCCCCCTGGTCTGATCTGGAGCTGGTACAAATTGGTCTGAATCAGCCATATTCTCTTCATTTTTCGATTGTGTCAAATCAGTTGCACAGATCTGCTACAGGAAAGTAATCCCCTCAGATTTCAAGCTGCCATGGTGGCACAGTGAGTTAAAAAAAATCTAGGCCCATCTGCAAAATCCCTAGAGATTGAGCAAAGGCAGTAGGAAGAGAAAGAAGAAAATATGACAGAGAATCATGGAATTCCCTGCTCTTAGCCACTGGATCATTGTCAATGTAAGAGCTGCACCCATAAGGGCTAGCTTGTTCCCTTCTTTAAAAAATTAAGTAACCAGAACCTGTTCCAGATATTGTCTATGTTCTGTTCTGTGGCTGCAAGTGCCCAAGAGGGTCAGAAAGTTCATTGCACAAACAGCCAATTCAGAAAATCCACAAGGAGAAGAATCAGAGGCCCTTTCCACACCTTACCTTTTTTCAGCACTTGGGTGCGGGGATCGTGCGAGCAGCCTCCAGCAAGAGGCTCTCACATCCCCGCTGCTTCAGCTCCTCACACACTGCCTGTTCCTGACAGGTAGCGCGAGAGCCCCACCTCTTCCTTCTGCAGCGCAGCCTGGGAGTTTTCCAGGCTGTGCTGGGGCAGGAAGCATGACCGCCGCAGCTCCCAAGGCTCCACATGCACAGCAAGTGCACGTGGGGCCCTGGAGCAATGTGTGATTGTGCACTATTTTTGGCTGAAAGCCGAAAATGAAGAAGTGCGCAAGCGGCACCTGCCAGACCCTGGAGTGTCACACAATTGTGAGTGCGTCGTGCAGCTCACTCCTCACAATTGCACAACGCTCCAGGTGCCCTTTCGCACGGCAAACGCTGTGCAAAAAGGGCCAGAGTCAGGCTTGAGGGGGTGAGAGTTTCACAAGGGCATCTGCATTTGAAGCAGCAGGCAAAGATAGTCATCAAGAAATAGGTCAAGGTCAGATAAACAGAAAAATGTCCTAACAGCGGTTAATGCAAAGCAGCCAGCAGGCCAAGAGACATTGCATAAACATGTCAAGGGTCAGAGAAGTCAAGGAGGTCCAATAGTAGATAAAACTACTGGAAGCAGGTTTCAAAGCAGGCAAAGACAAAGGTGGAACCCCTCAACTGAGTGTCCCAGAACTATGTGTATCTGTTGACTAGAATCTAGCTGTCATTTATTAAGACAGATTCTGCTGATTCAAGCTCTGGCAAATTCTTGAACAGCTGTTGTCTGTTCTAACACTATCTCTCCTGGAAGCTTGGGAACATCTCTGCTGCTGAGATCGCATCAGCTCCCTGCTCTTTCAGGGAACAGGTCCTGTTTTTGGAGAATCCAGGCTTGGCCTCAGCATCTAATAGTTCCAAAGGATGGCAGTAAACATAAGTTTCCGCTTCATCTGATTTTCTCCAGTTCAGGCCTGTCCTCCTTGCTGTCTCTTCAAACAAAGAGGATTCCTCCAAGTAAGGCATGACTGGCTAATGCTGTTCATTGTACAAAAAGCTATCACCATCCCCATAGGTCTTATACAGTGTTTCAATAAGCAAGAGCTGAAAGCAACTTTATGCATCCTCAGATTCTTCAACACCAACACCTGTTTGCATTTTATCCCTACAACAATCCTTTAAAATTGGTTTGGCTGAGAGATTGTATTGGTCTAAGATCATTCAATGTGAGTCTCCCTGTATTTGGTCAGAGAGTCTAACCACTCTAAGCCTGGCTGAAAATTGTGGTATTTCCTAATTTATTTAAGTCAATTTGATTGAGGGCATTCATTGTGTGAGATGGCCTTCCAACCTATCTGACCCAAAGCTTCAGAGGTATCTAGATGAAAAATGTTATCTTGATCCAATTCAATCTGATTTCAGGCCTGGCTATGGAATGGAGACAGCTTTGGTCAACTTGGTGGTGGACCTATGCGAGCAACTTCACAGAAGGAGTGTCCAGGCACTGTTTCACAGTGGCTTCATTCCATCCTGAAGGGACAAGCTCAGAACATGATGCTGGGAGATTCTTGTCAATTGCTTGTTCATTGGCCCATGAATTTCCTTAGGGCACTTTTGTGTTCCCCATGCTATTCAACATCTACATGACACGACTGGGAGAGGTCATCTGGGGTTTGGAATTCAGTGCCACCAGTATGCTGATGCCACCCTGCTCCATTTCTCGTTTCCATCAAGCCAAAAATGCTACCTCAATGCTAAACTGGTATCTGGCATCACTAATGGATAGGATGAGGGCAAACAAATTGAAGCTTAAACCAGACAAGGATGTTCCTGGTCAGGCAAAATGTAGATCAGGAATAAAGATTCAGCCTGTGGTGGATATGGTTTCAGTCTCTCTGACGATGTAGCTTCACAATTTGGGTGTACTACTGGATTCAGTCTTCAGCCTGGAAGTATAGGTTTCTTTGGGGGCCAGGAGTGTTTTGCACACTTAAAGCTAATGCACCAACTGCACCTATTCCTAGAACTGCCTCATCTAAGCATGCACATACCTTCATTATATCCTGTTGACTTACTCTCTACATGGGGCTCTACATGAAGAGTGTTTGCAGATTTTACCTGGTATAAAGAGCAGAAGCCTGAGTGTTAACTGGGGCTGGTTACAGAGAACATACAGCTTCCTTACTACAACAGCTCTAGCAGTTGCCAGTCTATTTCTGGGCACAATTTAGATTGCTAGTTACAAGCTATAAAGCCCTATACCACTTAGGTCCAGGCTACCTGACAGCTTGTATCTTGTCATACAAGCCTGCCCAGGAGCTGAGATCCTCAGGAGACATCTTGGAATCCCACCACCTTCAGAGGCACAACATGTGGGGATGCATGATAAGAGTTTTCTCAGTGGCTGCCCCTATGCTCTGTAATGCCCTTAAGGCCCTTTTCGCACAGCATTTTCTATGTGAAAGGGCGCCTGGAGCGTCACACAATTGTGAGGAGCAATCTGCACGACACACTCACAATCATGCGACGCTCCAGGGTAGGGGAGGCACCGATCACACACCTTTTCATTTTTGGCTAGAAGCTGAAAACAATGCACAAAAGTGCATTGCTCCCAGGCCCCACGCTCACTTACCTGGCGTGCAGAGCCTCTGGAGCCACGGTGGTCACGTTTCCTGCCCCAGCACAGCCTGGGAAACTCCCAGGCTGCTCTGCGGAAGGAAGAGGTGGGGCTCTCACACAAGCAGGCAGCTCATGCGGAGCCGAAGGACCCCAGACGCGAGAGCCTCTCGCCGGAGGCTGCTCGTGCGATCCCCGCACCCCAGCGCCAGAAGAAAGTAAGGTGCGGAAAGGGCCTTAGAGAAGCTAGAATGCTTCCATCCTTGCTATACTTCAGCAAGGCTTTGGAGAACTGAAGATTTTTAAAAAGGCTTTTAACTTTGTTCTGTACTGTTTTTAATTGTTTTGAACATTTTAAATGTTCTTAAATTGGAATTAGTGTTGTTAATAGTTTAGTTTTATTGTAATGTTTATCTTTTGGGTGTGTGTTTTTAAAATATGCCTTGTTTTATTTGTAAAGCACCTGGAGTTCAAGTTTTGGGGTAAAGGTGGGATATAAAGGAATAAGAAGGAGGAGGAGGAGGGGAAGCTGCCTCCATGAAGCAGCAAAAACAGATATTAGAAGTAGCTAGTTACAAATAAATATCTAAGTATAAATAATTCCTTTCCTCAGTAATTCAGGTATAACTACATTACAACTGTAACTTAACAAGGAATAGCTTTCCTGCTTTTGCAGTGTAAAGAATAGCTTCGCTCCTTTTGTGGCTTAACTTCAGCTTTTAAGTTATTTTTATAGCAATGGGAATGTGGGCTCACTAAAGGGTGATGTAGGAATATCACATATTAAGTGTTGGCTTGTGTTGTGCCTCATGCAGCTGCCTTGTGCTCTGTTATGGGAATACCTGAATCTGCAACAAGGTGGATGGGACAAGAGTATGTTTTGTACCATAGTCCATAAACTTGTAGCATCCAAACATATTTCTAGGTGCAGTGGTTTGAGCACTGGACTACAGCCTTGGAGACTAGGGTTCGATTCCCTGCTCAGCCATGGAAATCCACTGGGTGACCCTGGGCATGTCACACATTCTCAGCCCCAGAAAACTTCTTGGTAGGTTTGAAGGCACACAATAACAAAAATTGTTCTAGTTGTTTTTCAGAAATGGGGGGTTAACATTGTAAGTTTTTGGCAAGTAACTACTTTTGGGATACTTGTAGCACAACAGCAACTGAATATTTTTAAAAGTAACTATCCATCAGAGAAGATTATAACTTGGAGAACTGCCAGTCAGAGTAGATGGCCCAAGTCATTTGCCAGAATGTAGTATGAGTCAACCCCTTATATCTTGTAGAAGCTAGGCAACAAGAGAAGAGAGCTCAATGGATTTATTTATCCATATTTGTTTACCAATAACTATGGAAGTGTTAGAAGCAAGTTTTTCAATAGATTGTAATTGAGCATGATACTTGGAAAGCCCTTGAAAGTCATATGCCCAATAAGATCAGGAATTGGATGGTCTAGGCCTTCTTGCATTGTAAACAAGACCAGGATCCAGATGAACCCAAAGAAACCTCTGCACAATCTACAGACAGGGCAGAATGATCTCCCACCAATAGATTTGAGAGACTCATGCTTGCTTGAAAAGAACCTAACCAGAAGATTATTAAAGTAACTTTCAAAAGTCTAAGCTACTATTCAGGTCTTGCAACAACTACAGTCAGCCCTCCACATTTGCAGATTTCATTTCGTGGATTTGATTATTCACGGATTATTTGTTGTCAGCTCTGCTGCTGCCCTATGCCATTTTAAAGAGAGACTACAAGCATCATGAGACTGAAAAACTACAAACGAGGCTTATAAGTCCCTCTTAAAAATGGTATTGGACAGCTGTGGCGATGGCAGGAAGCCCCACTAGCCACTCACTTCTACCTTATGAAGGAACCCTGATGCCTCAAAGGAATCACGGCAGGTTGAACATGGTGATCATACTTTTTTTGTGTGTGTTAAATGTGGTTTGGGAGGACCTAGAGTTATTCACATTTTTTCACTTTCACAGGGGTCCTGTGCCCCTAACCATAGCGAATGTGGAAGGATGACTGCATCTACAAAGTTTCAAATTTGAGCAAGCTGACAGTTCAATATTTTTAAAAGCTGTTGCTGCATGCCTTCAAGTCATTTCTGATTTATGATCATGGTATCTGTTCAGGGAGGGTTTGGCACTGCCTTTCTCTGAGTCCAAGACAGTGTGACTTGCCCAAGGCTACCCAAGGGGTTTCCATGCCTGCGTGGGGGATCTGCATCCTGGTCTCCAGAGTCATAGTCCAATGCTCAAACCATTATGCCATGCTGGCTCGCTTTTAAAAGTTATTTCCATTAAACCCTTGGCTTAAACAGTGATCCTTCAATGCTTGAATGACTCTGGCCAGGCTGATCCATGTGGCCCTGAACAAAGAGCAATAGTCTCACAGAAAAGACATCTTCAGGAGGGAATAGACTTTTACTCATAGCAGTCCAACATTCATTGGAAACATGGTGCTAAATTGGTTAGTCCTTAAGGTGCCACGAGACTCCCCTCCCCTTTTTTTTAATGGTGCTAAATTGTCTATAGATTATGTGATTCCAGGCTGTTGGCCAGCTTGCATCTTTGAATGTGTTTGAAAAGTCAATGCTTTAAACCAGCTTTTGTTAAAGAGAGAGAGAGAGAGAGAGAGAGAAGAGAAAGAAAGAAAGAAAGAAAGAAAGAAAGAAAGAAAGAAAGAAAGAAAGAAAACCAACTGAAATATCAGCCCTCCAATGCATTGTCCCATTTAGTTGTTAGAAGGCAGGCACATCAAGGTTTTGTATTTATCTGGGATATGTATTGACAGTCCTCCTCCATTCTTACAACCAGAATTTTTAATTGTTTTTTTATTGAATAATCAAAAAGAGACAAAAAAAACCCAAAAATAGAAATACCACAATAACACCACAAAAAATAAAATAATACAAAAGGAAGCAGACTATAAAATAAACTACACAACAATACACTATCAAAAAAGAAAGGAAAAAAAGAGCAAAAATACAAATATCAAACTAAACTGCAACTACAAAACTACATATAACTAAAAATTGGTTCCTGTTTCTTCTGCAAACAGTGAATAGTAATCCAATAGTAACAACTAACCAATAGATCTAAACTTAAAGTAAATATTTGTTGCCTATTATTTAACTTCATACTAAACTTAAACTTACAATGCGAGTTAATAGTTGACCATTCTAGGTAGATTATTAATAATTCTGACTTAGTTACTAAAAGTCAGATTTAAAAACTTAATAACAGTTTTAATCACTGGTAACTTGTTCTTATTTTATTTTATGTTAAAAATTAGTAATTCTCAAAATAATAAGTCTCTGTATAGTATTTTTTCAAAGCAACAAAAAAAGTAAAACTATTTTCCAATTCCTTTTTTTCAATAAGGGAAGTAATAAATTTAAAATTAACAATTTAGGGGGAAAAAAAGGACTATCATTATCAC
Organism: Iguana delicatissima; assembly: GCA_948472985.1. Classification (NCBI taxonomy): domain Eukaryota; kingdom Metazoa; phylum Chordata; class Lepidosauria; order Squamata; family Iguanidae; genus Iguana; species Iguana delicatissima. Next base: position 416,016 of record CAOKZL010000152.1, on the reverse strand, counting down.
CATAAAATATCCTCAATCCCTTCATAACTTGTCCTTCTAGTAGATCATAAGCATAAACTATTTTCATAAACCATGTCATAAACCCTTTTCTTCCTCAGACAATTATACTTTGGTTTCTCTTCAGACTGTATAACTCTTCTGCCTTATAAGCAGAAATTTTGCAATGGTGGGCCTATGGCTGTATTACAGGTTAGAACAGTGGTTCTCCACCTGTGGGTCCCCAGATGTTTGTGGACTTCAGCTCCCAGAAGCCCCAGCCACTATGGTCAATGCTCAGGGCTTCTGGGAGCTGAAGTCCAAAAACATCTGGGGACCCACAGGTTGAGAACTACTGGGTTAGAAGAATCATTTCAGAACAGCCATATTCAATTTAAAATCCTAGACAAAACATAGGTAGCCCAATGTGGTTACAGTTAATGGACTGTATTAAATATTAACAAACAATGACTGACTTGTACTAAGATCAAGCACAAATGTCGCGCTTATCAGTTTACCTTTGCAGTCACTGGACAGAATTCTAGAAGGCATGAACAAGTGGATACCTTACTGAGCAATTGACTAGAATTGTGTATTTGCTTGTCTTCACAGCTAAAGGAAGGCAGAATCTAGGCCTAGATCCTACTCTTACTTTCAATTACAGTAGACACATTGAATCAATAGGGTGTTTGATTGTACTCTAGCTGAGACCAGTCAAGAGGATTCAGGTGATTGTTCATGTGTCCATGTGCACATTAATAAAAAACCCCCAGTCTTTCCAATAAAGCACCTGATAATACATTTATGAATGCTATTTTAGTGGGGCCACTTAGACATTGCCAAAAAAAGAGATCCCTGTCCAAAATGTGTGTCACCAACATGAAAAGTCTGGAAAGCTCTGCATTAGATCACTCCCCAAAGTGGACAGAAGTGGACACAATATTTGCGTGGTTACAGGTGCAAATTTATTTTTCTTTCTTTTTTCTTTTAAAACATTTAATTGATCTTCTTAGTGAAGCATCTGCTCAGGCAGAAGGAAGTCAGATGGGCCACAGAGTCCTTGGCACTGAGGGCAGCCATGTTGTACCCAGTCAAAATCAGCCAACATAGGCAACAACACACAACGAACCCCATGAGATTTCCATGAGCAAGCTACCCTCCCAAGCCCATGCTTCTCCCTCATGAAAAAGCATCACTGTCCCAATTCACGGTCAAGGACTGTTTCTCACTGGTCTTTCCCCATCCGGCCCTATGAAGGCTGCTGGGACGCAAGCCAGGCTCAGCCAAGGCCTCTGAGCTGAAGTCAAACAGGGGGAGGAGGAGGAAAGGGGTACAGCAGACCCTCGAATGAAGCCCCCCTCTGACTTCTGGATGCCCCTTTTTCTTAGAGAAGGACCTTCTTCTTAACACTAGAGCAAGAGACTCTCCTCTCCCAGTAGCATCCTTCTGTAAGTCAGGCTGGTCACTGTTGAAGGAGCAACAGCAAGCCTGCCAGGAGAGAAGTCTCACTCAGTGGCTATGATGCAAGGCAGGAGCATATTTGCCCCTTGATAAAGGGGCAAATATAGTCCTGGATATGGTAGAGACAGAAAAGTTAACATTTTCTTTGAGAAATAAACCTATCCAGAACTTTGAAAGGGAAGGGAGAGAGGTTTTGGATTGGATAAAGACATAATATAAGAAAAGAAATAAGAATAAAGCAAGACTGTAAGTAATGCAACGTAATAATGTAACAAGGTAACAAGGCAGTAAGGTAACGAAGCAATTGTCTAACAATGTAAGATGTAACAATTCCCTTGAGAAAGCAACAATTATGTATGAATGGAATGGGTACACGCAGATTCAACTGGAAAACAAGCTTGGAAGTGGGGAGGGTTTTTTTTTTTAATTAAAATCTTTAATAAAAATATTTTTTAAAAAAAGATAAAGGGGCAAATATACACCTGCCTTGCATAGATGCACATTTAGAAATCTAATACATAAAAGTCAAAAACCCTTTTTCGCACAGCATTTCCGAAGCGAATGGGCCCCTTGAGTGTCACATAAATGTGAGGAGCAGTCCACACGATGCACTCACATTTGCGTGATGCTCAAGGGCCTAATGCAGACCGCGCATGCATTTTTTCATTTTCGGCTTAAAGCCGAAAATACTGCATGGTCGCGCATCGCTCCGGGGCCCTAGGCACACTCACCTGGCATGCGGAGCCTCGGGAGCCGGGCCGGTCACGCTTCCTGTGCAGCGCAGCCTGGAAAAGGTCCCAGACTGCACTGCAGAAGGAAGAAGCGGGGCACTCATGCGACCAGGAAGCAGCTGCAGAGCCGAAGCAGCAGGGACGCGAGAGCCTTCCTCCCCAGGCTTCTTGTGCTAATCCCGCACCCCAGCTCTGCGAAAGGGTAAGGTGTGAAAAGGGCCAAAGTTTGTGAGTTTGTTTGTATACAAAGGCCTGTCCTCATATGATTGGCTGTGTCAGGCAAAGACCTCATATGATTGCCTGGCTGTGAAGATTCAATGGAATCCTGGGGTTTGCAGTTTAGGGAGAGACTTTTAGAATTCTCAGCTAGAGAGCTCTTGGGCCTCAGGCTGGTTGCTATGGAGACAAGGCCTAGCAGCAAGAAGGAGGAGGACAGAGTATTCCCTTATTAACCCAACCTCTGTATGTTAATAACTCTGGATTGCAGAATATGGGAGAAAGTTACAGGCACTGGACAAGACAGTTTGGGGAATTAGAGAGACAAAATCTCAAGTCTTTCTAAAAAGTATTACCTATGAGAAAATAAAACCCCAGGCAATGCCAGGCATATATGCTAGTTATTAATATAATATAAAGACAGAAATAGAAGCAGACTACTTCTCTCTTTGGTGAGGGTCTGCTGTGTGTCAACTGCATTTCCTGTTCAGATGTTAATGGTCAACTTTAGGGCCCTTGCCCCCACCTACATTTGTGATCCCCTGCACAAAAGTCTGCCCATTCCTGCAATAGACACCTTAGAGATAAGGAGTGGGAATGAAGCAACCCTCCAGATATTGTGGGACTGCAACTCCCATAAACCCTAGCCAACATAGTCAGTTGTGGAGTTGTAGTACAATAACATCTGGAAGACTGCAGGTTACCTACCCTTGCTTCAGTTGCTAGAATCAAAAAAGCATAGCATGCATCACTTATGTGATGCTACAGAATGCAAGCTGGGATGACTAATTAAAACAGCAACCCTTAACACACTTCCTGAGTTCATTTCAGTTCATGTATTGTACATTGATCTGCGGAAATACTGAGAAATAAGTCCCAACTAACTCAGTGGGATTCAGCTCTGAGTAAACATGTGTAAGATTGCATGTACATTACCAATACCTTACATAACTGCTTAAACAGGCCCTCATAGGAGTTTACCCAAAATAATCCAAAATTACATTTCATAAATCAGCAAGCTAAACACACTTTTTAAAAAATGCTAATGCCTGAGCAAGAGTTTTTGTCTTAGCTTGTTAAAATCCCAGGGCAAATAAAAACATTTCAGGACACAGCCCTCTTACTACTTACTAGAGAGTAAACCTGACTGAACTTTATGGGACTTACCTCTCAGAAAAAAAATATATAGGATTGTGGCGTTTGGTTCCAGTTGCATTGTATCTGCTTATCTGGAAATATGACTCTGGAGGGTTATTTCCAAGTAGACATGTATGAGATTCCACTGGGAATTTGCTATCAGTTAATATAGATGTGATTGATTGATTAGCTTATTACATTTTCCTCCAAAGAGTTCAAGGCCAGCCCTCCTTGTCCCTACTTCATCCTTACAGCAACCTTGTGTAGAAGGTCGGCGAGGCTGAGAGAGAGATTGACTGGACCAAGGAGGATTTGTGGCTCAGTGGAAACTAGAAACCAGATCTCATCAGTAGCAGTCCACCAGTCTAATTTGTTGCTGTAAACCAGGGGTGTCAAACTCAATTTCATCTTGGGCCGCATCAGCATTACGGTTGCCTTCAAAAGTCTGGTTGTATCTGTAAGACTATATAAATGTATCTACTCTCTTATCATACTAAATAATTGCCTCTGCATTTGGTTATTATTGGTTTTTAAATTGCCTTCTCTCTGCATCACCTTTGCTTTTCTTGGACATTTTGGAGCTATTTGATCATGGTTTATGGTCCCTATACCTCTGTAAAGTGATATAGAATTGGTCAGTATATCCAAAGTGAGCCACTTTCTGCTCCCCAGACCCTTGCTGTGCCACTTTCTGCTCCCCAACCCCTCTCTGTGTCTCTTTCTACCCCTAGACCCTCTCTGTGTCTCTTTCTATCCCCCAAACCCTCTCTGTGCCTCTTTCCACTCCCATTTCCCCTGTGCCGCTTTCTGCCCTCTGCCACTTTCTGTACCTGGTGAACTCGATCCCCACATTGCTAGCTCCCAGCGCCAGTATTCTGAAGAGGGGCTCAGCAGCCAGCACTTGCAATCTGCTTCTACTTCTGACTGCTCCTCTGTCCAACTATCACGAGCTGCACAGAGTGTTGCCATGGTAACCTTCAGCAATGCTCTGACAGCAAGACTTGGACAGAGGAGCAGTCAGAAGTAGAAGTAGATCGTGAATGCTGGCTGCTGGGCCTTTCTTCGGAATACCAGCAGCTGGGGGCCTGCAATGTAGCGATTGGGCTCACGAGGCAGGGGGAGTGCCACAGCTGCAGGAGAGATTGCGAGGGCCACATGAAATGGCCTGGTGGGCCAGATTTGACCTGAGGGCCTTGTGTTTGATACATGTGCTGTAAACCATCAAGTCATTTCTGACTTGTGAAGACCCAATTGTAGTGGTTTACTTGGCCACATTGCCATTTCCTTCCTCTGAGGCTGAGAGAGTATGACTTGGCCAAGGTCACCCAGTAGGTTTCCATGGCTGAGCAGAAATTCAAACCCTCATCTCCTGAGTGCCAGTCCAATGCTCAAACCAATACACTACACGGGCTCCTAATTACTACATCACAATGACTCTCTGAATATGGCAGATGGGGGTAAGACAATAGGCTTGATCACAGAGGCATATCTAGCATAAACAGCACCTAGGGCAAGCATGGAAGTTGTACCCCTACCTCTGGGGGCACTTCCTCTCCTCCTCCTCCTCTAAATCTTCCAGCATGGCTTTTTTGCACCCTCCCACAGCATTGGCATCAAGGACATGTGCCCTACTTGCCCCACCCTAGATATGCCTCTGCTTAATTTACCAGTTGTGTTGCTCAGTTAAACGTGGGGTTGGTGGGAGATCCTGAATGTTTAGTCTGGCAAAAGAAGAAGTGGGAGAGATTATTGTTCCTGAAGATGGTGCTGTTCAGGATGAGAACATCAACAATGCACTCTGGACAAGGACAGACAGTAAATTAGCATTGATGTTCCTGTTACCTTTTAATAATTTTATTAAGTTTTTTTTTTTTTTAGAATTACAGGCTTTACTGTTGCATGCCTTGTAAGTAATTTGTTCAGAGGGGGTTTGCCATTGCCTTCCTTTGAGGTTGAGAGAGTGTGAGGTTAAGCACTGAGTTACCATGGCCAAAAAAGGATTTGAACCCTGGTCTCCTGGACTCCTAGTCCAACATTCAAACCATTACATCACACTGGCTGGCACGGATAGCTGGAAATCCCAGTGGAAGGCCATCGGAAATTTTTCTGAATGATTGCCAAGCTGGGTCAATTTGTTAATCACTCAGCACATTTACAGCTTATCCTAACTTACACTGGGCCAAGTTAATATCTGCCTGGATCGCTTTTGGAAGCAGTGCTTTTAGCCAGTATGTTCAATAGGACTGCCAAGGATGGCTGGGGCACAACTCCAATGGCAAAGTCCAAGGTTTAGCACCTTGCATCAGAAAGTGCCAATTGAAAGATTAGAGCAACTGTCCTTAGAACAGCATCATTCAACTGAACAGAGAAGGAATTTCTTTTATGAACTCCTTTGAATTACCTGCCATGTTCTCTCTTACAGACAGACCTGCATTTTGCACTAAGCAATCAACATGCAAGCATATGGACACAGAGATTACAGAAACAAGCATTACCTGAAGCAAAAGCCACACTGAAGGCTGAACTTAATCTTATGCATGACTTCCTCCCAGGGCTCATTGAGCTCAGTGAGACTTGCTTCAAAATATCTAGTATAAAATTGCACTCTCAAAAACCTCTGAGTTGCAACTTATAGGGCTGAGCAAACCTCTGGCTAATGCAAACCCATCATTCAGATTTTAAAGGAACAAGAAGCGATTTTGCACAGAGCAACTTCTGTAAAATATGTTGAACCATGGCATTTGTAAAATTGTGATTTGTGCTTGTGACAAAAGCAATACTGTACAGATCTTTTGTACTGTGTCACTTCAGAGGAAAGACCCATTAACTTCAATGGGCTTATTCATCAGTATGTGAGGTTTGAAGCTTCAGGGGGCCATTACAGAAGCAGCAATGTTATCCTTCCACATTTCTTCAGACTATAACTTCCAGCCTTCCTTAGTATTGGCTATGCTGGCTAAGGCTGCTGATGTCTACAGACCAACAATATCTGGAGGGCAACATGATTACTAGCCCTGATTTACTGCAACCATACAGTGATTGGGGCAAGGACAGAGCTTAGAACTTGGGAAAGTTAGTTTAAACACTTGGAAAATGTACTTTTGAATTAGATCTCTTACAGCCATAGTCCAAAATAACTTTTTCAAGCCTGAACAAGGGTTAACATGAAGAATAAAACTATCCTATGGTCCTGTTCCACTAGTGTTAAGGGTGCCCTGCCTCATTAAGATCTGTTAATTTAGTCAGTTGTTGGACTTTTTTTTTATGTAAAGGGGCATACAGGGGCAAAGCTTAATTAAGTTTTAAATTTAATTACACTTAATAAATTAAATTTCCTAGATGGTTCTCTATCTAGAGACCAGCTCCCTTGGAATTTTTTAAAACTACATTTTGCTTCCCTCCTCCATCTCTTAGGGGGTCACCTTAGATCATAGGATCCAAACCCCTGTTTTAGTTAATGATTAATTCTTACATTTAAAACCAAAGGCAGCTTGGAAGGGGCAGTATATTCTTTGCATCCCGGTGATTCTCCTGTGTTCTACACCAGATATGTATTTTATGATAAAATAGACCTAGAAATGTCTGCATTTGATAAAATACTTTCAGAAATGTGTGTTTTGTGAGTAAATCTGTTTTTAAAAATACATACTTACATACAAATGCTTGTGCAGGGTATACTTTTAAATAACATTTTATTGAAGAAATGGAATAGAGTGCAGTTTTGAATAAGTATATGCGCAACAGACACAAATCAGAAAAAGACTAAGCTGTACATCTGTTAAAATTATCGCTCTTTTGTGGATTTTGTTTTGTTGTACTGTATATCCATTGTCTTTCTGCTATCTCCGGTGCAAAGTCAAAGCACAAGGAAAATGCCCCAGTCACTGTCCCCCATGCATTAAAATTCAGCTGGTAAGAACACAGTAACTCTGTGCACTAGGAGGGTAATAACATAGTTCTTCAGAGATGAGGACTGTATGACTCTTCCACTGTTGTCTGACTGCAGTGCCCATCAGCAGTAGCCAGCACAGCTGATGCTGGGACATGATGGGAGTAGTAGTTCAACATCTGGCAGGCTAAATGCTCCCCACCCTTGCTCTAGACATTATGAGTTTTCTCCTCCTGATTTTATTTCAGGAAAAGATATATGCTAGTTCCTGGAAATCAGATTCTTCAGAAAACTGACATCACAGAGAGAAAGAGAGAGGGGGAGGGAGAGAGTTTGCTCTTGCATATAGGCATCTCTGGAAACTCAGCCAGCCCTGCATTCTAATCTTTTTTTGGTGTCTAAATTATCCTCCTCACACACTGAATACAGCCTGCAAAAACGGTCATGCATTCCACATGTTGACTGCATTCTTTGGGGGCAAAGATAATGTGTGAGGGGGGGATCTAATTTCTCAACCATAATTTAATGTAAACAAATTCCTGGAAGTCTGGTCCTCCTTTCCAGCTGCTGCTTTCCTTCTGTCCTTCTAGGTTTTATAATCCTTTCTTGCTGCAGAGCTTCACCCTATCCCAGCCTGTCATCTCAGACACACACACACACACACACACACATACACACACACCTTTTTGTTCTTTATTTCTGTTGTGAGTGCTGTCAGCTCCACGCCTCTCCTGACACACACCTAGGGCTCCTTGTTACCCAGGAACCTGAAGTTGGTTTCTTATCCCCAGATTCTTATTTTCACAAATCTTCAAAACCCAATCAAATCATCCAGATGATAAGGGCATGAGGTTTAAACACTGCTGCACCCCCAAACCAGCTTTTTAATACCTCCAAGTTGCATGTTGTCTTTGGCCATTTCCACCCTAGACTGTTATAGTGCTTTTACTCCACTTCCAACATCCTATGGAATCCTGGAGTTTGTAGTTTAGGAAGAGGCCAAGTGGAATAATAGCACTATAACAGTCTAGCGTGGAAATGGACATGGTCAGGAAACATTCTCCACTTTTTGGAAATTATACATCTCGAGGGATAGAATAGAATCATAGAATCATAGGGTTGGAAGAGACCCCAGGGGCCATCGAGTCCAACTCCTTGCTATGCAGGAACACCCATCAAAGCATTCCCAACAGATGGCCATCCAGCCTCTGCTTAAAAACCTCCAAAGAAGGAGACTCTACCACACTCCGAGGCAGCATAGTCCACTGCCAGACAACTCTGACCATCAGAAAGTTCTTCCTGAGGTTCAGGTGGAATCTCCTTTCCTGCAGCTTGAATCCATTGCTCCTTGTCCTAGTCTCTGGATCCCTTCAAATATTTAAACATGGCTATCATGTCCCCTCTTAACCTTCTCTTCTGCAGACTAAACATACTCAGCTTCTTAAGCCACTCCTCACAGGGCATGGCTTCCAGACCCTTCACCATTTTGGTCACCCTCCTCTGGACATGCTCCAGCTTGTCAATATCCTTCTTGAATTGAGGTGCCCAGAACTGGACACAGTATTCCAAATGAGGCCTAACCAATGCAGAATAGAGTGATACCATTACCTCCCTCGATCTAGGCACCATACTCCTATCGATGCAACCAAGAATCGCTTTGGCTTTCTTGGCTGCCTCATCACACCGCTGCCTCATGTTCAGCTTGTGATCTACCAAGACTCCCAGATCCCTTTCACATGTGCTGCTATCCAGCCACGTGTACCCTATCCTATATTTGTGCATTCGATTTTTTCTGCCTAAGTGAAGGACTTTACATTTCTCTCTGTTGAAATTCCATTTTGTTAGCTTTGGTCCAGCTCTCCAATCTGTCATGGTCATGTTGAAATTTGATCCTGTCCTCAGTGATATTAGCAGCCCCTCACAATTTGGTGTCATCTGCAAGTTTCCTTCATCCAAGTCATCGATGAAGATGTTGAATAGCACTGGGCCCAGGACAGAACCCTGTGGCACCCCACTAGTCCCTTCTCTCCAGGATGAAAAGTAGCCATTGGTGAGCACCCTTTGGGTTCGGTTGGTCAACCAATTACCAATCCACCTAACAGCAGCCCTGTCCAGCCCACATATGATAAAGAAATAACATTCTGCTCCCTGGCGTAAGCAGCCTATCACCCCAGATTATGCACCTTAAGTCCAGGAGAGTGTCCTTTATAAGACACCACTTGCTTTGGTCCAATCCATTTTCTTTTGTGTAGGGCATATTCAAACATACCAGCCTGTGCCAATTGCTCCCTAAATTGACCTAAACCAGACGGCTGAGCACAAAGTAAGCAGGGGGTCACCTCAAATGCTCTACCCTCAGCTCCAGAGGCGGGTCCCAGGCGCAGAGCACCTCAGCCTCTGAAGTTGCCCACCTCTTCACCTCACTGGCTGGCGCTCCAGCGTCGCGCTTGCATAACTTTCTGGCCCTTCCAACATCATTTTCTTCAGGGATTCAAGCGGGAAAGAAAGTCCACGGAATTCCCCCGCCCTCAGACCTTGTTCATTTTCTCCCACCCTTCGTTCTTAGGCTGCAACCCTGGCCAGGGGGGTAAGCCTGGACACAAGTCCTTCGGAACCTAAGGGCAGTTGTTTGAGAGTTAGGGCCAACGGTTTCTTGGGCAACTTCGCCTTGACCGAAACCCCTCGAGGCGCTCAAGACATTTTCCAAGCCTGCCTTGCTCCCCCGCTTCACAGCTCTGGCCGGCAAGGGGCCCCCCCCAAACAAGCGCGAGGCAAATGGAAAAAGTCACCCACCTCGCTTTCCACAAGCCGCCCGGTGCTCGCCCCACTCGACTGCCAATAACCAGTCGGGAAAGACACGGATGAAAAAAACTGGCGGACGAGTCGAGGCGCCGCTGGGTGAGCAAACAATCCCTCCTCTCTTCTCTTGTTCCCCACCTCCTTCGCCTCCCCCTCCGCGCAACTTAGAGCCCGAGTTTCTCCGGCGGGTGGAAAGGGAAAAGACAGCGGGTGTGTGTTTTCTCGGGAAAGGAGGAAGGGCCCGGCCCGGGGCGGGCGGGGGGGTAAAGAAGGGCATCCTCCCCGAAGCCTCGTGCAGGCGCTGTGTTCCGAAGCGGTGGCGGAAGGGGCTGGTTGGCAGCGAAAGCAGGAGGGAGGCCAAAGAAATGTGGAACTTGAGATTGTTTCCCAAAACCGCGGGGGCGCCCCCCCACCCCCGACAAGAGCTTTTTTCCAGCTGTGTTTGATTCCTAAGTGGCAGGCCATTTCCGCGCGAGACTCTTATAGCGCTGTGATTCCACTTTCAACATCCTAGGGAATCCTGGGGTTTGCAATTTAGGGACGGCCCCTCCCTAAACTGCAAACCCCAGGATTCCCTAGGATGTTGAAAGTGGAATCATAGCGCTATAACAGTCTCGCGCGGAAATGGTCCGTCAGACTAGTGACAGGTTGTAGGCAAGCGCGTGTGATTTTTCTGCTTCCCTGACATTTCTATTCTGTGTTTCATTTGAATCTCACCGCTTCCTCCAAAAAGCCGAGGGATGCATGTTGTTTTCGAACCTCGCAGCAGCCCCCTTAGGCTGGAGGTGATCTGCTCAGCAAAAGCTCCCAACTAACCTTCGATCAGAGCTTGGCAAAATGGAAAAGAGGAAGACCACACCTGCAGGTGGATTGATGGAGGCCATTTCCGCACTAGACGGTTATAGAGCTATGATTCCACTTTCAACGTCCTATGGAATCCTGGGGTTTGCAGTTTAGGGAAGGGCCTTTGACTGCAAACCCCAGAATTCCATAGGATGTTGAAAGTGGAATAAAAGCACTATAACAGTCTACTGCGGAAATGGCCCAGTGGAGGGATCCACAGCCCTGGTTTTGTAAGACCAAACAGCAATGTGTTTGAGAGGTCTGTCATGTATAATGTCGCCAGACAAGACTCCTGGTCGATGGAAAGGCAGATCAGGGAACAGGGATTTGACCAGTGCTGGGTGGGGGTTACACTCCCCATGAAGAGGCAGCTTTGCAGCTTTGGTGTGCTCCTGGATTCATCATAGGGAGGGCCATTTAGAACTCACAGTCAATAAACTACAAACCCTAGAATTCCACAGGGTGTTGAAAGTGGAATAATATCACTGTAACAGTGTAATGCAGAAATGGGCTTAGTTACATCCTGACTGGATTATTGTAAGGCACTCTGCATGGGGCTGCCTTGGAAGAGTAGTTAGAAACTTCTACCCAGGGATAGCTACACACAGCTTACTTGTTGCAACAACTCCACTGGCTGCCGGTCCATTTCTGGGGAACAATTCAAAGTGCCCGTTATGACCTTTAAAGCTCTACATGGTTTTGATCCAGATTATTTGAAGAGCTGCATTCTCCCTTATGAACAAACCCATGCTTGTTCTGCTGGGAAGGCCCTCCCGTCTGTCCCGCCATCCTCACAGGTACATCTGATGGGAATAAGGGGGAGGGCCTTCTCAGTGGCTGCCATCCAGCTCTGGAACTCCCTTTCCAGAGAAGTTGGACTGGAATCCTCCCTGCTTTCTTTTCCCAGACAAGTAAAGACTTTTCTATTCTGTCAGGCATTTGATGAGTGACTACATAAGGCCTATCTTACACAATACACTGGTATTGCTAATTGTTGTGTTGGGCTGTATGTGAGTGTGGTTTAATGAGGTATGTTTTAATCTGGTTTTAATTTTATTGTCTAATCTTATATTAACTGTTATTGTTTAATCTTGTATTAACGTTTGTATCTTGCAGATTTTGAACAATTTTTAAAAATTGTTTTAAGCTGCTTTGAATCTGGGAATGGGGCAGGACAGAAATAAATAAATATAATAATCATAGTAATTGAAGTTAACCCAATGGCAGTTAACAAGAATGAAAGCTAAAAAGCAAAATCAGGATTTGTCACTGAATTTTATACACCCACACCAATCACTTTTATATATCATCGTCCACACTCATACCTGCTTTGGACCAGAGCAATAGATGTCTACTGTTTAAAAAAAAAAGGATTTGGCTTCCACTTTCTCTCTTTTATTGTAAACATGTGTAGCAAAGCAGTGGCACCCACGTCAATGGGTGATGTGCTCTGGATTTTAGTCCAAACTTTGCAGAAGCCATCCAAGGAGGGGTGTTGGGGGAATAAGATTCATCACCTTAGATGGACAAACCTGGAGATGATTCATTGTCCAACTCACAGGGGAGCCAGAAGGGACCACTGATAGCAAGAAGAGCATGCAACATATTTGATAATCCTTTAAATCTCGGCATGAAAACTTCCTAAACCCCACTGAGTTCCTCACATTAGTAAGCCATGCCTTGTTGTTATTGTTATTGTGTGCCTTCAAGTTCTTTACAACTCATAGTGATCCTAAGGCAAACCTATCGAAATGTTTTCTGCGGTTGAGGATGTGTCACCCATGGGTTTCCATGGCCAAGTGGGTCACCCATGGGTTTCCATGGCCAAGTGGGGAACTGAACCCTGCTTTCCAGGGTCATAGTCCGACACTCTAACCACTACACCATGTTGGCTCTCATGCCGTGCTCTACCACCCTCTAATACATTGGTCTTTGACTGAGACCCACAAAGGGCTCATTAGGCTTCATCCAAAGTCACAAGAATTATGTCATCACCATTTTCTTTTGATTTCCTTTTGTGTGATTGGTGGACAGCAAGGGGCAAAGAGTGCGGCGTGGACCCAGCCTGGCTGCTCTCCTGCCAGCTGGCCTAGTGCCCCACAGTGAGCTCTTCAGAAATCCTCTGAGGTAGCAGAGAGCCTTCTCAGGCGGCAGTCCACTGGCAGGATTGTCTCACCAGACAAACCTCCCCGATCATTAATCTTCTGGTACAAGGCAAAGGTGTTTTAATTCCCCAAGATGTTTTTTTAAAAATATTTTTATTAAAGTTTAAATTGAAAATAAAAAAAAACCTTCCCCACTTCTAAGCTTTTTTCTTTTTTCCAGTTGAGTCTGCTTGTTTACATTCCATTCATACATAATTTCTGTTTAAAAGATAATCTTACATTGTTGCATCTTACATCGTTACATTGCTGCTTTGTTACATTACCTTATTACATTCTTGCCTTGCATTACATACAATCTTGCTTTATTCCTTTTCCTTTTCTTATATTGTATCTTTATCCAATTCAAGACTTCTCTCCATTCCCTTTCAAAGTTCTGGTTAGGTTTATTTTTCAGTGAAAATGTTAACTTTTCTATCTCTACCATATCCAGAGCTTTTAATTTCCATTCTTTTATATCAACATGGTTCCTTTAATTCCCCAAGATGTTTTAATGCATTTTAGGCTGCAGCTTCAATGTTTTTGGAAAAGCAGTTGGAAGACTTAGAATTTCCAGATCTCCCCCTCTGGGGCTGGAGTGTCGCCTGGGCTTGGAAACTTCCTAAACAGTGGCTGCTCATAACTTTTAAGTCAGTGGGGACAATGAATCTGTTTGAGTGCTAGTCTACACTTTAAAGGAGATTTTCAAGGTGCTGGGCCTATTTGGGAATAGGGTCCATCAGACTGGACAGTTCCTTGAATACTTGAAATAGAATCTGGAGTAGATTCTAAAATCTGGAGTGGATTCCTTGTCTCAGTGACATGGGATTCTCAGACATCTCAGTCTATTTCATGGTGGACCCTATCTTGCCATGAAATGGTCCTGAAACATCCTAACCTTTCTTAGGGAAATCAGGCAATCGCCAACTTTCTTATGCTCAGCTGGGTATTAAAGGAGATTATTTTTCCCTTGATTTTTTAATAGTTTTAAGTGTTGTTTTCAGACCAATAATATCTTTATTTTACTTACTTTTTATTGCTTTTTAGTCTAAATGATGTATCCTTCTGTGAGTATCCAGTGAAAAAGTAGTTCTTAAATTTGTCAACTGTAAACATAATTACAATCAAAATAGATATATGCCCACAATTTCCTTGGGCATGGGGGCACGCTATCATGGTAGATACAGCTTCACTCCTCTACCAAGAGTTCTTTACCACCAGGGGATGGATATTTCTGCCTAGAGATTGGAAACTTTATTTTTCATAGTCTAAGAATCCTCCAAGCAATTTTTGCAAGCTCTGCTTCTATCTTATCCTTCCAGATGGTGGATCTGCAGATTACAATTCCATTGTTATTTCTGAGTAAATATGGTTAAAATCATGCAGCAGGTGCTATGAATTTTTATCTTTTTGTCACACATTCTTTCTCATGTTTTAGACCTTGTAAAATTCAGTCCACAACACAAGTGAAGATTTGTGCTCAGATCCAGAGAACTGTGCAGGCCAAAGTCTGTGTCACCAGCAATAGGGAGTCCACATTACATAGTACTTTGATGCACATCTTCAGCGTTTTACACATGGTGGAGAAGTGATGAGATATATTTGTTAAATAAGTTACTGTTGCACAGTGTGCATTTGAGTTATTGCTCTGAACTTTAATTGCCCAATTGGTTTTGTTTGTTGCTGAATAAAAGGTATGATCAACACCATACTGACTAGTAATTATGGTATCTGGCTAGGGATTATCAGCAAGTCTTGAAGGCCCCGACTTGTGGAAGGATGGTCTGCCTTTAAGACAGTTTTCCAAACAGTATGCATTTGAATGTTAGATATAGATATAGGTACACACATGTCTCAGATAGATATAAATATCTTCAGTACATGTTCTTCTCATCCAGACACAACTATGTAGCTATCTCTGCCAAACATATTATCCTAACTGGCTTGATTCAGTAGTGAGTTGATAGGTGACTGGCCATGAACAAACATCTTTAATGCAGGACAGAGTACAGGAGAAAACAAATTTACTGAGTATTCTGGTCCAGGTCAGTTTTGCAGCCACAGTCTCAGTGGTGAGACCAATTTAAGCAACCTGTACAAAAATACTCCAAATTACCATAACATGGGACACTAATCAGCCATAGCTAAATACTTCTATGTCCCATTGAGCTTAGTCAGAGAATGATGTCCTGTTTCCTATTTATTTCATACAGTGGTGGGCAAATTTGGCTCTTCTAATGTTCTTGGACTGATTTCTCATCAGCCCTATCCACCATAACCAGTGGTGAGGGATTGGAGGAGCTGAAGGATCACAATTTCCTACTCCTATCTTAATAAATGACTCTTCACTTAGAAAGTATACTTTCCACCTGAAACTAAGACCATGGTATTTCCTTACACAGTTACCAGAATAAATAGTATTTACAGGTACTTACCTTTGGTTGGACTTCATCCTAGATTTGTGTCCCATGTTTTCTCCAATAACACATGGACCTTGTGCATGGGTTTATCAGTTATGTAAAATTGTCTAGGCTGATCATAGTGGCTTGCCCAGGTCTTTCTAGAGGACTTTATGGTTCCCCAAAATCTGAATCTTAGTTTCTCCAGACCAAAACTAATAGTCTTGGTAATGCACCACACCCAAATGAAGGCTGGGTTATCTAAAGTGCTCCACAGTTGTCAGTACATGTATTTTGCCAATAGGCAGCATTACAGAATGGTACAGAGATTTAATTAAACAAAAACTCTGCTCTTTGGATGGGAAAAGAAATCTGTCAATAAAGGCACTCCCATACCTTTCTGATTTGGTCAATGCATTGTACAATATTCCCATTATTTATTATTGTACATTTTCCACCACACCCATAGGGCTGGTTCAACAGTCACTCTGATTTTACTCTCTTACCTTCCAACATTATGTAGAGCACCTTCACTGCATCACTTCCATAAAACTTCAAGATGCTTTTTGGAGATTTTTTTTTTTATTAAAGAGTGGAGGAGACTGGATCAGTTCACATGCCTAGAAAACAAAGAAACAGAACACACACACACACACACACAACAGAAAGAGCGGCTGTGTAGTAAATAAATCAACCTTTATTCTCAATGGCCAAGGCAGTATCCAAAGAATCAGTGAAGTTCAGCAACCCAAAAAGGTTCTTGGTTTATTTTTCTAGAACAGTGTCCCTTCATGCCTGATGACAAACCACTTTTTGAACTGAGCCTTGCTTTTAAAAAAAAAAATCCACTAGAAACCACATATTGGAAAGGTTACTTTTTGGGACTATAGCCCCCAGAATCCCCTAGCCAGCATGGCCAATGGTAAATTCTTATTAACTGAATTATTCTCTCAGTAAGATCATATTGAATCATACTGCCAATGTTATTGTCTATGGTCTGGTGCACTGGAGAACTGCTTCTGTAGTTGCATCATCTCAGTGATAAATTTCACATTGCTACAAAAATTGCAGAAGTGCACAAAGTGGCAAGAAATTTTAAAAAATGGCTCAAACTGACAGTGTTAGATTAATGTATGTACATTTGAATCTTTTTCTTACTTATAAGTATTCCTTCTTTTAAAATGTGACATACTTCAGAACAAAATGAAAGATTATATGAGCAACATAGTATTTAAACTTTAAACCTGATTTCAGAATATTTTTCCAAAAAAACCTCCTATTTAGGCTATTTGCTTATTCTGCTTATTCTGTGGATTTTAACTAAGTTCATCAGATGTAATAAATAGTCATGTGAATAGGTACAGCTGGTTATATGACTAGATCAGTGGTTCTTCACCTATCCCTGGATCCGTCAAATGGCTCCTTAAAGTTAAACCTCAGTCCAAAATGTTGCAGAAGAAAGTGGTGAGTGTTACATTGTACAGATGCTCCAAGGAAATCCTTTTAGTACATCACAGATAGAAACATCTTGGAGCCCTCTGTGGACTTGTCTCTTGTTCACAGAGACAACCAGGAAGCCCATGATGAGAGGAACACTTATATTTAAAGTTCAAAGGCTCATTCACTCACATGACCAACACACCATAAAAATGCTTTATGAAAAGTGGGCCTACATCTTACCTCGTAATACTAAGTACAACAGGACATTCTTCTCCTCCCAGTTCCCATTCAATCTTCTATGCTGCTCCAAAACTAGCATCAGAAGTTTTTCAAGCTCTCTGAGCAGGCCATGGGGAGGCACTAGGGGACAGCAATGTTGAAGGAGGTCACCTTTTTAATCCATGCTGATGGAAAAACTTCTGTCAGTAGAAGTAGCTTCCTGGATTCTGGATTCTCTCATTCCAAAATTTGTCCAACATTTCTTTCTAGCACAAGACAGATGAACATTTATGATATTTCACCAATTCTGCAGTTGCTAATGGGAGGAAGGCCAACTCCTCACACCAAGTAGATGATCTGATCAGAAACAGACAGACAGGGTCTCCCTGGGTCTCTATAAGATCCCTCTTCTAACTACTCTTGCACCAATAATTGGGTTTTATATAATTTTTTTCTCCAGTTTTGAACTGGACTGCTCAAACTGATAACAAAACACGTGATGTTGCCATGATGATACAATGAGAGTGCATATGTGAGATAACATTCCAGTGATTCAAATGATGCATTCACCCAGCTGCAAGGTCCTTTATCTCCAAGAATATGTCAGGCTTAGTCCAAGTAATATATATCTGTTTCAGACAGATAATTTCTGCACAACTATCTCATGCAGCTGATTAACCTTTGACTGTGTTCTTATGTGTATGTATGACACACAGGTTTCACAAACTCACATTTCAATAAATATTTTGAAAAAATATTGATCAGCACTGAGCGGAAAAAAAATCCCTCAATATATCAGCATAAAATTCCCCTTGTTTCTGTAATGGATTAGGTGTACATAAGTACATAAAAGCTGTGATCATCATAAACAAGTCTAACTGCATACAGGAGACCGAGAGGCAACTGTCCAACACTACGTCTTACAGAATCCTCTCTAAAGAGCCCACTGATTAATACCTGAAGGAACTACACAGATCACTCAGAGAATTCTCCAAATGGGTACATAACTAGGAGCCCAAACCAGGCATCTTCTATCTGTTGTTGTGTGCCTTCAAGTTGTTTTTGAGTATGGCGACCCTACAGTAAACCTATCACAGGGTTTTCTGAGGCTGTGTGTGTAACAGAGAGAGACAGAGAGACATACTCAAGTTCATCCAGTGAGTTTCCATGGCTAAGTGAGGAATCAAACCTTGTTCTGCAGGAGGGTAGTCCAGTGCTCAAATCACTGCTTTGCTTTAGCTCTCTTCTGTCTACTGTCCAAAATACACAAATGAGGCAATCCAGAAAGACCCATTGTCTCTGGCGTTAGAACTCTCACTGCTGGGGTAGCTGGAGATTTAGACACAGTTCTCAGACCATCAACCCTTGAAGCTACGTAAACGATAGAACTG
Organism: Iguana delicatissima; assembly: GCA_948472985.1. Lineage (NCBI taxonomy): Eukaryota > Metazoa > Chordata > Lepidosauria > Squamata > Iguanidae > Iguana > Iguana delicatissima. Next base: position 397,374 of record CAOKZL010000152.1, on the reverse strand, counting down.
ATTTCCTGAGGAAAATACAGGCTATCCACAGTGTCCCAGAGAATACTATCATATGGATATGGAATCCCTATGCACCAGCATCCCACACCAGGATGAACTACAAGCTGTTGAGAATCCCTCCTGATTGAGGCTGCAGTACACACAGCCACCAAACTCTGCCACTTTTCACTCACTCAGAATTGCTTCACTTTTGGGAATAACATGTACTTCCAAGTCAGTGGCACTACTATGGGCACCTGCATGTAACCATATTATGCAAACAGCTTTGTGGCTGATCTAGAACAACTCTTCCTTAGCATGTGTACCCAGAAACCCTTCTTCTACCTAGGACATATTTATAATTTGGACACATGGAGAACAATCACTTAAGCGTCACCAGGATTTCAACAACTTGCACCTCTACCATCAACCTGAGCCTGGAACAATTCACACAACAAATTCACTTTCCTGACACCACTGTGCAACTGTACAATGGACTTCTAAGCACCATGCTTGGAAATTTAGGGTGAGGGTCATCTAGAGTGCCTCTTTCTGGATCCTATTACATTCTATCCCACTCCCACAACTGTATAAATATGTATCATAACCCTAGGCTTTAATATTATTAATACCACCTGAAGTGGAATGATATCCACAAAAGCTCATCTCTACTATATAAAGGTCAAAGTTTGTGAGCGATCTTGTCTGTTGGTCTGCATCAGGCAGGCAAAGACCTCATATGATTGACTGTGTAAGGCAAGAAGACCTCCTATGATTGGCTGACTGTGAAGATTTTGTGGAATCCTGGGGTTGTCAGTTCAGGGAGAGGCCTTTAGAATTCTCAGCCAGAGAGCTTTGAATAGGCCGGTTGCTATGGAGATGAAGCCTAGCAGCAAGTCCCCTCACAAACCCAACCTCTGTATGTTAACAACTCTGAATAGAGACTGGATTGGGGAATATGGGCAAAAGTTACAAGTACTGAAAAACATGGTTTGGGGAATTAGAGACGTAGGATCTCAAATCTGTGTATTTCAACCACATCTAACTCTTAAAGTAAGGAAATTACTAAGGTATTTCTAACAAGTGTTACCTATGAGAAAATAAAATTCTGGGCAACACCAGGTAAATACACTAGTGCTAAATAAAAACCAGTCATTCCTAAGAGTGGTACTATTTTCTTTTTTCCCTTTTTTTCTTTCCCCTCTTTTCTTCCTTTTTATAAAGCCAAAAGTGATTCAGAGGAGCATTTGTGTTCAGGAACTCCCTATTACAGACAAATTTCTATTCTTTACAGACACAGAAGAACTCAGAGAAGATGTTCTCACGTGCTACAGACCAAATGTTCTCATTTTTTTAAAAAAATCAAACAAATCCAGAACAATCAAACGACTTTTCAGTTCTGTGAAAGTCAGCTGGCCTCTTCAATACCACATGTGGCTGCAATAGAAACGGCAAAGTAGAGTCCCACGAACTGAATGTGCAATTTTCCCTGTGAAACATACGAATAATTAAATTCTGACCATGAATATACAGAAGCCAATGCTTAGTTCAGAAGCCTTTTCAAACTGCCCTCTATGTGGTGGCCTTAAGTTTAAAGGGAGGAGGTGTCAGAGTTTGAAAAAGGCTTTTTTGGATAACAGCCCCCAGAATTCTCTGACAAGATGGCCATGGCTGGGGAATTCTAAGATTTAAGGTCCAAAAAAAAATAAAAAAATGTGTTGTCTACATAGAGCCTCCATGCAGCCAACCAAGTTGCTCTGTGTAGACTATCCAGATTTTGGAAGACTTTTTTGAACCTCAGCTCCCAGAATCCTTCAAGTATCATAGTCCCCAACCAATGGAAATGCTAGCTGGCAGCTCACTACAGTCCTCTTCAGCCCATCAACCATTTTGCAAGTTTCCATTTGCAAATGTCTTCTGGAAAGAATGCTACAGGTGAGACATATACTAGATAATCCCATGGTAGTTTACACAGTGATAGAGACATGTTTGCTTGAAAGGGATGTGGGGGGGGAGTATTAATTTCAAGAGCTAGTATAGCATATTACATGTATTTCAAGGAAGACATAAACTGTTTGGGTCATGGGTGAGAGTTATGTGCCCTCCCAGATGTTGTAGGACTGCAGATCTCAGCACTCTCCGCCACTAGCTTTGTCAGCTAAGTCTTCTCGGAGCTGCAATTCAATTCTACCTGAAGGACTATATTTTGCCCATTCCTGGTTTAGATCATGCGCTGTCTGCTGAAGATATCTTCATAAAAGATAGTGCAAGAATAGGATGATCCTGTGATTCTCCAAGAAGTTAGAAAATTCCTTAGAGTTATAGGATTCTGCAGTCCTATATGCCAGCATTATATAATAAGAGCCCAACAAACCATTTTGGATTTTATCTCCCATCGGTGCAGCCAGTGGCTAGGAATTCTGGGAGCTATATTGCAAAACACCAGAAAGGCATCACATTGGGAAGCGCTAGTATCAGTTTTTGCAGAAACTATTGCCTGATTGTTAAGAAATGCTGCTGATAAAGGAGTTCAGAAGAACAATGAAAGGGTTGAATAGAACAAGACTGCTGACCTCTGTTTGAAAAGTGAAAAGGTTGTTTAGTACAGCCATCTATGTGGGCCTAAACCAGGAATAGGCAAGTGTGGCCTTCCAGATGTTTTTGGATTGTTGGTCCCAGCAACCCTAGCCAGCATAGGCAGTAAGGAGGAATGCTGTGAGTTGCAATACAACAATATCAGGACTGTTGTACTTTGTCCATCTTTGTCCCAATCAGATTATGATACTTGTAATCAGCCCTGGTTCGTACTTGGGTGAGAGACTACCAACAAATCCCAGGTGCTATATTTCAGAGAAAGAAACTGGCAAAACTAGCTCTGAGTATTCTTTGCCCAAGAAAACTCTTATGAGTTTTTATTTATTTATTTCATAAATTTATGGAGGTGATTTGAAGGCACATACACAATGTGTCCTGTGTATACACCTTTAGACTCAAATGGCTCAGCTCTGTCTCTTGGCCAGATTTTGGAAACATTACTTTTCTTAATGCTGTGGCCCAGATGATAAGGGACTCCATGTACTGTAGCCTAACAAATTAACTTTGTTAAACTCTACTGAGGTTATGAAAGGGGTGTCATGTGTGCTGATCTACTAGAGCTTGAGAAAATGTAGAATGATACAGCATCTTTAACTTGAAAGGTTCTTGCACTGGTCTGGTCTGGAATAAAGTTTCATTTTGGCTATTATTCCATTGTACATAGAGAAAAATGAATCATGAAAACTGGTTTTCACTCAAATTCTTATTTTGCCACAGTTGCATTACTTCATTGATGTGATTTTTTTCCAGCCCACACAAAAACTGTACATATTTTTATGTATCTTTACTCATCTTGATAATGCATCATACCAAAACTACACATTTTTGTGCATACTTGTTCAAAAAACCATATTTTTGTATGCATTTTTTTCATTACAGGTTTCAGCAAAGTATGAATTTCAGTGTCCATGTTCTGGCTGATGATCATTTGGGAAGTGTGGATTTATCAACTCTCTGTTTAAATGAATTTCTAGCCCATCCCTAATAAAGTGTTGCCACTGACATCACTGTGAACACAGTCAGGGTGGTGGCATTGCAGCAACAAAGGCTGTTTTGTGCCTCCAACTCCGATCAAAACTCAGTATTGGCTAGGAACTAAAAGTAAAATGCAGATTTATTGCCTCAGTTGCCAAAAAGAGATGTTCTGCGACATTGAGGTATGCAAGAAGATCAGAGTTCTCTCTTTTCTTAACTATTTCCTGCAGAAAAGTGCAAAAAGGCTACCAAGACTTTCTTAATTTGTGGGATGGGGAAAATGTTTCAAAAATAAGATTAGATGAAAAGAGCTCTGGTCTGAGGACCAAGCTGAGAGTTTCGTGACTTAGATTCTGCAGAGTTTCATAGCTTAGATTCTTGGAAACGTTACCCTATGGCACCACAACTCCCTGGTTCCCCTAGACAACGTGCCCATTGAATGAGGTGCAGTGCAGTGCATTTCTGGGGAACAGGGTGTAAATCAAAGGAAAAGAGCAGCACATGCATCTAAATGTCTGTGATGCCTTCTTTGGTCTGAATTAGAATGTCAACTACCAGACGAAAGCAGAGATCCCACATTTAGTGGGAAAAGACTGTTTAGGTAATAGGATGGTGGTTTGCATGTAAGCATAAGAAGAGGAGCACCATGTACATATTCATGGACGGAGTTTCAAGCACATGGGGAAGCAAGAGAGAATGAGTGAAGTTGCTTAATAGAACAGGAAACTTGTGTGTGACTGAAGACAATAAGGTTTCACAGTGGCATCTAGGAGTTTTCGTATCACTGGAACAATGAATCTATTTCAGGTTTCAGTCCAAATTTTAAGAGAGCTATCCAATGTGCTGTACCTGTTTTCGGGATAGTGTCCAGCACCTTGGATAACTCCTTTAAAGCTCAGATCTATTATCCTATTGAAATGAAAGCTATCGGCTGCGACTAGGGTGGTAAGAAATCAGTTGGGAGATAAGTGTCCATTAGGAGATAATGTAGGAGGAAAAATAGGGCAGAGCCCTCCTGTAGTGTTCATCATCCCCAGGTGGTTGCCAACCAGATGCTTTGGACTACATCAAGCCTCCCCAGTACAGCAAATGGTTTGGGCAGGGTGCATGGTAGCCCCACACTTCTGGAGCATCCCAGATAGGAGAAATCTCTCCCACATAAACAACATTGACAACTGTGTCCATCAGAGGTAGTTTTACAGCAAAATCCTATACATGTTTGCGGAGTCTGAAGTCCCTCTGTGCTCAATCAATGTTACCTCTAGCTCTCCCATATTAAAAGGGCAGTAAATGTTTTCTGGGTTTCAGTCCAAACTATCCAAGATATTGAAAATATTGGAGATTAAAGTTCCACAATCAGGCTCAAACCTGAAGCAGATTCACTGCTCCACTGACATCAAAGGAACCAGCCAGCAGGTGGAGTGTGCATAAGGCTTCAGCCTTACAGTGTAATTTTTTAAATTTTGTAAATTTAAGAAAAGGGGCCAGCCCTAATCCAGCTCACTCCACTCCTTAATAAATCTCTTTTTAGGTTGGAAGCCTCAACATCATGACTGCAAGTGTGCAAGTGTTTTCAAGGGCTACAGACTCTACATGGCTCCAAATCACAGTCATTTTTTGAAAAAGTGGTTTTATTTCCTCTTGCAGTTCTTGATATCACCAGAATACTTTATTCAGAACCTGATCCACAACACTTTGCTGTAGTGCAAAACTGACATCCAAAGTATTGTATCCTATACTTCTAGAACATGAGAAAGGTACTGTTTGTTCCTCATTTTCACCATGCTGGCTCAGAGATTTTGAGGTCTGTAGCAGTCTCTTTATAGTCACATAAACATGATATAGTCCAGGAGGACATCCATCTCAATCCCAGGTTCCATAACGATAGAATCATTAGAGCCAGCTCCAGTTTGTGCAGAGTTCTTCTTGGGCAAGATGGCTTCTGTGGACTCGTTTCTTCAGTGACCTACTACCTCTTCCTCTTTCCTATCCATTTATTTGCCCTTGGTTTGTGGGTCCAGTCAGCACCTGGAAAGAGAGGCCAAGGTGAAGGGAAGTTAATGTCTCTACTCCTTCTTTTTGTTGCTTCAGAGAGGGGGCAGTTGAAAGGACAGTAGCACCCCCCCTAACACAGGGTTAGGGAGTATTGGATACCACTGATGGATCATGGGCAATCATAAATGCCCAACAATAGGGACTTAATGATAGAGAGCCAGTGTACATGCTGGTGAGGAGTTCTGGGAAATTTCCAAACTCTAATTGCCTTCCTGCAACTCAACATTTGAGATTCTACTGAACATTAATAAACCTCCCCATCATCTTGAATAGGTTGTGCTAGATCCCCTGCACAGAACCCCATAACAGTGTGATATAGACATGGTACTGGACATGAGAACTGTTCTGTAAGGGTTTGAGCCCTGCAGGTTTGACCTTTCCATTAGGCAGAATGAGGCAACTAGCTCGAGTGGGAGATGCTGGAGGACTGCAGCAAAGAGGAGCAAGATTTGTTACTTCTTATTTCATAGATCATTCTTTTCTCTTGGAGGACAGAGTTACAATCACATAGCCTGTTCTGCATCCCTAAACCTGGTCTGGTGCCCTCAGGTGTGATGGATGGTGATATCTCATTATCAACGTTGAAGTAAATTCCAGTGGCAGGCAAGTCAGCTTCTGTGGGTTGCAGTCCTAAAGCATCTGGAGAACCACATAATTTCCACTCCTGGCCTAAATCCAATTGTCATTTACTTCAGATGCAACTTTTTTGGATCTTTTAACTTCAGTATTATACTTTGTTGCTCTTCTCCCTTCTCTCTCCTTATCCTCCAACTTTCCCAATTTAGCCAGGATAGTCCCGATTAACCCTCTGTCATCCCATTTTCTCAGCTCCTTTTGAAATGTCCCAGTTTGTGTTCAAAAAGCACAAAGTGCCAATGGTGTGTGTGTACACGCATGCAAGTCCAGTGTTTTGGATCTATCAAGGACTACCTGTGCTGAGCCAGCAAACACTTTCTTTGACCCTCCATATCCAACCTGAAGTGGAAGGAGTATTTCTCCAAAATGCTGGGCTTGCACAAAAATAACCTACTGCACTGTGCTGTGATGTCACTTCAGATGGGGGACTGGGTGGGTTTTTTTGTACCTTCCTACTGTTGGTCTTCTTTATCTTTCTCTCCTCTACTGATAATTCCCTTCTCAGTGGTTCTGAGCAGAGTGAAAATACAAAGGGAAAATATGGAAGGGAAAGGAAAGGCACTCTAAAAATTTGATCTTGGCCAGAGTAATATGGTATGCAGCTCTGTTGTTCATTAGCTTCAAAGGGTTCTCTGTTTCTAGAAAAGCTGTTATTGAACAAACGTCTTTTTCTAGTTTATATTACAATGTTTATAAATCTTTGGAAAGCAATTTGTTTGTGATGCAGTGACAAACCAGTGCTGAGACATGCCCAGAACTGTTGCACAACAGAAAGAAATTTTGGAGAGGCAGGATGCAGGCGGTTTTGATCAGTCAATAAATCTTGTACAGCTCTATCAATTACCATTAGAAAGGTCACTCTCATTGCTGAGTAGTCACACCCTGTCCCTTAACTTCTAGAATTAGATGAAAGCAAATTATTTCCAGGAATGCTTAAGTAAAAATGAGGGCAAAGTGGGGGAAAATTGCACTTGTTGTTCACCAATGTATGGCTGGCTTCCAAAATATTATGTGGAGAGCAGAAAATGTGAAGGGGAAGGAAAGGAAAAAAATTAAAATGGACAGACCATAATTCAGAGAGAGATCAAATGCTTGCATGCAGAAGTGTGCAGGTTCATTCCCAGGTAAGACTGAGAAGACCTCCTAACCATAGCTTGGAAAAGTTACTTTGGGAGATTGCAATTCCTGGGCCATATGCAATATAGTCAGTGGCCATGTTAGCTGGTGTTTTCTGGGAGCTGTGGCCCAAAGATGTAATTTCCAAGCTCTGTTCCTAACTAAAACCTTAAAAATTGCTGCCAGATAGTATAGACTATACTAGAAAAAGATGGGCCAATAATCTAAGTCAGTAGAAGGCAGCTTCCAATGGCTTAAATTCAATTATTACATTGAAATGAATCAATGGGATCTCAGTACATCAGCCCTTACATAAGTTCCCATATAGTCTAACATACTTATAAGTTACAATTGGATTTAGGCCAGGAGTGGAAACTATGTGGTTCTCCAGATGCTGTAGGACTGCAACCCCCAGCAGCCCCCTAACCAGCATAGTCAGTGGGGATGAACCCTGGAAAGTGCAGTCCAACAACATTTGGCAGAAAGCATTATTCTCACCCCTGAGTTAAGCTTATGTTCCTATTAATTGTGTTCCTATTAATTCACATTATATTGTGACAAAGCATATTCACACTTTATATTTTTAAGAATACACTTAAAGATATTTTGGGTATTCTCTTGGAAACCACAATGCAAAGAAGACATTCTTAGGTTGGTGTTATTTACTGAAACTGCAAAATATCTTCACTGGGAGCCCTGTTTCAATCTGCAGATGTGATTAAGGAAGAGCAAATTAGAATTCAGTCTCCTGCTCTATCCTGCCATTTCATCTGCTCTTTCTAAATATCCAAGTTGGAAAAGTTACTTTGATGGACTGAAACTCCCAGAACCTCCCAAAAATGACTTTCTGAAGCTATGCTAAATACTAGCCTCAGCAATGTGAACAATGCGCATCACATCATGCTGAAAGCTGCAAATAATAGTCACACTTCATATAGTTAAGTTAAAACTCCAGATACTTTTCTTCTTCCAACTAGCTGTATTCTTCCAGCATGCCCTTCCCATCCTCTGCTCAGTTCTTACCAGCTGCCAAAGTTCTTCTACCTCCTATTCTTCTTGGCCCATTCATTTCAAAACAGATTTTCAAAGAACTGAACAAAGATTTTCAAAGAACTGAACCCGCCCACCTGATTCATTATACTGGCACTCTCTTGCGAGATCAATTAGGAGATGTTCCAGGAAACTCCTTTGCTGCAGGGCACCTGAGGCCACCTGAGGTGGCAGATCCTGAGAGGTAGGGAATGAACAAAGTGGCATGTGCCACATGACCTGCCTTATAATCACTTAGCTGCCTAGAGGTGTAATGGGCTATGCTGCCACTCTCCAGTGTTGAATTAAAAATGCAAGAGTCAGGCCCTTTTTGCACGGCATTTGTCATGCGAAAGGGCCTCCGGAGCGTTGCACGATTGCAAGGAGTGTTTCAGACGACGTCCTCACAATCGCACTACACTGCTGGGGCCAGCAGGTGCCAATCACACACTATATCATTTTTGGCTTTTAGCCGAAAATGGTGCACAATCACGCATCACTCCGGGGCCCCACATGCATTTACTGTATGTGCGGAGCCTCCAGAGCCACGGCCCTCATGCTTCCTCCCCCAGCGCAGCCTAGGAAAACATCCGGCTGTGCTGCGGAAGGAAGAGGCGGTGTCTCCTGTGGAGCTGGAGCAGAGGAGACTTGAGAGCCTCATGGAAGAGGCTGCTTGCATGATTCCCCACATGACTGCACCGGATGCAGGTAAGCTCTCATTGCCTTTTCTACAAGGAATGAAGTAAAGGGCTGTATACAGGACTCAGTCTCAGGCAGCAAAATGTCTTGGGCCAGCTCCGCTTCACGATTTGTTTTAGTGTGCACAAAATATATGATTGGAAAAAATATGCAGTTTGCAAACTGATAATATGCAATTCCAAAAAAGAGAAAGAAGATAGACACATTTTAAAATATTTAAATGATAGTGTTTATCAGGCAATATTGGTGAAAACAGGAGAAACCCTGCTTTGGAGAGGTGTTAATTTTGGCAGTACAGATTTGGTGAGTGGACAGGAATGAGTTTTGTACTGAAGTAAGTGACATTGAATTAGAATTAACATCAGCATGTGAACCACTGGAGCATTCTGTTAGTTAATGAACAAAGGCAGATTCATTAATGATCTGTTGTTACGTAGCAGATAAGAGTTACCAGTTCCTATGTAGAAGCTGCCATTGATGTATGGTATAAGCAAGGAACAAAGCATGCTTCCTCTTAATTTCACTCCTTTTTATTAAGTATGGGTGAAATTGTATTGTTGGAATATTGACTTAAAACTCCTGTCCTGCTTTTCTGCCATATTAAGTCCTGCACTGGAAGGCAAAACATACATGTCTGCATTTAGACAAGCTCATTTCCCAAATGTGGTACTTTTGTATTTGACAAATTATCTTTCCTGAATCCTGAGTTCTTTGGCTTAGGTTTGGTACAGTGTCAGCCATCTTGAATCTGTCAACAATGTTGTCAGGTGGCTTGTGGCTTTTGGAATAATTGCAACGAAAGAATCAACTCCGAACTAGACACAGTCTTTGAATTCTCATTAGTTCACTTTCTGCTTGATTAGGTTCTGGAGCACTATCCTCTAAATAAGATGCATGTCATTTAGATTTGATAGACTGTGTTGGTTGCCAAGTGACTAGGATTTTAAAGGCTTTGAAATGCAATTCTCTGTGTGACACAAATGACTAAACAGGAAAACTACTATAATTGGTATCCTGAGAATAAGTAATATCTATAAGAAACAATGTTTTTCATGAATTTAATGGCATGTGCTATATTCTTCTGGAATGTTTTACCTGCAACAACTGTTGTGACTTATCTGACACCTTGCTGAACTGAATCCATGGCTAGGAAAAGCTACTGGGAGAATAGTGGCCATGCTGACTCGGTGAAGAGGTCTGAAAGTAACTTTTCCCAACTCTGTAACTCACATATATCCCAATCTTCCAATTTCTTATTTTTATAAGAGCGCTGCTGGATCAAGCCAAAACTCTATGTAATCTACTACCTTATTTCTCACAGAGTCCAACTAGAAGCCTATTAAAAACTAAAAGTAGGACATGAGCTCTGTTAACACCTTCTCTGATGTTTCTAATTATTGCCTTACAGTGGCATACTGCCTCCAATGTAGGACGCAACAAATACTGTGGCTATAGTAAATACTATGGCTAGAATTTACTATCACAGGTATGGATGTGTAATGTAAGAGTTACACACTCATAACTGATGCCTATATATGGTCCCTCTGTATTCTTGATGTTCCACTATTGCCATGATCATAAAAGTCTCCCAGTCCTGGTTTACTGGGCAGCAGCTGCTGCGAGCAATGGAGGTCTGTTCTATTGATTGCAGTGCAGTTTACCGGATGTCCCCACCTCCCTCCTGACAGCCATTTCTGGTGCAAGGAGGAGTTAGGACAGGGATCTTGCTTCTAATTGTCACACTGGAGATTATTGGAGGGAGGGAAGTGGAAACATCAGTATGCTGCATGCAGTTGACAGGAGAACAGTTTCCTTTGCTTACAGAGACTGCTCCCTGGCACAACAGGATGGGGAGACGGTTGGTTAAGAAGATGCTACTTAGTTAAGTAAGTAAACTTTAAGTATACTTAAATAAGTAGCTGATCCACAGTCTCATTCTGCATTTTTCCTATTGTCATTATATCATATCCATTCATCATGATTAGTAGCCATGGATAATTTTTCCCTGTGTTTTTTATCTTCTTCTGTTATGTTTTTATTTTCTTCCGTATCTAATAAAAAATAGAAGACTAAGTCTCTCCCAATGTCTTGCAGGGATTCTTCATAACCTTCTCCAGCAAACTTTCATCCCTTAATTTCATAGTGAACACATTTCCTAAAGGCAGAATATACAGAACACATTTCCATCTCTAGATTTCCCTTACTGAATATAACAGACACTGAACGAAATGACCAAGACCTTTTATCGAGGAGAGAGAGCATAACTTGACATAGAGTTACATGATAGTTGTGTTGCAAATACCCACCTCATTAGTGAATTGTGACATTCTGCAACTCAATGTACAACCATATGTGTTTGCACAACGTACATCTGCATGCACAATACAAACTGTGCATTGGCATTGTATACACAACTTTGTTTTTGCAACTCTGAACTGAATACAGATTTTCTGCATTAGGGGAAAATGTCCCAATGCATTCCATAAGGCAACTTATGCATAGGTAAGTCACTAACAAAGCAAGCATGGTGTAATGACTTGAGTGTTAGACTAGGACTCTGAGAGATCAGGCTCAGCCAAGAAGACATGCTAGGAGACCTGAGACAAATCATACTCTCTTAGCCTCAGAGGAAGGCAATAGCAAATCTTCTCTGAATAAATCTTGTCAAGAAAATCCCATGATCAGCTCACATCAGGGTCACTATAAATCAGAGATGACTTGAAGGCACACAAGAACTAAGTAAACAATGGGATTCTGACAGTGTTGGGGAATTTTCTTCATCACACAAGGAAAACTGACTGGCAGTTCACCTCCATTTGATTTCCATCTTGGTTAAAGAAGAATTTGAGGGCTTGTAAAACTTACCTGTCCTCCTTTGAAGCGAGCATGAACACACTACCAAAGCTGTTTTCTCAGCCTGGCTTAAGACCACCTCACTGGCATCTCTAATCAGGACTGCAGAGCTTAAAGAAGTTATGTTTGGACATTACAGCTTCCAAAATCAGCTGTCATGATGGCTGGGAGATTCTGGGAATTGTAGCCAACCTCCTCTACATTTCCCAACTGTGTATCAACCAAAGGGATGATTCATGTGAGAAAGAGGCTTTTCCCTGTTTTAGTTATCATTCTTTCCCCTGATTTCTATTATTATTGTTATAGACCATCAAAATAAATTACTGAATGAAACAATGATGGAGGTAATCAGTTTACCTCTTTGTTAGTCTTGAACCAGAAGAATTTTTCCTCATGACAATGAAATGCATTTATGGAAAGAAACACAAACAGAGCAGTTGCTATCTTCTTCCAATGTTACTATGGCCTTGGGGTTGGGAGTATTTACATGTTATAGAAAGAGACAAACCTCATTTGCCAAGCCCTGCATACCCAACAAGGAGGAGCAACCTAAGATGCTTCTCTGATGAGCACACATCCATTCAACAGGTACATCCATTGGCAAAAACATTTGCGCTGTTTCACCATGACTGTTTAAAGCAGGGTGGGAATTACATGGCTCCTTAGATGTTGTTGGACCATAGCTCCCAGCTTTATTCATAATTGGCAATAATAATAATAATAATAATAATAATAATAATAACAACAACAACAACAACAACAACAACTGTTTATTTATAATGCCCTTTACACCAAAGGGTGGAACAACGACATATACAATCAGGGACAAAGACATTAAAACAGAAAACCACAATAATACATGGCATGGAATCTCCAACACCCCACCAGTAGCTACCCATCTCAGTACCTTAAACACATCTCAATGACTTACAATGGAGAGTCAAAGAGGAAGGTCTTCAACCATTTACAAAAACAGGTGAGATCCTCCTCCAGCCAGAGGTCCAAAGGAAAACTGTTCCACAAATGCGGAGCCAGATCTTGAAAAGCTCTCAGCCTTGACAAAGCTGTATGTGTTGGTGGAACAGACAATAATCCTTTGCCTGCAGATCTCAAATTCCTGGATGGCATGTACCAAACAAGCCAAGCTGCAAGGTTCTGAGGGAGGTTAAAGCGCAAAGCTTTAAATACCAGGACCAAAAGTTTGAAACAAGCCTTGGCCCAAGCTGGTAGCCAGTGAAGGGATCTACAGGGAGAAGAAACAAGTGAATATTTTGGCAGATTTAAAACAATCCAGACAGCATTGTTCTGAATTATGTTGGCTAGGGCAGCTGAGTAGCATCTGGAAGAAAAGATTCCCACCCCTAACATAAGGTATAAGGCAGTTCAGATTTCTTTAGTGAATACCTCAAAATGGTTCTGCAAAACTGCCATCCAACCCTATTCCTATAAGAATCTTCAGGTGTTCTGCAAGCAGTACATATTTGATACTACAGTTGCTGAATAAGAAAAATGAAAATAGAAAATACAACATGCATACACTCATATGTGTGTTCATGTCTATGAGTTTATTGATAAGCAAGGACAAGTATTTTCCTAATTTGTAGCCTAGACTTTCCCAGATTTCCTATTATGTTTTTTTTAGTAAAACCAGCTTTTTAAAAACAGGCAGGGCAAGGATCAGTTCCCCACGAAATAGGAAAAATTTGCTTGCCCAGCCTGGTTTCAGAAAGTGATGATGAGGGATTTCGTTTTGGTCTCTCTCAGCATTCTATCTTATCCCTATTCTTTTTTAAATATTTGAAACCCCAAAGGATAATTCAAGGTTTAGAGTTCAGTTCTGTTTCTGTTTCTATTTGGTCTTATTGTGATAGACGATGGCTCTGAGGTTGAGGAAAACTGATTGTGCCAGTAACAGAACCAGTTTTTTGAAAACCAACTTGCAAACATTCCCAGCAGTTGAAGGACAAGCGGAGGCAGAGTTGCCCCAAACCACCTCCAGAGGGAGAAGGAACCAGCAGTGATTTAAAGAATTTGCCCCAGCCCAGCCCTAGTCACGAAGAAGACTATTTTCGTCCCACGCCAAGAAAAAAGTGGCCGCCCTCCAGAAGGGGCCGCCGGGGGAGGGGCGGGGCGCGGCAGCTTTTTAGGGCTGCCCCACCTCCTCCCTTGGCCTCTTTTTAGCAGGCGATGAGAGGGACGACACTGGCAGGCTCTCCATCCTGACCGCTTGTCGGAGTGAGGCCTGCTCCCGCGGGGCCCTGAGCGTTGGCAGCTGGCCTCTCCGTCTTTGTTCAAGCAGCGGGGGGGGACCGGCTGGCGCGGCGCTGCTGTGCTCCTTTAAGTCATTTTCGACGAAGGGGAGGGGTCGGGGGCCGCGGCGGCGGGGGTAGCAGAAGCGGCGGTTGCCTCAGCGGCCGCCCTGGTAAAAGGCGGGGGTGCGGGGTGACCTGCATCTGGGCCCGTCTTCCCCTTACTAGTCTTTTCCCTCAGATTTTTTTTTTGATTGCTTGTTTAGGGTTTGGGAGGTAGTTTGCAGGGAGGAGGCGGTTGCGCGGGGGGTAGGCCGCCCCCCCCCCCAACTAGTTAGCTCAAGGCCTCCCGGTTTGGGGGGGGGGCCCCCCTTTTTACAATTTTGGAGGCCCAGCCGCAAGAAGGCTTCTTTTTGGTTGCTTCTCTGACGCAACAGTTGGGTTGAGAGAGTGTGACTATTAGTAAGACTTTGCGCTGCACCCTCCTTCCCCCCCCCGGTGTCCCCGGGTAGTGGTAAGTGGCGGGTAGGGGGAGAGGGCCAGACAGTGGGCCCATATTAGGAATAAACAGTTATTATAAAAAAAAAATTTAGAAATTTTTATGCAAGGGGGAAGTTGTTGTGTCTGAATATGGCTTCCAAAGGCAACATCCAATGGGAAGCAGCCTGCAGGGAAGGCCAAAACAACCAAAGGGGCTGCGGGAGCGAAAGGGGCCACGCCAGCCAAGAGGCACAAGCCGGCTAAACCCGCGGCTGCCCCACTAGGGCTTCTTCCTCCTCGGAGGAAGAAGGGAGGGTATATACATTGGCCGTTATTAAAAGCTTAGACCAAGGGGAAAGGAATCTGCAGTGCTGGGAGGAGGTAGCATGAGCAGTTGGTTGTCATGCCAGGGGGCACTTTTAACCGGATTTGGATGACAGATGCCCTTGAGAAGAGACAATTGGGAAAAAAA
The DNA here is from genome assembly GCA_948472985.1 of Iguana delicatissima. Classification (NCBI taxonomy): domain Eukaryota; kingdom Metazoa; phylum Chordata; class Lepidosauria; order Squamata; family Iguanidae; genus Iguana; species Iguana delicatissima. The sequence continues at coordinate 382,236 of CAOKZL010000152.1, read as the reverse complement.
CAGCAGCCAATCGTTGTTGGAGGGGCAGAGTCAGGCTTTTTCATTGCAAAAAGTAGCGGGGCGGCCGGACCCTCAGGGAATTCAGCAGCAGCAGGAGAAGTACAGGGTGAGTATAATAGCCCGGGGGATAACGCTGTGCCTGCGTCTTGGCCTTGGAACCAAAGGAACCGCCAGGTAACACGGGAAGAGCCCTGCCTGCTAGCATTTCCGGGCCATTTGCTTCTTCCTCTCCAGCCTCACAGGGCGAGAAAATCGCCCTCCCAGCCACATTCAAGGGGGAGAAATTTCAGGTGACCCCAGGACTCGTTCAGGGTAGGGATTATGGGTCACAGGAGAAAGACAAGGACGCCAACCTTGGGCAAGTGGAAGAAGGACGGCTGGGGGTTCTGGACGAACACCTCGCTGTGGCCACTGTCGAGAAAATACTGAAGGGAGAATATGTTGATTTGTTCACCCTTTTATATCGTGAACGACAAAAAAGAAAAAGAGGATTTGGATGCGGGAGAGAAAAGAAAAATTGAAACATCGTAGGATTGAGAGGAACTGGTCTAATTGGTTTATAGGATACATGATTTACATGGATGTGATAATTAAGGCCCAGCCTTCCGGGGGGACTTATGCTAGTGTATTTGAATACCATTTATAGGGCCCATACAGAGTTTTCAGGGAATGGCTGGCTGCATTACGATGAGAAGTTTAGGCTGAGAGCAGCACGACAGCCAAGCCTACGCTGGACGAAATCATAACCGAACTATGGATGCAGACGCTGACCTCAGTGCGCCCCGTGTTCGGTGAGCGAGCCCAATCAGGGCACCTGGTGCAGTTTAGAAAGTCTCCCCCCCCCAAGGCCCAGGGATCTAAAAAACAGCAACAGCAGCCACAGCTGTGCTGGGACTATGGGACGCAGGGGTTTTGTGCCTGTCGCCCCCTGCAAATAAAGCACATATGGGGGATCTGCGGGGGCCCCACCCCGCTCGCTACTGCAATAAGGGGAGAGGGGGAGGAACGGGTTCAAGGAGGGAGCCAATAAACGGGGCCCGGGGAATCAACCAGCTGTTTACAAAGGGCCCCAGTCCAATTAAAGTGGAAAGGCTGCAGGCATGGCCCCAAAATTAAATCCGGACCAGCAGTAGCACAATACTTAAAGGGGGGATTTACTGAAGGTTTCAGGATCCCAGTAGGGGGCCCCTTTAAGTTTTTATGGCTAATAATCTTAGATCTGTGGTAGGTAATGAGCATGTAGTTAGAGAAAAAATTAGTAAAGAGGTTTCTGAGGGCAGGGTGTTGGGCCCCTTTATGGGGCCCCCCAACCCCCAATGTTAGGATTTCCCCACTAGGTATAGTCCCCAAAAAAGCCCCGGGTGAATTTCGGCTACCAATTTGTCTTACCCCAAAGGTGAATCCGTTAATATGCCATCCCGGCGGAGCTATGTTCAGTCAGGTATACTTCGTTTGATACAGCAGTGCGGGGAGTGTGCAGGCCCGGTATTGGCGCCAAGCTGGCTAAATCTGACATCAAGTAGCCTTTCGCCTGCACCCATTTCCCCCTGATTTCGAGCTACTAGGATTCGCCTTTGAGGGTAAATTCTATGTTGATCGCTCTCTCCCAATGGATTTCCGTGTCGTGTTCTGCCTTCGAAAAGTTTAGTACCTTCTTAGAATGGGCCATCAAAAGGAAATCTGGCCTTTCGGGCATTGTGCATTACTTAGACAATTTCTTATTTGTCGGACAGGCCGGCTCTGGGCAGTGTGCATTCTTGTTAGCGCAATTCACATCGCTCATGGGGAGCTGGGTGTGCCATTGGCACATGAGAAAACTGAAGGTCCTTCAAGCAGCTCACATTTTTAGGCATCGAGTTGGATACAGTGAACCAGACATGTAAATTGCCACTTTCCAAGATTCAAATTTAGATCAAGGGTGTCATAATTTCTAGGCAGGGGCAAGGCGCCCCTTTGGGAGCTTCAGGAGATCCTGGGACACCTTTTTTCACGTGCAGGGTGGTGGCACCTGGCAGGGCATTTCTTACACCTGTGTGATACCACCAAGGGCGCCACCAAACCGCATCACAGGATTAGGGTCACAAGGGAGATGAAATTGGACCTGAGGATGGGAGGAGTTCCTGGCAGGCTTTAATGGGGTCTCCTTTTGGCGGGACGAAATCAAGGTTAGGGACGATTACAGATATCATCGGATGCCCGAGGATCCGTGGGTTTTGGAGTCTTTTTTTAGGGGGAGGTGGTGTGCACAGAGATGGCCTGAGAGCTGGGTGGAAGCGGGCATCACAGCTGACCTTACATTTTTGGAATTCTTTCCATATTGGTGGCAGTGCACATCTGGGCGCGGGAGTTGGCAAACGCCTCAGTCCACTTTTGGTGTGACAATCAATCTACTGTCAGGGTGATTAACTCCCCTCTTCCAATCACAACGCGTTATGTGCCTGGTTCGGGCTTTTACACTTCAATGTCTCCGCTTTAACATAGTCTTTACAGCTGTACATGTGGCAGCCGTGGAAATTTCCGGCCCACCTCTCCCCGTATGCAGATGGGGTCGTTTCAGGGAACTTGCGCCAGAACCTGCAGTTCGTCCAGAGCTGATGCCCTCCCACCTGTGGAAGCTTGGCGGGGGGAGGTAACACAGATGATTGGGGATGTCAATTGCACCGAGCACCAGAAAGAGTTATAATAGAGCTCTTAGGGAGTTTAACAGTTTTCGGGGATCCAAGGGATTATCTGACACTTGGCCACTCCCGGTGGACCATGTTTTGCAGTTTTGTGTGGCCCTCAAGCAAGCAAACTTATCTCCACAATCCATTAGATCTCGCATTTTACACCCTTTTTTCCAAGGCGAGAGGGGTTCCCCCATTTTAACCGGTGATTTTTTGGATACGAAATTTGGTAAAGGGATGGCACTGGTCGAAAAGGGGGCAGATCAGAGCAAAAAACTTCCCCAGACATCTTGAGAAAGGGCCCGAGTGGTGCTTGGAGGGTTTTGTGTGCTTCGGCATAAAGAGGCTCTCTGTTTCACTGGCGGCTCTCACAGCATTCTTTGGGGCATTAAGGGTGAGCGAGCTGGTTGTTCCGAGTAAAGGGGACAGGTTGGGAGGGCCCCCGGAGTTTCGTGACCCGACGCCCCGGGGAGCGGGGGGTTTCGCTGCAATTAGGAATAAACAACCAGGGCCCAAAGGGGGAAAGTGATAACACAGGAATGTTCTATACGTTGTGCCCTGTCAGGGCACTAAAGCTTTTAAAGGGCCCGCTGGGGACCCATGAGGGGCCACTGTTTTGTCATGCTGATGCGGTTCGCTACCAGGTATCAGTTTGGGCCTACAAAGAAGCCTTATCCCATCTGGGTTTGCACGGAGTTAATTTTGGCATGCATTCTTTTCGTATTGGTGCAGCCTCTACTGCAGCATTGATGGGCATGAAGGCCGAGGACATCCGGAGGATGGGGAGATGGAAGTCCCGGCATACCAGCGGTATGTGAGGCCCATCACCTGCCCTAATGTTTCTGGTTCTTTTCAGAGCGATCTGCTTCAAGGAGGAAGCGAGTGCTGATTTGTGGTCACAGTTTCGTCTTTTGGGCTGAGCGGCGAGCTCGAGATTGCCAATTAGGGCTGAATTTGGGATAGGGCGAGCAAACCTCGATTCAATGGTTTGGCAAAAAGAAGCCTTTGCTGGCACGGTTTATTACTTGAGCTGTTTAAGGAGGGCTGTTTGCCTCCGCCTGACGTGTTTTGGGCATTCACCTTGGGGGAAGACTTTGGACTTTTGAAAGGAAAGGCACTGATTATACAAGCCATTCATGATATGCGACATATTCAACACACATGGCCTCGCACCTGCATTGCTTGGTCGGCTCTGATTAAAAAAGGGTATGGCGTGGGGGAGGTGACCCATGGCCTTTAGAGTTTGCACGTAGACGAGTGAACAAAGAAATTTACAAGGCTATGAAACAGGGCTTGGGTTATTTTTTTTCCCCCATGACATCGGGTTTTGAAAAAGTTGTATAGACATGACAGGGTCCACTTGTCACCTGCAGGTAATGATATCTTTCTGCCGGATTTGCAGGTGGGAGAAGCCATCCTGGAGGTGGGTTGCGGGGATAAGGACTAGCAGACTCTTGACCTTATCCATGGCCGGTGGGGGTCAATGGTGTCGGTGAGTACCTATGGGACCATTTGGTGTAGGATAAACGCTATCCTTGAGGAGGGCTCAGGACTGGCCCTCACTGGCGTGAGCCCGGGGGGGGGCAGTTCGGGGGGTCACCTCCCAGACAGGGGCCGGCCAAGGTCTTAACGCAGCTTCAGCGGTTGGCTTTGGGGGCCCGGATCTGATACGGACTATGGAAGATGGTCGGGGGGGTACTCTTGCCATAGTTCACACAGGCCTTGACCCCCCCCTCTTAGGTCAAAATTCAAGTTCAAGTTCACCTCATAATTATGTTAATTAGGCATATTAATAAATTGCCCTAGTTAACCCAAGCCCTGTGTGTGGTCTCTTCATTTCGCTGGTTGGGTGGGAATGGGCAGCTCAAGGAAAGCTGCGTTGGCTAGATTAAGAAGATTAAAAAGTAACACTGTTCTCTGTGGCTATTTAGGTCTGCCAGCGTGGCTTCCTCTTTGCTTGTAGCAAATTACTTGCAAACCTCAGGGCCCTTGTGTTCTGGCTCCCTTGACCCCACTGGACGGACCTCTGCTTTTTAGACTGTTGGACTGGACTTCGACCTGGCTCAGCTCTGCGGTTTCCTTAAGAGTTGTCGCACCGGACATTCCTCGCTACTTCCTCCTCCTCCTCGCAGCAAGTATTCTCGCCTCCCCCCCTTGCTGACAGTGAGGCACAGGCAGGAAGTTGGACTCTGACATTGATGAGGCAGTAGAAATACTTAATTAGTGCCTGAACATGCTGATAGACTAGGGGAAGGCAAATAAACTGATAAGATGGAAATACACCTACGTTTCTGACTTTACGGAACCAGAAAGAGACCATTTTTTTAATTGCTTCAGGTTTTTCAACTTCCTGTAAATTTTATTACTTAGTATTGTCCTTCCTTTTGGCTGGATATTTTAAGGATCTGTACAGTAATTTTAAAATCTCTCTCTCTCTTATATATATATAATCTTTTTAAAAAGTGATTTGTTACGATTTTCACCCTTGGCTGTGTTTAACTGACTTCTTTGGTTTTATTCTGTTTTATGGTTTATTTTATTATTTCATTGCCCTGAGAAATTTGGCTATAGAGCAGTTTGTAAATTGAATTAATAGATGAACAAATTACAATATGGAATCTCCTCTTCTTGCGGACTTAGAATTCTGCCTGGCAATTATTTTATTTTATTTTATTTTATTTTATTTTATTTTATTTTTTTTTATTTATTTATTTTTTAGGATTACAGCTCCCAGACACACTGACCCAGTGTGACCATGCTGACTTGAGAAGTCTGGGAGTTATAGTCCAGAAAAGGTAACTTTCCCAAGTGCTGACTAGAATAAAAACCATCAAACAATAGAAAGTATACCATCCTTATAGATACATTATTTACTTAAAGACTTCTGACTTATTTTCTGCCAGGGAAGGACACAAATTGTTCATATGCTGCAGTGCTGCTGAGGAGATATAGAAGTTTCCTCCAAACATAGGTGAGGTGAGGCAGAGGAGAACCCTGGGTTGGCCCTAGACTTCATCTGACCCTAAGATTGTGTTACTCAGGGAATCAAAATGTTGGCAATGTCTGCTGGAAAAACCTCTGCAACATCATTCATCACACCCTTTAACTGCAAACTCTGTGGTCAAGTAAGTGCCAACAAAATTGTAGCCAAAATAGGACCTCTGGAAAACAAGAGGGAGGTATCCTCGTACTCAGGGAAACTCCAAGGTTTGCAGAAGTGCACAGCAAATATATTTTCATACACTCTAATTGGGAAGAGGAAAGAAAAAAAAGAGACTGATGAAGATGGAACATGCTCAATGCTGAGCACTAGCTAGAAAAGTAGAAAGAAAGTAGGACCAGGCTAGCCAGAGTAGAACTTGATCAGTTTATACTCTGGATTCCTGGAGAAGAGCATGACAGCTGGCCCAGAAACTGGAAAAGCAGCATTCATGAGAGAAGATGAAGATATATTGCAACATTTTGGCTAGAATCCTGTTGCACATTCTGAAAGTTCCCCTCTCTGTGTTGGCCCTGCAGTTTCAACCTTTGGGCCCCTGTCATTCACCAGGCTCTTTTACACTCAAGATCCCTCCCTGGATTGGGTACTTGGGCCTCAAGGTGATCTCTACGTGGACCAGTGGATGTGTTGTCCTGTGGATTCACTGTGGTAAGTGTGACCAGACCCTCCATCAAAACATAACAGGAACAGCCAGGCATAACAGAAGAAGGAGAAGAAGGAGAAGAAGAAGAGGCAGCAGCGAAGGAGGAGGAGGAGCAGCAGCAGCAGCAACAAAGAAACAAGCAAAATGTAATGTCGAAAGCTTTCACAGCCAGAATCCATAGGTTGTTGTGAGTTTTCTGGGTTTTGAGGCTGTGTTTTATTAGTATTTTCTCCTTACAAGAAAATACTAATAGAACACAGCCTCAAAACTCAGAAAACCCACAAGAACCTAAACAAGCAAAAGTTTATGAAGACACATTTAGATCCTACGTTAACTCTTGAATTATTTGATCCTTCACAGTTCCCCAAAATCTTGTTCAGGTCTTCCTCTTGGCTGACTGTCCTATTTCTATTACATATTTTCCTGTCTCTATGTCATCTTTTCCTCATCTCTATACTATCTTTCCCCTATCTGCTTTTGTCAAAGACAAGCCTCTGTTTTGTATCCTTTTCCCTCCTTTCACAGCATTTCCTGAGCTGTGATTGGCTGGCTCCAAACAAGCTTGCACAGCTCTTCCCTTCACAGAGACACACCCCAAATACTTGGGGGGCAGCATTGTGCTGATGGCTATCCAGTACCTCCTTGCACCATGCCTTTGCCCTAGCTGTTCAGTGGCAGCCAGACAGCACCCAAGCATAGCTCTGGCCTCTCAGCCGCTGACTGATTTACATGCTGCCTGGAGATCCAGTCCTGCTCTTTCTTCCCAACCTGCACAGCAGCAGTCAGATGACACCTAGGCACACACATACTCCATGGCCGATCAGCTGTGCCGGAGAGCTGTTCAGCTGCTGCTGCATAGCTGGGAATGAAGGCCTCCCCACTAGGCAACCATTGTAAAGTACGATGGCAGAGCATCACACCCCACCAGCAGTCCAGCAGGATCTTGGCCTAAGTTCCAGAGTTTTACACATATAGAAAAGCCAGGATTATGCTCTGCTGTCTTGTGCTCCACACACAAATGCCTACTCAAGAAGGCATAAAATCAGACAGGTTTAATTTTGTAACCTTGTTAGCTGCCTTTGGAGAGCAATGCACCTTTATCATATTAAAACCATTTTCAATCAATCAGTTCCATTTCTGTATTGATAATTTGTGGTGAGGGCCACAAGAATAAGAGGACAACTTCTTCAGAGGGTATCTCGGGCTCTGCTGTGTGAATTTGGCTTCTGCCACAGACTCACTATTATCAATGAATTCCCCCCTACACACCTCTCTCTCTTAGCTCAAAGAGCTCACCTAAATTCCCTTTTCCTGCTCCAAGAGCTGTGGTGCAGCTGTTATCATCAAACAGAGCTAAAGTGCTGAGGACACCTTGTGGCTGCTAGAAACAAGTTCTTGATTTTTTAATGACCCCAAGGACTGGTGCATGTAGAGGAAACTGCATGGTATTCTCTCTAAAGATGGATGGATCTGTCAGATTCAAGTAGAGCTTAGAAATGCTACTTTATTGGATTACAGTTTGCAGAATCACCCAGCTAGCATGATGACTAGAAGATTCTGAGAGCTGTGGTCCAAAACCAGAATTTTAGGTGCCTTTATGTTTTGTTTTTCAAACCTTAGGCTCTTTTTTGTGAGGTTTATGATGACATTTGTGGATTTTAGAAAGTTTTTCCCAAGAAATGGACTGTTCTTACACATCCTTCACCTCACAAGGTCTCACCCTTAGCCATCATGGGAGCTGTAGTGCAGGAATGGGAATGTTCTTGAACTGCAGTTTCTGTCATTCATCACTATTGGCTATGCTGGCTATAGCTGATGGGATTTCCAATCACATCTGGAAGACCAAATCTTCCTTTTCCCTGCTATAATGTCAGGATACCCTAGAAACTGGATCCCCTGGAATCTCATAGGTACCCTATAATTAGAAAAGTTGAGTTTTTTGCTTTTGTCTTTTTATTCTATGCATATGAATATGTCTCCTTCTATATAGTGTAGAACCTAACAAAATATTCCCTTGAACTACCTGCAGGTTGGATTCACCAAAGTATCTCCAGTATCTCTCTATACCTCATTCTCAAAAAAAAAAAAAAAAAAAACATTTTCAAGCTCCTATTGGCTTAGGATAGGCTGCAGAGAATTGGAGTAGGAAGGAATGTGGTCTTGCATGAGTGGAAGCATCCTTTGGATCCAGTCCAATTCTATCAAAGAAACAAGACGCTTCAAATCCACTTGACTTTAGCAAAAGTCACCTGCTGATTAAGTCACCAGGAGTAGCCTTGGCTTCCAGTAGACTCGTACTGAAGACAATATGGAAATAGCAAACATGTCTTTGCAAGTACAGGATGGATAGCCAGCAAAAAGAAGGCCTATTCTTCCACATCTTCCTTCCAACCTAGAATATGTGTTGGGAAAATACTCTTTGTTGATAATACCATATAAGGGCAAAAATAAACTTTGCCAGGTGAGCAATACTTGTGGTATCCAAGCCCTACCACTTTACCAAAATTTACGAAAGGGATAAATTTTATCAGAGCTTGGATATGGCAATGCTAGCTGATAGATTCTGGGAGCTGTGGTTCCAAAAGGCCTCTGTTTCACCACCCCCGAAAAAATTGTTTATTCCATACAGCAGTCACTGGATCTATCACGTTCTTTATTCAACTTATCATAATGCTGTGCAAACCAGTTCCCTGGGATGTGAATAAACAGGTAGTCAGTGGCAGAAATTTCTTTTTTTATATATATATATAATCAAGATGTTTTATTGATCTCACTGTAACAGCAACCATTGGCGAGAGTGTTTCCCCAAAACACCTGTTTGAGAAATTTCAAATTAACCTTAGCTCTTTCTAAAGACAATAATAAGGTTACATGCATTTTTAATTTTCAGTGATTAGACAGTTTTCATGAAGATGTACTTATCACAAACTTTTGAGGCTAAGTAGAGTTTCCAAAGTCCAAAGCAGTAAAGCTTTCAACAACAGTTGCTGGAGTTGAGGAACAAGGGAGGCTACCACCATCAAGTCCTGCTTACACAATCAGTGGACACATGCCAAATGCTAGACTTGATGGAGCTTGGTGTGATGCTGCAAGGCACTTCCTACATTTCTTTCACCACCAAAGAACTTTAGGAGGGAATCCCCACTATCAAGAAGCTCAGTACCATCACTGCTGGCCTCAACAGAGATAACGGGGTTTTACCACACTACAATACTAATTATCTATCCAATGCTAAGTATTTTTTGTTGTTACCAAAACTGCTTAACAAAAGTTACCTTTAATAAGGTATGTATATTTAAGCTTTAATGTGTTTATATTCCAGCCTGTATTATTTGCATTTAATTTTGATTCTCATTGCTGCTAATAGTTTCTCTCTCCACAGCCTAACGTACTGTAATAAGAATTTGTTGTGTACAATACGGATGTGTATATGTGCTTTCAAGTTGCCTTTTGAGTTATCATAACTTCCTTGAATTTCATAGGGTTTGCTTAGGCAGGGTATACTCAAAGATGGTTTTGCAGTTCCTTCCTAGCCTACAACACCTGTATTCATTGGCAGTCTCCCATCTAAGTACTAACCAGGGCTGACCCTGCTTAGCTTCCAAGATCAGAATGGTTCTGGTGCCTTTAGGGTATTTCCTTCCTCTGTAAGGAAAACCTCCTTGAAAACTTGCACTTCTGTAGAACGCTATGGCAGAGTCCTAGAATGGGCATGGAAGAGTAATTTTGCATTTGGCATAGACAACGCTATATGGAACTCCGCTTTGGCATTTCAGTAGAAAGCATGAGATCATAGCTTTCCTCTGGGAAGTTTCATGGGAGTGTCCTGCTGCAATCTCCATTTTTGTTGTTTCTAGAAGGAATTCTTTGCAATGGATGGGCTAGGACTGGGGTGAGGGCTCCCTGTAAGACATTGCATTGGCTCCCTGTAAGACTATGGGGCGTTGCACCCCCACTAAACACACCACCACACCTCCTTAGCATGTCTTTTGAAATATTTTTCAAAAACATCTGCTCCAAAAACATATAATTGGGGTGGGCAGGAAGCAATTTTGCTTCTCCCCCATCCTCACTCAGCCAGGTATTTTAGGTCCAGGAGACACCTTTATAGAATCATAGAATCATAGAGTTGGAAGAGACCCCAGGAGCCATCGAGTCCAACCCCCTGCTATGCAGGAACACCTATCAAAGCATTCCCAACAGATGGCCATCCAGCCTCTGCTTAAAAACCTCCAAAGAAGGAGGCTCAACCACACTCCAAGGCAGCATATTCCACTGCCGGATGAGAACCCAGCTTCTGGTTTATTTTTTGGTTGGTTAAAGACCTCTTCTGAATCTGAAACTAGTGAGGCAGGTTTAAGTAAATAAAAATTTAAATTTAAAAAATTAACAGGCAATATGCAGCCCAGAGATCCCTGCTTTTTTTTAATAAACCAATACCCTGAAGCTGCCCCACTTTGGCAGGGAGAGTCCCAATTAATCATCTCTCATACCACTATTTCAGCAGCTTTTAAAATGTACTAACGTTTCTCCTCCTGCCACTTTCTCCCTTTGTCTTCAATTTACTTCAGTTGCTACACATGGAGTTCAGAGTGCAAAAGTAGTTTGCACTCAATTTAGCAAGGGAAAGAGGAGAAAAGGGAAGGGAATCTTGTCCTTCCTAGTCGGTTCAGGCAACAGCAAATTGCTGCAGTCTCTCCTGGGTTGTCTGTTCTTTCCCATTCATAATTTTTGCCGTCATAACCACATTCTGATGTTACTTGACCACGTATGTCCCCATTTTCATCTGTGAAATGTTGGACCATATGTGAGCCCCTGCTTTTGTCCATACCTTTGGCCTGTTCCTGGGAAGAAGACGTGTGTAGATGTGCCCAGGAGACATGAGTGCTCTACTTGGCTTGTGCACCCACTTTGGTAAAGCAGCAGGTCTTCCTTTGTCATTTATCTCCATCAGACACCAATAAATCTTCCTCTTGACCATCCTTTAATTTGTTTCCAGTCCCCAAATCCAGTTAACACTTTAGGGTAAGATTCTATTACACTGGTCTTTAAAATGCACAAATCGCTTTTAGGCATTCAGTATGTTGCTGCCAGAGTGTTAACTGGGGCTGATTACAGGGAGCATACAATTCTCTTGCTGCAATATTTTCACTATCTGCTCATCTGTTTCTAGACACACTTCAAGGTGCTGGTTATGATCTATGCGACTTGGGTCCAGATTTTGTGAAGGGCCATATTTTCCCATATGAACCTGAACTCTGAGATCTTTAGGAGAGCCCCTTCTCTTAGTTCCAACACTTTCAGAGGCTTGTTTGGTGAAGACAGGAAAGAAGGCTTTCTTGGTAACTGCAGCAGGCTCTGAAACTCCTCACAAAGCGGCTAAGCTGGTCTCTTCCTGTTATCCTTTGGCCGGAGGCAACAACTTTTATATTCACAGAGGCCTTTATTAGTTAGCTATATGCAGCATAAGAAGCTTTTAATCTCTGCGGCTGCTTGATTCTCCCCCCTCCGCCGCCATTAATTTATTTTCAATTGCTTTTCAAGAGTTGTACTACAATTTTGATTAATCTGTTTATGTTTTAACTCCATCTGTTGTATGAATTTTATTGTTAGCCACCTTGAGGCAGATAGTCATATAGATGGGGCAGACAATGGATTCCAAAAACCATGACAGAGTCTCTAGGCGCATAGGAGACTTAGAGCAGCTCCACCATCTGAAAGCAATTGATGAATTTTCCTAGGACATTTCTGCACTAGCCTATTATAGCTCTATTATTCCACTTTCCACATCCTATGGAATTCTGGGGTTTGCAGTTTAGGGAGGGGCCTTTGAGGCCCCTCCCTAAACTGCAAACCGCAGGATTCCATAGGATGTGGAAAGTGGAATAGTAGCACTATAACAGGCTAGTGCAGAAATGGCCCTAGAAGACCACTTGCTAAGTAGTTCCAGCAGCCAGTCAGGCTGTACTTGCTCACAACCTCAGCGGCTGAAATCCTGTTGGTATCATACGTATGTCAAAGTTCCCTTACACACAATGGAAATGTGTAAGCAGAGTTTCATGAGTTTAACCATCTCACGGGGGCCAAGATTACACTGTGAATATCAACTACAGTGGAACCATCAAAACAGTGAGATCTACCTGCATGTTGACTCACCATTCAACAGCTGAGTTAATAGCTCAGTTGTAGTTGGGCCTAACCAACAGGATTCCAGCCAGTTGGCTGCTCAGTGGCACATAACTATTAATCAGTGCCTTTGATGTATAAAGTTATTCACTAGGATTGCAGAAAAAGCAATCAAGGAGCAGGTAGGGACCTTCCCACAGGTGTTGTCCCAATGAAAAATTCTACCCAAGCAGATATTATTCCTAAACTAGGAGACCTCCTATTGGTCTTTAAAGGCAAAGGAGAAGAGGAATCCTGACCTGTAACAAAGTCAGAAGGCAATACAAGAAACAGAAAATCTGTTCCACAAGTTCCACAGATACCACAAGTAATAATCAGAGTTTGGAAAGACTACACTTTTGAACTACAGTTCAGAGAAACTGCCAGCTGGGGGATTTCTTCAGAAGAGGTCCTTTCCTCCATCCCACCACCTGTTGGTGAGGACATGGGGCAGGAGCTTCCTGGAGGCTGCTCCCCGATTCTGGAAAGGCCAAACTGGTGCCTTCCATGGTGGCCCTTCCTCAGCAGGCAAAGACTTTTCTGTTTCAACAGGCCTTTGAAAACTAACTACTCATTGGGAAGGGGGCTTGTAATAATGTGCAATATTGTCTGCATTTCTTTTTCTTTCGAGGGTATGTTTTTAGATTGCTTTTCATTCAATTTATAGTTTAATTATATGTTAACTTTTATACATTTTTAATGATGTGGGCTCTTATCTGTACCTGTTCATTGTAAGCTGCCTTAAGTGGGGAAAAGTGGGGGGGTCTAATTAATTTTACAAGCTCTTCTAATAAATCCCTGCAAGTTGAAGATGTAGTGAGAACCCACTCCTCAGTTACAGATCACCACGCCTTTAAAAACACATACAACAGTGCAGAAGGAACAATGTTTTATAGATGGAATGGAAAGCTCCCTAAAAACCCATAAGAGAAAATCTTCTGTGATCATTTTAAATATTTCCATCCCAGTGTCCTTTCCTTCTTGTTCCATTCCCAGAAGAGCTCACAGGGGAACATTTCAGCTGGAGTCATTGCCCGTAAATGTGCTGTCGGATAGAAGATGACGCAGCACTTATTTCCACCACAACATCCTGGGAGAGCTCTCTTTCCCTGGCAGCCACCACAGATCCTTTGGAAGGGGAAAGGGGTGTCAGTTCACTGTCCCTCTCTCCTTAGCCATCAGCAGAGTCCAGGGCTATCCAGTACTGAGGGGTGTGCACCTCCCTCTAACAATGAGAATCGAGCTCTGTCAACATCAGGAGCCCAGTTCCAGTGGTGGGGAAGGGCTGATGACTTGGACACTTTCTCTGGGGTAAGTCTTCATCTGGACAGACAAGCTGGTGGAATCTCTGAAAGGCAAAGTGAAGGGCAGGAAGTGAAGAGAGATGGAAGAACTTTTTGCAACTCAGAAATAATAATAATAATAGTGTTGCCCTGTATCAGAAAATTCAAGTTCTGAGACAGGTTTAACCCTAAGACATTTCACTGCCTAAGATAACAAGCAAGATGCACCCTATTCCATGCACAGAAGCCAAGTAGACTGGCACCTCACTTGGCATACTGTGTCCCGTTCTGAACACCACAGTTCAAGAAGGATATTGACAAGCTGGAACATGTCCAGAGGAGGGCCACCAAAGTGGTGAAGAGTCTGGAAACCATTACCTATGAGGAGTGGCTTAGGGAGCCAGATACGTTTAGCCTGACAAAAAGAAGTTGAGAGGTGGCCTGATAGCCACGTTTAAATATTTGAAGGGATGTCCTGTTGAAGACGGAGCAAGCTTGTTTTCTGCTGCTCCCAAGACTAGAACACAGAGCAATGGATTCAAACCACAGGAAAAGAGATTCCACCTGAACCTCATGAAGAACTTCCTGATGGTAAGAGTTGTTCGACGGTGGAATATGCTGCCTAAGAGTGTGGTGGAGTCACCTTCTTTGGAGGTTTTTAAGCAGCGGCTGAATGGCCATTTGCTAGGGGTTCTTGGAGTGTGTGTTCCTGCATGGCAGAGGATTGGTCTCTTCCAACTCTGTGATTCTATGATTCTGTGAATCTTTCTTCAAGGCTGCTGTTGGGAAACATCCACTACCATACTTGGAGGTAGCAGGATAGGCTGGAGTTTTCAGAGTAAGCAGCATAGGGCACATCATTCCTCAGAGGCTTTGCTGCCATCTGCCAGCATCTGCCTTTTAAGATGACTACCTTATTCTACCTTTTACTGCAGGGCTGGCCCTGTTTTGAAATCCAGTACCTCTTTCCTCCCTCCCTCCAGCTCTGTTTACCTACTGTAGCTATCAGCTGGCACCCTGTTCAGTAATTATAAGGTGGACTTAATGATATCATAACTGCTGGGGATTTGCATTTACAGTTGTGAATAACTAAATGTGGCCCCAAAAGCCTTATTTCACAATCCGGCAACACCCCAATCAAACTGTTTCTGAAGCAGTGGCAATTGGGGCAATGGGAAATGAAATCTGTGGCATGCTCTCAGTTGTAGGGTACCTTGTGAGAGGTGATTTTGGCAGGACCTTAAAGGGTCTCTCCAGCTGTCTGTTTTCAAGGCACCCCATGATGAGTGTGTTGTGGACATCATTTCCCAGCACTCCAGTCTCCAGGCACTTCATGCAACTGATGAATTAGACTTGAGTCTATGAAAGCTTATGCTACCAACTTCTTTCTCCCAGTCTCAAAGGTGCTACAAGATCCCTTTGCAGACTGATCCAGCCAAACATAACTATGACTTTCAATTCTATCAGCTTGTCTACAAGGTCTTCTTCATAAGTCCAGAAGCCAAAGCTTTGATGCCACATGAACAGTCCCAAAAAGCTGTGCTTAGAGCAACCAACCAGTGAAATAAAAAATATATTCGGAGTACCACCAAGACAGGCAATGGCACTCCACTTGGACAATGGTGGGCATTCCTACCCCTGTGTGTCACATCACACAAAGTTACTCCTCAGAATAAGATATTCACCTGTTTTGGAGTGTGGGGTGGTTTTTTTTTTAAGGAATTGTAATTAGTAGTCTTAAAATGCACTGATCTGGGGCAAATTAAACTTGAATAAAACCTCTGAAGCTTCCTCCCTTCTGTGAAACTTGAAATAGTGCTCCTGAATGCTATGAAGGAGCCAACCAAGTTTAATTATAACATTAAAGGAAAAACTATATACACCAGATTTGAAAATAGCTCTGAGTAATACAGTCCTTGTAATCCTGGGGAACAAATTTAAAATGTCTTGCATGAAAATATATGAAGCATTTCATCTGGAAGTCAAGGAGCAGAGGAGAAAGAAAAGTGAGAAGCACAGGGGCACTGCAAAGTCAATTTCTCAAGTGGTGACATTTTAAAAGTGTCATACAGTCAATAATAGGCACACAGGAAGGCAGTTTGGTCCGTGTAGCCCTCAAGGCAACACAAATCCAATCAAGCCACTAGGTTGCTGCTAGTAACAGAGTGATCCTTGGTAAATTAGTGTGAGGCCCCTGTTAATTAACTTGTAGCACTACAAGCCCAGCTGAGGAGGCCTCCCTGTCTATATATTGGCAGCTGGCTGGCAAACTTCCCCTCACCCAAGTAGCTTCTTTGCATCCCAAGACCTCTGCTGAGTAAAAGACACCTCACCTCTCTCAAAGGTCCTTTAATGGTGGAAAGTTTATAGACAATCCAGAGTGGGATGCAGATCATAGATGAGAGAGCCAACAGCCAGCCCAGAGTGTCTCCCCACCACGGGTAAATATATTTCTTGTTGTAGGTCAGTGGGGTGTATTTAATCAGAGAAAAAAGAAATGTTGCCTGTAATAGTAAAGAGGAAGGGTTAGACAAGATCAGTGTCCTGTTATAGATACCTATTTCAGCCTGAAGAGATTCTTCCACTCATGATTTTTGCAAATGAAGCACAATATATTATAGAAATAATCAGACACATCAGAGGTCCATGACTAGATCTCTTAAGGATTGTAACTTTTTTTTCCTTACATATATTTAACTACAGGATACAGAACTTGGAGTGTGTGGAGGGGGGTCAGGGCTATGGCATGAGGGGCATGGCCACTGTGCATGGGTGCACGGCCAGGGTGTGCAGGGGCATGGTTATGGACAGGGATGCCCCAAAAACATTGCCGCCCGGGGCAAATCGCCCCACCGCCCCCACGTCCCTATGCGACTGGCGATACGGCACAGGGGATCACAAACTACAGTGCAATACCATCTATTTTGTTCATTCATTTATTCATAGATAGCTAGGCAGGCACACTAGGCCTAAAATGTTGACTAACATTAGCAAGGAGCTCCTTAAAGCTTAGGGTCTCTTTCCCCCCTAAGACAACTCTTCCCCAACCATGAGCCCTCCAGATGAGATGGGCTATTTAATCCTTATCCTCCAACAATCCCAGTTTGACAAGGACAGTTCCGCTTAATCCTCTGCCATCCCGTTTTCTCAGCTGCCTCAAAGGCCCCTCCCTAAACTGCAAACCCCAGGATTCCATAGAGTCTAGTGCAGAAATGGCCTCACTTTCCTTCTTCATCCTTGGCTTACTTTGGTAGCTACAAAGAGAGTTCAAAGTGCAGAAGCACTTTCAACTCAGATAACTCAGCAGGAGGGAGAGGAAGAACAGATTCTTGTCCTCCTCAGTAGGGTCATTAGCGGTTCCCCCTGCTTTTTTTCAACTTAGTACTTAACTCCAAGGCCTCTCTTTTTTCTGTGTCCTTCATTAATAACTTTTGCTCTCTCCTTGTGTGGTCATACCCTTTTGCCCACACTCAGATGTTGCTCAGCCACACTTGTCTCAAGTTTCATTTATAAAATGTTGGAAGTAGCAACCTTTACATGTTTAATTAACTGGCTACTTAGTTTGCATGTCTATTGTAGGCATAGTGGGGACCGTCTAGAGTAAACTTCCTGTTGGTTGGTCAACACCCACTTCCCCTTGCATGTTCTCTTCCTCTTCCCCTTTTGTTCTTCTCCTTCTCTGCAAGCATGTGGTCTGATCCTCTAGCAAGCATGCTTCCCTGTAAGCATGTGAGTGCTTAATTTCATCTTACTTTCTTCAAGAATTGAACCTGTGTAGACTATGCACAAGACTTTGTGAGTAAACTTTTAATATTTTTAACCAAACTGTTTGTGTTTACTTGAGCTACATTAAGCGTGTCTGGGTTGGAGATGAGGAAATGGGACTGGTGATTTGTTCAGCTTCTGTCTGTGCATTACAGAATAATCTGCTGATTGGGAGACTTATTACTAAAAATCTCTCAGTTCCCCAACAGAATGGTACGTTAATCCCATTATCTCCTACCAACACAGCAGTGGAAAAGTTGAGCAGGCTGCCCTAAAAATGTACTTCTTGAGCCTATCAGAAAAGGACAGTTTATTGTTGTGTGCCTTCAAGTTGTTTCTGACTTGATTTTCTGGGGCTGAGAGTATGTGATGCACTCAAGGACAGGCCACTTCTTTACTTACAAATCATCTGGGCCTACTGCCTACTTGCCAACTTTGTCTTAAACTTCCAGACAAAGATATTTCACTCACCAGGCAGACAGCTGGTGTGATGAATAGCCAACAGTACTTGATAAGAGGCCACGGCCGATAACCAATCATGTCTTCAATGTTATCATAAAAACGGTCAGCACCTGTGAAAGGTGGAGAAAGTAAGAAATGAAGGGGAAGGGGGAGAGGCCAAATAGCCTGCTAAAAAAACATGAAGAGAAGGAGAAAAAGACAGTGGAGCAGATTTAGGGAACAGAAGAAGCACAGAAAGAACTGAGCAAGGAAAATGCCTCAAGGCAGCCATCAGCCATTTCTCTTGGCAATGGGACAATGAAGGGCAGATTAGCGGAGTGACCAAATAGATTCTTTCCTACTTCTTTGTTGTTTGTTTGCTTGCTTACTAACTTATAACAGGCCCCAAAGCCTCTTAGCACTAGCACACAGTGTTCTCTGCCTTCTTGAAACCAAATACAAAGAGGGCTCCTGAAATTAAAACTTAAGCAGCAGACTGCTTGAAAGTCAGCCATCCCAGGCCAAATTTCATCCACAGGAATGATTCGGTGATATTTTTCCAAGCTACTGCTATTGGTGGAATTGGAGAATCACCATGCCTGCTTCCCCAGATATAGTTCCAGACTCCTGCTCTAATGCCTGTTTCAGAGGGCAGAGAGAGGAACTTCGGAAAAATGTACATGTTTCGCATTTGATGTGTACTTACCATATACCCAGCCAATACAGAGAGTTTCAAAAATGGCAACAAAGAGCAGACACATCCCACTAGCAGCATAGTAGTCGAACAACTGGAAGACATACATTCCACCCTGAGGAAGGAGGAGAGCAGAAACATAAAAGAGGGAAGAATAGATACAATAGATATTATTTGGCCCACAGGATGCATTTGATTGTTGGAGGTGTGATCCTGTGCAGACCTTGTCTATTAAGTGAATATTTTAAGCCACGAATAGATTTCAGAGGGCCCACTTTTGCCCATAAACATTGGGCATTTCAGATTAATATTTTTTTCTCAACATGGGCAAGTCAACTGAACAAAAATGTTTCTTCTCTACGATCCCTTTCACACTGCACAAATACAGCACTATGAATCCACTTTAAATGCCATGGCTATATCCTGTGGAATCCTGGGATTTGAATCACCACAGCTCTTTGGCTGAGAATTCTAAATACCCCTCTCTAAACTGCAAATCCCAGGATTCCATAGGATGAAATCATGGCAGTTAAAGTGGAATCATGGTATTATATTTGTGTAATGTGTAAGGGCCCTCAGTCCGAAAGAACTCAGTTTTTCACAAAAGTTTCGGGATCATGGGAAAAAAGTGTTTTTTAAAAAAAGATTTTCAATGCTCTTTCCAAACATTTCTATTTGTACATTTCCATCATGTGCCATTGTTCTCACCTGCAATTGCCTTTGATTATCCACAGTGATGTCACCACCAAAGCTGATTGGGTATGGATCACTGCAGTCACTCTCCTGACTGAGTATTTGCTGATTTGGTGAGACTACTCATACAGTGGACTCAGAAACAAAATAGGAGCAGCAGCTGCCCCAAAGGAGAAAGTGTGAGAGGCTATCAAGAGAAAGGTCACCAAACAGGATTGGAAAAAGATGATTATTTGCTGAAATATGACTTTTCAGGAAATATGTCTTTTGAAATGAGCTGTCTTTTGATACAAATGTTGAAATAGGACTTTTTAGCACAATCTTCAACTTGGTGTACCAAATAAGATAGGAAAAGGATTGTTTGCTCTCAAACTATTCAGAAATTGTAAACCAAGAAAAAACACAGTTTTTCTCTCTGGGTGATAAGAGATGCAGTAAGTCAGAAATCATCCTGGATGACATAGTAAGTTTTCATTTCCAGAATCAGTTATGACTGCTAGTGAGAGAAGCCATGCAGGAAGAAATTGGCTACGTATATCAAGACGCAGCTCATTCATGGTAAACCAAGATTGTTAATTCTGGCTTATCATTGCATTTGAATGTTGCTGGTGCATACTGTTCCTATCAATTCAATTGGTAGGCAATTAGCTCTTTGTCGGGGTAGGCAAAATGTAGCACTCTTGTCCAAATTTAAAAAAAATGTTTAAAGCACATTTTTCTCCTTCAAAACAAGAGGCATTCTCCCTGAGCATCTCATCTACAAACAGATTCACACTCCCAGGAATTTCCTGGAAGTGGTGATTTGCTTTTATACAAGCTACATAGGAAGTAGGTATAGCCTAGTGGGTTTCACAGGGCCAGTGCATCTGCCCAATGTCCAGCCATGGTTTATGTGGAACTCATTTTCCCCAATCCAGATTTTATGGCTTTTATTTTCTTCCTGACTGTAAAAAAGCAGCTGTGTATCTTGTCATTATTTTTGCATGTATAAAGAGAAAAGCACTGTCCCTCTAATATCCCCTCACAATTCTCCTACCTTCAACTGCCATGCTTTAAAGAAATAATTTATTACCAAATGCTCTGGTGGCTTCTCAGAAGGACTGCATTATTTAACATTAACTGCTCTCAAATGACAACTGTTATATGTGTTGGGCTGTGCTGGGAGATATCCTATATGGATAAATAATTACTGCAAAACCCACAGCCCTGGAAACTATTGCTTAAAATATGTGGCAGCATAATGGGAAGGCCAATGGTACAGATTTGTCTTTGGAATTCAGTCTGTGTGATGCTCTCCTTTCAGCTTCTTATTACCACAGGAGTGAAAAAAAAAGATGATAGGTTATAGTCTGGGAATGCAGAGAGTCTATATTTAAGTCCCCTCATGGAGAGAAACTAGGAATGTGAGGTATCCAAGAGGACCGTATCTACGAAGACTATTTTATGCCTCTGCAGCCTGTTGACAAGGAGTTAGATCCACTACACAGATGCCAATACGCTCTGCGGTGTCTGCTCAGGATCCTCATACATTCTCATCTGCTACCAGGCTGCACACCCCCATTCCATGATAGGGTTTAATTGGTAGATATTAATGGGTATGAAATATAAATTTTATCCTGCTATGACTGGGAAGCTTGCTGGCAAAGAGAAACTGGCTGCACACCAACATTGCAAGACTAGGTCAGATTGAGACCTCAGGGCATGGCCAGGTCATAGTCAGGGAAACTCCAGCAATAATGGACTTGCAAATATCTGTCAATGATGCAACCTTTGGAAACAATAGCACTCAAAACTGTCTTCAACTCTCTTTGCACTTCCTGCTGAAGTTCTCCTTTATTTCTCTCTTGCCCAGAAATCAAGGAGCTATCAGGATTCCCATCAGTCCTTTGTCACCTAATGCTAAGACCATTAGTCTGGCTCTGAACCTACCAACTTGTAGTACTCTGTGCATAGGCCATCACTCAGCTGCTCTGATTCCCATTCTGTACTACTCTTGTGCCCTTGGTTTGAGTTACATCACCTTGTCTCTTCACTTCTGGATAGTTAAATATCACTCCTGCCACCCTAAACTCTCGCTATCCAAACTTTTCCTCCCTTTTCCTTCAGCTAGCTTTGTGTGATTGCAAGACTGCTTGGATCTTGTGTGAGATTGTTAATTCCCCCAATAAAACAAATATTCTTTGAATCTCCAGCTGGTATTCCTGCATTAGTACCAGTATACACAAGTGTAAAAGATCCTCTTATGTTACCCCCTCTCACAGGCCTCTCCTTTGTGCTAATATTCCCCACTGTTTCACAAAGGTACTGGCATCATGGATGGACCCCTGAGTCACCCACGTTTTGGAGTAACACATCCGAAGGAAACCCTTTAACTTCCAGAAAAGTAATTCCGGTGAATGTACAGTGCATCAGTACCTTGGATTCATGCATTTTCAAATCACCATTTTAGATCTCAGAATCTAAGGATTTCATTAACAAAAGACAGACTTGAGAATGAAGGTACAACTCCCACCTAAGATCAGAGATAAGTAGTCTGTTCATATAGAGCAGTGGTTCTCAACCTGTGGGTCCCCAGATGTTCATGGACTTCAGCTCCCAGAAGCCCCAGCCACTATGGTCAATGCTCAGGGCTTCTGGGAGCTGAAGTCCATGAACATCTGGGGACCCACAGGTTGAGAACCACTGATATAGAGTGATACAGTAAGTTAAGATTTTCCAGTGTGCTTTGGCCATAGCAAGCCTGCTTAACTTCAGCAAGGATGATTCATGTAGTTTCAGATCACGGTCCTGATATTAAGTGCAACAGTGACAATTAATATTCCCTCCAATGGCAGCGTCTCTGGTACGGATGTGTAAATGAGATGTCAGTCTCATCGTATTTCTTAAAACCCCAACAGTATTCTCCTCCCAGTTTCAAATGAGAATGTGAAACTTTTCTTCTTCCTACACATAAATGTGTATTTTTGCAGTATTTTTTTTTCAAAATACACATGGTTTTCGCACATGTTATGCACACATTTCCCCCACAGACTAAAGCAGGGGTGGAAATTATATGGCCCTCCTGTTGTCATTGAACCATATGTCCCATCAGCCAGAGCTGAGGAATGCTAGGAGTTGCTGTCCAACAAAATCTGGAGGGCTACATGATTCCCCCACCTGATAAAAGTAAACAGTATTTGTACACATTTTAAAAATATATACCTTTTTAAAGTTGTGTCTACTTTTCAATGCAGGCACACATTTGTATTCATTTTGCTTTGTCAGAATACAGTACCTAGCAAGCCTTGGTAGCATACACATTTCTAAGGCAAGATGTCCTTCTTCCTGTTGTCAGTCTTGGGAGGCAGGAAGAATAACTTTCTTTTCGACCTCTAACCTCAGCTGAAATTTTACATTTAAGAAGTTGTGCGAAGAAAAGAAATGTAGCTTTTTTCTCACAAGGCTTTACCTCTGTGATCATGATCAATCCTACGAAGTAGGAGATGATGGAGATCAGAAGGATTAGAATTTCTCTGCGGTTCTTTTTCCGGAAAATCCCAGGGTACATGTCAACTAAGGCAGTCACCAGGCTCTCCACACAGACAAACTAAGGACACAAGAATTGAAACATCCTTAAGATCTTCCCTATTATGGAACCTCACTTGATTTATCCTTTCCTTTTCCTTCTAACCAATGAGGCACCCAGAATTTGATAAACACAGTCACAGCCTCAAAGAATCACTTGAATCCTTTAGGTAACTTGTAGCCAGAGTTGGACAATTACAGTTGTAGTGTTCTCCTCACCCTGAAGTTGAAGGCGGGATCACTGTTCATGGTGTGTATATTTAGTCAGAGCTGTATCTAGTGTAAACAACACCTACAGCAAGCATGGAAGTTGCGCCCCTATCCATGGGGAGACTTCTTCTTCCTCCGCCGCTGCTGCTAAATCTTACATTTTCCTTTTGCCCAGATCCCTCACTGCCTGAACCTCACATCTTCCCAACAACATGGAGTGGGTTGCCCTGGAGAGAAATATGAGTATCCGTTGTGAAAGCCAGACTCTGTCCGCAAAGTTCTTTCTCCAAAAGGATGATGGCCAAATGCCTTACCAGATTCTAGAAGCTAGCAGCACCACGGCCACATTTGTCATCAGCAACGCAACCTCGGCACACGGAGGGAAATATAAGTGCAGTTACAGCATAACATCATACCCCTTTGCCATCTCACTGCCCAGTGACTTTGTGAGCATCCACATAGCAGGTAAAGGACCTAACTCAGTTCATACCTTTCCACACTCGCACTTCACTCTTTGTTTGGGGTGTTATTGAGGAGTTTACCTGCAGCATTTTGGTGTAGGGTTCATTGGAATGCCTTAGATGTCTGCATTGTATTGGACAGAGCAAAATGGGTGCTGCATTACTTAAGACTCAATCCTTGCATGAAAGGAAACAATAAAAAGGAAAAATAAGACCTGCCCAATCTATCCATCCACCCATCACTTTATTTGTATCTCACCTTTTTTCCAGGAGTGGGACTCTAGGTGGCTTATATGCATTAATATCTCCTGCTCTTCTTAGGCCATTTCTGCACTACACGGTTGTACTGCTATTATTCCACTTTCAACATCCTGTGGAATTCTGGGGTTTGTAGTTTACTGAGATCCAAGAGCTCTTTGACTGAGAATTCTAAATGCCCCTCCCTAAACTGCAAATCCCAGAATTCCGTAGGATGTTGAATGTGGAATAATAACACTATAACAGTATAGAGTGGAAATGGTCTTTGAGTTCTGTATCAAGTTCTAAGGTGACCTTTGGAAGATCCAAACTGCACATCTACAAACTGAGAGATATGGAGTCCTGTGGTTGGTGTCCAGGCAAAGCCTGGGAAAATTATTGTTTTGGATTACAGTTACTAAAATCCCCCTAAAGCACGGTCGCTGGCCATACTTGCCTCCCACTATTTGCTGCCTGAGGTGCTTGTCTCTCTGTGCCTGATAGTAGGGCTGGTAAAAATGTATGCCATAGACCTCTATGACTGAGTAGAGGGGGAGGCTGGGGTGCTAAATCTTACACACAGCCTTTCTGTGCCCCCCTCCCCATGGCATCGGTACCCAGAACATGTGCCATACCTACCTCACACTAGATACGTCTCTGCATTCAGCCCTCTTTGGCCTTGGGTAAATCAGGTTTTTGCAGCTATTCATGTTATTCCAAAAGCTGCAAAATCTGTTTGACCCACAAACAACTTTGGGATAGTAAAATCATAGGTGTATTGTAGACCATAGGAAGTAACACCTCTCTCAAGCCATATTTCCCTCAGAATTCAGTACATTTGTTTAATATATGGTATTGAAAATGTGCATCAGGTAATAGTCAAACACCAAAGGAGAGGTTATAACCCTAACCAATTTGGAAGATAGCTTTTGGAACAGAGAGTGTCCACTGAAACCACCTTTAATTCTCTTAAAAACAAGCAATTGTATGTCTGCAGCTTGTAGGGTTTTTAAAAATAGTTCATTCCCCATAAATTCACTAACAGTGTTCTTGAAGTAGCCTGGTGTCATTCACCAATTTGGGTGAGTGTTCTCTAAGTAAGAAATCTGCCTCTCCCCTCCATGAAATGTTCCTTCAATCCACAAATGTCTAGCATTGCAGAGAATGAGACACTGGAAATCATTAATGCTTAGAACTCTTATATTTGCTTTGTTCGCATTCCCTTGGTAACTTTGCCTGTTTCTTTTCTTTGGATTTCTAAATTATATTTCTAAATGCTCAACCAACTTTTTAAGTTCCTGCAATGCCAGGAACTTAGTGACTGAAGCGGAATGTCATTGGGGAGACAAAATTCTTATTTGGAGGGGGCAATTGCACACATTTCCCCCTGTCCCATAGCTACACTGCTGGTTTAGCCAAGGATGGGATTTGTTTTCCCCTCCAGATGATGTTGTACTGCAAATTCCAGTAGCCCTAGCCAGAAAAGTCAATGGTGAGGAATACTGGGAGTTGTAGTCCAGAATCATCTGGAGGGCCAATGATTCCCACCCTTGGACTAACTCAGCTTTGTTGACAAGGACAGCAGTGGCTCCCCTAGGTTTCAGGCAGGATTTGTTCCCTGTCCTATCTTGAAATGCTGGGGATAAAACCTAGAATGTACTGCACACAAAGCACTTCATGTTGTATGACTGGAACACAACTCTTCCCCTGATTCCTTTATGTTTGCCCTCTCCCCTTGTTCATGCCACTGACTCCTCCTCCCTGTCTTCTTCCTGCAGGCAATGAGGTAAAGGCAAGGCTCAAAAACCAGTCAGGTTGAGTTAGATCTTTCAGCTACATTAAACTCCTCTGAGGTCCTTTGACCATCACCAACTCTTTTCATGGTAATACACAAACATGAAGCGTCTTCCCAGAGTGCTTCCCAGAATGCACAAGCTACCATTTGGGTGTCAAATTGTAAAGGGCTCTAAATAAAAGGAAAAAAAACTTTTGTTGATGGTGCTATCTGGCTTCTTAGATATAACACTGGTTAGAGACTCAGCCTATCTTAATCCATTTCTGCTCACTCACCATCCTGGACAGAGATGGGAATCATGTGGCCCTCCACAAGTTGTTGGACTTCAACACCCAGCATCCCTTGCCAGCATGGGAAATGATAAGGAATGTTGGCAGCTGCTGTCCAACATCTGGAGGCCACACAATTTCTGCCCTTGATCCAAAGATGAGGAGAAACGAGCTGTCATTCTGGTTAAGAACATAGTTGACTCTGTTCATTCAACAGATCTTTACCTGGCTGTCCAATCCCAACAGAACAATCATGACAAAGAAGAAGCAGGCCCATAAAGGAGAGAAAGGCAGCATGACAACAGCTCGAGGATATGCTATGAATGCCAGTCCAGGCCCTGTGAAGAGAAAGCGGCTCAACTGAATGTGCTTGAATATGAGAGCATGAATATGCACTGCTAACACTAATCAGGTGTTGAGAGCAATACCAGCTGAGATGGTGATCCTGTTTCAGGGTTTCACCAATGAATGTGTTGAGTGGGGATTATGAGAATTATATGCCAACACATGGAGGACGTCTGCTTGGGGATAGAATGATGATATGAGTGCCTTCATTCCATGCCTTGGGACATGACTGAATGCTTCTACACACTTATGCACATACACATGTGCATGCCCAGATACCTCTTCACATAGAAAATAAGCACACTAAAAAAAAAGATAAGCTGGGCACTTTGTGCCTGACCTTCCAATTTCCTATGTGCATGGATCCTTTGCGTGTACAGAGGGGTACTCCATAAGAGATAGTCTATGGATTAGCAACTTCTGAAGAGGTCAGTGTAGCACCATTTCCTGTGTTGGCAAAAGGTCAGGAAGAATCTTATTCTGAGCTATTTATTTGTTGTTATTTTTTAACTCACTGATTCTATTTTGCATCGTCTGGATAACATACAAAATACACTGAATGCAATTTGCGGAGATAATAGACACTCTCCCTCTCTCCTAATACTAGAATCCAGGGTCATTTACTAAAGTTGAATGATAAGAGATTCAGAACAGATGCAAGCGCTCCTTTGCACAATGTATACTTAATCCTCAGTATTCACTTCTGCAGGATATAAGGATATCATCCAAGCTAGATATCTTTAAAAGAGGATTGGAAAAGTAATGGAAGATGAAGCCAAACATGGCTACTAGTCAGGATGGCTATGCATCATTTCCAGTATAACTATCAGAGTTATGCCTCTGTATTATCAGTTGCTGGGGAAAGGAAGAGGAAGGGTGAAGTTGTTGTTCTTGTTGGCATTGGTGTTGTTGTCATCATTGTCTTCATCATCTTTATTTATACCCTGTCTTTTTCCTAAAACCAGGACTGAAGACAATGCTCATGCCCTGCAGGACAACACCCCATAGGTAGTCATTGTGAACACAGTTTTGGACTAGATGTGATGCCGCTTAGATCCACCAGAGTTCTACTTGTATTTTTAATTTAAAACCATATGAACAACAGAAGCACAACTATCAAGGAGCAAAGGATGCATGGATAAGCTTATCTGCATGGGATAAAAATTACAGAAGAACAGTGTAGAGGACTTGATACTGAAAATGTATCAACCCTGATGAAACATGTCTTTTGTTTGAGCTGGGATTTCACTACTGAAAAGAGAGAGCTATTGTGAGGGCTGTTTTGCACATTATGTGGCAGAAAAGCCAGGTTTCCCACCTAGCAGACATTGAATAGGATGTCAGTACCAATCCTGGGTCCCCAAGAAATTACCTTTATCTCACATGCATTTGGAAGCATGTGTTTCCTAAGGTCTCACATTACACTTATAAATGCTTAAGCGAAACATCTTGTGTACATGCCTGCAAACTGAAATGTGCAGACTTGCCCTTATAAATTTAGACATGATGCAGAAGTTGCATACACAACCATCTCCATAAAGTCAGAAATGGATTAAGCAAACTCTTCTGGAATTCTGCAATGCATGGTGAAGAGGTTCCATGTGATGGTTCCCATCGTGTGCTCTATTTGCCTGGCAGCCCTCAGTGAAAGGAGGTAAGAACTGTCAAAGTCCAGGAAATGGGGAAGGGGGCACATTTTGGCTCCCATGTCAAGGACCACAGGTTCACTAGCGAAGAAAATGACCAGGAGCTACCTTTCAAGGTACGAAGCACAAAAAGGGGATTATACAGACCATGGGTGGACCAATGTGGCACTCCAGATATTTCCTGCCTAAAACTCCTAGAAGCCCTACCCAGCATAGCCAATGATGAGAGATTATAAGAGTAGCAGTCCAAAAATTTCTGGAGGGCCACAGCTGCCTACCCTTGTTAATAGAAAGAACACATTATGGTCATCATTATCTCAGCATGCCATCTGAATTCAGTATAAAAGTCCACATGTACAAACTGCTCACCTGACTCAGCTACCTCAGAAATAGGCACTCCCTGTTCCTCTGCCATAAAGCCCAAGATGGAGAAAATTGCAAAGCCAGCTATAAAACTTGTGCCACTGTTTAGAAAACACAGAGCAATGCAGTCCCTAGGAAAAAGAAACCAATGTCAGTGCAGAAGACTAAACATCCAAATTAGAGAAGAGCAGCATTCTGTAAGGAGTGGCAGTCAAGTTAATAACAAGCATCACCAATAGCCAGTAAGACAAAAGGATCTGTACAAAAAAATGCACATTTCACACTTGTCACTCAGTTAACTGTATGAATGTTGAAAGATCATTTAATTTCCATCCATTTGAATATCAATACCAATTCTGAAAATTCTTTGTTTTCTCAGAAGTTCAGAAAAGGCATTTCCACTTATATGAAAGAGGGATTCTTTACGAAAGTAACTGCCAACCATAGATTTTTAGAAACTTTCAGTTCCAACCACTAGTTTTTAAAATAAGTGACTGTCCAATTAATCAGGGACATCTTTTTAATCAAAGATTATTAACTGACTATATTGCAACCTTCAGTTTATACCAAGAAGGGTTCCATAAAGTCCATCACATCAGCCTACATACTTCTAAGTTAATTAGAGCCTTTGTCCTCACAGCTTTTGCCTCTTTCAGTGCTTCTTACCAAATACCAAATCAGTGGGCTACTGATTAATAGTCTCTTAATTGGAACTTCATTACCCAGTTCCTGTTCATCACCAAGTGGGGAGCTTTAATCCCTCAGTTTGTCCACTGTTTCTACTTTTCATTTTTAATTAATTAAAAGCTATTTAATTACAATGCAGTTTAAAGCACTAATAATTTAGTTGCCAAACTGAACAGGAAGCATTTTTTTAAAAAAGAAGAAACTGCAAGGAAGAAGGCAGTGGTTAGAAGCACGGGAACCTTGAAGAGTCTGAGTGGCACTTTCCAGTTCATATTTGTTCGGGGCAGTTTTTTAAAAACAATTAAAGTTACTGTTCAGAACATACAGAAACAAATCCAGAAGCAAAGGGCTGACATTATCTGGATTCTCCCTAAAAAGCAAGTAAGCAAATGAGAGCAATCTCAAATTAATCTGGTAGTTTGAAAATAACAGGTGTCAAAATACTAAGTGTTTTATTATATATCACAGAGTGTGCAGAAAGGATTATTTGACAGAAGGTCTCCATTTTTGGTGGGAGCCCTGTGTTTCTTGTAACAAGTTATCTTCCCCTAGTTTCAGAAAGAAAAACAACAAATCATACCCTCCAACACTTCACAGATGATAACCAGGACATGAGGCCGAGCAATGTCAGTCTTCCAAGATGGCAAAAGTTATTAAAAGTTATTAATGAGGATGAACACACATGCTAGGGGAGGCTGTGGCAGTTTGCTTTTGCCAGAACCTACAAGGAAAGGCAGAACTCCACCCTCTCCTATCCCCTTCCATTGCTGAATAAATGGAGCATAGATTCATTTTGCACTGAGTTTGCCGCAACAGATGCAAGGGCAAAAGTGGGAGGAGAAGAAAGAAACTGGAACATTTTAAAAGCAACTGAAAAAGTGGGACAATGGACAATTAACAAGGACTGATCATGCCAAATTGGGGTAGTTGGAGTGTAAGACAAATACAGTCAGCCCTCCACATTTGCTAGGGTTAGGGGCACAAGACCCCCACAAGAGTGGAAAAAACACAAATACCAACATGTCTGTGTCTGTGAGAAGGGGGTTGAGGCATGGGGGGGCGAATGGGCACACAAGGGTTCAAATGATGTCAGGGAGAGAAGAGGAACAGGGGGGTTAATAGTGGCCATATACTTCCTCTCTCACACCTATCTCATTCCCTAGGTTGTGAGGGGGCAACGGGAGAGGATTTATGATGTCAAGAAGTAGAGCTGTGAACATCCTTAGCTGGCCAGGCAGGGGCTGGTGGAGGAGGAAGAGGACCAGAGCTGGCTGGAGCCGGCAAGAAGGAAGGTTCCCCTGGGAAAGAAGCATTTGACATGGGGCTGGCAGGAGTTGGAGAAACTCTCAAGTAGTCAAATCCATGAAAGTTAGGCCCACAAATGTGGAGGGCCAACTAGTTTCATTTCGTTCTGAAAGGCAAATTCAGACAAGCACAAATTGTGGAAACAAAAGTAGGAATTCTTCAATACAGTAGGTTACTTCAGCTATGTATCAGAGCTATTAAAAGCTTCAGAAAGGAGCAAGTGCAGAGCCTGGGCCCTTGAATTCTAAAGATACATTTCAGTTACCTGTAACAGTTGTTGTGATATTTATTGTAGCTGCCCAGAGCTGTTAGGCATCCCAGGCAAATGGCATAGGAAAAGAAGATCTGTGTGCCTGCATCCATCCATACCTAAAAGCAAGAGAAAAACCTAATAAAGGGATAGAATGTGCAATCAAGAGTCTTCCCTTACTTCTTGAAAGATATTCTTGGTTTCTTCATGATGGCTGGCCAAATGGTGTAGATGAGGGATTTCCCCAGAAAGCTTGCCACGGGAGAGGTAGTCTATGATTTTTTGTTGCTGTTGCTATTATGTTCTTTCAAGTCAACTCCAGCTTACAGAAACCCTATTATATAGCTTACTAGACAAGATTTGTTTGGAGCTGGTTTTCCATTGCCATCCTTTGAGGTTTAGAGAGTCTGATTTGTTCAAGATCACCCTACATTTAGAAATACAGTTCAGGCATAAAAAAATATATATGTTAGAATCCTGCAGAGCCCCAATATTAACACTTCATGAAAGCACTAAAATACTGTTTGTGTACAAGAAAACTCTTTCCATGCATGTACGCTTTGTATGCTGTAGGACTCACCTTTGATGCACCTCTGGCTATGTGACAACATTCATTCTCAACGCTGATACAAGTAGTGACAACTTGCTAGCATTCAGTGCTTTCATCAAAGAAAGAAAGTGTAGCAGCCTTGGCTTTTGCAAGTAACATATTTGGAGAAATCTCAAGTGGACAGTTTCCTTGCAAGTGTGCATAGAAATCATAGTATGTTAGATTTCATTAACAGTTTAGATCCTTATAGTAGGATGACTTGCACAATATACCTGTATTTTCTAGTCACTGTTATTTACATAATTATTTTGAAAAAAGAAAATAGCATATTTCAAATTAAACGAAGAGTCAATACCACCATGTAAACTGGACACAGAAGTGGACACCTAACCAATACAGCCAATATAAGATTGATATAATGTGCCCCACCCATGAACATCCAGGTAGCTGGATTCCATAGCTGCCAAAGTATCTAAAGGCACCTTAAAGGCAAATATGATAACCAACAGTTTTCCAGCTTATCTTCTGGGGAACTTCTGGTTCTTTGGAAGCTTCCCAGGAGTTCCTCAGAAAAGTACCTTTTCCCATGTTAATGATGTTCCTTCGTGGTGATAAGAATCACATGGACATCTGCATGTCTGTTTCAGAACTCCTGCATATTGCAAAGGATTCTGGAATATGTTTAGGACGTACACGCCCACGCGCACACACATACACCATTTGAACAGAAGATATTGTTCCTCACCATTCCCCACTATAGACAAACAGTACTTCCAGACAACTGCAACTGCAGTTTTGGCACTCATTATGCATCATTCACAGAATTTTACAGAAATTAATGCCCAACCCACATGTACCTGACTAATCAACTGTGAGATTTGCAGTCAACAAAGCGATACATTCCTGGGGCTTGCAGAACATTCTGATAATTTTTTAAAAAAAAAAATTGGTTCAGTATTTACACATTTGGAAAATGGGCAAAACCTCCACTGTATACATTTCTAAAATACATATAAATACACCTCAGACTTTGAGGATATGCCTCTATTAATGCACCCATTTGGAAACAGCAAATGCAAAAGTATGTACAGATTCCACAGAATCCCATAAAATCACACTGACTTGTGTTTGCTATTGAAAAGGAAGACTGGCCTCCAAGACGCCTTAAATAGATATTTGTTCCTTTCTCAAGAAGTTAGGTAGCTATATCAACCTTTCCAGATGTAGAGCTTTCAAATATGCTGGCTAAGCATGATGGGAGTTGCAGCCAGGCACATATCCTCTAACTGTCCTGATTTGGCAGGAACAGTCCTGGTTAATCCTTTGTCACCCCACACAGCTAGCTGCTTTTCAAATGCCCCACCTTCCCTTTCTTGCTCCAACTTTCCCACTTTGTCCTCAGGATACTTCTGTTGCTGCAAACTGAGTTCAAAGTACAAAAGTGGTTTGTACTGAATTAACTCAGCAGGGGGAGAGGGTGGGAGTCTCACCCTTCCCAGTTACTCTCAAGTAAAAGAAAGACCTGAGCAGAGTGGTTAAGGACAGGGTCATTTGAAGGTCTTTCATCTATAACAGTGGTTCTCAACCTGTGGGTCCCCAGATGTTTGTGGACTTCAGCTCCCAAAAGCCCTGAGCATTGACCATAGTGGTTGGGCTTCTGGGAGCTGAAGTCCACGAACATCTGGGGACCCACAGGTTGAGAACCACTGATCTATAAGGTCACCATAAGTCAGGGTCAACTTGATGACAGTTAACAATAACAACTAGAGCAGAATGTTGCTGCAGCTGTACTGTTTGTCACTAGTACCTTTTGTCATCTTGAACATGCTCTGATGTTGTCTGGTCACAGCTCTCCCAGCTGAGATCTGTGAAACGTTGGAGGGAATGATGGCTGGTGGGTACAGTTTGTGCAAGGCTGTGCTTTGCTCTCTCTTCTGATTCTGCTGAACATCCAGCACCTTTTAGGCTGGCCTGGGAAGAGCTTTAAAGGGTTATGAAGGGTTGCACTGACCTATTTGTTTTTTAACCCAGGCAGGATCCCATCTAATCTCCTTTGGAGACACCATCTCCCCCCCTCCTCCTCCTCCACATAAAAGGCTGGTACAATAACTCAGCTGGAACTAGGATTTCACATGAAGCATGCTCTAAAAAGATTAGAAGGTGGCACAGAGCAAGGGACCTTCAGTGAGAGAAACCAGAAAGAGTTTGTGGCCAAAGAGGAAAGAAGAGTCAATAAGCATGGAGCATTAGGGAGGCCAAGCTAACAGATCCCTAAAATTTTGGAATCAGAGCAGATGTTCCCAAACAGTTTACTGTGTTCTTTTGCCCATTAACACACACTGTGCCCCTGAGCAGTGAAAACAGGCTTTCATTTGTGCATGTCAAAAGCACATGAGATGCTTAAAGAAAAAACTTTCAGAGTTAGCAGTGAAAAATAACCTGACTACTGGGAAAAGCATTTTTGGATACTGTGTAGAAAACCATGGTTGCAGCAGAAATCTCTCACTGTACTCATCCTCCATGTTTTGGGAGATGGGTTCTCTGGGGACAAACAGGAATTCTTTACCTGGTGGAACAGAAAAGTACCCAAGTATGTATTTAATATCCCAGCTTTCTTCTAAGTTGCTCAGGGCAACCCTATAGCCTGGCAGACAGTGAACCATCAGGGTCACTCACTGAGCATGGCTAAAAACATGTGGACCCATTTTTTCCAGTTCTAGATTGGTATTCTAACTACTACACCATAATGCCTCCCAAACATAAATAGTGACCAGTTCAACTCTTGACTAATCATGAAGATCAGAACTTTTGACTTGTTTTCATTTGCAAAAAACTCACAACTTTTTAAACTTTTATTTTGATAGTGTTTGCTACAATAAATATATTTAATGGGAAAAAATACTAAATACCAACAGAAATTAACATCAAATAAAAAGAATTCAGAAGTGAGTTGAAGTGAATGTCTCTTGTACCTCCCCCAGGATTTTCACTGCCATTTTTTATAAATACTCAACTTATAGAATCAAAACAACATATTTCCAATTAATAATACCAATTCCAGATCAAGAGCAATTCCAGATCGATTCCGCTCCCTCACATGGAAAGCCTGCACCTTCTCCAAGCTGAGACATGTTAGAAGAAGCTTGGTCAAGAACAGCCCAAGTCTGGGGCTCGTTACAGGAAGCATATAACTCCCTTACTGAAACATCTTCCCTGACTACCAGGTCATTTCTAAGCACAATTCAAAGTCCTATTCATGGTATATAGCTTAGGTCTAGACTATCTGAAAGACCATATTGCCTCGTCTAAACCTGCCAAAGTCTTAAGATCCACAGGCGAGGTTTTCTCTCAGTCTCATCACCACCACCAACTTGCTTGGTGAGGACACAGGAGAGAGCCTTCTCAGGGGCTGCCTACACTTGCTGGAATTCCTTTCCACCAGAAGCTAGGCTGGCCCCCTCCCTGCTTTCCTTTTGCCAACAAAGATCTTTTTGTTTAAGCAGTTTTGTAATGTGTGATTGCTCACAGTGAGGCTTCTTACGGAAGGTGATTTACTTTTTAACTTTTGTATGGCTTTTTGTTATAGGTTTTTTTAAACGTGATTTTTAATTATCTTTAAAATGTTTATTGCTAGGTTTTAGTTGATTCTTTTGGGGAAACACCTTGGGAAAGAGGCTGCATATAAATTAAATTAAATTAAATCAAATCAAATCAAATTAAAAAACATTTTGCTGCATGAGATACAGCAACAAGCAGTGGACATACACCTCATATCAAAGTGCATAGTACCCTAATCTGGCAAAGTTATTTTAGCACCTAAAATCCCTAAACCTCAACAATTCTTCCTTTGAATTTTTTAACAAACAATAGAAATTAGTAAACAATAAACTGCTGATTGAGGACAAATGGTAGGACCAGTCCAAAGAAAAGGCACTCAGAATATGATCTGAGGCTGCTTTTGTCTTACTGTGATTTCACTGTTAAAGTGTCAGGTTTTGTATTGAAAGCGAACTCAGATGCTTAGATGCAGTACAATTAATTAAGCCTTGCTAGGCCAATTTTCAGCAGCGCCAGCATCTAGCAAAGCAGAAAGCAGGCAGGAGGGGAGACACCCTTGGGAACACAGCAAACAGCCTGTGCGGAGAAGGCACAGGAGAGGCATCCAGGGAGCTTTGTTGTGTTTCTAGAAAACATCTACAAGACATTATAGCACAGGGAGAGGAGGGGAGAGAAAAGAAGAACTGGAGGGTGGGCAGGAGAAAAAGATGTCTTTCTGACTTCCAGGGATGATGAGAAGGCTGTTACAGTCTTCTCCGTGGAGAAAAGTTCAAGGCTGCTTCAAGGCTACAAAGGCTGCAGAACACACTGTCTTCCTGCCTGTTTGTAGGTATTGTTGCCCATAAGGACATTTCACAGCTTAAAAAAAAAAACCAGGGGTAATCAGGTACTTGCATCATCCCTAGAGCTTGGAAAAGTTACTTTTATTGACTACATCTCTCAGAATCCCCCAGGCAGTATGGGATTAGCTGTAGTCCAAAAAGTAACTTTTCAAGCCCTGTCCTATAGTCACATCATGGATGACTGCACCAGCTTTACTCTCGGTGGGAGATTCCTCTGCCTGCTATATCCTGCAAGGACCAGCCCTACCATTAGACAAAGGAGGCAATTGCCTCAGGCAAAAAATGGGGGGAGCAGCAGCGACAGCCCTTCCTGTTGTTGCTCCTAAGACCACTGGACATTTCCCTTTCTTGGAAGACACAGGCCATTTCTGCATGATGTTGCTATCCTGCAACAGCAGCAGGTTGTTTTCAGTCCGGTCCAGTTCATTGAATGCTGCACTGAAACAGCATAAAATGTCATTATCCGGCTACTCTTCCATCCCCAAGCATTGCAAAACCACCTTATACCATTTCCAGAAATAATCTGTTAAGAGCTTCTTTTAGCAATTCAATTCCATCAGTCAACTCAGGGTGGTACCATAATAGCGCTTGATAGCACTTCCTGTTGTGGATCCAGGAGTGGGCAGGGTGTGGATGTGCCCAGCTTGTCCCTCCCTTGGCGACTTCCATGGCATGGCAAGTTTGCAATCTACAGCCTCTCTGTGTTTATTTTAAATTTCTCCTTTGAGTTAATTTTTATTTATTTATTTATTGTAGCATTATAATATAATGGTGTACTGGCATGTCATGAGGTTACAGTGTGACTGTACTAATACAGCTTACCAAAAAAAAACAAAGCAAAACAACAGACCAGTCAGGGCAGTGGGGTGAGGTGAGGCGGGGAAAGGGAGTGGTCAAGTACACTGTGGTGTGGAAAGAACACTGGTGGCAATACCACTACTCATTCGCTGAAACCCGAAGAGTGCAGAAGAGAGTGTTCATAACCCGATAGCATCACACAAATGGCAGTGCCGGGATTGTAACAGAACAACATGCTAATAGGGTATGGTGCAGAAATGGGCACAAAGGTGAGAGCCACTCAACCCATTTTGCACCCACTAAACAGGCCTGCTGTCCTCAAATATGCTGGAGGACCTTTCAGCTCCCAGTACAATTAGCTTCTGTACATAGGATGGAAGAGGTGCTATTATTTCTTTCCTCATGCAACAAACTATCTTGGGCCAGCTCTGTATGCTGCATTGGTTTGATCACCTTGATTTAAAGAGAAAGGAGGAAAGAAATGGAAGGAGGACAATATGGCTGACAGAGGGAGCTCAAAGGAATTGAAGAAAGAGAAATAAAACTGGGCATTGGAGGGAAGAAGAGAGAGGCTCACAAAAGAACTACAGAAACATAAACAAGCCTTCCCCTACCCCATTTAACTTACCTGTGGATCACTGAGCCTTGTAATGTCTGGGTAAAGGTAGAAGAGGATCCCTTTAGATGCTCCAGGCAGGGAGACTCCCCTAATCAGTAGGACAACCAGCATGAGGTAGGGAAAGGTGGCTGTAAAGTACACCACCTAGCAAAAGAGTAAAACATAGCAAGGGTGAACGATCCACATGGAAGAACACCCAGTGAAGCAAGCCAGGTAGGTATGCAAAGCTTTGAGTCAATGGACGGTAATTTACAATGCCTGCTCCAGTTCTGGCTTTGTTCACAGAATGTGTTTGTGTTTGGGGAAACAAGGAGCTTACTTAGACTTACGGCCCATGACTTCATTTGACATGCCCAGATTCCCACCCACCTCGGTGCTAACCAAACACTGTGGTCAGAGCTTTCTATAGGCAAATTTGAAGAATGTCTAGTGGTGTGTGCATTGTTCCATGCTGGTGGTATAGCCCTTCTGCAGCTCCTCACATCCCTCCCACCACCTCCTAGAAACTTGGGATTTGGTCCCTTAATTGCTAAGAGCAATTTTCTTTTGACCATAAAAAAGTCATAATACATTCACTAACAACTGCTGTGGAACTAAGGGTGTGTCCACACTATACAATTAGAGCTCTTTGAACCCATTTTAACTTCTACCCTAAGGGATCCTTGGATTTGTAATTTGATGAGGTGCTTACAATTCCTGCTTGTACATGAGTGTAGTACATTCAGGGGAAAGGACAACAGCACAGAATTCTAATTAGTTCACCACACTACAAATTCAAGGATTGCATAACGCAGAGCCATGAGATTTAAATGTGGGATCAAAGTGTTCTAACTCCATAAGTGTTGTCATATGTCAAAAAATCAGATGGAGAAAACCTTTTCTATTAATTTAAGGTTTTTAATCCAATAACCTAAGGATGCAGGGTTTTCAAACTCACACACACACACACACACACACACATACAGACAATAGTGCTGAGGGGTCTCTGCACATCTATTGCCACATATTTGGAGACCTGTTCCATGGCATACACCTTGCACAGAGTCCTGGTCACAGCTCTGTTGGCTAATTCCATTTCTCTCATGCAAATTGAGATAAATTCTAAAATACAGACACAAATCTCTATGGCTTTGGCTACACATTATATTGAAAATACAAATAAAAAATCATAAAACCAATATCAAACGCAACATATTCTAATCAGTACAGAAAGACTCTCAACAAAATCTTTAAAATTTTTGTTAATTGAGAAGAAAAGGAAGAGGAAGAAAGAAGAAGGAAGAAGGAAGATGAGCAGCAGCAGCAGCAGCTTAAACCCTTCTCATTTAACCCTGGGGAGAAAACTTCATGTAGTG
This sequence comes from Iguana delicatissima, assembly GCA_948472985.1. Classification (NCBI taxonomy): domain Eukaryota; kingdom Metazoa; phylum Chordata; class Lepidosauria; order Squamata; family Iguanidae; genus Iguana; species Iguana delicatissima. The sequence continues at coordinate 344,031 of CAOKZL010000152.1, read as the reverse complement.
TCAAAAATACTACAAGATAGACACAAGGTGAATCTATTTGAGGTGTTTATCTGTCTGGGGTACTATCGCTGAAGAGGGTCTCTTCACACCTCACTCAGCAAGGAAAAATGATCTAAAGGTACAGGTAGGTAGAAGCAAACCCCAATATCCTGTTGTCAAGCCATTCTAAGCTAAGAAGTTAAATCCAACACTTTAAATCAGGCCTAGAAATAGACCTGGAAGCCAACCAAGATGACAAAGCATGGGCATGACACAAATATAAAGTTCCTGAACAAAATTATGAAACACGAACAAATGAAGCCACCTTATGCAACCATACAATTGGTCCCATAAACCCCAGAAAACAAGAGGTGGGGGGGGGCTTGAGTTAGTTCAGATTAGACTGTGGGTACTGAATCCCACCCCTAAATGTTAAGGCAGTATTAAACCATCAAGATTCTTCCATAGCTGAGCTGTTTCAGGAACGATCAGAAATGCACTAATGATCGGGGAGGGGGTGGTAAGATTGAGACTATGATTGTATTTGACCCTGTCTAGGCCATGGTGGTATAATGATTTGAGCATTAGGTTATGACCTTGGAGACCAGTATTCGATTCCCTGCCTGGCCGTGGAAACCCACTGGTTGACTTTTAGCATGGCACACATTCTCAGACCCTTGAAAACTCCATAATAGGGTCTCCTTAGGGTCACCATAAGTTGGAAATGACTTGAAGGCATACTACAACAACAACAACAAAGGAATAACTAAAGCTGCATGCAGTCTATCCTGTCTTCCACAAACCTGGGATAACTTTCTTGGTTTGTCACTGCCACCTCAAGTCCTATCTATCTATTGCCATTTTTGCACTAGACTGTTATAGTGCTACTATTCCACTTTCAACATCCTATGGAATCCCGGGGTTTGCAGTTTAGGGAAGGTCACAGAATCATAGAATCACAGAAATGTAGAGTTGGAAGAGACCACAAGGGCCATCCAGTCCAACCCCCTGTCCTGAAGGGCCCCTCCTCAAACTGCATACCCCAGGATTCCATAGGATGTTGAAAGTGGAATAATAGCACTACAGTCTGATGTGGAAACAGTATGTGTGAAGTTGGGTTTTCTTTCTTTCTTTCGTTCTTTCTTTCTTATTTATTTATGGCATCAGTATGCCTTGCTTTTACATTTTTTACACCCAGTTTGAAGGAAAATTTGTGCTTTCTGCTTCTGACAGCAAATGGAACAGCAGAAGCAGCTGTTGGGGGGATGGCTCCCAGTGCGCTTGCGAGGTGCCAAGCAACCCCCCATCCCCAGAAAGTGCTCACTCTAAGAGGGAGAAATGTTTCTAAGCAGTACTGCACAAGCTCCTTCTTAATTGGCAACACTTTTTTACATGAAGAGCACCTTTGCCACTGAACTGCTAGCACATGTTATTGTTTAGTCCTCAGCTCACAGGGAATCACTGAGGTTTCAGAATTTCTGGCTGCGTGTATTTGTTCAACATTTTTCCATCCCAAGGCAGCCAAAAAGCAAGCAAAAACAGTATTACAGTTCAGCTGAAAACAACACATATCAATAAGGCCTCTAAAACAAAAGCACAAATTTTTTTTTCATGTTCTTCCCCTCTCCTTTGGGGGATGGTCGCAATGGGATTTTTTTGTATATGTGCCAATTTCTTACTGGACTGAAATCACAAAACCAGATGGAGGTTGTGGGTAATGTGAAGTCAGCATCAAACATGCTATCATATACCAACTTAAGGGCTGAGTGGAAAGCCATTGAACTTCCCCTTACATATAAAAATGGTAAAATAAAAATGGTGAGTTTGTAGCTCTTTCCAGCATCCAAATACCAGAAATAAGTTGTCATGGGATCCCTTGAAAAGCTGATTTTATATTGATTCCAAGGAACCATAAACCATACGAACAATCGGAGTTGCCTTACGTAAGGAGTAACTTGAATTAATGACTTTGCAGGCTATGACATCTTGTCATTGTGGGCCATATACATACTTTCCAATTCGGCAGGGACAGTCCCAATTAATCATCATTAATTGTCTAGTGTACTACTTTTTTGGCTACTTTTAAATCCTCTCAATTTCTCTCTCCTCCTCATTCACCCTATTCTCCCTTTGTCCTCAGTTATTTCAAATGCTGCAAATTGAGGTCATTTCCACCCAACACTGTTATAGTGGTATTATTCCACTTTCAACATCCTGTGGAATTCTGGGGTTTGTAATTAACTGAGGCCAAAGAGCTCTCTGGTTAAGAATTTCAAATGCTCCCCCAACTGCAAAAGTAGTTTATACTTAATTTACTCTGCAGGAAGCAAGGAGAGATGGTAGAGGAATCCTGCCCTTCCCAGAAGGAAGCAAACTGCAAACTGCAAAAGCAAACTACAACAGCCTCTCCTAGCTTGTGTGTTCTTCCTCACTGATAACTTTTGCCATCTGGACCACACTCTGAAGTTGCTCAGCCACATCTGTCCTGGTTTTAATCTGTGAAATGTTGGAGAGTATGTGCATAAGGCTCACAAATGAAGAAAGAAGTAATGAGGTAAAATATTGCTCTTCCCAGATCTCAACACAAATTTATTCACCACCGTTAGGAAGCCTGTTCCAAAGCTTAGAACATTACTTCTGTAAAAAGTAATCAGTTTAAGCTATAGTTCTAAGCTGCCCTGACTCTTCCCCAAGATAGCTAGTTATTCTTACAGTCATCACTTTTAAAAGCAACTCCCTTTCCTTTGCTGCTTCTGAAAACAAACTAGCTTTCTTTTAGTAACTTGTAAAAATCTGAATGTTACAAGCCACTGGTGTGTGATACAAAAAATACAGTTGATCCTCCACATTTGCTAGGGTTAGGGGAACAGGAAAAGTGGAAAAATCACAAATATCAAAAAGTGTGTGTATGTCTGTGGGAAGGGGACCGAGCCATGGTTGGGACAACAGACATATAGGTTCCAAATCAGGTCAGGGAAAGGAGAGGGAAAGGGAATGGGTCAGCACGGTAGCCCTATACTTCCCTCTCCCACTCATTTCCTTCCTTGGGTTTGTGGAGGGCACTGGGTGCTGAAAAATCAGGCTGTAAGCCATCCTTAGCTGGCCAGGTAGCTGCTGCTGGAGGAGAACAATAACCAAAGGTGGGTTTTTAAAGGGCGATGTACCCTGATTGCAGTCATCAAGAGGGAAGGAAGGGCTTGATGCGGGGGACAGGGGTCAAAGAAATTTGCGAATAGTCAAATCTGTGGAACTTAAACCTGCAACTGTGAAGGGCTGACCATACTCCTGATCTCAACACAGTCATGTAGGGACATGGGGACGGGGAGGCAATTTGCCCCAGGCAGCAATGTTTCTGGGGCATCCCAGCCCATATCCACGCCCCCAGATGCCCTGGCCATGCCCCCACATGCCGCGAGCATGCCCCTGAGCACAGTGGCCACACCCCTTGTGCCATAGTCCCGCTCCCTCTCCACACACTCCAAGCTCCATCACTGTCTTATGTATAACTGAACATAAGGCAGCAGCACAACTTAGCATTTGAACTATGTGATATTCCTTTTTCACCATTTAAGTAAGCCACAACCCTTATTTACAAATACTTTTGAAAAAACTTTGTACTACACATTGTCTTAGTTTATTGTTTTATTGTTAGTTGGTTTGGGTCTCATACTTGGAGAAAAGTGAGATATCAGTTAATTGATTAAACCTTACAACTATAAAACTAAAAGTTGCACAAAGAATACATGTGCCCTGTGTTTTGATGCACTTGGTTGTTTCCAACTAGTTCAGTCCAAAGTTAGTCATGGTCCTGCATCTAGGCCAGGTATGGATGTAACAGCCAGTTTGTGATCTTGCTAGAAGTGCTTACGCGCTTCACTTCCTCCCCCTCTGCCAAGTTCTCCATCCATTCACTTGCCTTCATGCCCACAATTTCCTTGCAACTTTGGTTCAAACTAGAGTTAAAAAAAACTTGGTTAGTAAGAATGGAATTAGCCCAGCCAAAGTCTTCATTTCCATCTGCATCAGAGCTTGGAAAATGACAATTATCACTCTGAGACCCCATCCCTGCCCTACAAAATAGTTTGCTGCCATTATAGCTAGAGTATTTAAAAATCAAACTCTTTACTTCCTGATTTTTAAAAAGTAAGTGAAATAGTTAATAAAGCATAGTACAAGTCAGAACTTCAAGACATTTAACATTCCTCCTCTACCATTCAGTGAGACCATACTCCGTAACTGTAAAAGTAACAGTAAAGTTAGCTATGCTGCAAAAGAAATGAATGTTGTCCATGAAGCGCCGTCATGTAATGTAGTTAAATGCCTTAATTATTAGGGAAATCAATTAACTAGTTGAAAATAATTAGTTACTTATAGTTAATCATTTTTCCCAGTAACCAGATACATGATTATAGTAACTTAAGTTTGCTCTTTTTTCAATCTAAGTAATTTTTTTTGTTACCATTACAGTCATGGGATGTTGGAAGATGGATTATACGGCTTGGGGCTAGGCTATCTGAAGAACTGTATCTCCCTTTATGAGCCCACTGGAGCTGTAAGATCTTCTGGAGAGGCCCTTCTCACTCTCCCACCAATTCCTCATGCTTGTTTTGTGGGAAGAAGGGGGAGTATCTTTTTGGTAACAGCTCCCAAACTTTGGAACTCCCACCCTAATGAGGACAGGATGGCTCCGTCCTTGCTCTAATTCCTTCAGCAAGTCAAAACATTCATATGCCATCAGGCTTTTAGAAACTGACTGGAGTGGGCTTTTAACATTGTGCTGTTTTTGAGGTTTATATGTAAGCTTTTAATTAACTATAATGTTTTTGACTTCACAAATTTAGTCGTTTTTAAAAAAACAAATTTTATATTTATATATTTATTGGAGCTTTTGCATAGTTTTAATCTGTATTGTTTTAAATATGTTAGTTGCCTTGAGTCTCATGATTGAGAGAAAGGTGTGATATAAATGAATAAAATCACCATCACCATCATCATCATCATCATCATCATCAGGTTGCAGTTCTGGCTCATGCTGTACTTTGTGGCACTAAATTAAAAAATGGATTTTAAAAAATAACTAAAATGGTAACTACTTTACTTTCCAAGTGTTGGTCTGCATTTTCCTTTTTTTAAAAAAAAATGCAAAGTAACACAACAACAAAACAACCGGCTTTTAATACTTATTTGGATTTACTGCTTATTGCCTAGAAACAGCATAAATCAAATCCCTTTTAAGCTAAATTTTTCTCTACAAAGCCCAAAGGGAAAATTTTTAACCCTTCAAAATTGTAAAATCAATCCAAGCAATTCTGCCTGCACAGAAAGACTTCTTTCTGATCTGTATTTTTTTCCCAATAGGCAGGAGTTAGTCAAATTCAGTTTTATGCACTCTTCTAGATAACCCCATGTGGAGTAGATCTCCTGGGGTACTAGATACCTGAGTTCCCCCATTTCTGAATGTTTATGTGCTTCAGCGTGCCAGTATTCCACAGTCAGAAAAAGACAACCATCTCAAACCTTTCTTTTGTCTGACAGAAGGGATGGTCTAGAAGGAGTTATGGATTTTTCTATTTATTTGTCTGGGTACAGGGGAGCATTCAGTCACATGAATCTGCTACCTACTATCTGAAGCGGCTGCAATGCTCACAGATACACAGTTACTACCTCAACAAATATTAGGCCAAGATTGTTTTTCAGGACAAAACACAGCTAGGCAAGTATCCATCTTTGGTGTTTCCCTGGGTAACAAGAGCCAGCAAAAGTCCTGCTTTCCATAATCTGATGCAAACTGCTAGATGAAATTATTCTTATCCATACTGTCTATATCAACTCTTGATCCAAAGCTGAATCTAGGTGAAAGGCAGCCACTAATACCTCCAGACCCAGACCTTTTTTGCATGAAATTATCTGCCTTTGACTGCCCACTTTGTGTGAACATAGAAAGTATATTTCTATCACAAGCCTAAACCACTTTTCTATCTTTTTTTTTCTTCCTAAGAACACTTGGAACTACTTTTCCCCTGTAAAGTAGGACTCTTTCCAAACAAAAATTTCAAAATTCTTAGAGGAAAACAGAAGGGTGGCTATGGGGTGTGTGTGGAAGCAAGGGCATTGCTCCTCCAGATAAGAATTCTGCCCCTCAGTGACATTTCAGTCCTCACTTTTCAAACATTGCAGACAACGGCATAATACCCTCTTCATAGCTATATTCCTGGGGGAAAGTTAAGCTAGCTTTAAAACTATGGACATTTTTATAGTGTATGTTCACTTACCTTTTTTTTTTTTCTTTACTGGTTTTCTTCATAGCTGATGTAACTTGCTTCTCAACCCTGTGCTCCTAATTTAATATAAAAGAACACCCTGGGCTTTCACTGAAGACAGAAACCACTTCTTGTGAACGTAACAAAACTTTATTCAAGCAAGTTAATCAAGGACAGGCCTGGAGCTTTTACATATAATCACCTTCTGAAAGCAAGATTTCACACACAGCAATCAAGGAATCTTCTACCCTTATTTTCTCTGAAATACAAATGCCCTCATCTTAAATGTTTAAATTCTCCACAGTAATTCACTCCATCTGTCCTAATTTGACAGGAGAATCCCAACTAATCCTCTGCCTTCCCACTTTTTCAGCTGCTTTTTTAATATCCCAGTTTCTCTCTCCTTTGCCCTCCTTTGTTCTCAGCTTCCTTCAGTCGCTGAAAACTGAGTTCAAAGTGCAAAAGTAGTGTACTTTGCACTCAGCAGGAGGAAGAGAAGATGAGAGAATAGAATCCCATCCTTCCAACTAGGTAAACTGCATCACTCTCCTAGTTTGTGTGTTCTTCCTCATTAGTAACTTTTGCCATCTTAGCCACACTTTGATGTTTGGCCCTATGTCTCCCACTTTCCATCTGTGAAATGTTGAAGGGTTGAGATGGGTTCATTCCAATGATGCACAACCAGCTTTTGATTCATTTGCATTAGTGGAGGCCCTACACCTTTCCTGCAAAATGATTCGGCACCTTTCAAAGCCAGAGCATTCTATCTAAGCATTGCTCAGGCTGGGCTCACACCTCGGGTGCTGTTACAGGACAAGCCTTCATCTCAAATTTGATGCAGTTTATTCTTTCAAGCCTCTGGTCCCTAGGCCTGCATGATAATAGCAGACTGTTTGACACAGGTAAACATGCTTGGCCCAGATCCAACATTGTGATCCATGTTGGTTCAATGAAATGATAGCAGATGTTTGGCTTAGACAGAACCTCTCCACTTCAGTCTCCAATTTTTAAAGTACCGTTCACACTGATTTTATTTCTAGAAAGCCTACTGTGATGACAAACATTGTTCTCCGCCGCATATTGTCCTATAACGAATATGGTTTTGTTTGGGTCTGTTCCAAATTATATCATCCATTTGAAGGGGACTCTAATTGTTTTCTCCTCTTATAGTACCAACTCAGGTTTATGTGGATGCTTCTCTTCTGGTGGGATGGATAAAGTCAGCGAACAAACTACAGTAAAAAACAGCTCCGTCATGTCATCAGTCTTCTAAAAAAAAAAAAGTTACTGGCTGTCTCTGGACCAAGGCAGCCTCTTAGATACATGATTTTTATTAACGAGCCAAAGGCCATCAGTTTAACTTTTTAAAATTAAATTATTCCTAGGCACAAATATGACTCAGAAGATGTGATACCATATCATCACTGTTGTGTGCCTTCAAGTCATCTCCAACTAATGACAACCCTAAGGCAAACCTATCACAGCTTTCTTGGCAAGATTTGTTCAGAAGGGATTTGCCCCTCCTTCCTCTGAGGCTGAGTGAGTATGACTTGCCTCAGCTCACCTGGTGAGTTTCCATGGTCCTCAGAACAGTACTTTAGTGCTCAAACTACTGCTTCATGCTGGCTCTCTCCAGATCATCCAAATCTTTTAAATATTCTGAAAAGCAGCTTAAGTAACCAAATACAGTCAGCCCTCCACATCTGCAGGTTTGACTTTCATGGATCTGATTATTTGTGAGTTTCTTCAACCTGTGTACCCCTTCAAGCTCTTCTTTCTCAGAGGAATCTTCCCCTCTTGAAGACTATGATCAGGCGGCACAGCCTTTTAAAAACCCACCTTTGGTTCTCCTTCTCCATCTCCATCAGCTGCTGCTTGGCCAGCTAAGGATGGATAGCAGACTAATTTCTCAGCACCACAAACCTTCTCCTGATACCCCCACACACACACACACACACCCAAGGAAAGAAATGAATGAGAGAGAGGAAGTACAGGGCTACTGTGCTGACCCACCCACTTTCCCTTTTCTTTCCTTGACCTGGTTTGGAACCTGGGCACCTGTTCTTCCCAGCATGCCTCTGCCTCATCCTCCTTCCCACAGCCACACCCACACATTTTGATATTTGCAGTTTTTCCACTTTTGCAAGGCTTCTCGCATCCCTAGCCCTACCAAATGTGGAGGGCCAACTATAGATTCAGCAGGCAAAGCTGAAAGCAGAGATGCTTAAACTTTTCTTCGAAGCATTTCCTTAATTCATTTTCCCTTTAAGGGTTCAGGTGGCTGCAAATGGGGAGGCTGGGAAGCTGTTTTTCCTTGTTACTCCTTGTCACTAATAGAAGGGTTGTGAAGCCAGAAGAGGGGAGGGGTAAAAACAAAAGCCCTCTTGCAATTCCACAAACACAAATTAATTTCCTCCACTCTAACTCCTGCTGCTTTCAGATGCTTGCTTTAAAGCTCAAACAGTCCACTGGTAGGTAAGAATACAAGATCACAACAGAATCCTTAATGCAACAGACTACAGATCTAATAAAGAAGTGGGCAATGTGTGCCCCTCAAGGATGTTTTTGTGGCCCCTGACACATCCAGAATCCCAAGACTGGCTTTTTTCTGGTAGAGCACATCTTCCTGTTTCCCACAGTACTCAACCAGATTCCTTGGGGGAACATATATGCAAAACATGACAGCAAGAGCCCTTTCCAACTGTTGCTTTCAACTAGCAAATGAGAGGCTTACGGTTTCTGAAACCTACACCCATATACCATCACTGTCATGATCTGTAGCCACTGTTTCTTGCAGCTCATTGAACGTAGCTCTTACTCACCAACAACTCACAAAGGGGCATCTGGATAAGACAGTCAAAACACCCAGAAAATTCCTACACTGCAGTGGGAATTACAGGATCTCTCTCTCAATCGCTCTCTGCATAATTTGAACCCAAAGATGCTCCAGCTGGAGCTGGGTGCAAGAAGAGTGGGATCACAGAATTAAGAGGTGCCTTTTTGGTGTTTAGAACCAGTACTGCGAGCTCACAGTTTTCCTTCACCAAAATCTGTATTTTTCATTCATTTTAACAGTCTAACTAGGGTAGGAAGGGAGCTTATTGTTATTTCTGTTGCTAAACAACTAGGAACATTTGGTGATCATCCAAGGATCTACCAACAGGTCCTAGTCTATATTCTATCCACTTCCATCCTATGCAATTAATGGCTTATCTTAAATAAACCCCAACAGCATGTCGAGGAGACGTTTATCTGTAACATAGTCTGATATCTGTCAATGCCAACGGACTGCAAGAAGGACAGGGAACTTGTGAACCTCCAGATGCTGTTGTATAGCAACTCCCATCATCCCCTGCCATTATGCTGGTGAGAGCTGTTGGAAACTGCAGTCCAACAACATCTTGAGAGCCATATATTCCTCACCCCTGTGCTACAAGGATTACAAATGCACCTGTGTGTCTATTCATTCCTGTAGAAAGATTGTTTTTTCCCCTACTACCTAAATTCTTCTTTGATCTATTGGCCCTTCCAGAGCTTTAAGAAAGCACTTTCATCATGTGCCATTTCCTCACACAGCAGGAGCCCAGCATGTGTTGGAAAAAGCCAGGGTTGTTTTTGGTCAGTGCACTGCTGAACGCAAACACAGCATTCTTCTTAATTGGTAAGAGTATATGAGTTGTCCCTGGTTTATTTACAAGTTATTCCAAAAAAAATTTTTAAAAAATATTTACCCTAGATTACATTTAAACAAAATAATATTTACATAGAAGTACCTCCCAAGAACGAAATGAAGCAGCATTAAAAAAAAAACTAAAGGGAAATTGAAAACCTTAAGAAGTTAGAAGTGGAAGAAAGTAAGGATATATAGATAAAATGGGAACTATGAGCAAATGAAGGACTTCCTAAAATGTTAAACTGTATATTTGACTGTTGCTTTAACATCTTGAAATGGGAGGAACCATATCTGAGTGAAAGAGCACATGTTTTACATATGGAAGGTCCCATTTCCAATCCCTGGAATGTGAGTTTGAGAAATAAATAGCAACTGAGAGGACAGATGTCTCTCTGAGATGCTCAAACATGTTTGCCAGGCTGAATACAATGCAGAGCTGGATGGGGAAGTTTTCTGGCTTTCCTAAGGTACCTTCCTAACATCTTTCTGATGCAGATCATGTTGCCCTCTTGTACTGGTATGTTAATCAGGAAAAATTTTGGTGGATGTCCACAGGCTGAACCAGTCTGATCCCTGCTGTTCATTACCTACCATATCATTTATGTTATATTTTAAACGACTTGAACACCAGTCTGGATATGAATGAATCATAAGGCTAATCATGCAAATATCCACCTGAAAGAGAAAAGGTTGGGTGACATTTGACGTACATACACACACACACACAGTTATTTTGTTCATTGCCTGGTCAAAACTGCTGAACACCAAAACTAATTTTATTTTAATTGACCTAAGCAGAAGAAAAATGTTTGGATTTGTTATCATTTCCTCTTTGCACGAAGGAAGAGAATTATTATCAGGAGTTAAATAGGCCTCCTGGAGATGTACTACCTCAGAATGCAAAGGGACAAATCGAATGTCTGAATGCTCTCTCATATAAAACTTGGGTCAAAACATGAAACCTAAGTCCTATGTGGGCATTTTTAAATCAGACAGACTAAGCATGCCAGAATGAACAGCACACAAGTCCCCACTGTCTCCATCATCTCTTAGGTCCCTTTCCTTATGTGGAAAGTAACTTTCTGAGGAGGAGAGGCTTCTCTTTGCCTTCCACTCAGTTCAGAACATTAATTTTCCAGCTGAGCCCACACCTCTTTTGAACACTGTCAGACATCAGACAGTGCTCTAAAAAACAGACACAATACCCGCATGCCCAGCTTCATCTTGGAAGCAACAGGCGCTTTCATATTCATTGGAATTGTGCATCCACTTTTGTGTTTTGGTCTGAATGTTCACAGAATTTTCCAAGATGGCAAATCTTATAACCAAAGCCTGTCCAGCTGCTTGGAAAGTTCCTTTAAAATTCATACTAAAACTGTAGCAGATACACCATCCCACTGACATGGAAGTCCCCAGCTACTACTGCTTGGATATCCTATTTTCACTGTTGCAACAAGGATCTGAAACCAGGAACTTTAATGCTGCATGCATATGGCAGAAATTACTGACTTAAAACATCCTTAGTTAAATCAGCACATCCATTTCTCCAATGCCAGTACTTCTGAGGCAAAATGCAAGTTCACTCCCTTAAAAGTGTCATCCCTCTATTCAGGGACTCTGTGCCAAATATTTAAAGCTATCATATTTTCCATTTTTAGAAGTTTTTCTCTGGAGTCTCAATAACACATGCCAGACTTGCTAACATGTAGCATATGTTTCCTAGCACATTGGGTTTTCACTACACCAGCTAATCAACAGCACATTTGGTCTTGTTTCCTGTGCTCCAAATAGGGCCATGCCAGTATATTTATCCATCTGAGACAAAGGACATGACAGAGCCAACCCTTCTATTAGGCAGAGTGAGATGGCCACCTCAGGCATCAGACTTGGGACATGATAAAAACATGACAAGGTTTTAATTGTTAATTTACTATTATTGTGTATTTACTGCCAAGGAGATGGAGAAAGATGATTATGCAATTTTCTGCCTCAAAGGCCAAAATAACTCGATTGTTTCTGGAAACTATACACCATGACTTGAGGGAAGGGATGTCATTTGCTGCTCCACCTCAGGCAGCAAAATGTCTTTGGCTGGCAGACAGATAAGATGCCTCCAACAGACTAGAGAAATAAAAAGAGGAAAGGGCTTCTGCACATGAGAAGGAATTCCACAAATGTTGCTTATTGTGTAAGTTACACTTGCTGAACTTCCCCCTTCTGCACAACTCTTTGTGGGTGCAGTAACACTGTCCTCATTTGCATACATTGCAAAGAAGAGTGACAAAGTTTTCTTAAAAAAGCAAAAGCATTATTCTTCAAGAGATATGACATAGGAGTTTCTATAGTCTAGTAATGAAATTTAAAAATCAACCTGCAGCATTTTTTTAAAAAGTGTCTCCGAATCTAGTGAATGGCATACCCGCTAAAGCAAGCCGTACAAATATTTCTGTGTCAAAGTATGTTGAAATGTTTCTTGGAAAATAATACCCTCTTTTGAAAAAAAAATCGTGAGGCCCAATCACCCCTTTACACCACTTTTTCTTAGATATTCTCATTTCTATTGCTTTCTTCTCTTTCACATCTAGTCACCCCACTTCCTGAACAAATAGACTTACTCTACATTCATAACCTAGCCAGACCAACAGATGAAACCAACTTTAATACCAGCAAAGGGACATCTTATCTGAAGACATTTTAAAAGCATTTTGAAAGAAGTGGAACAATGGAGACGTAATTGGGACTGTCCCTTCCAAATTGAGGCAGTTGGAGAGTATGGAAGTGCCTGGCCAGGACCAGTTAGTTTAATCCAGAGCTTTTCACCACAGCACTGTATGTGACTCTTTGGGAGAAGGGGACAAGGGCTGGAAGTAAGCAAAGATGTCTGCCACTGTGTTGCTGTTTAGCAGGACTGGAAGGACTAGGAAGGAGGCCCAGGAAGGTTAGATGCAAGGGCGGGCAGTACTCCCCCATCTTCAGCATCTTCTATCTGGAAGGCTACTTCATTGGACTCATAGTAGGTCACATCTTCATCCCAGATACTTCAGTTAACCTGCTTATGCTCACAGAATGCCTATACTCTCATTTTACTACTGTTACTAAGTAGAAACCCGGCCACCCTTGTTGCTATGAGGAACCCTACGCTAGGATCTTATTTCTTTCACTGCAAATGAAAACACTGAACTCTCTGCCATGAATGTTGATTCCATCCAGTCTAATAACCATAATGTAGTTTGCCTCTGATCAGGAAAAGATTGCTTTCTCACTAAGATGACTTTTCATTTCCATCTGTTTCTTAGTTCCAAACACAAAAGCTGGCTGGGAATGGCTGAGAGACCGTATTTAAAAAAAAAGGAAAAAAAACACTAATGAACGCAATGCAAATGACAGCAACATATTGTGCTAACTGGGGAGGAAGCAGGCAAGATGACATCGTTAAGAGGGTGTCTCACAGACATCTTGGTATGAAACAGGCACGCACACACACACACACAGCCTTGTCATATATCTCTGTTAGCCACATCAGCCTGCATTCATGTACTTTCTCCCACAACACACAGGATTTGGCACTTGATTTCTGAGCATCTGTGGTAGCATACTAGAAGCCAAATCTTTCAGATGACCAGTTAATGCAGCCTTGAAAAGGTAGGAAACCAGCACAGACTTGGTCTTTTCATGCCATTTGACATGGAGAAGTGATTGTGTGAGGTTCCTGGACCTGTCTCTAGACCCTAGGGCATTGTTGCCACATCATACACCCCCCCCGCACTCTGCAGAATGTGCTATTTTCATAATTGGACACATTTATGGCTGAAACGCATGTTTGCAAGAGTGCTGGTTGTAACCATGTTGCCAGGTCAGGATGACCTCAGACATAGCCAGGTCATGACTTCAGAAAGGATTAGGCAGGAAAACCTGATGCTGATGGGTCTGTGATAATCCTTTCACGACAGCAGGTTACAAGCACTCCCGAGAACAATGGAAGGTGAAACTGCCAGGTAAGACAATCAGAGACCATCCTGAGAAGTCGACCTACAGAAATCTTTCTCTGCCTGATTAGTCATCAAGAAGTTGTCAGGACTCCCACGAATGTTTTGTCACCTAGAATTGTCAATCAGCCCATTCTGGACTCCTTTGTCAGCCCTGTAAGAAAGCAATTACTTCTTTGTCCATGCACCCTCCTTCAGGGTGGGAAATAGGGTATAAAAACCCCAGCTTCAGACCCAGCAAATTGTAGTACACTGGGTATGTTACACCCAGTGTACTACAATTTACCCCAGTACCCCAGATTCCCATTCTTCTGTTCTATGCTCAGATGCATTCTGAGCCACTCCGCTTCAACCTTCTGCTTCAGGACTGGTAACTATCACCCTTTCCACCCAATCTCTTTCTATTTAACCTTTCTTGTCTCACTTTCTGACAGCTTTGTACGGTTCTTAAGAGTGTCTGATTTCTTGTGTGTTAGTTAATTCTAAATAAAATACCCTGATTAACCTTTAACTGGAGTCCTCTCTACAGTTAGTACTGGTATGCATAAGTGAAAACTTCCTGACATTACCCTCCTGTCATAGGCTCCTTTGAGCTATAATTCCCCAAATTCTAAGGAGATGCTGACACTGCAAGTGGACCTCAAAGTCCCCCATCCTTAGGGTAACAAGATACAGCGGGTCCATGCAGGAGTGACAAAGCAGTGAGGAAATGCCCACTCCTGGTATGAGTTCACAACTCAAAGAGTTCACAACTGAATTGTGTCTGGAGGCAGAGGGCACTTACCTTGCCAGTAGATTTCACTCCTTTCCAGATGCAGAAGTAGCAAATGATCCAAGCTAGTAAAAGGCAAAGTGCCAGCTCCCAGCTCACACCCCCAAGATGTTCTATGCCATCTGAAATGTGTAGCACTCTCCTCCTGTGGAAAAAACAGAAATCAATTTCATGTTTGTTCCCTTATAAACATCTAAAAACATAGCAATCAACCCAGCTTGCCGCATTCTCAGAGTACTCAGCTTCCACATACTGTGCTTCACAATTTAATAGCATTGAATACAGGTCTAAAAATGCGACCCAAGGTGTGTCACAGTTTTGACTTCTTTTTCAGGTTCTCCAGAGAAGGAAAAAGGAATATCGGGATAAGGGGCCAGACAATTTCAAAGGCTTAGAATGGTTGACTTTTTTGGACCACCACTCCTAGAATCTCACAGCCAGTGGCCATGCTGTCTGGGAGTTTTAATCTGAAAAAGTAACTGCTCTGAGCTCTGCTAATCTCTACCTAGATTAACGACTATTACTATCTAATTTCCTACTGAGAGAGTCCTCCCTTTTCATTTGCATTCCCCTCCAAAAGTTTCAAATAGGATCCCACTATCCGTTGCATCTAGCCTGGGGGTTTGAACTAGGATCTCCCGGTATTTGGTGGGGTGGATGAGAAATAATCAATAGAACAGAACCTTCAATTTGCTTTCTGAATGTACAGAAGACACTTTGACATTGGGTGACTCATAGTAACCCTACCACAGGCTTTTCTTGGCAGAATTTGTCCAGAGGGAGTTTCCTCTCGCCTTCCTCTGAGGCTGAGAGAGTGTGGATTGCCCAAGGCCATCCAGTGGATTGCTGTGGCCAAGCAGGGATTCAAACCCTGGTTTTTTTCAGAGTCATAGTCCAGTCTACACCTTGCTGGCTCACTCAAAAACACTTTATATAACAGAAAATTGTGAAAATGTCTGCCAGGGTTAAATGGAACATTTCTTTTAATATGTAGTCTATAGTTATTTATAAGCTTTCTTCTTTCTCCAAATACACATAGACAGAGCCAGCCCTGGATGTAGATGGGGTGAGGCAGCCATCTGAAGGGGCAGATAATACATGCTGTGCAGTAGTGGCCCATGGCTGCAATGTCACTGGGTCAGTGAATCCATGCATGGGCTCCAAGGAACTGTCCTGAGTACTAAGCCTATTTTAGGGATAGAGTTCAGCATTTTGGATAGCACCATTAATGTCTGTACTAAAACCCAGAGGAGTTTTACCACTACCTCACTAACATCACAGCCATCAGCCTCTACAGTTGCCGTGCAGAGGACAGCAAAGGAAACCTCCTGACGTGAGGAGGATGTGGCTACTCTCCTAGCCCCAACACTGAAGTAAAATTCAACTACCAGTCTGGCCGGTTTCTACAGCTGATGTGGGGGAGCCACCTCGTCCTTTGTTGCAAGGAAGCAAAATATCTTGGATCTTGTGAGGTCTATACAAGGAGAAGAGGTTTTATATTTTCTTCGTCAACCACTCCCCCCCTTAAAAAAATTCAGTCTCCCCTGCACAGAACAGATACGAAAAGTACCAAAAAAAAAAAAAAAGGCAAAAAGCTGCTGTTGGTAACTCTGACATTGGTACCTAACTGGCTTTAAACTTTCCTGGTTTTAGCTTGTCAAATTACTTAGTGTGTCTTTAGTCTACTTATTTTTTACTATTTTAAAGTTGATTTTATTGTACAGCACCCTGAAAATTTTATATATAGGGCAGAATATAAACATTTTAATTACATAAAAAGAATACATCAATTGTACCAGTGGTAAGCGTTATTATTGCTGCTGGTTTCATAGTCTACCACATGATACCAACTGCCATTTTGGAACATCAGTGATTCAGATTCTGTTCAAGAATTTAGGAATCAATAAAGTATTACTGGATAATGTGGCACATTCCAAGCAGGGTCACTTTTTGTAATTGTGCTATTGGGATCCTGTCTATTGGCATTTATTCAGACATTTTGTCATTCTGTTTGGAATTGCTCTGAGCACACTTATCACTACTGGAACCACAGGTGTTTGTTTTTTTTTCATATCATTATCATTATTCCTGTCACAGAGAGGGATTGAAATCCCAGGGTTGATCATTGCAACTAGGGAAGGAAAGATTGAAACTCCCACACACATGCATACCTCAGAGTACTCATCCGGATCAGATCCCCCTGTTACAGTTAAAAAAAAAAAAGGGGGAGGGGACATACCTAGTTTGACACTACATATTAAAAATAAGTTCTAGCCATGCTAGTTGGGGACTGTTGGTAACTGTAGTTGAACAAAGCAGTTTTTCCAAGCTCTGAAAGTATGATTTAATATGACCCTCAGATTCCTGCTTTACACATCATCAGATACTTTTCTGACTAGTTAGGTATGTTCCTCTCCTCTCACCAGAAACATTAGGCTCTTTCCCATCTCAACGTGCCTCAGTTCCTGCCACCCAATCTGCCAGGCATCAGCCCCAAACAGCAGTCCCCAAACTGCCTCCTCTGAGCCTCCAGAGACCCAGCAATCCTGCTGCAGTTGGCAGAATAGTGTGTTCTCCTGATAGGTCTCAGGTCTCAATACAGGATGGCCGCCATTCCCTAACAAAAACTAAAAATACATTAGTCCAGTTAGTAATTTTCTGCTCCTCCAGAATATAGGGATATAGCACCCTAGGATACTTCCAGCAACCAAAACTCAGCTCTTGGTATCTATTCACATTCTCCCTCAAACTGCTGTTTTTACTTCATATGCACATCTGGGTGACAACATCCACAGCTAGAAAGGGAGAGAAGATCCATTGAGAACATTCCCCAACTTGAGCCTGTTCTAGGAAGCCACTGGCTTACTATTTAGTTCTCATAAACAACATATCTCCTCTAGTTTATCTACCAAATGATATGCCAGGCAAGATGGCTGCCTTTTACCAAATCGTATCATTGGCTTGTCTAGCCCAATACTGTCTACTCTTATGGTAGCCTCAGCCACACAGGTCTGTCGGAAAGACTGCTGAGATACCAGAGGCTACAGATGGAGAGAATGAGGGCCAAGGTATCCAACAGAATAATCACTCCTGTGCCTGGCCGTTACTGCAGAAACTGAAGCTCCTAGGGAAAGGAGGGACTTCACTTACTCCCAGAACTCAATGACAGGAGAGGTAGCATTTTCTGCAGTCACATTTAGTGAAGTATTTCTCTTCTGGAATTCCACGCAATTGTCTGCAAGACAAGGATCAGAGCTTTAGAATGAAATACAGTCAGCTCTCCAGACCTGCAGATTTTACTTACACAAATTTGATTATTTATGAGTTTCTCCAATCCCTGCCCCTCCTTTTTTCCAGGGGAACATTCCCTCTAATCAGGCTGCACAGCCCTTTAAAAACCCACTTCTAATCCTCTTCCTCCACCACCAGCTACTCCCTGGTGAGCTAAAGACAGATCACAGCCTGATTTTGCAGCATCACAAACCCTCTCCCAATGCCCACCACACACCCAAGAAAGGAGATGGGTGAGAGAGAGGAAGTATAGACCCACTATGCCAACCCACCCTCTTTCCCTCTTCTTTCCCTGACTTGGTTTGGACCTTGGGTGCCCCTCATGCCTCAGCCTTCCTCCCACAGATACACACACACATTTTGATATCTGTGCTTTTTTCCACTTTTGTAAGGTCCTGAGCCCCTAACCCTAGTGAATGAGGAGGGCGAACTGGCTGGAGGGCCACCCAGTGACAGGAGGTAGCTTCTATGAGCCTTTCCGCACTAAACTGTTATGGTGCTATTATTCCACTTTCAACGTCCTGTGACATTCTGGGGTTTGTAGTTTACTGAGGCCGAAGAGCTCTCTGGCTGAGAATTCTAAATGTGCCTCCCTAAACTGCAAACCCCAGAATTCCATTGGATGTTGAAAGTAGAATAATAGCACTCTAAAAGTGTAATGTGGAAAGGCCCTATGTCAGAGGGGCAATGAATCTGTAAAGGAAGTATCTGAGGTGCTGAACTAATTGGGAGGCACGGACCATTTCCGCACTAGATTTTTATAGTGCTATGATTCCACTTTCAACATCCTATGGAATCCTGGGTTTGCAGTTAAGGGAGGAGCCTTTGTGGCCCCTCCCTAAACTGCAAACCCCAGGATTCCACAGGGTATTGAAAGTGGCAGCATAGCACTGTAACAGTCTAGTGTAGAAATGGCCCCAGTTCAGTACTCTGGATAGCTCCTTTGATGTGTGTCCATAACTGATGATTGAGTCCTCATTCCCCTTAGGAGAAAAACTTGTGCAGATGGCTAACAATCCAGTTCTCTTTGCCTAGTAAAAGAGTGATCTCTCCAAGACAAGCTTGGTTTTCCATTATTGCTTCAGAGATCATGAACAACCGAAGAACTACTACTAGTTCTAGATGCTTTCTCCCATGGCGGCAAAGTTGCAGATGGGTAATACTACATTAGGGTTAGCCAACTGCAGCTGAAATACTGCTCTTTGAATTATAGAAGAGCACAAAGCAATGCCGCTTCCATTCACATGCTTGAAGTAAGCAGTAGCTTTTTAAAAAAATAGAGTTAATGTGGAAGAGCTAAAAAAAATGGAGCAAAATATTATAGATAATAATTAATGATGTAGAAAATTTCTCAGCAGAAACTAATCCTAGACTAAACATCATAAAAAAAAGCAATTTGACAAAGATGCACTCTAGTTACCTGTGTTCCACTCATGGTCACAGCTGCCCCATGGAAGATTTATGGTAAATGAGCTGAAGAGGTAAAACAAGGCCCAAGCCAGAACTATAATATAATAGAAATTCAGGAGTACAAGAATCACCTGGGAAGCATAACCAATTCCTGCACAGAAGGACAGAGAGGTGAAAAGAGAGAGAGAGAGAGCACCAGTGAACATCAAGCAGTAACCTTTTATTATTACACTAAAGAAGTGCTTCTTCAGTGTTTTGGAAGTGACTTACCTGTAAATAATTTTTCAAATCCTACTTTTTCTCTCTACCACTGAAAACAGAATGATCACTAGTTAGCAGTGAAGACATTTACATTTACTTTTCACTTTCAATGTGAATACAGGTCTGGTTGCAGTGTGAAGCAACCGGTTCAGGTAGCAGACACAGTGGACCTCCCACCCGTTTCTTATGAAGCTTACAGCTATTTTCCTCTGTTGAAGGACAGAATTCTCTATAGTACACAACATCCTTCCTCCTTTCTACAGAGGCTTCTAAAGGGGTATTTTTATATGTCCCTTTTAAAATATTGTGTTCTAGTTTAGAACATCAACATTTGGAGCAAGGAATAATTAGTTTATTCTCTGCTTTCTGTAAATCTAGCAAACATGCTGTAATAAAAATAAGGAATAGAAAATAATAATATAATAATCATAATCATAATCATAATCATACAGTAAGAATAGTAAACCACAGACCAAAGCACACCAATAGAAAAAGTCCTCTTCAGGCTGAGGAGATGATATTATCTGGACCACAACATGGGAAAAAAGTTTTAAGCTCCTGATTCAGTATTATCCTACCCTAATTGTGTTTGGGGTTCTTGTAGGGTTATTGAAAAAACACAGCTCAGACACAATAAATACTTACACAGCTAATGCCATGTCTAGTTTGGCCCTGACAAAAAGAGAAATGAGTCTCCATCCCCCAGCTTCACAATTACATAGGCCTTTTCATGAAGGTCAGGCTTTCAGGATTGCAGATTGGTCCCATTGTCACATCCGACTCACCTTCAAAGAGAGGGCATAGCCTCCGCCAAGATGTTACCCCTCCTTGGCTAGTGTATTGCCCAAGTGCTGTTTCCAGGAAGAAGACTGGGATCCCACAGGTGAAAAGGAAGATGAGGTAGGGGATGAAGAAGGCACCTAAGGGTGCAGAAAGAGATGACTGCTTTAAAGCGGGGTAGAGGAACAAATGATCTGCTGCATGTTGCTGGGCTGCCACCTCTAGCAAGTAATTAAATATAGAATTACAGCCTTGTTTTATTTACTGCACTGTTTAGAAACCAAACATGTTTTCTTGATAGTAATACCATTATTACAGAGTTAGGGGAAATTTAACCAATCACTTACAAATTTTGCAGCATTATGTCATATTTGCTTAATTGTATCACTGCTAAGAATAATACTTGGTATTTAAATAGCAGTCTGTGGTGTTTAAAGCATTTCTCATTGTAGATGAGGACCGCCAAGGACAGACCCAAATAATCTTCTGCCAACCCACTACTAGAGCTTCTTTTAAAATGTCTCCATTTCCCTCTCATCCCCTCCTTTCCCTCCTTGTCCCGTTATTATTGTGTGCCTTCAAATCATTTCCAACTTATGCTGACCTGAGGGTGAACCTATCACAGGGTTTTCTTGGCAAGATTTGCCCAAACCCAAACAAAACCAAACTGCTGAAGCCTCTCCTGCCTTGTGTGTTATTCCTCATTAGTAACTTTTGCCATCTTGACCACATTCTGATGTGTCCCAGTTTTCACCTGTGTCCCAGTTTCCATCTGTTGGAGGCTATGACAATGGGGTTGGGGGCACCCCAACACAGCAGAAGAAGCAAAAATAAGGAGGTGAGACTCTCTCCACTGGATGGAAAGTACAACAAGAGGTAAACCTGCAAGACTTCATAGAGAGATATTTGAATACCACCTCCTAGGTTTGCCTAGCCCAAATAATGCACTTCTTCAGGACCATGGTATCAAAATATGGAGACCTGGAAGCCAGTCATCTAACAACTCACAGGACGTCTGTTGCTGTGGAGCAAATTCAACATATCCCAAGTGCAGTACAGGAGATTTTTTTTTAAAAAAAAAAAATTTGCCCATAGGAGCTAATGACAATAATTTTCTTGGTAGCATCACTGAGAATGAGTCAAGTCTTACTGTTTGCTTTCACTCCATTCTGGATTTCATGCAAGAGTTTTCATTCCATTTAAGACTACTGCTTGCTACTGATGAAAAACAGCAGAGAAAGCACCATTCCATGAAGACTTCATGAAACATATAGTTTGATTACACTAATTGAATGAACTGACCCTAAGATGTCCAACACAGTAATAGTGGTTTGTGTTTCCATGACATAAGATCTTGGCTGAAATCCTGCACTTAGTTAGCCTAAGTTATGTCAAAATCAAAGGAACTTAAGTAGCATCCCTGTGTTTATTGCTTGAGATTATTTCTATCAGTGTTAGCCTACATGGTGTAAAGGTTTGAATGTTAGATTAGGACTCTCTGAGACCAGGTCCTAATTGTTGCTCAACCATGAAAATCTATTGTGGAAGTATCAGTGCACAAAATTCTTTGAATGTGAAATGGCCATTAGCCAAGAAGGAAAGCCATGTAACATTTGTAGAGTGAAAACCAGTGTTTCTGTTTATTCTCCGTAAAATAATCACTCTTCTGATTAAGGCAGAGAAATGGACAGAAAAATCTGCCAATTTTGCTTTCCCTTGTATTTTTTTTTTAACCTCAAAGTTTAAAAAAAAAAAGATTTTTTACCACAGCATTCCACTGGCCCTTACTGGCTTTCCTAGTAAATTTGGAAAAGCCTGAACCCAAATGCCTTAACTTTCTTTGAACAATTTCATGGAGGAATGTGATCAAACCCAAAAACTCTTCCAGTTGTTGGTGCCTTTCTTTTTGCTTTCTTAAAGCATCTCTGGGATGCTTTCAGACAGAGGGCTCCTAGAATTGTGGTTGCTTGCCTTCAGTTCATTTCCGACTTATGGAAACCCTGAGGTGAACCTATCACGAGGGTTTCTTGGCAAGATTTGTTCAGAGGATGTTTGCTTTTGCCTTCTACTGAGGCTAAGAGAGTATGACTTGCCCAGGGTCACCCAGTGGGTTTCCATGGCTGAGCAGGGATTCGAACCCTGGTTTCTAGAGTCATAGTCCAATGCTAAAACCACTACACTATGCTGGCTACAGTGCATTTATTCTGTCTTTTCCTCCTCCATTGATTTTTTTTATCTTGTAAGAAAAATGCTCAAAGAACTGTAACTTTGCCTCAGAGCAGGCAGCAGAGAGTGGTGTTTATGGTGAAAAAAGCATCAGGAACACAAGAAGACAAGGCGGCCATGTCCTCTCTGGGTGCCTACAGTTTAACCAAAAGAAAGAGCAAGGGGGGTAGCCATATTTTGTACAAGGCTCTGGCAATTCTTAACCTAAAGCTCTCTGAATTTTCAAAAGCTAACACTCATACTGTAATTCACTTCCAAAAATAGTCTGAGGTGCAGCGCTTAAATTTCTTAAAATTCTGTCAGTGCTAAGACAAAATGGAGAAAGCTGGAAGTATCTTTCCCTGGGCAGGAAGTATGTAATTTGAATGTTTTGCCATGAGCGACAATCAAAATTAAAATACTTAAAGTGAGTAACTGAAGGACTCTGTTGTTAAGTAGTACAGCATGATTCATTGTCAAATGGTTCCCTGGCATGCTAATGACTCACATATAGATATTAACTGGAGCTTTGAAACATCCCTTGGATGAACTACATTTCCCAGAATCTCTCACTGGCCATGCTGGACGAAATTCTGGAAACTATAGCTCAAAAAAATTGCTTCTTCATATTCTGATATTACTACTCAGCTCAAACTTGACTTACACCTAGAATCTAGTAGCAGCAGCATTTGTGATGTTGCATTTTTTTAAAAAATATATACCATACATCATGTTTAAAACAGTTTGTGGATGAACGTCAACAAAAGGCAGTAGGAGTTTTGTGGTGATCCTGAGTGACTGAACTCAAATAAGCAAGAGACAAGGCACCACCCTAAAAATATGTACCTTTTTGCAAATTTTAATTTAGAACTGGGATACATGAAGAAGAATGGCCCATTTTATTTTCTTTTTTTTTAAGTAACATTTTATTAACTTTAAAATATACCAACAAATGAGAGCCAGTATAGTGTAACAGTTTGGGTGCTCGACTGTGGAAACCCACTGCATGACCTTGGCCAACTCACACCCTCTCAGCCTTAATGGAAGACCATGGTGATCTCCTCCCCGCAACAAATCTTGCTAGAAAACTTGCTAGAAAAAAGAATAGCTTTACCTTAAGATTGCCATAAGTCAGAGACAACTTGAAGACGCATAACAACAAATACCAACCAGCTAATGTAACATTAAATACAAATTAACCCTATAACTATAGTATAGGAGTTTACAATCCACCATAGATATCAAAGATTGTTTTATAAATCTCTGAAGGTATATATTCACAGCTTTCCACATAAAGGTGCGTGCCTTTCACCTGTACTGATTTGGTAGAGACAGTCCTGATAAATCCTCTCAGGAGAACCGGAGGGAATGAATCAGTTGCTAAGAGATCTATACACAAACAGCAACACAGTTATCAGTACAACCTAGGGCAAGACAACATATAACAAAAATGTCTCATTGGGGCAGAGTCTTCTCTTGAGATGTAAGATTTCCCTTAATTACGTGGGGGGGAGTGAGGGCAGGAGGCTATCTTATGGGAAAGGGAGCCTTCTATCTTCTCTTCCCATTGAGGTTGGAATACTCTCCTCAAATATGGTTGGAGTAGAGCCATCGTGGTGTAGTGATTTGTGCATTGGACTACGATCCTGGAGACCAGGGTTCGATTCCCACTCAGCCATGGAAACCCATTGGGTAGCCTTGGGCATTTCACATACTCTCAGGCCTAGAAAACCCTGTGATAGGCTTGCCTTAGGGTCAACCTAAGTCAGAAATGACTTGAAGACACACAACAATAATTAGATAAAAGTCCATGTTGGCACCAATGTGATAGTGACATCCCACATATTATTCAATAGGTGCTCATGATAGTAGTGAAACTACCATCCTCATGGCAAAAGGTGTTGAGGGAAGAAAATTCATTTCCAGTAACTTTTGTTAAGGGCCCTTTTTTCCCTGGTAAACATCATTTTCCCTCACAACAGAAGTACTTCCCAGGGAATCTGGGAACAATTTGCAGATACTGAGCTAAATTGCCACATCGTAGAAAAAGGCCGTGGCCTTCTATATCGGCATTTTAAAAAATCAAGTCATGGAAGTGTCTTCTGGTGAGAAAAATTGCCGCTGGAAGACACAGGTGTTCATCTCCGGCAGCTACATTGAGATAAAAATTACAGCAATTGTCTTCAGCAGGATTGTAAAATCAAAAGAGTTGTATAAAATGAATAGCCATTTTCCTCAGGTTAAAGAGTCCCTAGTCTTTTGCAGCATTTTAAGAGCATGCTTCCTTTGAAATACTTCCCCACCTACCCCCAAAAAATATCCCAGAGCAGTGATCTGCCACAGTTACTCCCCGCCTCTATCTTTTCCTGCCTGTGTGTGTGCTCTAGAAACAAAAAAGAAAAACTACAAAGGGACTGAATTGGTAATTATTCTCCCCATTTTGCATTTGGAAAGTAGTTACTTAAACTGACCTTCTGGAAGATTGCAGGAAAGGGGTTAAGAAAACTTGCTACACGTACAGTTCTTGGTGAGTAGGTTATGAACCCTGGTTTGAAATCTCTTGGATTTGCCTCACAGGCCCACCTAAACCGCTTTCCCATCCTGACAGCATGAAGGGGATTAGCCAGTTAGCTACTTTCATATCAGCTTTAAATTTTTGGTTTTCTTTCTCTTTCTCCTCTACTTGAGAATGTTGTGCTTGAGGTACAATAAGAGCTGGCAGTTCTCTTTATTTTTGTGATTCTGGAGCATTTCTAAGCTTGGGTTTGTGCTACATTTCCCTGCTTTTTCAGAACTTTGAAAAATTAGTAAACTTATAGAATTCCCCAGTCAGCCCAGTCAGTGGCCGTGCTAGCTGGGCGAAGGGGTGTGTAGAAGCTACAGCCTCTCAAGAATAATATTTCATACCCACCAACTGTCCTGATTTGGCAAGAACAGTGCCTATGAATCCTCTGTCATCCCACCTCTTCGGCTGCTCTTACAATGTCTCAGTTTCTTTCTCCTTCTCCCTGGTTGAGGAAGACCAACACCTAAGAAGAGGCAGAGCTTGGACGCATTACTTTTTTGGACTACAACATCCAGACTCCCCACAGCATAGTAGTCCAAAAAATAACTGTCCAGAGCTGGAAGGAATGCAGTTCCCAACAACACTGGCAGGACTGCATGATTCGACACCTCCCCTCGGCCTAATGCCAATTGGAAGTGCCAAGCAGAATAGAGCCACTGAAGTAATAGGAACGACTTAAGTGTTGACTTGTTGTGTGCCTTCAAATCATTTCCAACTTACAGCAACTCTAAGGTAAGCCTATCACTAGGTTTTCTGGGGCTGAGAGTGTGTGATGCATCCAGGGTCACCCAGTGGGTTTCCATGGCTGAGCAGAGAATCAAACCCTGGTCTCCAGAATTGTAGCCCAGTGCTCAAACCACTACACCATGTTAACTTACTTTATATCAAATTGCTTCAACTTTAGGAATTTAGAGGTGACAGAATGCTATAGAGGTTGGAGTGTTGAACTACAACTCTGGAGACCAGGGTTCCAATCTCCTGCTCAGCCATGGAAACCCACTAGATGACCTTGGGCACATCACACACTCTCAGCTCCAGAAAATCCCATGGCAGATTCATCTTAGGATTCCCATAAGTCAGAAATAACCTGAAGGCACACAACAAAGACAACAACCTTTAGCAACTAGGTTTAGGTCAAAATAGAAATGTGTGTTCTTCCTGTCATTATTGAACTGTAACTCTCAATATTCTTTACCATTGGTTCTGCTGGTCAAGGCTGCAATTTGAAGACTCTCTCCTACATCAGCGCCCCCCCCCCACATACACACACACACATTGGTTGAGGGACTACCTAGTGGCAGGGGCAAACTCACACCAGTTTTAAATGTCCCATAAGGATGCTATCTTAGATACACTGAGGCATTTATAGAGAGGTTTGTAGCTGTCCACCAGCTGCCCTAGCTTTGGTGACTTTGATCTAACAACAGCCTTGATGGGAAATCTTTTGCTTTTTCTCCCAGAAATATTTTCTCCATCTATACCGCCCTCTAATAAAAAAAAACGGCTTCCCAATGCTTCAGTCCATAATCAGAAATATCTATAGCTGCATTAAGGATTCTTGTAAAAAGAAGAGGCCGGGGGTTCCACACCATCTATGGTATGATTCAGATTACAGGAGGAGTGGGAAACAATGAGGTTGGACTGTAGTTGCTGTTATCCATCAAAACTGGTAATGCTGCAAGGACAACTGGTGGCTTCTATGCTACTGAGTTTTAGTCTGAACTTTAAAAGCACTTTACAGGCTCTAAACCCTATCCCCAGTGTAGATTCTATAGCTTGGGTAATATATTCAATGTTTGAATTGGATCCTGAAGTGGATTCACCTCCCAACATAGGCCATTTCCACACTACACTGTTACAGTGCTATATTATTCCACTTTCAAAATGCTGTGGAATTCTGGTGTTTGTAGTTTACTGAGGTCAAGGGCTCTCTGGCTGAGAATTCTAAATGCCCCTCCCTAAACTGCAAACCCCAAGATTCCATTGGATGTTGAAAGTGAAATAACAATACTATAACAGTGTAGTGTGGAAATGACCATGGCAGCTACCAGTCATCACAACTATGCTGGTTGTGTCTGATGTGAGTTACAATACAATCATTTCTGGAAGCCTACATGTTTTCCATGTCTAGATCACAGACTACACTATCTTCTTCCATAGTTCTCTAGTAATACAGTTCTCTAGTAATACAGGCTTCCACATTTGAGAGTTCCACTGTTGCGGACTGTATTATTCACAGATTATTTGCTGTCAGCTCTGCTGCTGCCCTATGCCATTTTTAATAGAGACTGCGAACAGGGCTAGTAAGTCCATATTGAAAATTGTATGGGGCAGCAGTGGAGGTGGCAGTAAAGCCCACCAGCCACCCACTTCTGCCTTATGAAGGAACCTTGATGCCTCAAAGGAATCCACAGTGGGTTGAATATGGTGATTATACTTTTATTCTGTGTTAAATATGGTTTGTGAGAGCCTAGAGTTATTCACAGCTTTTTCACTTTCACGGGTGTCCTGTGTTCCCAACCCTAGTGAATGCGAAGGGATGACTGTAAGTGACTATGTTGTAAGTCCTTCCAGTGCATTGGCGTCACTGAGACAGCATAGAGCTTGGATGGATGGATGGCTTAGCACAAATTCCTCTGTCTCACTATAATCTACCTCAGAGGGTTGTTGTGAAGGTAGAGAAGGATGAACATAGCACGGGAATTTGTGTGTTTGGAAAAAGTGAGTGTTCGTGGGCACTCACCATTTTCCCCCAAGTGGATAAAACTACAGAAAGCAAACCTGAATGTTTCAAGTGCTCAGTGGGGAAGAGTGTCGCTGTTATGAAGTTTACCTGGAATGTTGTGTCCAGTTCTGGGCATCACGAGATAGATATTGATAAGATGGAACATGTCCAGAGAAGGGAAACTGAGATAATCAAAGGTCGGAAAACAAAGACTTATGAGGAATGACTTAGGAAGCTGGGTGTGCTTAGCTTGGAGAAGGAAAGACTGAGAGGTGACATGATAGCTGTCTTTAAATATCTGAAGGAAAGTCATGTGGAAGCCAGAGACTAGGACACAAAGCAAAGAAGTCATATTACAAGAAGAGAGATTCCATCTGTTAGGAGGAACTTTGTTACTGGAAGAACTGTTTGAGAGGGGAATGAACTGCCTTAGTGGAGGAGATGAACTCTCCCTCTTGGAGGTCTTTAAACACAGATTGAATGGGCATCTTTCTAGAGTGCTTTAGTTGTGCATTCCCAAATGGCAGGGGGTTGGACTAGATGGCCCTTGTGGTCCCTTCCCTCTCCAAAATGCAATGATTCTATAATCCCATGGGTGTCAAACATTAAGAACAAAGAAGAACTGCACTTACCACCACCATTCTTGTAACAAAGGTAAGGGAACCGCCAGACATTCCCCAGACCAACGATTTCCCCTGCCACAGACAGCACATATTCCAGTTTGTTGTTCCAGTGGCCTCGCTCTAACATCTGATTTGCTGCCTCTTTTGTCTTCTTCTCCCCCGTGGGTTGTGCAGGTATTTCTCCATTGAGAACTGCCCCGGGGACTTGGTAATCCATTCCACCTTCAGAAGATCAGTGCCGTGTTTTCCCCCCACTGTTACCACTTGCAACAATCAAAGTCAAGCTGGAATAAAAGTGAGAGACAAACTCAGGGACACACACAAAAGTTCACACCACAGTTGCCCTTGCTAACAACAGCGGGAGATGTTGACGTTCCCAGCACACAAGATGTACCCATAGACTTGACTGAGGTAGGAGGTATTTACTTTGGATCAGAAGAACACTGACAGCTTAAATTTTTAAAGAGAGAGTCATTTCAAAATGTTCTGGTTTCTCACAGAGCATCCTTTCAGCCAGAGTTCACTGATGTTTTGTACACCACCAGGTATTTTGTTTATTTACTTCCCCCCTCTCCATTTTAATTTATTTCACTTGTCAAAACAATTCAGTGCAAATACCACAACCCAGCTTCTTTTGAGAGCAGTGAGCCCAGAAACATGAGATTCAATGTGCTTCTCAGGGCTGTGGCTGCCCTAGAGCTTGCAGAAATTGTTTCTGGACTACAACCCCCAGAACACCTGAGAGTCTAGCCATCCTCTCTGGGAGATTCTGGGAGCTGAAGTCAAAAAATAACTTCCCCGAGCTCTGTTCCAGTTGCTGGGCTATCATCCCCTTTCCAGATCTCTAGGACCAGCCCTCTAATATCTTCATTACTGCCATCCCATAACAAATGTTTTGCAGTGCAGCATCCTACTATACAGTGTAGGGAGTGATGTGCAAACGTGCTGCCCTTCAGATGTTGAAGAACAGCAATTTCCAGCTGCCCCTCCCAGCATAACCAATGTTGAGGAATACTGGGAATTGCAATTCAGTAATATCTAGAAGGCCGCACAAGTCACACCTCTCCTACATAGGTTTGGAACTGAGGAACCTATTCATCCTAAAAGACTATATGCACCACATCAGCCTTCCCATACACTGAGATGCTCTTTACAGACCTACCTCTGGGTTTGCTTCTCATTTATTTGCTTAGTAAAATGTTATGTACAACATCTTTGTGCCAAACAGAAATTTCAGGGAAATGTTGATAACAAGTGGAAATTCACTGCAGTAAAACAACTTAATATTTAATGTAAGGCAAATAGTGACATCACTAAAGGCTTTCTCAGCGGTGGCACCCTGGGCATGAAATTATCTCCCAAGAAGAGAGGTTTAGCATCAGACAAACAATCTTTTAACTCTGTCCTAGCTTTCTGGAATAGCTTTGCTTGCTGGTTTTTATTATATTGTTTTAGCTTTAGTTTTAGTTTTTAATTGTGCACTCCTCCACAACTGATGAGTTGAAAATTTACTTCAACATATTACAAGGTATCCCCTAGGAATGCCCTAAGTACCCTAAAGGCACCAGATCCCTTCTGATTATGGAAGCTAAGCAGGGTGAACCCTGGTTAATACTTGGATGGGAGACCACCAATTAATACCAGGTGCTGTAGGCTATATTTCAGAGGAAGGAACTGGTAAAACCCCTTCTGACTATTCCTAGCTTCAGAAAACCCTATGAAAAATCCACTGGGTTGCAATATGTTGGTAGGAAACTTGAAGATGAACAAGAGTGTGTAACTAAACTGTTTTGAAGGGTGAAGTATAAAACTTTTAAATAACATGAATAAAACCATGGCAGGCATGCTTGTTTTTTAAATACTGCATGAGCCCTTAATATGAGCTGATCACAGCAGTCACCAGAGGCTCCATATCCAGTATCACATATGATAGAATCAGTGACCATATCAAACATTTTTTCACAAGATATTAGCCCGCTCTAAATGACTGAAAGGGGCAGCACAGCCATGCCACTGGTTCCATTCCCCAAGGTTGCATGGACCCAAGGTTCTGCATGGCAATGTGTGTCTGAGGTGGGAAAGCCTACAAATACAGCCTTCCATGGGACTTGGAATCCTAATTGTGCAGACAGAATGCTAGGCATACAGCCTTCCTTGGCTCAGACACACAGGGCTGACATTAATACCAGGAATCCACACAGTCCAACAATGGATAAACCGTCTTCCATAGGAGTGCTCTCACACATTTAACATGCAATGAGAGTGATTTGCAGTCTGGTGATGAATTGGGCATAACTCAGTTACGGCATGCATGACTAACCATATGTGGTGTTCTTACAAATTTAGTGAGAGGTGCTGTAGGCTTTATTTCAGAGGAGGTGGCAAATTGACCTCTGAGTATTCGTTGCCTAAATATACCCTATGAAATTCATGGGGGTCACCATAAGTCAACAGGCAACTTGAAAGCAAACACGCGCACGCACGCGCATGCGAACAGGGAGCAACATATTATTAGATATACACTGGAGAATTCTAACAGCATCATCTTTTTCCACAGAGCTTGGAATTAATTCATTAAATGATTTTCTTAGCCATAATTTGTTAAACACTTTAACATCAACTTTACAAGTTATCTTAATTGTTCTGCAACATAAGCTGCTAGAATAAAGATCAGAATTTCAACATTACTTTCATTTGTCACTTCCATGGCATAATTGGGGTGTGAGCCATTTTGGACTATTTTAAGTAATTTTCATAATTTCTTTCATTCAAAAATAATGCAGCAGTAGCACATTGCAGTTGATTAACACAATCAGCTAATTTTTTAAGATGCACTTCATTAAGAAAGCACATCGAGGCCAACTAATTGATTTTCAAAATAATGTTAAAATGTTGCTTCAACACTAATGTTTCCAAGCTTTCCCATTAGATGTGTTCAAAGTCCCATTGGATTTAAAGAGGGTTTTTTGTTGTGTGCTTTCAAGTCATTTCTGACTTATGGCAACCCTAAGGCAAAGCTACAACAAGATTTTCTGGGGCTGAGAGTGTGTGACAAGCGCAAGATCACTCAGCAGGTTTCCATATCCAACTTGGGGATCGAACTCTCGTCTCCAGGGACATAGTCCAGTGCTCAAAACACTACTCCACACTGGCTTTCTTAAAGGAGTTTACTCTCAGGTAACTCAGTATAACAAGGCATTATACTTAAAATTAAACTATGGGGTTTTTTTTCTATTGGATTTTCTGAAATATCCAATGCAGAAGCAAGACACTCTAGTTGCCATCTACATCCTGCCTGTTTTCAGCCACCTTGGTCCTTTCCGCACGAGGCTGGTGAATCGGTTCGTACCATTTCTTACCAGATTTTCTGGGCTGGAAACAAGGTGGACATTCCCTCATTTCCTTCTGCACAGCTACTGCGTATGTTCCATTCTGATTCAGAGGAGTGCGAGATCATGAATCCACACTGCCTCCGCCATGGCCACTTCCACTACTCCCCTCACCCCACCCCGTCGGCTGTGATTGGCCCTTTTTTTTTTGCACGGTTTAGCATGTCATTGTGTACATGCGTACATGCATAAGTCCATACTACCCACTGGCCCCTTCCATGAGCCCTCCCCTAACCACCAATTCGCATTGGCGTGAATGTACGTGTCTGCACCACTGTGAAAGTACGAATTGGATCGATCTGGAAAATTGGAAAACTGATTTCTTCCGGTTTCCAAATAGCGCATTTTACCACCACATGGGGGCGCATTTAGTCAGAATTACGCGTGGAACAAAGGCAAATAAACTGAACCTAGTCCACTAAGGTGCAGAAGACCTCTGTGGCAAGATGCATTGGCCCGCCTTAATAACCGCGTGCAGAAAGGGCCCTTGTTTCACCTGCTGAACTCTAGAGGAACCTTCAAAAGGAACCTGTGCCATGAAGGACTATAAGAGAGTGAGACAATCCTGCTGACATCAGATAGAGGTAGAGAAAGACATCTGGTTTAGTGTGAAGTAACTGGTTAACAATTTCAAAATACTTCTGCTATGAGAGGAGCATGATGCATCAGGAAAGACAACAGAGTGATATGACACTTTGAAGCATGGGTGGGAATCATGTGGTGCTTGGTGGACGTCCAATGAAGCACTTGGTGGAGGTCCAATGAAGCACTGATCCTCCACCCAATTAGCCAGAAGAGAATTGAAAGTGCCCTGAAGAGTGGCTTTCTTATTTCAGCAGGCCCATGCCCTAAAACAGCAGCAACAAAAACCACACACAAAGGCCTAAAGACAATCAGGAGTGATGTGATGTCACTCTCAG
Source organism: Iguana delicatissima (assembly GCA_948472985.1). Taxonomy (NCBI): domain Eukaryota; kingdom Metazoa; phylum Chordata; class Lepidosauria; order Squamata; family Iguanidae; genus Iguana; species Iguana delicatissima. The sequence continues at coordinate 311,191 of CAOKZL010000152.1, read as the reverse complement.
TCGACCAAAATGGCAGCATGGCATCCCCATGTGGCCCTCTTGTCTCCAAGCAAGCCCACCCTCGCTTTAAAGAGTAGCATATTATGTCAGAAGCCTTCAGGGAAAAGAATCCACTTCATCAGACCCATGAAATGTTATCCAGAATTTCTGAAATGCATACAGCACAAGTGGGACACAAAGCCCAGGATCCGAAAGATCTGTTCTATTGACTTGTTGTTGTTGTTGTTTGTCTTCAAGTTGTTTCTGACTTATGGCAACACTAAAGTTAACCTATCGCAGGGTTTTCTTGGCAAGTTTTGTTCCAAGGGGGTTTGCCTTTGCCTTCATCTTGAGAAAGTATGATTTGCCCAAGGTCACACAGTGGGGTTCTATGGCTGAGCAGGGATTCAAATCCTGCTCTCCAGAGTCATAGTCCAACACTCAAACCACTACATCATGCTGTTAGTCAAACCAGTAGGGAGGCTGGGAAACTTTCTAGAGCTGGTAAAAGGCAGGCAGGAAAGACCTCTCTGTAGCAGAGGTTCAGCTGCTGGACAATGTTAGATTTAGGCCAGCTGGGTCATGAGAACTGACAATGGCAATTACATTATGAACGGCACACAACCACTGCTGTTGATATCAATAACATTTGATAAATCAGTCAACACATGTGGTATGATAAGGCCTCTACACATAGAATCACAGAGTTGGAAGAAACCCAAGGGGCCATCCAGTCCAATCCCCTGCCATGCAGGAACACACATCAAAGCACTCCCAACAGATGGCCATCCAGCCTCTGCTTAAAAACCTCCTGAGGAGGAGACTCCACCACACTCCGAGGCAGCACATTCCACTGCCAAACAGCTCTGACCATCAGGAAGTTCTTCCTGGGGTTTAAGTGGAATCTCTTCTCCTGTAGTTTGACTCCATTGCTCATTGTCCTAGTCTCTGGAACAGCAGAAAATAAGCCCGTTCCGTCCTCAATATGACATCCCTTCAAATATTTAAACATGGCTATCATGTCCCCTCTTAACCTTCTCTTCTGCAGACTAAATGTACCAGCTCTCTAAGCCATTCCTCATAGGGCATGGTTTCCAGACCCTTCATCATTTTGGTTGCCCTCCTCTGGACACGTTCCAGCTTGTTGATATCCTTCTTGAAATGAGGTGCCCAACATATGTTGACTTGCTTTCTTAAGCCAGGTGATCACCGGTTTTGTGAATAGGCCAGTATTAAAAATATAATTGCCACTGGTGAATACTTTCCTTCTTCAATTTCCCTCTGACTTCACTGTCCCGAATCTCACCCCACAACCGTGGTAAGGCTATATCAATATTTGAAGTGTGAAGGCTGTGGTCTGAGGACAGGCTTTGGCGGATTGAGATAGCTGAAAAACTTACAATAAAAGCTCAGTTGATAAGGGGAGATATAGCACAAGATAACTTTGCAGAAATATGGGATCTATTTATATCTCAGGTTTTGGACTTAACAATTGATCAAGGTCTACTATCAACTCATAGAACATTTAATCCATCGGTTTAAAAAAATCAGAAGGATATTTAATATAAGGACTCTCAAGCTGGTAGGCAATGGATAGTAGCTATGTAAATTACTGTTAATCTTGCAAAATTAGTTAATAAAAACTGAAATTTGAAGATAACACTTCACTCATCATGATATAATAAATTTGTGACTCTTTAAGTTCCACAGGACTCTTTCTTGGCCTTGACCCTCTGGAGAAAATGTACAAAAGTTGGCCAAATAAAAATTAGAGATGGGGAGGCAACAAAGGTATGAAACAGATTTTCAGATCAATTTTGGTTTGTTTTTTTTAAGACTGCCATTGCTGGGCTAATTGTCATTTTTATTTGGTTAGATTGTAATATCATGCAGAATCTTTAGGATTTTTTTTAAACGTTACAAATTATTATTGATATAATATTGAAGTGCTAAGACTATGTTTTGAAACATGTCACAGAGAATGCTATAAAATAATCAACAAGCATTTAAGTGTACTGCTGTTGTTGTTTGCCTGTTTTGAGCTGCCTTGCACATGATTTCCTATGAGATAAGGCAGCTTATAAATCAAAGTCCAATCTAATTTCAGAGACTTTGTTCCCCCTGATGGTTGGGGTGAGGCAGGGTGTGAAATAGAAACACACTGGTTAGGTCACCAAGCTGATTCTCCTGACCTTTTTGCTCACTCAGGTAAGTTTGCTGCCTATAACATAAACCAGCGCAACAAAGATTTATGTCAAGTTCTTCTGCAGGCCCAAGCAAACTGCAGCCCTCTCCCCGCCACTCCATGTTGTTGCACTGTGGTTTCCAACATTCCTTACCATTAGCTATGCTGGCTGGGGCTGATGAGAGCTGCAGTCCACCAACATCTGCAGGAGTGCACTATGCCCATCCGTCTTCTGCTGGGTTGGGTCAGGGAAGGTCAGCCTGGTATGTCCTCTCTTCCCATGAAACCCCACCCCTTACAAAAGGATACTCCCTGCATAAGGTGAAACGGCAAGGTAATATGACCCTATTTTTAAATTCACTGCACTTACTGTAAGGTTCTTCAGCAGAAAGGATCTATTTTGCTTGCAATAAATAGGTGTAAATTTTGACAGACATATAGCTGGAAATATTAGTCTCCAAATTCCCTTCTGCATAGCAATCCAGCTAGAGCAGAAATTTAGCCCAAGGGGTTTGCAGTTTAGGGAGGGGCATTTAGAGTTCTCAGCCAGAGACCTCTTTGGCCTCAGTAAACTGCAAACCCCATAACTCCACAGAATGTTGAAAATGGAATAATAGCACTATAACAGTATACTGTGGAAATCACCATAACCTCCATTCATCAGAACTGTTTGGAGATAACTGAACTGAAGCAGGAAAAAGGGGCCTGAGAGGTGGGCTAGCTGGCCAGATGAAAAAGCTGTCTTATAGCTTACATCACAATATCAACATTGTATTAGCATTATTAATACTATTAATGGCATCAATGGGGTTACCACTGAACTAGCAGGTTGTCAAATTGAACTCCCAAGGTTAAAATAATTGGAGACTTTTAGAAAGAACCAAAGACAGTCATACTTACAGCAGACTCACTGAAATCAATGGAACTTACATTACTCATGACTAAAGAGCCATTGATTTCATGGAATCTGTTCTAAAAATCATGAACATTAAACGCATCCTAATGTATTGTTACAGCTAGAAAGGGAGAGAGTGGTTTTGGAGTCTTCAACTGTGAAATAATTTTGTTGGCTTTGGCTACTATAGACCTTTGATAGATTGTACTGCAAAAGATCATCAAACTGCCTCTTTCTGCCTAACCAATTTGTATTATGTTCGTGTATATATACATGGAATATGTATGATACCAGTGCATACAAGACCTTGAATTAACGGCTTCCAAATGTGGTATGTTAAAATTAAAAGTTGTTTTGAACAGATTTCAGTTGTACACCAGCCTGTGATTCTATGACGCACGATGATATACAAACATTTATAATAGTAAAAAAATAATAATAATGCAAGCATCTTGGGTTTGTCAGTGAGAAAATCATGCATGCCAGATAGAGTCGTCTGAAAGATGCGAACACCACTGCCACCCTTCTCCTTAAACACACTTCCATAGTAAAAGGATTAGCAGAGTGTGGGGGGAAAATAATTTTAAAAGGATTTACTTACCATTGTAGAAATAGAGGTCTACAGTTTTTAAAAATAACTCTTTACTATTTCATTTCTCAAAAATAATTAGAATTATTCTCTTTTTAGTCATATTGAAAACTTAATCTCAAGACAGTAAGCTGCTGGCCAGCAATACAAAATATTCTCCTTCCATTCACTTTGTTATTGCTTCAGTACCCACAACAGAGTATGAGACACAGGATGAACCAGTATTTGAACATGTGATATTCCTCCTCTACTGTTTAGTGACGCCTCAGCTACATAACTAAATGTACCTTACAAGTTAGTTATACCACAGAAGAACTCAAGTTATTCCTTAAGTTACTGTTGTGACTTTGTTGTGCCTTAGTTACTGCAAAAAAAGGGGGGGGATTCATCACAACTAAAGGGTAATTTGTAATTTAGTTCCCAACTATTGATTTTACCTATATTTAAGATCAAAGTTTCTCAAACAATAATCAATAGAAATTTGAGAAAATGTAGCAGAATAGTCAAGAACATCAATTCTGAGCACCACAGTTGATCTCTGACATCAGAAAAAAATAAATCAAGGCCCTGTTGACTAGGGGTGGATTACCAAACAGGCTGAGAACACCTTGGCCTACGATTTTTGTGGTAAGAGTACACTAGCATCATATTAAATAGCTGCCTCTCAGCAGTCTGGCATAAAGTCTGTGATTTACATAATGTGGCACTAGCCTTGACAACGCCGCCAGCATTGATAAAAAATGTTATTTAAATGTTAGGTGTGCATCTTCAATTTGTGGGTCAAGAAAAATTCATTAAGTGGGATGCTGACTCCCCCCTGCCCCGCACCAACAGCACAAAAACAAGAAACTTGAGAATCCAAGCACTAGTCAAATCCAGCAGGCCTGGCCAACCTCTTAGCATAAAATGGGATGTAGAATCAACTACAACAATGTACTGTCTCTTCAGCAGACAGGCCATGGTAGACTACTGGAAAGTTTTTTAAAACCAGTGCTTTAGATTTGCTTTTCCCAACCTCTTACCCTCGAGATGTTGGTTGACTCCAACTCCTATCAAGTCCCAGACAGTATGGTCAATGTTTGGAGGTGGGAGTTGTAGTTCAAAATAAGGCTAAGGCTGAGTGTATTGAATGTACTGTTAATAACCATGATAACGGAAGAAACACAGTCAAGCCTAAGAAACTATCAATAGCAGAGATGCCTGCCTCATATCAAACTTCCCCTATCCTAGCATTGATTTTTGATGACTGTATACACAGACCTTTGATGAAGAACAACCAACAACTGTAAGTCTTAGCAGACAGGTGTATCATTCTCCTTATCCCAAAATAAGAACGAATGGAGATGGGATTATTATCAGCACCAGGGAAGGAAAGAAATTATTTTGCTACAAAAAGGGGCAGAGTCTGAGTCATATAGGATTTGAAGCAGTAAACTATGTTCTCCCTCTTAGCATGTGAGGGAGGGAAGCGGAGGTAGAAAGACAACAGTGTTGATTTTTATATAAACCAAAAGGAGATGGGAGGGAGGATGAAATGATAGACACTACGAGACCATAGGATTAAAGTACTATCAACTGCAGGCAGGGCTGGCTCAGGTAGTTCACTGTGGTGGCAGAGGTCAGGTGGAATACTGCAAGGCTGACAGAAGCATTAGAATACTAGAATATCCTTTGAATGAGGCAAAATTGTAATAGGGAAAGCTACTTCAGCAGTAAAACTAATTATGAACATTTGTGCATGCTTGTTTGGCACCAAGTCCTTCTGTCAAGAAAGGATGAAGAAGCAGAGGAGATAGAGATTAGAGATCTTTAATGCAGGGATGGGGGAACTTTGTCCAATGTTTTGGACTACAGCTCCCATGATCCCTTAGCACTGGCCATGCTAGCAACAGCATCTAGGAGCTGAACTCTAAAATATCTGGAAGGCCAAATTTATCCCCTATGTTGGATACAAAAGTTGGCAGGGAAAACAGCCATGTTCAACCAAGAACTCTTTTAAACATCATGCCTTGACAGCTGATAGTACTGCCCAGTCATGGTGGTTGTTTCTAAAATTTAACCAAATCTCAAGTGCCAATTATTGCATACAATCTCTTGAGATTTTTTTTAAAGAATCCACTTTGGGGGGATTTCACACCATAGTCTACAGTTTCTTCAGACATAAAATGTTGAAGAGATTTATGCTGTTCATGTGTCTACTGAAGATTCCTTTAAAAGCTCTTGTGATCATAGGATGTTCTCTGTATCATATGTGGCATACATGCTGCTTATCTCCCCAGTGCACACTTGTGTCTTTGATGGCGCTTGGTGATCTACATAACTTCCCTGTAGATGTCCACCCACCTCCTTCCAAACAGTTTTTTCCACGTGTGTCTTTTGTACTTGCTCTCATCAGAAAGCATGTTCAAGTTAATAGTGCTGATGTAACTCAGGTAAACGTTGTTGGCCTCATCAGTGCAAAATCCTTTGACTCATTCAGTATTTTAGTAAAATCACCAGTCCCCTTGTAAAGAAACATATCAGTATTCCAATTCTTATACAAATAAATTGCACGCTTCAAACTACTTAGGAAACCGAGCACAAATGCATAATCGGAAGAAACATGAAACTCATGGTGTTTTTTTTTAAGGGGGGGAAGTAGCCTGAGAGTGGGAGAAAGATATGCACAAAAATACTGTTATCAAATAAAAGTCCCCTCTCCCCACCCCAACACACTGCCACTTCACAATTGTCACTTCACAATTATGGAGAGGAAGACAGTAGAACAAACTACAAAACTAAATTGTTACCTTAAGGAATGAGCTGTCAGGTCTCCGGTTAACTGGAAAAACGTGAAAGCAATAGTAAAAAGGTGCTGGCTATTTAAAGAGTGGAAGCAAAAAAACCAATTCTGCAGTGGTGTAATTCAAGACTTTGCCCAACCCACATTCCTTCCTCCACCCCCCAGGGCTGTACAATAAACTACACACAACTTCTGATAATCCTTACTAAAGGAGTCCTCTCCTGCTGCCCCACAACTTCCCACCCTCCTGTCTTTTGCCATCTATGAAGAAATGCATATACATGTACACTCCCCACACACACTCCTCCACTTTCTGTGCCTAAGTCTGGCCATGGTCAGTTCTCTCCTGGCCTCCTACTTTACTACCTTCACAACCATGAACCTTGAAAACTGTACTGCAGTACCACTGACAAGATCTTTTAACGTGAAACTATTAAATGATGTTCAGAGGTCTAAGCAGGAAAGTATTGTTTCCTACCCACCCACCTGTCTCAAAAATTGAGGCTTATGAAACAACACTAATATTCACAGGTCGAATTTATCAGGGCAAAGGTAGAAGAAGCCAGGTCTTACTGATGCAACTGCAGGGAGAAATGGAAGGGCTGTCCCACAACTACAGAGATCCAAGAACAGAGAGTTAAGGAAGCTCCTGCACGTTGATGTTTTCTGGCCTTATCACCCACTTTTTGGAGAAGATTCTAATGTTTGTTCTACAGTGTAGGATATGGTCACAACTTTAGCTGTAGATTAGATACACTGAAAGATAGATATAGTGTGTACACAGAATGTTAGACTGAGGAAAAGAGCTTAAAAATACATCATACACTTGTTTCCCTTTCCTTTTATCAGAGTGACTGCCATAGATTTCAAACTTCCAGGGTTTTTTTAAATAGAAAGTTTATTTCAGTTACATGTGGAACCCCACCAACAACTTATTACAGTGTTTCCTCTGTTCCTGAGCAGAGTTTGGAAAGCTGGTTTTTAAAAGTAATTAGTTATTCTTAGTATTACTAGGGCTTTAAAGTAACATTTGCTCTTTTTCTAATGAGTAACTAAATAGATGGTTCTAATTACTTTAAAAGAAAAACACCTGAAAGCCATAACCACTGGCCTGTGGTACAACAGACACTCTTATCCTGTCCACCACATCATCTCAACACCCACAACATAATGCGAGTGGAAAAAATAAGCAGCCCTTTCACCATGTGATATTCCTTTTTCATCTACAACTATAAAAATAACTATTAATAGTTAGTTACACACTGCAACAGATGTAGTTACCACTTGCTAAGTAACAATTATAGGGTAATTTTGGATATGCCTTCATTATTGCAAAGGGTGTCCTATTGTTTAGAAGAAGGAACTTTCAACCTTTGCTTCTGAGCTTGTCTTCTGGGTGCCAATCAGCCTGGAAAACAAACCCTGCAGAGATAAATGGGGTTGGGTGTAGCATGCAGTGGGGGAAGTCACTTTCCTCTACCTTCCTGAAACCTTTCCTTACCTACTAAATGCAATTAAAATTTTCAGATTTATGACTGATGGCTCCAAACTAGTTGCTTTAGTATGTGTAGTAAAAGAGGAAAAGTTGCAAGAGTATGGAAAACAAGAGCATACCCTTGTTCTCTTTCCTCTTCTGAGATTTCCCCTATATCATTGTTGAGCAATGTGTAGCTCTCCAGGTGTTAGAATGCAACTCCTAACATTCCTGAACATTGGGATGCTAGCACAACTTATGGGAGTTGCTTACAGGAGCTGCAATCAAACAATGCCTGGAAGACTACATATTGTCCACTCCTGCCCTATTCCACAGAAAAGGAAAGTTTTCAAATGTGACAGTGATCTTTTTCCAGAGTTTCTGTAGGGTTTGTTATGGATTTTAGCAGACCATTCACATTTCTGTTCAGTTTCATGGAGGACCATACCTCAACCCATGAGCAAAATTCAATTCACCAGACCTCTTATGAGGCCTTCTTGAAAGCCCTACACTCTCTCTGAAGCTTCTGACTCATCAGACATAACAGGAGAGCAGAATGACTGCTGACTGAGTCCACCAGCTCAAGAAATACTGCTCAAACTAAGAATCCAACCTGTTTCACTCCACCCTTGCTTTCCTTATCAAAAAAGCACAGGGTACAGCAAGCCCAGCTCTTCCCACCAAGGTGCCAGCTGGAACAGCATTTCTACGACATACCCCCCAAACTCCGGCACAAATCTGCAAGCTTTGGGGAAATTACACTTCACAGGAGTCCAAGGTAAGACCTGTTAGTCTCAAAGTGTTAGATTTTATTAAATATATTGCCCTACCTGGACACTGAGAATCAACTACTATGTATTTTTTTTATTCTGCTCAAAACGGATCAACTCACAGAAAGACTTGAATTCAGTCCCTGTCACCTCCAGACAAGAACAGCTCAAATGGCCCAGGGCTCTGTAGAGATTCTGGCATTGACAGTACTGGGATAGACCAGTGTAGCCTCAACATGGAGACCCACAGATACACTGCACTACAGTTACTATTATATTTAGCCAACATGAGCAACGGCTGCAGATGATAGCAGGTGCAGGCTACGAGATCTGGAGATATTCAGGTTGGGGAAAGCTGGACCAATTGTTCAGCTCAGCATAAATTTGGCCTACTCAAAAAGTTCAGTACCTTCATAGTTACTGAACTACTGAATAATACCCACCAGACAGAGCAAATCCAGCTAAATGACCATTGGATGGATGACAAACAAGAGCTATGAGCTTTCCACAATCGATATATAATTTTTTGGCTGGGCTGATAATTATAGAGGTCCATCTGGCAAGTGCATTTTCTTCTGGCAATTTTGACTATTTTTGGAGTTTTCAGAAAAGACACTAGGACACTAGGAAATGTTTAAAAATTTGCTTTTCTGCCTTTCCCTGTTTCCTGCTACATAACTCACTAGCCACTGGTGATAAATGACAAAACAGTTCAGTGAACTCTGCTGTAACTAAAGCATCTTTGACTAATCAGTTGCCTTCCAACTCCAGGTGGTCTTGAATGACACCCACGCCTTGGCCCATTTCAAACTAGTTTCAGAGCAGGATACAGAGCTGGGACTGCTATGGTTGCCTTTAGTGGATGATCTCCATCTTAGCATCAACCAGGGGGAGTATGTCCCTGTAGGTGCTTTTAGACTTATCAGTGGTGTTCAATGCCATTGACCACGGTATCCTTCTGGAACACAGGTGGGAGGATTGGAGGCATTGTGTTGCAGTGATCCAGCCCTACCTCTCAGACAGGTTCCAGATAATGGTGCTTAGGGATATCTGCTCCTCAAAAAACGAGCTGTTGCATAACAAACCTTAAGGTCCTATTCTATCCCCAGTGCTTTTTAGCACGGGTCAGGGAGCTGTCAGTATGGTAATGACAACCAAATATATTTCTCCATACCTTTAAAAACAGTCTTAGCTAAGCATAGCATGCTTGGAGGAGGTAATGGGCTGAAGAAAAACAAATTGAAACTGAATCCAGATCAGAAAGAGGTGCTTACTATTAAGGGTCTTAATCTGGGTTTAGAGGTGTGTCAACCAGTTCTGGATAGGGTCACACTCACCCTGAAAGACTGTCTTTGTAGCTTGGGAGTGCTCCTGCATCTATCCCTCCAAATGCCAGCTTAGACAGATGCAACAGTAAGGGGTGTTTATTATCAGCTTCAGCTGATATGCCAACCGTGTGTCTTCCTTGAATTGGATGAGCTAAACATGATAGTGCATGTACAGGTACCTTCAAGATTCAAGTTCTGCAATGTGCTGTACCTTGGGCTATCTTTGTACCAAGTTCAGAAACTCCAACTGATCTAAAATATGGAAGCAGATTGGTTACAGGTACATCGAGGAGAGAGCATATCACACTGATATTAAAATCAGTCCACTGGCTGCCAACTAGTTTCCAGGCAATCTGCAAAATGTTGGTCATTACCTTTAAAGCTCTACATGGTTTGGCTCCAAGTTACCCACAGGATCACCTCCTCCCATACAATCCAGTATGTACACTCAGGTCCTCTGGGTACCGTTTACTTAAAACAGCCACAATTAGACTGGTAACAGTCAACTAGAGGACATTTTCATCAGCCAATGTGGAATGATGTGCCAGAAGAGATTTGACAGGTAAACACACTGTCTCAATTTTGAAAAGTACTAAAGGCCTATATCTTCCTAGGCCTACCCAATTTTTAACTATGAGTTTTAAATTGGTGTATTTTAAATGGTTTTGTGTGTTTTTAGTTGTATTTTAATCTATGTTGTACCCTGCCTTGAGCCTTGGAGGTGAGTAAGAAATAAGCAACTACTTTTTCTTCTATTATTATTTCAGATAGAACATTTGTTACTTGAAATATTACAAGTGACACTCGTGGTCCCAAAGATTAGCACAGAACTATAGATGAGACCTTGCTGACAGCACAGAATGTCAATGTATTACTTGATTCAGCCAGCAGTGTTTTCTTAAAATGTATATATACAAGAATGTATACAAGAATCTATCTTCAGTTAGTGTGTTGTGACCTACAACTTGCATCACTTCCCAGCTCAAGATGGGTCACCTTGTCTTCTGGAGTGGTGTTAAGTTTAGGAGAGCAAAACTGAAGACAGAAGGCATACACTGTTTTTGAAGGAAAGGTTGGAAACTTGGGATTAAAAGTAGGGAAAACATTTTCAGGTGCTAGAAAAAGTTAATTGACAAAAGAGCAAAGTTTCCAGCATCTCCCAAGGTTTACATGTGTTTGGTCTGAAAACTGGTCCTGTTCCTTGGTTAAGGATATTTCTGGAAAGTATAGTCTGTATCTCTATAGTAGCTCAGTTAGAGGGTGGGATTAGGTATGTGAAATTGTATGGAAAAATGCAATTTGTTTGGTTATAAAACTGGTCCCTTCTGACAGATTTACAAAACATTGCCAGCTAGCCCCACCAGAAACAAGAGATCAAGAACTTAAAATCATGAGCTGTATAAAATTCTTACATATTGTACTGTATTCAGAGGGGATTTTAAGAGAATGACTGCATCAACAACTCCAGTTTAAGTTCTCACACACTTCCTTATTGTTTAGACAGTCAAGCAGGTGCAGCAGCAGCACAACAAAAATCATGATTATAGTTCATCTTCTGTATCTCAAAAACTTCCAGCTTCTAAACGTAGCATACATTATGGTAATCAGTTGAACATATGCAGTTTCACTGAAGCCAATCTCTGTTGGCCAGCTTTATCCATAAACCCAACAGTATTGCCCCTTCTTCCATATTCAAATATGGCAACAAATGGAGGTATTGGCACTGAGCCATGAGATCAGACAGCCACAGGATGATGTATGATGATCTTAGAATTTAAGGTCAAATGTGGAACCTGTTAGGGTCAACACTTTAGAAATATTTAACATGCAGACAGAACTAGATCTCTTCTTCTCTCGCTAAATTTTTTTGTAGGGGAAGGGGTGATTTTCAGTAATCTCAACTCTGTACTAGAATTCTTCATCCATAAGGATAACAATAGTAGCTTTTATATACCATAACTAGTAATCTAAGCCAGCTATGATCGCAGTTTGACTAGGGTAAGCTTTGAATCATTATCTTTAATCTCTTAACTGCGAATAGTTACGTTAAAAGGGAGTGGGAAAATTTTTTAGTTTCAGTATGCAAAGCACATTTATATGTCGTTTTCTTCACTAAGGAGTTGGCATGTTTTGATGAATTTGTAGCACATAATGTGTGTATCGGTCAAAGTGGAAGAAACTGATTGCGAAACATGCAAAAAGAATATTTTATTTAAATTTCTGGCCATCCCATCCCATCCCATCCCACCCCACTCTTTAGAATAGGAAGCAGTACAAAAATTGGTGGCAAGATATGAAAAAAATTAAAGCTCCTATAGTTCAAAAACTGTGAACTTTGCCTCAATATGATGTGTGGCTGCATCCAATAGACTGTTACTCTTTTCCGAATAACCCATTCACAAAAAGTATTCACTTGTAGTAGAATTGAGAAGATATTCAGCCTGCTACTCACCAAAGCAGGCTAAGCAGTCAAGAATAACACTGCAGAGATACCAGACAACCCACAGTGCAATGGCTCACATGTTCTGTATACAGGGATGCATTACTTACCTTCATTGCTTTGCTGCACTGGCCCATTCCAACTGCATAATCACCAGCACCCCAAATGTCGATAGTGGACCAAAATAAGACATATGCACACACAGAAACTCAAGCTGTATAATCCTGGTGAAATGGCTATGAACAAGACAGTGCTGAATGTCAAAAGATGGTCACATGACTGCTAAAATTTCCCACATTTCAGCTTCTCAGAACCCCAGTAACTTGGAAAAAGTCTTTGCCAGTGCTTTGAAAACTGCCAGTACTCAGAATCAGCATGGTGAAGTAGTCTGACCATTGGACTAGGCTGCAAGGAGATAATCTCCACTCAACCATGGAACCCCACTTGCTGACCTTGGGAAAGCTACATTTTCTCAGGCTCAGAGAAGGCAGTGGCAAACCTCTCCTGAATAAATAGCCACGAAAACCATGATAGGTTTGCCTTGTGGTCACTCTAAGTCAGGAACTACTTGAAGGAACATAAAAACAACAAATATGCAAGGGTAATTTGCCTGACATAGTAAATAACTTAACCTGCTCCTCAGTGGGCATGCTTACATTGTTCTCCAACTTAATGCCACCATAAAATTTCATTAAAAATATAGAGGCATACTTCAATTAAGCCTTTGCAAGCAAAACAACCTTTTATACTCCAGGACCTTTCTTTCTTCATGCTCTGTCTAGCTGGAATTTTTTTTTTAAGAAGATTTTTTTTTAAGTAGAATTGACATTGGGATGATCATGGAGAAGGACTGGTGAGACTTTCAGTGTCAAGTTGCAGAAGCATGTCTGCAGTACACAATGTGACAAACAAAGCTAGACCCAAGAGAAAGGAGGAATCTAACCGAATCTAACCGAATCTACTACAGCAGTTCACCATCCCGTAGGAGCAACATTCAGACAAGATCACTTTCCTCTTCCTACACATGCTATAGGAGACTAGCAGCCAAGCAAACTTCCTACATACTGTCTGAGAAACATAGAACAGGACTGCCTGTCTAATGTTAAGATGTGAAGGACACACTCAAGATCAGAAGATGGAATTGCATGAAAGTGAGAACCACCAGTGGCTGATTAAGACAGAAAGCAGAAACCACCTTTGGGAGGAAAGAGGTGTCCAATGAAAGAACCATCTTGTCCCTGTAAATGGGCAGGTAAGGCGGATCCACTCTGAGCATTGCCAATTCACTGGCACTACAGCTGAGGTGAAGGCAACAAGCAAGCTGTCTTGCAAGAGAGCAAGTGAAGATCACAGAATGACACATGTTCAAAAGGTACACCATGAACTTAGCAAGGACCAACAGGCTCCACATACAGAGCCTGATGTGAGAATATGTGCTCTCTTCCTTGATGAGGTAAAAGCCTACTGTTCATAGCCAATGGTATGATCTGATTTCAAAGTAGATTCTGGAATGCACAAAGCACTTTCCACACCATACACTTTGAGAACATTGACATAAAACAACTTCTTGGTATCAGACCAGCATCTGGTGACCACCAAGTCCAGGGTGTGGGCACCCCAACCCAACATAGCTGCATTTATAGTGAGGACCAAAGAAGGCATAGCATAGACAAAAGGCATGCCTCTCAGGCTGTTGGGAGAGGTTGGTCCACCAGTGGAAAGTGCAAAGTACAGGCAAGGTACTGAGAGGATCATGCTTGGACCATGCTGATCAGGACAGAAGTGATTCAGAAACTCCTTCTGAAGAGAGCTCATCTGAGTTGGGCAAAGGAAACTACCATGGCAGTTGCCGTCATGAGAGTGAGTAGAATATGAATAGATCTGGCCTTCGCATGGAGATTCCCTAGGAGTTTTTGTATGGACACCTTCAGTGCAAGTTCCCTGACCTGTGGTAGAAATGTCTTGGACTCTATGTCCAACACTACCCCATAAACTGGATAAAGCAAGATGCACAGAGCGAAGACTTTTCCCAATTTATCGTTAAGCCCAGGTACCAAAGGAAGGACACCAGAAAATGAACATTTTGAAAGGTCAGGTGAAAAGATGGGGAGATTATCAACCAGTCATCTAAATATGGGAAGACAGTGACTCCAACTCTTTGCCAAGAGGCTACCCAGACAATCCATGAAAACCACTGGTGCCACTGTGAGCCAAAGAGAACGATGCAAAATTGATAACGCTCTAGTCCAATGCAGAATCAGAGGCAGTATCTGGTGGAAGGGCTGGAATCGATATGTAAATAAACATCCCATAAGTCTATCAAAGTGAACCCGTCTCATTTGCAGACGAAGGGAAGAGTATCTGACAGGGTAACCATCTGAACCCCTTTTGGCATATGAAGAAATTAAGTTCCCTGACATTCAAGAACCAGGAACAAACCTCCATCCTATTTGGGGATTGTGAAGCACCTTCAAGAAGAACCCAAGAGATGTCAGGCTGCCAGACATGTTTATCAAGAACAATGGTGTTCACCATGGTCTTTGCATTACAGCCTGCTGCATGCTTTGCTGTAGTGATCTGCTGAGCCACCAATTTACACATTTCAGCATGGAAAAGCAGAGCTGCCCTCTTATTGCCAGAGAAGAGCAACCTCCTCCCAAAGGTACTGTTGGTAGGCCCCCACGCAGGCCTGGTAATTTACTATTCTCGGGGAGATAGCTGCTGTAGAGCATGTTTTACGTGCCATGGCATTGATCTTATACTCCTCATTGGTCAGAGAAGTATGGGCCTTCTTGGAAGATCCAGACTATGCTGCCTTGACAATAAACTGAATTTGGATGGGAGTGCTTAAAAGGCACATCATAGTCTTCTTCTCACACTCGGTACATATTTTCAGTCCTACTTGAAGTGGAAGGAGCATAAGCTGGGGTCTGCCATGAATAATTTGCCACTTTCCAAAGTGCCAGAAGTGCAGGTGTAGCTTTTGAAGGAATATTTTCAGGTTTGATTCTCTTAAAGACTGTGGTTCAGATGCTTTAATTTAGAGATCTAATGCCTTAGCCATTCTGAAAACTTGCTCCACATAGGTGTTGAGGTCATCTGAAGACAAGACAGGATTTTGATCTCCTGCCAACAGGTCGAAGGATGAGGCAAAGGAATCTTCTCAAGATGAACAACCTGAGTCTTTATCCAGGAGGATGAAGAGGTGGTGTAGGAGGGCGTAGAGAAGAAGTGACTTTGTATCAGTGGCAACATGAACAAGGCTGCAGTGAAGATGGGATGACAGAGATTGGTTGGATTGGAGGCCTGGCCACAGAATCCCCAGCTGGTGGAAGGGAATGTGCCAGTGCTCTTAGCAGAAGCAGTAGTCTAGAAATTGCAGCCTCTGAATATCTGACTTATAGGAGCAATCATAATACATGTCCCAGTCATAATGGTGTAGGTTCCACAAATGTGTTTTGAGCATCCGTCTCAATAATAAGATGCACAATGTGAACACTTTCCATGAAAATGGTGTTTCAGCTACCAGTAAGAAGAAGGAAAAACAATGGTACTAAGATTAAGAACCTTCCCAGGACTGAGAACTACTTCAGTGTCGGGATGGGAAGGGAGCTTGTTGAATCTGTTGGGTTCAACACATTCCAACACTTCAGGAAAAGATGTTCTCAGAGTTGAGCTCAGGGCCTCACGGTGACTAGGAATCAGGCTTTGGGAAAGCAAACATTTATCAAGAATCTCCCCCTCTCGGTATAGAATGATGACTTGGGCTTCGTCAGGCTGCACATCCAGATCTCTAGTGTTTCTTTCCAAGAGCAGATTCCAGAGACGATAGGTGATGACAGGGAGACGAGAATGCAAGCCAAAGATGGGTGGAGTTCCTGAATGAAATGCCCTGACATAACTGAAGTTTAGGAGGGTTTCAGAGGCTGCTACTTATTCTCCTTCTCCTTCGTCTCTGTCAAAGTCAAAGAGGATGGACGTTTCTCTTTTTGCAGCTGTTTCTCAAGGGACTTGCCTAGTGTAAGCAGAATATATCCCGTTTTTGAGCCCTGGAAGATTTTTGAGTATCCTTCAGTATGACCCATATGTGTGAGTCACAGAGACCATGAACAAGAATGGTTACCCCCATTCATCCAAGTCAACATGCATAGGACCAAAGCCAACCAAGTTACTCTGACACATGAAAGAGAAAATCCCACAAGCACATTTCCCTTTTCCTGGCAGTAAAACAAAATGGCTAGCAATTGGCTGTCCAATCATGACCTCAACAATCTGAGGTAACTGCCCAAGCACATCACGGTTGGACTTGCTATTT
Source organism: Iguana delicatissima (assembly GCA_948472985.1). Classification (NCBI taxonomy): domain Eukaryota; kingdom Metazoa; phylum Chordata; class Lepidosauria; order Squamata; family Iguanidae; genus Iguana; species Iguana delicatissima. The sequence continues at coordinate 294,434 of CAOKZL010000152.1, read as the reverse complement.
TATTTTAATACCAGGAAAGGAAAAATGTATTTCTGGGACTTTCTCCATCACATTGTGTTGGGCTGGCCCTTTTGTTTGCCATCTGCAGGGCAAAAAGGAAAATGGCTCATCTTTTGTCATCTCTAAATCTACTAGGGACAGCCAGAGTAATGTAATGGTTTGAGTGTTGGACTACAACCCTGGAGACCAGGGTTCAATTCTCTGCTCAGCCACAGAAATTCACTGGGTGACCTTGGATGCATCACAGACTTTCAACCCCAGAAAATCCTGTGACAGGTTTGTCTTAGGCTTAGAAACAACCTGAAGCTCACAACAACAATAACAATCCTACCACTAGTTTCCTTCATTTCTTCCTCTTTTCCTTATATAATGAACTCTTTCCATGCAGATTCCAGGTTTCCTTCCATTTGGTAAACATGCATCTGTGGGGCAAAAATGTTTTTTTGCATAAGAATGAATACATTCAGAAAATTAAAAAGCATAAAAGACAACTTATCATGCTAAAAAGGATAGGGATTTCTTATAGGTGCCAAGCACCATCTGTGAGGAAAATTCAAGGACTTATAAATTCTAGTTAGACTGTGTTCTAAATTTTGTGCCCACCTAGAAAAATAGCACGAGGAGGAGGAACTGGACTATAAAATAAGCAGCATGCAAGTGGGTGGTGCTGGGTACAAGCAGAATTGTCCAGAAATAACAGAATGTGTGCACCACCAGACCATCTGATAGATGGCCACCTCCAAGTTGACCATCTTTGCAAATTTTCCTCTAATTCAGAAAAAAAAGCTCCCTCTTGTTTTATCCCCAAACCCAAAGAACATGATTCTAAAAAGTGGTCATTAGTATATCTGACATAATCGTCAGTAGACCATCAACATTTGTAGCCACACTTCCCCTGCCTACAGTCTAAGGAGAGAGAAATTGTTATGTAGAACTCATTTGAGGAGCATGATCCAGGCTACAGTTGGTGGAAATAATGTATTGCAAAATCTGTCAAAAACTTCCAAATATCAGGATATACAGACTGCTCACAATACTCATCCAGTTTAGTGGAGAACATAACTACAGATACTTGCCACTAGCAGAATGGTAACTGAGCAAGGGGCTATATTTGACTGAGTTGAATTAATAAAAGAAAAGAGATAGCAAATGGAAGTATGTGACCAGACTACTGCTGATGCAGGAAGGATACCTTTGCAGCTGTTACAATGGCTCCCTAGACTTCTACATTCAGAGGCTGCATACCACTGAACAACAGTTGCTGGGGAACAATCATGGGCAAGAGTTATTGCCTTCTTGCCCTCCCTGAAAGTCCACAAAAATAAACTTTGGCCTTCTCCAGCAAGATTCCTACATTTAACAGAAAGCGGGAAAACTGAACGAGGAGGACACGAACAGTAAGAATCAAATTTTGGGGAACAGTCCATCCCCAAAAAGCATGGAACTGATCAACACAAAAGGCAGGTGCGAAATAAGGTGGGATCACCAGGACCCACATACGCCCTGAAGTTCACAAACAAGAAAATGGATTGCTTTAAATGTTCACCTGAATACTTCCCCTTTCAGATCTACAAGCCAAGTTGATTTTAATTTCTTTTACTGTAGTCTATCCCATCTTTCATAGTTCTACTACTACCTTCTTTCTTTTAAGAAATCAGTTAAGTATATTAGCTTGTTCTTCCTCTATAATTTTTGATGTTATTTGATGTTGGAAGCACACCACAGTCTACCAGAGGACCCTCAAACCCTCTGACTTTATGAAAGTCTTTTCCCACCACTTTGTATTGACTATATGAAGTGTATCATGGAAATCTCCAGGAAGGTAAAAGTCAACACAGTGCCTCATTGATGAAGATGCTCATCTGTGAAATTTCAAGTAATGGATACAACAGAAGGGACACAAGAGTCAAGGCAGAACACTACAGACTTTATCTTTTAGAAAATCCCAACCCCTGCATCTAATAAGACTGGACACTATTGTTACAACACTTTTAAAACTGTAGAAGAATGGAAACACAATAGATAATGAGGGACAGGAGGAGGGGAGACACCACTATGACCAGTTTCAGCCACTCACTTACAGAAAAGCCAGCATAAACTGGGAGACTGCAAGGACCAAGATGCCTTGCTAACAGAACAAACCTTGACATGAAGGTAGTACATGAAATGTTTTGTTTTTTTACCTATTTAAAACACAGGCAGCAGGTGGAGCAAGGATGGGGGAAGTAACTGCTAAGTTCCTTGTACTACAAGGAAGGAATGAAGTAAAAAAAACCCAAGCCTGCAGGCAGGTTTTCATTTAGTGAGCCTCTCTTCTCTTTTCTGTGCTGCTGGTAACCGTGGTTAAGTATAAAAACAAAGAAAAATACTCTATTTTTTTTTATATAGAACAAGTCAGTAGTCCAAGACATAGAAAAAAGTAAAAACCAGTCCTTTTTAAAAAATGGGTTTACTAAAACAATGTTTACCCAGGACACACATCCCCAAGCCATCTGTTTTTCAGAAAAGCAAGGGGGAAATGTCAAACTGGATTCGTAGCCAAGTATAGGCTTTTAATCCACTGAAACCTAAAGGCAGAGAAGCACGGTGCAATCAGTATCTGTGGATTGCTTATTAGTACTGTGAAACTGTAACTGTGTTGGGAATACTTGCAAGTTGAAGTTTTCACAGAAGCATGTCAGTGTGAAATTCAGAGAAAGCTGGACTGTTCTCAGTCCTAGATGTTAACCCCATGTGTTCATGATACCCACTTTACCAGCTGCACTTTGCTTCAGAGAACTTAGTGACAGGGTGTTGCTAAAGCCTACGACAGAGGAAAATGGCTGCCAGTGCAGGAAGGAGTGTTTTGCCAAGAATACCTCAGCTACATATTACTGTATGTATGAGTTTTCCCAAAGAAGGGAAATACCCCAAAGCAATTAGGGTAAACATAAAACCAATGTTTTCAAGATCTAAAGCTCCTTTGCCTCCTAACAAAACAGGAATTAATTTTTTCCACCCACTCATGCTCCCTCCTGCATGGCGCTTATTAAAGCTGGTTCCTTATCCACATAACATGGTCTTGATGCCTCAACACTGTGAAGAGGCCAAAAGGTAGCCTTCACTATTAAAACCACTTGCCACTACCAGGCCAAACTCACGGGGTTCAAGATTCTCAAAAATGCCCTCCGATTTAAACAGTTGAGGCAGAAAAGCATAATCCATGGGCCTCACATCTGCTTAGCGTGAAGGCAGAAGCTATGCTTAGCCTTACTTAGGATACATGGGAGTAAAAATATTGGCTGGGACTTCCAACAAGGTGTTATCTGCATGGCTGGGTCAATATCCCTGTGCCCACAACATCCCCTTCATGTAAGAGAAGCCAGTTATATAGGGGGCCAGCTCCGCTATAGGGCCGTACGTCCACAGAAGTGCAGCATTCCAAGTGGCTATGTTAGCTTCACACCACCTTCTTAGTGTTCCACTTTCCTCAAGTCCCAGCGAGACCAAGCAGCTGCTAACTTGTCTCCTTGAGATCCTCCATGGGTAGTTTGTAGGTCACCAGGAAATGAGGTGGTGGTGCATGTGTTGGACTACCTGGCCCCTGCATCTGCTTCTTTGCACAGTTTATACAGATATAATCTTCACTCTCTGCCATTTCTGGCGAGACACCAACACAAACTTGATGAAACCACTCATCACAGCCACCATCGCACTGCACCCAGTCTACCTGTAAAAGACAATAGATACAGGTTAACTATTCTGAAAGAGATAGGAGCAGAACACAAAAAAGACACGAGTCTCCACTTTAGCAGTATAGAGGCAGAAAGATCTGAGAAATTGGAGTGCTATTTAGAGGTCACTAAAGAAGCACAAATTAATGCAAGGCATTCATTCTTTACCAAATCAGGCATCCTCAAATAACAGAACGGAACTCCCATCTGGCCTAGATCTTCAGTCTGACAGCAGCATCACTAGCTACACCAGAAGCTTCCATACCTGCATCACTTGATTCCAGGTAACTTCAAAGCAGCCCAAGGGGACAGACTGAGGAGTGCAGAACACTTGGCTGAGAAGCTACTAGGGGAGAGACTGACCACCAAACTTGGAGGTTCCATGGAAATGGGTGGGGCCCAGAGAGGAGTCTGCGAGAAGGAAGAGCCCCATACTGCAGGGTTACCTAGAGACACTTTGCTTTTGAAACCAAAGCACCACAACAGTCTCCCATGGTTCAGATGTTGCAATTGTGTTCCAGTTCCCCGTCTGTGTTCAGGCACTGTTTGCAGTGCACGGGCATCCCAAGAATCTGAGATCCATATAATATGTTGGTTCTTTTGCAATATGGACATACTTTACCTGTATAAGCATTCGTATCTCAGAGAATCCTCTGGTTTGAGGAAATGGACAAAACACTGCCCAGTCTTACACTTTAACAGCAGTGTAAATGGCAGAGGACAGAAATTTTAAGTGAAAAGACAGTAGCACAGTTCTATTTCTGAAGTGAAACTACTTGCATTTAAAGATAGTGTCTCCATCCCTGATGTACACAAGGAACAGCAGCTGCTATCTATTTAGGGACTATTTTCTCAATAATTACAGGGACAAATTCATATTTATCACCACCACCTCTAATGAACAAACATACATTCTTCAGGAATTAAAATATTCTGGAGCACAAACCAACTTTTTTTTGATGCAAAGTTGAAATCTGTAGCCTAGTTGTTACAGTAAAGCAAAATAAGAAGAGGTTTCCAAGCTAACAGAAAAGTAACAAACTCCAAAACTCAGGCGTAGAAACTCATATACAAATTGTCACAGTTTGATCCCTAACAATTCTAGAGTTCTAACCAAACAACATGCTAGCTGCTGCCAGTTTCAGCAGATTGTACTAGACTAGATGAGTCAAAAGTATGAAGTGTTACTAGGCAGCTGCCTTTATTCAACCTACCATAAGTACAAAAGTTAAAACAGACCATTCTATTTCACTACTAGTTGAAACAGACTATTTTGCTTCTCTAGTAGCAGCAGCCCCAGTGAATTCATGATCTGCTGTGAAATTCATAAGCTTCCGTAATTTACGTCTGTGTTGAAGACAGCATTTCTTCCTCCTGTTGTTATTCTAAACAAAAGAATTGACCTTTAAGTTTCTATGACAGGTAAGAAGATTCCTTCCAGGTTTTTTGCATAAAGGTGACAGAGGATTAATGGCCACTATGCAGTGGCAGGACAGGGACAAGAGAATATAAGAACAGACAAGAGAGCAGATGTGTTAAAATGACAGGGCAAGTATGTTGCCATTAAAAGAGAAGTTCAACTGTAGTTCTGAGTACTGAGAAGCATCCACTTCAGCTACTGAAAGAATTTTAACTTTGGAAATCTGATCTTAACCTGACCAAAAGGGTGAGTTAACTACAGTACATTCACAGATATTCCAACATTTGAACCCAATTCTTCCTTCCCTTTTTAGTTTAAGCATATCGTCTCTCCAAGTAGCACACTCCAGGAATATTTTAAAAGGGGCTGCTTCTGTCTTCCTTCCTGTGGGGTGAAGAAATGTTGTTCCAATCTGTCATGGCTGGTGTTTAAACAGTCTGGGATTAAACAAACATTTATTATCCATTCATTTATTCTGGATGAGGCACTGATATTGTGTACATTCTGAGAACTGGCCCAACAAAGCCTGGCTTGGATTTTATTCAAGTATCCAAACAGAAGTGGTGAGAGGGAATTGTCAGCTATCGGTAAAGTTATCTTGGCTCTTCTTTAAGGAAAATGGTGATTAGTCCATCCACTGTAGATTGTACTTCCATAGTCCTGGAGGTTGGGAAGACATTGTGTTAGCCAATCTCAACATACATGCTAAGATCAGGTCTTGAGGGCTGGCTTTGAACTTCCTGGTTCCCACACAAGCATGGATCTACTGCAATACCTGACTACATTCCAATGTCAGGACATGCTTTGCAATTCACATGATGCCCTACTCTGAAAATATGCAGACTACTGAGAAAAGTGGGCAACATCTTTGCTGTCCCAGATTATTACCATCTGAAGCCCTCACTGAGGCACCAGTTAAGTTCATGAGCCCTGGGACTCATAAAGCAAACCAGATTCTGCAACTACCCACTAATTCCACAACACCCAGAAATAGACTACTGGTTTGTTCACTGCCTCTCACTTTGCCAGGGTTCCTGGAAAGAAAGCTAAAAGCATTCCTTAAAAACAAAACATTTTTTTTAAAAGAACAATTTTTTAAAAACACTCACAAAATTAAAGCAGTCCCAAAAACTCATCCTGAGTTTGGGGACCAAAAGCTACCCAAGATTGCTGACTTGGGTGCCCAAAGATAAGTCTACCCTGGCTTCTACAAGTGAGATGCAGCTACTAAGAAAGCCCTACCTCCTGTACTCACCAGCTTAGCCTCTTGGGATGATGGGATATGCAACACAGCTTCTGTTAAGGATCTCAAATTCTAGCAAGACTAAAAAAAAGATGCTCTTTCAACTATCCTGGCCCCAAGCCATTTCAGACTCTGTCAAAAACCAGGACCACGAAATGAGCTCAGAAGCAAACTGGAACCACTGCCGCTACACTTTGCAGTAGCTGTAGCTTTAAAACATTTTTCATGGCAGCCTTATCTAGAGTGCATGAGAGTAGGGTAACTACATTATATGTTCACAGCAGCAAACAAGAGTTGCTTCAAAAAGCTCTTTTTCACATCTTCACTGTACACTTTCTCTGGTTTATGAGATCTGAAGAAGCAAGAGAGCCTAATGCTATCCATTAAACTAACCAAAAGACATAGCACTTTCTTTCTGCTGTCACTGTTCTCTGTGAAGTCTCGTCTAGTAGGCTTTTTCAAGTGAAACTACACTGGAAGCTAGCTTTCTAAAAAGTCAAACAACTTGGGTTTTGACCTAAAAGGTACAGAGACTGCTTTCTGGTTTATTTACATCTATAGCCTTTTGGGGGGGGGGCTGGGGGGTTTCTTTGTTTTGCAAACTTTGAAATTATTGGTCAAGAGAAATTGTTGTCACAGTAACAGGACTGCCATTCTTTGAATCACTCGGGCAATTTTGTTCATAATTGTTCATTATTAAGAGAAAAATCCCCAAAACTAGTAAATGAGATCACTCCCTCACACACATAGGCTCTTTTGGACTTTTTTTTGTGGAACTCCGTGTAAGATCACTGAGAGAGAGTCAGTGTAGGTCCAGACATTATATATGTGCAGATGAAAAAACTATACTTTGCTTTTCCCAGTGCATGTTCAGAGTCTGGCCTTAGAGAAGAAAGCCATCTGAAACCTGTCAAGTCAATACTAAAATGACAACTTTTTCCATGCACAGTGTTTGTGGCAGCAGCCAGAAATGTGCTCTACACTTCATTTGATAAGGCAGCCTCACAACTGTACTCATATTTAGGGAGCCATTCCTGCCTTCACCTCTGAGGCTGCTGTGATGTGAATTCTTAATGACTGTTTACAACTTCTGCTACTACAGAATACAAAGTCAATCTCTGGAATCAGCACCAGCATCTGTACTGCCTTCCCATTATTGTAAACAGCATGGCTGCTATAACTTTACTGAAGACTACCACCTTTCATGCACCTACCCATGACTTTTAAGACCAAAGCAGCATTATTAAGAATAACAATGCAACAATTTAGAAGAACGGTAGGCAAAGAGACCTCCTTGATAGTTGTATTCTGCCATGGGGCTCCTCTGCCTGTGGCCTGCCAACGCCTAACCATCTCTTGCCATCAAAATATTTATGTGGGAAAATGGCTAATTGGCAGGGATACATATGAGTTTGCAGCACAATTTCAACTAGGTGAGCTATTGTGGGCAGTACAGGCAATCAGTCTTAAAAGACAGAAAAATTTAAAAAATGTGTTCAGAATGTGTTCGATCTACGCAGCTAAATCCTGCAGCAAAGCCCTGTCTTCTACAGCATATGGAAATCTCTGCAGCAGTTCTTGCATGTGTGCAGGATTTACATTTGAGTTGTTTTCTGCAACACTACAGTTTGATCTTCCACAAGAACTAGACTGTGGCAACTACAGTGAGTACTGCTCACCTGAACTCAGTTCTCTCCACCTGAAAACCCTTCGTAAAACAATCAGGTACTGCACATACAAAGCAGCTAGCATTGCATTGATGCACAAGTGAATCCGAACTATATGGACACACAAACCTCAGAAGCAGCTTTGTAGAATGCTGCTTTAAGAGAAACACAAAGTACTCTGAATTTTCGAGTGTTGCCTCCAGTTCCAGCAGAGCTGAAACTGGAATCCAAGACTGCCCCAAGCAGACCTGGAAAAGGTCTCCGGGGCGGAAGAGATTTAATTTGTTATAATCCGATCAGTTCTAAAAGCTCTGCAGATTTACCTCCAGCAAGAAAAGTGGGGCAGTGCAGCATGTGGCTTCCCTCAACCTGCAGACTCATGGCTCACAGGCTTTATGCAAGAGCTTTTGGAAGATTAACTTTGCTAGACGAAGACCACACAGCCAGCTTAGAGACTTTCACTTCGACACACACCAAGGCTTGGGAACAGTTTTCTCTCAAGTTTGGAATTAACTCCTGGGTGTCAGTCAGCAGGTTTTCTGGAGTACCAGCAGGGAACAAAAGATGAGGAAATGCGAAAGCTTTCCAGATGGAAAAACTATTTTCACATTTACCAATTTCTTTACTGCATCTTTTAAAATGCCTGCCAATGTTCAGAATACAGTTAGGAAGACTAAATTTTCTTTTTGTACAGTCCAGTCAAATACATAAAAGGAGTGCATACCCATAAAATTTGCTTTTCAGTGAAAAAGAACACTTGCAGTTTTTACCTTCTAAGCCCCATCTGACAAAATTCTCTGACATAGCCCCTGAAGTCTCAAGGAGGCTAGCAATGACCCCTGCAAACATTCAGCCAAGGTGACCCACCTTGTCTTTGCAGGGCCTCTGGCAGTTCTGTGCAGCACACACTGCATTCTCATCATCAGATTCCTCAGCTCCTGACCAGTCATACTTGGAGGGAATATCCAGGACTTTCTTCTCCCTCTTCTTCTCTGTGCATTCTTTCACCAACTCCACCTTTGCTGCAGCTGCCTTCTCACGCTTCTTCTTCCGCTCCTCCTCTTTAGCCAGTTTCTTGGCTAGTTTGTTCAGCTCCTTTGTCTTATCCATGGTTAGTTTTAGTTTTTTCTTCTTGGGTTTCTCCAATTTCTTCAGCTCCTTAGATTTCTGCTTCATTTCTCCAAAGAGCTGCTCTGCTTTTTCTAGCTTGCGCTTCCGTTTCCTCTCAGAAGAATCTCTTCCCCGCATTTTTAAAGGCTTTTCATCCATACTGTCATCCTTCAAGAAACAATTGAACAAAAGAACGCTTAAAACAATTACACAGTCATTCCCATATTGTGTTATAAAAACTACCTTCCGTAAACATAAGATAACTTCCACAAGTCTATCACCCTGTCTTCTAGAAAGCGGTGTACACAGTCAGCTATGATATACTTGAGACACACACAAATGGTGTTGAAGTGGCATTCCCTTCCTCTGATCCCAATGTTTGACATCTTTGTCAGTAACTAGAGAAGCCACACAGTAAGAATATGTAATAGATCCCAGCATGAAGAACGCATACAGTAATGAAACCAGAAAAGACAATATGTAGATAACTGGACTACATTCTCATCAGCAGAATTGGAATACATTCTCAAACTCCAGTCCATCAACAATGGGTTGAACAGAGACAATGGTTTCTGGGCACACTATACATATGATAACATTAGTTAATACCCCAGCCTCATGAGGGCTCTCTTGCCTAATTTATTACATCTACTTTCTTGTTCCCAGCCAACATTATATTACATTCCCATAACTGCCTCCGCCATGCATATGGTTATCTACTCACCTTGGCTTCAGGCAATATCTTTCCTCCTACCATTGTCCTCCTACGACCACCAAACTTGTCACCTCATCACCATACCCACAAGTTTTGTCTTTCTACTGCTACTCAGACATACAACCTGATCATTCATAGCCATAAAGGTCTGTTCCTAGGCACTTCATTCTATGTATCAGATAAAGTAGACAAAGTCTAGGAAAGCTTATGCTACCAACTTAGTTCTCTCAGTCTCAAAGGTACCATATGAGCCCTCTTTATACTGATCTAGACTAACACAGCTTGATTTCTGCTTTTTGATTGTTATGGCTTTTACATTTCTATTTAAATTTTTGCTGATTCAGTCTAAGAAATGCATTCTTCCTAAAGAAACTCACAGTGACAGTGAATGAAAACAGAACAAGAAGACAAAAAGAACATACACATGTAAAGGATCACCAATTGAAAGCTAAATGGACCAAATCCAGCTTGCAGAACAGAACTAGCTGTCCTCTCATTTGCTAACTCAGAGACAAAAGAGGCATACAGAGTTCAGCAAACCAAATTAACAAACAATAGCCCTGGTCCTTTTCCTATCACTGACATCCAGCAAACCCATTTCTAAGTAGATATACAAGCCACCATCCTTACAAATTATTTTACTTTGATCCATTTGTTTCTAAAAAACCACTACCAACTTGGAATTCAGCTGCACAATAAACCCTCATTGTGATATTTAATTAGACTGGCCCGCTGTGAATGAGTCTCCTTTGAAACAAGCACTAATATGTTTGATTGGTGCTCCCATTCAAAGCAGCACAGATTCTTAACTTCTCCTGAACTACTGATACATGGAATTTGATTTTAAAGACTAAGTGTTTACTAGTTACTCATGTTTTAAGACTGTTTTTTTAAAAAACAGCACAACCAAGTGACCAAAATTTAGATGCAACATTATTTTTTGCAAGCAGAAAAAATCTGTTTCATTCTCAGCCATCTATAGGAACAGCTGGGAAGATCTCTATCTAAAATCCTAAGAAGCTACAGGTAGTCAGTGTACACCAGTCATACCTCCAACCTCAGACCCCCAATTTTGTTGGACTACAATCCTCAGAATCCATGACTAATGGCCATGCTGGCTTGGAGCTATAGTCCAAAAACATATGAGAACCCAAAGTTGGGAACAACTAATATAAATAACACTAAGCTAGATGTACCAGTGGTCTGTCTCAGTACAACCCCAGAAAGCAAGGTAGAAAAAGCATTTGGCTTGAAACAGCCAGTGAGAAGTATAAACCAAGTAGTACACTTCTTTCTCAGAATCTGAATTTGAACATGCTTAATCACAAAGTGAATATGCACCACAGAAAGAGAAAAAGATGACTGGCATTGCCCATATCACTCCAATTATGGTGAGAAAGAACAAGAGTTGCACTGGGAACATGAGTTGAACTGAGATACTTTGGCAGAGTATCAGAACTGCCTACACTCGTAAGCAACTGCTTGCTCGTTCCCCTTTCAAACGTCACAGCTATCAAAATCAAGAGTATCCAGGGTGACAGTCATAACATTTTTTTGTTTTTCTCCCTCCATATTAGCAAATGCCACCAGATGAGCAGAACTCTTAGTAGAGTGAATTAATTACCATGTGCATTTGGAGAGTGGTGGAAGGTGGAAAAGCTTTTCCATAAGTCAAAGTAGATTCTGCCCTGTGCTGCTAATCCCCCATTCCCATCACCAGCACACTTCCACAGCTGCAGGCTCTCAGAGGTAGTTCTGATTATGTCAGGCAAGGTAGCAACACAGCTTTGCTCCTGGACTCTTGCTTCTTTAAAACTGAGTCCAGTTCCTTCTGCTGACAGGTAAAAGACCTTTCCTATTTAAACATAATTTGATGATCAACTGATTACAAAAGGGTCATTTTATAGGAGTGCGTATGCTGTATTTATTTATAATTTTTTGATATTTTTAAATTTTTGAATAATGGTGTTTTAATAAGATAACTTGTTTATGATTTCAGGGTTTTTTTATCATCTATTTTTTTTTTATTTTCTACCTTGTAAGCTACCCTGGGTTTCATATTGGAGAAAGGTAGAATGTAAAATAAATAAATAAATACACTTTAAAGGGTTGAGAAGGGTGGACAAAGCGGGGTCTTCAGGCCATGTGCCACCCCCAATCCTTTTCTGCCGCACTCACAAGTCCTCCAGAGCTGCCAGATGTCCCCCTTAAAAGATTTTTTTTTCCAGACAAAAAACTGTCACAAAACATCTCAAAACACTACTTGTAAATCATCCCCAAAACGCTGGCCTTTAAATGCCACCATCACCCCAACCACCACTCTGCAAGAAACATATGCAACTGCCAAATATGAACCAAAAATTGGCTGAAAAACATCACGAAATGGAAACTGGAAGTGAATTCTGGTCTTTTCTGTGTTGCATTTTTGACCGAAAATATGGCTGTGTAACCCATTTCCCCACAACAATTGCCCACTTCTGAACTAAAAAGTGGCAATCTGATAGAGATAACCTACCATTTTCTGAAATTCCACTTTCTGTATGTCAGTTCAGAATAGGAAAATTAAATAATTCTCTGTAGTAAATAGATATCCCTTACCTCCATGATATGGAGAAATCTGTCCTCAGATGGTGGATGAGTTGCTTGTAAGATCCGCCAGATGTGCTGGGTCTCATCCAGAGATACCTCTAGGAGGTCTCCTATCATCATTAGCTCTTCTAGTTGTGATTTTGCTCCAGGAGACAGTTCAAGTACAGGGGGTTCTAAACTACGAGGTACTAGAGGACTTTTACGGGGTTGCTTCCTTGGAGTATTGGAACCTTTTGAAAGATCACAGAGGACAGAGTGGAGGGAAAGTGAGGAGAGAGAGAAAAATGTTTTAATTTTTTATTAACATAAGAAAGATTGGAAACTGTTAAAACTTCAGAAAGTGTTGCAAATACTTGGCACCTGATAACAAAATCCTTCTTAATTATAGATAGGGAGAGCATATTGTTAGTGTTCAGAAAGCAATGGATGTCAGGATTAATTATTTAGGCCCCACAAACCACTCACATGTCAGACAATTCTTCAGATGCTGCACTGGAACAGAAAATAGCATTACCTTGAGAGCAGCTTTTGGAAGCTGATGAATATGCATGTTCAGCACAGAAGGAAGGGGCTGTCCACATGTGTGTCACAACTTCTTCAGATTTGATAGGAATTTCTTCATCACAGAAGAGGTTGGGCTCCAGACTACTAGAGGATTTTACACTGGCATTGTCCTAAAACAGAACACAGACACAGGGAAGCATAATGCAAGTCCAGTCATCCTATCAATACCCTCTTAAAACTGCTGCCTGGAATGTACCAACCTAAGTTCACATAGCATATACATTTATAGAAAAATCTGAAACATTTTATTTCATCAATCACAGCAGTGGACAACTTAAATAAGGGTCAACACTTCTTTTAGAATGACAGGGCAGTTTTGTTTTTGTTTTTTAATCAATTGAAGTGAAAGCTATGCAGTAAGATCTTTAAAAAAATGCTGCAAGCTTCACACTAGACCTTCTTGGATTACCTTGACATGTTAGCCAACTTTATTCCTAAGCTTAACTAAGTTGGATAAAATTTCATCAAAAGAATAAAACTGACATTAGCAATACTATTCATAGATTATATTTCAGCACTAACCTTTATGTCATAGCCATATGCTTCCCTGATGTCTTCATCTGAATCTGTCTCTTCATCATCATAATCCATAGTTTGTCGTGGAGATGATGATACACTACTCATTGCGCGGTTAAAGCCAGATTGTTGAAAATTAGTCAAGTGACCCTGCAAGGAAAAGTCATTTTATTAAGAAAATATCTCCAATAACATACACAAGGAAGCAAAACAAGCTCCATCAATTAAGACTGACTACTGGAGTAGGAGATCATATAAGTAAGCCTCTGTCTACCAGGGCAATTCATATTCTGAGGAAGAATAATCTTTAACATCTTAATACACTTATTCTAGGAATAAGACCTGGAACCTTAATTTCTAATCATTATGAAAGAAATCTAGGCTGACAATTCCAAATGCTTTTCCCTATCTAGGACTATCATCTGAAACCGGAGAAGTTAGTAACCAGTCATATAGAACCTCAAAGAATCAGAAAGCCATTAACTACCACATTACTGTCACACAGAACACTGAACATCAGAGTTAAAATCCTATTTGTCATTTCTTCAGATATAACTAATGCTCAGTTGGCCCAACAGAAAAATAAGGGGAAAAATCATCTCTATTATCAGATCCCAACTTCTACCACTAAAGGAACAGTATTCTGCATTAAGTTCACTTCTACAAGCCACACAGATAATAACCAGAAAAACTGTAAAAAGTTCATAAAGTTTGATTTTCAAAGAAGAAAGGGATGGGAAACCTGTAGAGAAGCTGAAACAGAAGATCAAAAGAACTGCAGGCAGGAAAAAGGAAACAAGAGTTTTGTTGCTAACCCATAAATGATACATCTTATAATCCCCATAAGGAAGCATTCAAGTTTGCATTCATGATTATTAAAACAACTCTGCTTGTAGGTCTGGGAATTTCTGGCACTGAAATGTGGAACTTTTGCACTTGGATTTTAAAACAACATACCCCCTGCTGGTCAATTTATATTTTATGTGCTTGGAAAGAAAATGTGTGATTTGAACACTTATTACATGTACAATAAACTAGGGTTTATTCAATTCAGTGTAGCTCCTCCTATTCCACATGAACCTGTACAATAAATGGTCTTACTTTAATTTTTAAGGTTTTTCAAGACATTTAAGGGGAAAAAAATATTCCCAACACAATTCGGTCACAGTTTTAAGCCTGCATTCATATCAGAAAAGGCAATGGCTTTTACTATGTGCTTGAACTTAAACAGTAGATGTTTCAAGAGAGAAAAGAATGTATTACGTAAAGAGAGAAACAAACCAAGACATCACACAGTACATAATCTTCCCACCTGTAGATCAGGATTAGCTGCTGCTTTCTGAAGCTCTGCACTGATTATTTTCTCTGTTTTCTCCCGGGCAGCCTGTTCCACCATACGCTGGCTTAGTACTGAAAGCTTGGCCAACGCAGAGGACAGTTCATCAGTAGCCAGAGCTTGCCTTGCTCGGTCCTGCCAACTCATAGCCCGCTCTGTCAAGCATTGCAATGCCTCGCCCTCTGGGAGCCGCACTGGCAGCTTTTGCAAAGACACCAATAATGATAAGATAGTCTCAAGGCGGGGCCTTCGAGAACGCATGCAAAGTGGACACAGGAACTTGACTTCTTTGGCAGGCCAGCTGGAGCCCTTCTTCTGGGAGCTAGTTTTGGGAGTGGAACACAAGTACTGTGAAACCAGTCCTTGCAGAGTTCACACTGGAGCATGAATCCACTGGCTGTTTTGCGGCAAATGCAGAACTTGATTTCTTCAATGCGATCCACCATGGTCATCTTTGCCAGGTTGGCTTCCCTGAGGGCATGCATGGCCTCAACCTCCTTCTGTTCACGGTCCTTGAAGACAGCCACCTATTGAACAAAGAAAAGTTGGCAACCTTTTATTCATTCTACCTGTTAACCTCACGTTTCTTCTTCTCTGCAGTTAAGATCTGGTGTACTGTATGTGAAATATTCATGTACTGTCCTTCCACCCACTGGCTACTAAAATTACATACAATTCAAATTAAGACAACAACAAAAATACCTTTCAAATCAAGTAAATATGGGAACATATATCTTTATTATGCTAAAGCCTGCAACCTGAATAATTAAAAGCTCCACAGAATAATACAGTTTTCATCGCTGGTTCAAAATTACAAAAAGAGAGCTAAGCAGGCCTTCACAGAAAATCTGTGTTCCACAATCAGGGTGTTCCTATAGGAAAGACTTTGTCTTAACTCTGCACCTCTGTAAGAAGCTGGAACACAACAGGGCTCTGATGGCAGTGACAAATCATGAGCAGGTTCTTAAAAGAGGAGAGTCTTTCAGATCATGTAGTGAAAAAGAGGATAGCTGATAAAAAATAGAATAGTTTCTGTTCTAAGGCAGAAACCAAAGGCTTTAAACACCCTTTGAACCATACTGATAAAACTGAACTTTCAAGTAGCTCTTAGAATGGAATTGCTAAGATGCTTCTGCCTGTCAAAAATTAAGAGTAGTGTATTGTATAGGCACAGTTAATGTCCCACTTCCAACTCTAGGTGTCTCCTACATTGCAACAAGCTATTGGACATGAATGGGGCCTCATTAAGTGGTTAATGCTTCCTGAATGTTCAAAACATGGATATGTGGATGCTGAACGCAAATAAACTATACAGTGAATACTTATAATAACAGTAAAAAAATTAAAAAACTAAAAAAACGGCTCTTGGAATTAAATCCAGCCTGAGTTTCATAAAGCACAGATCCATTGAAATCAACAGTATAAGCTACTTGTGGCCAAAAAGTCCCATTCATTTCAATGTGTGTACTGAGGGTAGAAGCAGTGATGGATTTAACCCCTAGAATGAACATTAGGCTTCTTAGGGAAAATGAAATTGGAAGAACAAACTAGATACTAAAATATTAGATCGAAACTTCAAACATTAACCTGAGTGATCACAAAATCCTGACAGTTCTATTATTTACTGCATTAAGATCAATTCTCTATGTGAACCTCTCTGAATTCTTCCAATGTAAAGATCACAATGAGAATGAAGACAGAACCCCGTCTAATATCTTACAGTGGCTTCTCTTGTGCAAAAACCTTTCCAGTGAGCAAAATAAAATTCCTCAAGTGATATAACTAATGTAAAATGAGGTGAAATGTCTGCCCCAAAGTAACAGCAATGACAAATGTTCAAGCTTACCAATAAGCCCTCTATAAAAGAAATCAAAGCCAACCATATGCTGCTATATTTACATACCACAGCTGCAGTGTCCCTCGTCTCTTCCAACCCATCTTCAAGTTCACTCAAGGATTCCATGTCAAGATCCTTTTCTTTCTCCTTCTCAATCAGCTCTTTTACTTTCTTTCGCCTGTTCTTACCACTCCCATAAACACCAATATCAGTTCGAGGGCTCAAAACCTGCAACCCAAATGCAAATGCTTACAAGGCATACATGCATTCTGAAAAGCCTTGAAATTTTGAAAGACAAAATTTAATCAAAAAGCAAACTTGACCCAGAACTTCAAGTTCGTTTAGATAGGACTCAGCCCACAACAATTTAAAAAAAATCATAAGAAGTGCAAATTAGTTAGCTGAACATTTGAACACATTTCCATTTCAGCCAAATCAGTCAAATTTTCCTTAAGGTGAACCCTTTCCCTGGTACTGAGGTTTCTGTTTTCACCTGCTCAGATTTAATGTTTCTCAGTCTGCACAATTATGATAGGAAATATTAAGAAACCAGGAAGTAGGATGCATGCAATAATTCCAATAAGAGTAAAACTGCTGATACCCTCATTACTTGTTAATTACCTAGAAAGCAATGACCATGAATGCTTCTCTGGGACCTGCTACAGAACTGTCCAGAACTAACCTGCAAGAGTGTGTAGCTTGAGTTCTTTTTAAGGAACGTTCTGCCTGTGCGCTCCCTCCAGGCACGGGCCGCTGCAACCTGTGAATCAACTTGTGGCAGTGCATCAAGGCGGACAGGTATCAGGCGACCTTTTGCAGACAAATTCTCTAGTTGCTCTAGATATGCATAGTTGCTTCCATTCTAGGCAAGCAGAAGAAAAGAATAGTTCTCAGCAACACATTACACACCACCTTTACCCTCACCCCCCAAAACTTAAGGTAGCTTAAAACTGGATTTCAATATTGTGATAGTATATTTAAAAATATGTACTGACAGCACAATAAAATCAATTTAACCAGGAACTAAAAAGAGGACTAGGAAAATACAGCGAACATTGTCTGGAACACCAAAGAAATATGAACTTAATAAATTCCTTCAGCTCACTTAATGAAAATACAAATTAACTAATTTAACACAAATTTCCTTACTCCAGTTTACTCCAACTTCTTTACTTCAATTATGATTTTTAAAGACACTCAATCCCAGACCTCCTAACTATAAAAACAAAATAAATTAACCAAGACCTTCTTTCTTTGAAGAACAAATAATCTTAAGCAGCTCTATACATTAAAAAGTAATAAAAGTTGCAAACCATCTTCAAAATGAATTAGTTTTTCCTCTGCTAAATGCAGTTACAAAGATGACAGATGAGATGAGGGAACAGTGGATGAGAACTGAATGCATACTACAACAAAACAGATCCTCATCCAGAGACAGTCTTCAAATGAAGAAATTTAACAACAAACATAGCCATTTATTTTAATCATGTTATTCTTTCTCTCACTGCTTCATTGTTCTATTCATTTATTGTTAGTCTTCTTCTGCACCTCTATTGCAATGGAAAAACAAAATATAATAAATATTTATATTTATTATATAAATATAATAAACTGCAACCCATGACATAATGTATCAGGACTGATCAGAAAATATATATGAAAATGCATGGGACAACAATAGCTCATATTTCCAAATCTGAAGGGGTTTTTTTTTGTTCCAGAGAAGGAATCAAATGCCACTTTGAAAGACCCAAGTTAGAGTTCTGGCACTGCTTCCAGTTAATCATACCTGAATGGCCTCCACTTTGGCTGTCCAATCTCGAGCACGCTGCAGGGCTTCTCTCAAGGCCAGCACATTAGGCAAGTAGGCTGGAATATTCTTTGCTTCATTGACGATGTTCTCCAAAGCTGCTATGCTTTGTCGAGGCCTACAGTAAAAAAGAAAATGACCTGTTTGGAACAGGTTCTTGCTTTCTGGCCTTTATCAAATAAAGTAACATACAGCCACTACCATGTCAGAGTGCAGTTATCCTGTGTTGTCTTCACAGCTACCTTGTAAAATAAGCCAAGAGTGCTTTGCTTGATGTCACCCAGTAAGTTTCAAGGAAAACAAGGAATAAGAAACCAGTTTTCCTCAGTATAGTTCCATGACAATGCACATTGTTTTGTAACTGAAGTCAGCAAAGCCCATTAAAATTAAGAGCAAGGGGCAATGCTTCATCAATTTTTATGGAACACGTTGTCTATCCCACTAATGATACTATTTCAAGACCTATGGCTTTGCAATTTTGGAATTATTACATCCTTAAAATCCCATTTCTATCTTTTTTTAAGGAAAAAAAATGACTACAGGTAATGAAATATAAGTGATACTTTCTTAAACAAAATTCTTGAAGTTATTTTACTGCTTCAACATAAATTTACAATTTAGCACATGCAATTGTACTATTTAGCATATTGACAAAAACTACAGAAAAACTTTAGCTTAAATATTTTATGCAACTTTTTAGGGTAAAACCTCTCACACGGAAATTTATGTAGAAGAATTTTTATTCATTCATGTTCGATATACCTTTCTTTTACATAAGCAGTATCAGCTTGCAGCCTTGTACATGTCAGTGTCCTAGTTTTTCAAAAGTAAATTTGAAAGATACCCAATATTAAAAAGAGAGCTGCAAACCATTGCATTTTATGATACCTAGGCATATGTATCATAGTTTTTGCTATCAGAAAGGAATTTTAAAAAATAGAAAAACAGAACCCATACATTTTGTAATGAGCAAAAGAACAAATTAGAGTCAGCCATCCCCATTCACAGGTTTAATGTTCATAGATAAGATTATTATTTGGCTTGCACTCAGATTTCCCAGCACCACAAATCTTCTCCTGATGCCCCCTGCACACTCAAGAAAGGAGATGAGTGAGAGAGAGGAATCACAGGGCCCACAGGGCCTACCCACCCATTTTACCCCTCCTCTCCCTGACCTAGTTTGGACTCCAGGTACCCGCTTTCACACTATGCCTTGACTCCCTTCTCACAGACACAAACACATACATTTTGATCTGTGTTTTCTTCACTTTTGTAGGAGTCCTGCAAAAGTAAATAGAGCAGGTCAACTGTACTTAGAAACAGTCTCACACAACAATTTTAACCACTGGTAGCAAATCTGTATACTGAGGCCAACTACAGCTATCCCTCAGTTAATGAAACCTCTGACAAAGAAGTTTCTTTTTACAAAGTCTTTTTACACCCACCAAATCCCCACACTTTCCTTCCTCATCCTCTGCTAGCTGAAAGTTTATAGCAGCTTCAGTGTGGGGAGGCTGATGAAGGCTGGAGAAACAGTGTTTGGGTGCCGGGTTGCAACAGCATGTTTGCAGTAAATAATGTAATAAAGTTTAAGCTAGAAAGTAGAAAGATTCTACTTTAGCCGATAGTATTGTACGCATATGTGCCTCCTCATAACAAGCAAGGTAAACAGCAGCAGAATCACTTGCTGAGCATGTGCGAACAGCAAAACAGAGAGAAGATGGATAAGGAGATAAATCTGACTGAACAATTACCCCTTCCCTGGCCAGCATGTTTTTAAAAAACCATGTATCTGTAAGATTTGACTACTGAAATGGAAGAAAAGTGAAGGCTGATGAAAACAATCATCCCTGGATATATTTTGGAAGAAACTTTTAACTGGTCTCTAAAAGGTTCAAAATGTTTTGTTTACTTCACTGACCTGGTTTGTTTCATTTCATAGATGAATTCTATTAGTTTTGGATTAAAAGTTTGCTGAAACTTATTAAACTGCTTTTCTTTTTCATAGTAAAGGAACCCATCCCTATTCTTTCTGTGTCTTCTGGTACCAAGTTTACTGTTAAAGAAGGAATGCCCAAGAACTCATGTCTTTGCTAACCTGTACTGGAAAACATCTAATATGTTCTCATCCTCTAATGTTCTGGATAGTGTTTCCCCCACTTGTTGCCCTCCCAATGTTTTGGACAACAACTGCCATCAGTATCTGCCATGCTGCCTGGGAATTATTGGAATCACATTCCAAAATATCTGGAATATCTGGAGGGAACTACTTTGGGGTAGTCTGCTGTACATTATCCTTAATACAAAAATGTCTGAATTCATTTTGAGTAAAACTTTTGTTTAAAAAGCACTTTGTACCTTCTGAAAGAGGGGGAAAAAAGCAGAATTTCTCCAAATTTCCAGTCTT
This sequence comes from Iguana delicatissima, assembly GCA_948472985.1. Classification (NCBI taxonomy): domain Eukaryota; kingdom Metazoa; phylum Chordata; class Lepidosauria; order Squamata; family Iguanidae; genus Iguana; species Iguana delicatissima. The sequence continues at coordinate 273,507 of CAOKZL010000152.1, read as the reverse complement.
CCACATTGGAAATGGGGAGGGGCAGTGCTGAGGCACACAAAAAAAACCAGAAGTAACACCACGTTCACCCAATTTTCTCCCACACCTTTGGACGTCTAATAGAAATTTAAATTCCATTTTAATGGAAGGTACAGGACACTCATATTTCTATCTGTCAGATAAAAAGAACAAGAACACAAATATTTCACTTTCCTTTTCAAGCTACAATTGTCCAGGAGAGTAATCACTACCTGAGAAAGTACTACATATGTTTCTTTTGGATGACCTGGAGTAGTAGGTCACAGAATTGGCCAAAACACAAGAGCCACCACACTTTAAAAAAGTCCAATGAACAGTGAGCAAAGTAACCGACAGTTACACTTGCCTTGCTTGGAGACAGACTTTGGCTTTCTCCTCCCACCTCTCAGAGACTGTAAGCAGCTCCTGCAATTCAGCCATGGCTTTCTCCACTGCATGATGTGGTGCCAGCCCCACTCCTGAGTCAATCAGTTTTTTCATCACGTCCAAAGTGACTCTCTGAGGATCTGAAAGCGTTGCTCGCACTTCATCCAGCCAGCGTGCCTGTTGCAGCTCTTGCTTCAGACGAGGCAATTCAGGAAGTTCCACATAGAGTCCAGTGCCCATATCTATCAACATCTGTAACTTGGATGAGTCTGGGACCTCATCCATCATGGCCTCCTGAGCACGTTCATGAAATTCTTCAACATCATCCAACAAGTTCTAAAGGAAAGTTTAGCACAAGGTGGTTGTTTGGCATAGCAATGAGAGCTACCACAGAGCACAAAGAAACTCTTAATCGGGTCTCAATAGGATGAGCCAAATATATTGAAATGATTTATCAAGCAATATGTTAAACAATTACATCTGGTATCAATGAAATAAACAGACTAGAATGGTAGAGTGCGGGAACCCACTCTGCAGAGACTGTGAAGTTGACAAAGCAGGTGCAAGCTCAACACTCTCTTGTGTGCCTTAAATGAAGTAGCAGACAGAGTGCTAGTTCATTTGCTCTAGTCCGCAACATTTCCACAAAGAAACATTTTTTTTTAACTACTGCTCCTGGAAGTAATTAGGACCAGTGCCATTACATCTCTTTTTGGCTATCCTGTGAATAAAAGTGGCCAGCTCACTGCTTCTACTTCTTTTAGTTGGCAACTCAAAAACAAAACAAAACAAAACCAAAGCAAGCACAGTCAACTAATAATCTGCTTTTATTTACGTCTTGACCATTCAGAATCCAGTTCAAGCATTCACCTGAGCAGACGGAAGGCTGAATGGCTTGTGGAGACATGGGCATCCATTCAAGGTTCATCTCTGAACATCACAAACTTATGAGCATCGAGCACAAACTTCTGCAAATGGCTCTGTAGGTATGTTCAGCTGAATACGGTTTTAGAGCTTCCCTGCATTTTCAAGTTCTCAGTCATGGGATTTCTCTAGCTATGTTCAGCTGAATGAAGTCCAATGCCCTCTGCAGAACTTTGGGCTGAATACATGAAGGTCTCTGATTCTGTGGATCTTCAGCAAATAGAATGTACGTATATGCTCACAACCTGAAAACTCATTTAGCCTTCCATGTATTCAGGTGACTTTGTGAACAGGGCCTCAGGGCATACAAAATGTAGGTAAAATACTCAGGGGAGTCTGAAGAAGAGGTACTAAATAAATGTTATGAGCTATTAAACCTATCCACCAAAATCACTGCTAAGACTATCAAATGCCTTTATGTATTAAGTTTCAGAATATTCATTTCAAACAGAAATGTCCTCTAGAGATAGCCTAAATACAGTCCAAATAACGTTATATCCAGGTACCCACCTTTACTTGTCGGGCTTGACTAATGACACAAGGAAGACTAAACAGTTGTTGAACAAAAGCCTTTAGTTCTTCCACAGTCAGCTTAGTCCGTGTCCTCCCAGTATCTGGGCTTAATCTACTAGATGAAAAGAAAGTCTCTTGTAATTCACATACATAGTTCCTAGGGAGCTGCAGAGTTAATGAACAGTTCTTAGTATATTTTTCCAAGGTAAGATGACACCTGTATTTCATAAACAGAAACTGTGGGAAGGTTTCTGATTTTATTACAAGTACTGAAAAACACAGCTGAAAATGGAAACTATATGAAATTCAACATATGTAGCTATAAATCAGTATGCCCCTTCTTTCTATTAATGTTCAAGGAAACTTAATAAATCCATACAAAGTAAAGCCAAATCTGACAATCCTGCAATAAGCACAATTAAAACCTCTAATTATAACATACAGAACATACAAAAATCCAGAAAATCCAGTTGAAGCCTGCCAAAAGCCTCTCCAGTTTTTACCTTACATCTATGACAAGTTTAAGCCAGTAGCAGGTGAATAAGTCTGGAGAAGGCATTATACAATCAAGGTACCACAGAGGAGCAGTTATCCTTGGGTACCATCAATCTAACTTTCTATGGTAATATGTCCACATCAAGGTCTTCATAAATGGGCAAGTTCTGATGGAAGGAGGTGCAGAGATGTAAAATTCTGGAAATTTTGAAGTCATGAGGGAGAATCCTTTGGTTTTCTGGATTTTAGTTTTAGTTTTTAAAATTCCTGTCAAACCTGTGCTTTTGTTTTTTGCTCAGGAGTAGCTGGGCTACTGAAGCACAGGTCTCTGCTTCTTTCACAGCATCCTTGAGCTTGCGGAAGAGGTCATTCTCTGGATACTTCCTGTCTTCAGCATCTTCCAACATCACTCTCAGCTCAATCACATCTGCAACAAATTGGCTAAGTGGTCATTTGCACAAATGCACAAGCATTGCAAACCACTTTCCCTGAGGAAAGTCTGGGAAATGTAAAGTATTACATTTCTTTTTAGACTTAAGAACTGTCTGCATATGACTTGATGAATAAAAATATAAAATGCTTTTATGCAGCCAGTTTCTACTCTGTTGATTGATTCCAGTTATAAAGACAGTGGCAATTTCTAAAGTCACCAAGAGACCATGAGGTTTTATGATTCTGACAATATTTAGCTTTGAATAAAATATATTTTCACCCTTATTTGAACTTCACTCTTGTTCTTTCTTGTCAGGCATCAGTGCTAATGACTAGCATATTGTTTAACTGTGGTCTATATGTATTAGTGTAAGAGATTTCACAGATTTATATGACTATTGAATTATTGGGAATTGTTTGCTGTATTTGGTCACATTTTCTAATGTTACCATAAACTGCTTTCACTGGTTCTTTTGATTCAGAAAATTGGCATACTTGAAGGTGATGCCTCACCAAGTCCTAGACAAGCTGATCTAGTACTGTTTAAATCCATGCAAGAAAAGGCAACTACAACTGAAATGCATCTTGATCTGTTATTCTGTCTGTACTTCAGAATTAGTAAGACTGTCTGCTCAGTATATTTTTATCCTTTCCTTCCCCCAATAATAAGCTCAAACTGGCATTCATGGTCCTGTCCCATTTTCTGCATCTTCGCAACAACCAGGATGACTGGTTCAACATCACTCATTAACCTTCAGGATTGAATGAGTTCTTGAAGCTGGGGCTTCCACTCCAAGATTTGATTTTACACAAGGTCCATCTTGTATTCTCCACCTACTTATTAACAAGGAGTTCCTGTAAAAAATCCCTCAAGGAAACACAGCTGTATCTAACCTTTCTTATGATTGAGATTGGCAGAGAGTGCCTCTGTAACCCGGCTGACCCACGTATCATAGGACTGTGCTCTGACTTTCACTCCATACAGCAAGGAAGGGAAGTCCTCTAATGGATACCGGTATCTGTAAGAGAAAAAAGAGCTCTCAAATAAACCACAACTCTCAGATGAGGTACATATAAAGAAGGAGGTATGTTAATAACATTGCATTTTCTCAGACTGAGAAACTTATTAATCTAAACAAGCATATCAAGTGTTAAAAACAGCAAATAAGAGTCTAAAAGAGACAGTAAAAAGGGCAAGGATGCTGCAAAATTCATACCTTAGACACTTTTTTTGCATAGAGCATGAACACAAATCATTTGGATGATATAAGCACACAAGCCGCTCAGGATTACAGGAACATGTAAGAGCCGACAAAAAACATGTGGTTCTACAGGCTGCGCACTGACGCTCATCATCTGGAACCAGCTCAAACACTTCCTCTTCTGACATCAGAACCCCCATAAATAAAATAAAATAAAATAAAATAAAATAAAATAAAATAAAATAAAATAAAATAAAATAAGGCTATCTGATAAACAGTGTAGTCAGGGGGAGAATCTTCCTCTCAAAGCTGTTCATATTCTGCTTGCTCAACCCAAATAGTACAAAAGTTTTCCTAAACTCACCATCTGCACAACAGACTCTCTTAAGCGTGTCTCCTCTTCTGTCATGAGGGTCATTTCCTTGCAGACCATGGCAGCCAGCCCAACATCCAAGCATTCAGGGTCTGCAGCCATCTTGAAGATTAGCTCTTCATGAGAGAACACACAATGACGCCTCAATCGTCGATAATGGCTTACACACTGCCGGCCTATTGGAAGCTAGAAATGCAAGGAACAATTTTGATCTAGAGTTCTGTCACAGCAGGTTGCTTTTCTCATCCCCTCCTCTTGAACCCCCCAAAATGGAGGCCAGAAGAGGGTGAGAAAAACAGGTAAATATCTCATTAAAACAAGTAGGTAATTATTACTGGCATTAAGTGTGTCACAGTATCCAGAAGAAGGATCTCCAGAGACCATGGTAAGTCATGGTCTTTGGAGTCTACTTGAGGAAAAAACCAATCAGGGTATTAGTTATGTTCGTTCTGGATCCCATGGGCTTCATTTACAGTAAGGAAAAAAAGTCACAAGTAGCTTGTTTAAAATCAGCCACTCCCCCAGAAGCTCTGAGCCAACAGCATCATTAGGAGAATCACAAAGGAATATATGTAATGTGATCAAATAATAATGTGCATGTACATGCATGCACACACAACACATGACACCGGAAAATAAGCCTCCACAAAGACATTCTCTCTCCATAGTACTTGGAAAACTCAATGAAAAGAAACTGGATGTGTCAACACTCCTTAGCAAAGAGTAAAACCATACGAGCAAAGAAGTCTACTTGATTTGGTGTCATCCTGTATAAATGCATTTTTTTTTGCAGTATGAAGTACAGCACGCCCTCTGTATATGTGAGGGATGTGTTCCAGAAACCCCAATGGCAAAATTTGCACATACTCACATCCCATTATATTCAACAGTGACAACATACACACAGATGCTTCAGCATATTTGCATGTGTGCGTCATTGCCTTTGTGAGTATAGGAGTGACATGTACACTCAAATTCGCACATGCAGAAACAACAGTTAAAGAGGGACCACTGTACCAATGTGGTCCACATGCTGGTAAAATTTACAGAGTATGCTGTGCAACTGTGAGTTTGCTTGTGACCCAATATAGTGCCAACAGAAAATATGAGAATGAAAAAAAATGCAATGTGGGATAGCACATGGTTTGGAAATATAGCTCTACTTCAGTAGAGAAATATAAAAGGCAGTTGTAAAAATATGATTTTAAAATACATAATAATTTATTATGATTGGCTGCCTTGCAACAATATAATGTGTTCTGGAATAAAAAAAAACTAGGCTTCTATTTTTACATGACAATGTGAAAGCCGGTTAAAAGCATATTTGTGCCAGCTTTTAAAATATAAGCAAAATGTTTTATCTGTTTTCAGCTGTCTGCAGATATCTGGAACTGCAATGAAAACAATTATATTTGTGAATTTAGCCATTTGTCATTTGCTCTTTTACGGCAGGGGTAGGCAACTGACAGGGGTTCAACAATCCAATCCCCATGGGCCAGATACACCTATGCACACACACAATGGACACGCCAAAATACCTTCACTTCCCCTCCAAAATGGCAACTAAGGTGATGTTGCACCACTTCCTATTGCCATTTTGGAAGCAAAACAAAGGGAAATGAAGATATGAGAGTACTGGGGCTTGGAGAGCTTTTTAGCATGTTTGCACCCATTCAGAGGTTTTCTGGTGCACATTTGGGGTGAAAATTTTGCTAAGAAAAATATTAGAAATCAGGGGTGGAGGTCTTTGGGGCACTGATAATGGGATTTCTGGGCTGCAAAAGTGGGGCCCCTGTTTAGGGTGTGATTTTATGTTGAGAACCAGTTGCCCTTTGATTAACAAAATAAAGGCAACAATATTTCCAAGCCGAAAGATACAATCTTGTATTTTGTTTGTATTGCTGGTATTTTCTATTTTCAGCTCTTATTTCTTCCCATTTACTTACAGCAAAAATATCGATTCCATGAATTTTACAATGCATCAGTTTATACTTCATCTATATCAGTGTCTAATTTGAATTACTACAGACAAAACCAGTTCAAAAAATTCCTTGTTATTTTACTCATTCATATATAATGTATTCAATGTATTTGAAAAAGGCAAGTATAGATTTAAAAAGGCAGTGCTGAACATGCTTCAATCGCTCTGCCCCAATGCTTTTAGTTTAACTTCCAAAAAGAAGGCTAGCCTTCCCAATCCTGCATCTGATTTCTGGAAATTTCAGGCCAGAAAGTCTCAGTTCTGGACTTCAGTGAGCGCCATGCTTAAAATTGTTCTGATACAATGTCTTCTCACCACTGTGCTATCTGCAATGTTGTATCAATATGGTGGAATATGTAGATCAAGGTAATATATTCAAATCATACAAGCAGCTTGATAAAGATGAACATGAAAATGGTGCTGAGACTGAGAAAAACAAACAGTCAAAGGCTTGTTACAGTAGGCTTCAGAACAAACAGGCCAAGGCTTGTTACAGCAGATTACCTGTTCCCCCACTAAAGCAAAATGGGAACAGGAATGAAGAGGAAAATGGGAGAAAGTTGTATCAGCAGATACCTAGATTACTAGGATTCATACTGGCCCAATACCAAGCTGCACCTTTAAGTTTAACCAAAATAATACTTCTCAGTGGGTGCTTCTTAGCTGCCATTACTAGAAAAGTGTCCAGGTAAGCAACAGGCCAGGTAATGTTATGTGTCTACCGACCCAGTCAGCAGTGCAAAAGTTCACAGCTTCAGCAAAGTTGTAGCCTTGATTAAATCCAGAGTGATAGGCACGTGGAAAAGTCACAACAAACTCGCCGGCGCATTGATTGGTCCGGAACACCTAGAAAACAAAGCCAATGAGAAATGTGAGGTTCAGAGAGGAAAGAGCATTGTCAGATGACACCAACCTTTCAGATCGGGACACCAGAATGACTGGTAACAGCTGCATCCTTTCCTCACATTTCAGCTGATAAAAGCCATAAAAAAAGGACATTGGCTTTAAAAACATCAAAAATATTTTTACACAAAGCACTTTGAATCACATACTGCAAATCCCCAGGAGGAACATCTTTCCAATATTTGCAAGAGTAGTCATGTATTGCCTCTCTAAAAGCTAAACGCTTTTGGAAAACAACATACACTGCTGTGTCAGGACAAAGAAGAGAGAAAGCGTACCTAGGAGAAGTAGAATCAGCATCCGCCTAATGAGTTAGCAAAAGCACTTTTTTCTTACAAAGTGTGGCCAGGTTTTTACAAAATGAAAAGATAAAAAGGCCAGAATCCTATTATGGAGAGCCAGTCCTGCGCTGAATCATTCTGCAAGCCCTTAGGACCTCCAGAGTGATGCAGTCAAGAGGGGAGTGGCAAGGGGAGGAGCTGGAAGGCTCCCTGTCATATATATCATGAACACCTGGGTTCAGGAGATCTCAAAGCTAAGCTGCCCCTCCCACAATGCCTTGCTTCAGAGGATCTCCAAAGCCAATTATTTAAGAAAAAGGCAGCTCTGAGTCAAATGTTTCATTTTGCTGCCAGCATCTTGCCACCACTAGCTTCCTCTTCTTTTCTGTGCTGCCTCCAACATACCAAAGGAGGACCTGTAACATCTCAACTATATGTAACTAAACATGTGCTGGCAATGATTCTTCTGATAACTTAAATGTGTTCTCAGATTTCAGCTGAAAACAGTCTAGTACATTTTTGGAAGGGAGTTCTTCTACAGTGCCTGGTTCTCAGAGCAGTTTATAAACCAAACAATTATTACAGTTTCTATAGATAAATACAGACAGCACTCCAAATTTTATTATCAACATGCCAGCTAGATTAAGAAAAAGAAAGCCACACACTATAGTATCACACCCAGAAGAATTGATCACAATATAGTTAATCTTTCTGTTTTAAAAGCTTCCCAAGATATTCTGCAGTTTTTAGACACAATAAAAACATCACACAAAAATCTATTTCAGAAAGAACAACAGACAAAAGTCATTAGACTCCTTGTCTCAGGAGTCAGCTAATGTATTTATCAACAGCACAAGTCAAATGCTTGTCCAAAGAAAAAGGTCTTCCTCTGGTAGTGAAAATCCATCCAAGGGCAGATGAACTGGGCCTCTCAGGGAAAGGAGTTCCAATGGCTAAAAACAACTGTGGAGAAAGCTCTCCACCATACCCCTACCAATTAAATACTGGTAAGATGTAAAAGATATCTTCCTGTTGATCTTGAAGATCAGGCAATATTTTAGGGCAGGACCTTTCCTCTGCCTATTATTTATTTATCAAGGTACATATGGAAGGTTTAAAAAAATATTTTAACATTTTACTGCTTTATCACTTGATTTTATTGTAGTTTTGGTGTTCAACACTGTAAGATTGTAAGATTGGTGGGGGCATAATCAGAGGGGGCCACACTCTCCTCACAACCAAATTAATGTTACTCAGCCATGATCTGATGAGCAGAGCTTCTCTCTGTGTGCCCCAGAACACACAGAAGGAGACAGCCTATATGAAAGAAAAAGGTCTCTCAGTTACCCTTATCATAATCCATTTATGAATCTAAAGGTGTATACCTAGCAACAGTGAAGCTGTCATTAAGTTATAGTCAAATAACTGCTAAAAATAGCCCTACCTACTGCATACAGGACAAACTGATTTTTTTCCAAAGGCAGCCCCACGTAAAGCACACTGCAATTACACAATTTCAAAATAACTAAGGCATGTGTCACAAAGTCTAGACCCATCTGTGACGATGGGGGAGTGGCTATCCTGGATGTCAGTGATGCCCTAGCAACAGGTTGCCAGGCAACCAGAACAGCCACTCCATAGAGAAACCCCACCTATTAGTATGAAGAAGGAGTTAGTAACCTGAATGCAAATGCCTATGAAGCAGTTTTGTCAGACTCCCTGGAGAAAGAGTCAGTTCTTCAGCCAGAGAGTTTCTCAGTCAACCAAGGAGGGTTGAGTAAAAAGAGTGTGTTTTCTCAGAGAAAGCCTAGAGAATGAGGCAGAAGAGAAATCAACCCACTTTCTAATCTGGTTAAAGAGTGTGACCTAGATTTGGGAACTGCACCTTTGGTAAAAGGGTAGCCAGAGGGCTGTGTGTGAGAGACCTGTGCCTTTATGCTGATGTAAAGATATAAGAAACTATCTAAACACATTCTAACATTCTGTTGAGCTTGGACATATATATGAAAATCAGTGCTTTATTCTACCTGTTATTTTAATAAAAATTATAGTATATTTTTACAGAGTTTGACTCAGCTGAATTATTTTCAGTAGTTCTAATCAAACTGAACCACACTACCATAGATATTAAATAATACTAAACAGCAACTGAAACGCTTTACCCTTTTTAGACGAAGGTGGTGATTTAAAGGGAAGGGCAGAATTGCATGATGTGGCAAGGCACTTTAGCAGACTGGGGAAGCTACCATACGAGTCTGTGAGCTGGAAAAGCAGGCCTTGCCACACCATCTCTCAAACAGATTCAACTGGCACACCAGGTCATATCCAACAAACACAGACCTGGTCACATATGCTGGGAGTATTCAGAACTAAAATCAGATCCATAAGCAAAATAAGGTCCAGAACTTAACAAGATGTAAGCCAGATTTTGCACTGGATCTGCAAACCCAAAGACAGCCTAAATTCCTAATGTCAGATTGCAGTTCTAGTATCCACGAGCACCTCTCTTCATCCAGATTAAGCTTTGATTTGTTTGCCCCCCATCACTCCTTCATTAACTTCTGGCACCAATTCTATACTTGAGAGACAAAGAGCTGGGTGTCATCCCAAACTACTAAGACCAATTCTATCCTCTAATTAGTCTTGAATCTGCACTGAAATGGATCAGGAATGTTTACGGAGCTAGTCTGAGTCACCTGACAAGATACATGAGGGGGGTACAGAAACAAATAAAAACAGTCTGAACTACTTACTGGTACTCCATGTTCCATAAGCACATTAGGATTCATGATGGTGACCAGCTGGTGCAAAAGATCAGGCTGAGTCTCAAACAACTCAGGAGCTAGCTCCCGCATCACTTCTTCCAGTTGTTCAGCTGCATGAGAAGGTACTCCATACCATGTCTTTGGTTCTCCCCTAACAGAGCAGAATATGCATTATCCAACAGAAAGCAATTCTCACATAAGGCACCCTATATGAACCTTCCCAAACTTTGACTACAAATTTCGGCCAACTCTTCCAGATGCAATCTGGGGTGTTTTCCAAGAACAGACTGAGCTGGAGAACAGGATGCTTCAGGTCTAGGATTGTGAACTTGATCATGAGCTTCCAGCATGGCCTTGAAGACCAAAGAACCATGAAAGTTTTGCTTATTTTAACTGAGTTCTAATAACAAAATGGTAAAAATACCAATAACAACAAAAAGTTAGTAAAGATACAGTAACTACTAACAACAGTCTGAAAAGGCCCACAGACATTACTCCATGTCTCCCCAATATCTGAAGTACTTGTGAACTTATATGTGTATCTACTTCTCTTATTAATGACCTTTTGCTTGCAAAACGTTAACAGTTTTACTTAATGTTCTTCGGCTCTGAACAAACGGCTTGTATTAAAATCCTAGAAAATACTAAATAGCACTAACATCATCATCCTGGGCATACATACATGCATCCCCTACACAGCAAGAATCATACCAATGAAGGTAGTTGATGGAATAGCTCCAATGATCCTCAATGTGCCAGCAAAAAGAGGAGAAGCACATCCCCACATAAAGCCAGGGCACTTTCATGCCAGAAATATCAGCATTGATATGAGCAAGGACAGATTGTTCCAGTACCGGCATGTTGTTGAGATTCCAGCCAGAAAGGGCATACTCCTGCCAACAGAAAGAAGATTGTGAATGAAGTTGCCAAAATAGATTGAAAATACCAGTGGTTCTCAACCTGTGGGTCCCCAGATGTTTGTGGACTTCAGCTCCCAGAAGCCCCAGCCACTATGGTCAATGCTCAAGGCTTCTGGGAGCTGAAGTCTAAAAACATCTGGGGACCCACAGGTTGAGAACCACTGGAATATACCTTCACAACAGTTTACAAGCCACAATGTTCTACCATACTGAAACACTGAATATGGCTGGGGAAAACTTATTTCTTCAGATGCCATATCTGTTCTTCAAACCTTCTGGAGGAGAATGAGAGAATACTCTGCATAGATGCAAAACTCATTCTCTATCTCCACACAGTACAGCCTAGCGTTCACTTAAAGGACCTGCTTGAGAAACCAGCATCCTAATATAATCCCTCCATATGTATCCTACCTGTTAGTAGCAAATATTTTGCCTATTCAGTTGTAGGTACATAAATTTTCACACAAGCAGCAAACCCAAAAAACAGTCCTTACATGTCTCTGCTTATTTTATGGAAGAGAGTAAGTTCTTTGGTTCTGCAGATATCACTGGGAGGTCAATCTTCTAGCCAGATCATATGCAATGCAAGGATATATTCCACAGGCAAACTAAATGTTACATTACAGGCATCGATAACAAAATATCCTTCTTCATTACAAGGTGCCTTCAAAGTGCCTTTGCATCCTCTCAGTCCTGCTCTTCCCAAAGTCCTGAACCCTTCCCTTGCCAGTGACATTCACCTTACTCCTCTCTCACTGCTTTTACTCTTACTGAAGTTCCAGATCCAAGTATATCCCCAAGAAGAGAAGGGGGGAAAAAAAGGTTTAAAAAGCATCCACAAGAATTTCATGAAGAAAATAGCTGGAAGGGAAGACTGAATTAAATGCTCCCCTCTTGCCTCTTTTCCAAAGCATATTATCTCCCTCCCAAAGCCCCTATGGCACTCTGTTGATAAGAAACTACAATGAAAACTACGGTTGGCTCCTAAACTCTTTAGTAACCACGTCCAGCTCTAGGTTTGGGGATCAAGGGCAGCCTCTGCGAACATTATGATCCTTGTGCATAGGCCCACAATTTGCCACTTACTAGCTAGAAGGCAGGTTGCAGTCCCAAGCAGAACTCCCAGCCTACAGATGTGCATTGGCTGGTGCTACTTATATTAGTTACACATCTCCCCTTCCCAACACGTCAACAATGGGAACTAGTATCATTAACATGAAACTGCTGGCTAGCAGGCATACAGCTATCATGAACTTTTCTCATTACCACCCTCTATCACCCTACTAGGCCATCAGATGCAGTGCAGGACACATATGCCATGGAGACCCAGCAGTCTGCTCAGCAGCAATGCCACCTAGGAGAGCTGCATTTGGGCTGATGTGGTTTGCTGGGGGCCTTGAAATTTATCACAATATTTCAGGTGACAGGCCTGGTTAGAGCCAATAGACTGCTGACAGTAAAGGCTGCTATTGTAAACACAGTTAGAACTACTTTCTAGTATGTAAAACGACATGAAAGTTGAGTGTCTTAGCCACACCTCCTCTTCCGGCATTAATTTTCGCCTGCCATCCTTTATAGGGAAGCCACTTCCAAAGTCTTTGGATGAAATGTCAGCTCCGTACTCTACAATTACATCCTCCTCGATGCTGCTCACCAGCCGCCAAAACTCCTTCTCCACCAATTCAGTAGGAACCATCTGAAAGTGCACAGGTAATAGCATTTTTAAGAAGAGTTCAGCTTTTAAAGCTACCCCATGTAAGTCTTTTACTTTAAAATGTAGTAATATTGTTGGAAAAATAGCCATAATAAGAAGGACTTTAAGACATTACATTTTGAGAATTTCTCTCAAAAGGTGGCAGTTTCAAAGAATAATTTATGTGCTTGGTGTAAAGTGGGGAAAGCTTGTAAAATGATCCTGTTTCTCCTTCTATCCTGTACCATTCAGGTATGAAAAGGAAGAAGTCACATATGAATGTTCCCTTCTCTTTGGCATGCTGCTTGTTATGTATGTGGTTATATGTGCGTGTGGTTGGGAATGAGCAAACAATCACATAAGCATTTTAATAGGGCAGTGGCACTTAGTAGGATACCACTTGATCTAAGTTTGTACATCGGGGGAGGATGATCCAGGTGATGATCCACCACTACACCAGTCTTTCTGCTGCAACGGAGAGAACTGTGTGTATGTGACTTCAAGTTGCCTGTCAACTTATGGCAACTCCATGAATTTCAAAGGGCTTTCTTGGGCAAGGAATACTCAGATGGTTTTGTCAGTTCCTTCCTCTGAAATATAGCCAACAACACTGGCATTCACCGGCAGTTTGCCATCCAACTACTAACCAGGGGTGGCCCTGCCTAGCTTACAAGATCAGATGGGATCCAGTGCCTCTAGGGTAATTAGACTAACAACAAGATTTACTGCAGGTATCTTAACCTCAGAGCTCATAAGTCCCTACGAAATCAATAGGAACAGGTAACAAGGCAGACAGAGACATGCTAGGAGCAATCATTCCCTTAAGAGGTTTTTGCAAAGATGGAAAACTCAAGATTTTATGAAGTACAATTTTAAATCAGTGAAAAAAGCAATGAGCACTGTATTAAAATAGAAGAAAGCATATTGCTCAGCAGTTGAAAACTTATTTAGGACACAGAAGGTCCCAAACTTCAGTCTCCAGCTCTCATCCAGGAATCTAAAGCAACGGGACTGAGAAAGACCTCTGTCTTAAGCCCCAGAAAGAAAAGACACTATAAGGTCAGAGCAGGCAATTCTAGGCTAGATGGATCTGTGGATTGGTAAGCAGGCAAACAATGGAATGTAGAGCTTAAGCAAACACCTTCAAACATCTTACAGATAAAGTGAAAACCCAACTCCAATGGTATCAGAATAAACCTCATTTGACTTTGAAAGATTTTGGCCTAAAGTATTTCTATTTGGTCCTTTCATTTCAAAATACATTTTTTTTTTCAATCCATATGAGTGTAGAAACTGGGAGACGATCCTATTAGTCTCTCTTGGCATGTACCTGTGGTCCTCGACATCTTTTCTCCACTATTGTTCATGATCCAAACCCTTATTTCTTAGTCAGTTAAAAGTGAACACAATCCTAAGTTCTCTAAGAGTACATCAAGAACAAGCATGTACCAGTGGTTACACAGTCAGACAGTGCACAGAAACTACTCAAGCTGCAGAAGGCCAGACTTTTGGTGAGAACACTTTGGCTCTGTTTTAAGTCACACCACACAGCTTAGAAAAAGGGGAATGGAAGGCATATTCCCATACACTCTTATACATATAAGTATAAGCAATACCATACTCACATGGACTGGCATGTTGAAATAATCAGATTTGAAGTTATCTGCCATCTCACCAAAGCTCTGAAGGGTGTATTCCCGAACAGCCTGTTCAAATCCAAAGGCTTCTCGTGGTTTATTACACTCCTAGGAAAAGGAAACGATAGCCATCATCATGACTGAGGAAGAAAGTTATCTTACCCCGGTATGAGAGATAAGTCACATTATCTGATCAAGTATAACCATGCATCATTGTCTCCATACAAAGCAGCTATCTGGATAGTTAAATGAGGCAGGCCAACTAGCATATTCAGCAAAGAGGGTATGCAGGTGGACCTGCTTTCCAAAATACTAAGTGCCTGCACCTGCTGCAATACATTACAAGACCAAAAAAGATGAGGAAGAGAGGAAGCAAAGGCCAAGCTTTTGTGTGATTTGTGATGCTGGAATTGACAAATTTCTGGAACCAGACCATGTGGCAGCTGATTCCAACCTTTCCCAGCAATCTTTGCTTCTAAGCTTGGTACTGATAAAGTGGTCTACCAGGAGCTTGTTTTGCTGTATCTGAGAATTAGAGTGTATCTCAATGAAAACACCTCTAGACAGCTTCTGGGGCAAACAATACTCTGAAAAAGGGTCACCCAATACTTCAAATATCCCCTCCTCAAACTTGTACCTCAGCAACACATTTGGGGCATCTCCAGTCACCTTTCGGCACATCAGGCAAAGGAGGTATTAAACAAAAGGTGTGGTAGCTGTCATCACATCCATCACAGAGTAGCAATTTGTCCTCATTGTTTCCCCGACCACAAAACAAGCATACATACAGGTCGACCTGTTTTTTTTAAAAAAAAAAGTTAACTTCTCATCTTGTCATACTATTTAAGCATAAGTTGGGAATTACCAGATGAAACTACTTGGAAACCCAATGCAGCAAACATTTAGGCTCCCTTTATAAAGCAATACTAATGAAACTTTCATTCTGTTTTTTGGACAGGAAGAAATGCATATCTATGCTCTATGAATACTTGCCAAAGACAGAAGTTATTGAATTCAGTCACAAAAAAGAAAGTATCAAATGTCATCCACGTAAGTCAGGATGAGAAATCTTTATGGCCTTAAGAATCATGTGTTGTGCCAAGTATGCTCCACGTGTGTGGGGAAACATACTAACATTGTGAAGCTTACAGTGATTATCTTAAAACCTGCAATTTTATACTTACTAACCTATAACAAAGTCCTACTGAAAATGTTGGGACTTATTTCTGATGACAATCTCGAAAGCTCAAAGTTGTCATTTCTAACTGAAAACAAAGAATTATCAGCTTTCCTATTAAAACACAATCCTCACTTGGGTTCAATGCAAAATTTCCAAATTCAGTGCTAACACCTCCCACTTAATTCTAATTAGCACATGTTATTAACGCCATATAATTAGACTAATTAATTGCCCTGAATTTCTCACTTTCTGCAAACAAAATTAGAAGGAGGTTGTATCGATCACTGATTTCACACAAGTTTTTTCCATGATACAATGAGAACTATCTAGAAGCTCTACAATTAGCAATGCCTAGAAGTCACTGTGTAACCAACTGCAAGCAGCTTAGCTTGAATATAAAGCCAAGGCTAAGTGAATAACTTTCTCCAACCATACTGCGTAGAAACAAGCAGCTCTATAGACTAGCAGACACTTTACATAGTAACAATGACCCAAGATTTTAATCATAACCAACAGAGAATATCCTGCAGTTTCAACACTTCTCATCTGATAGGGCCTCTTGAGAGTACACTGTAAAACTGGGAAATACCCTAGTAAGATTTAGTTTTCAGCTGCTAGAGTCTGAATTAAAAATTACTCTCAATCTAACCACAGCATCAGTGTAATTAGTTATCTTCCAGCAGTTTTAGCAAAATGTACCCTTTCTCTTCCTTCTTTCCATACCGAGAAAAAAAGCCAAGTACCAGAACCTTTCATGTTCTAATGCAAACTTACAAAGTTGACAGAAAGTGCCCCTTTCCGCTGTCTCATCTGCATGCCAAAAGCTTCTGACCGGGTACCTTTGCGTCTTCGTGGTACTTCCTCTGGAAAGAGAACATTGTACTAGTTATGTTTCAAAGACTGCAGGGTATCCTTGAAAGACTGCAAGGCATCCTAAATTTAGCAGCAACTAGATCAAACTCCACGTTGAATGTACTAAGTAGGAGAATCATAATTTGCATGGCTGCAATGGTACATCAAGCCACAGAATAATTCCTATATGGAATATGATACCTTTGAAGTCCCCTACAAGTCTACAACTTTATATTCAGAAGATACATAAAGTTTCTAATGATAGCAACTGCATAGTAGAAGCCAATGAGGAACATCTAGTATAGGAATTAAAACCAAAAACTTTTGATGGGAGTTCAAGCATTTATTTCCCTGCTTTAAGGCCTTAACTCTGGCCCTTAGCTCCTACAGTCTACAACACATACAACCCCAGTCTTCCAGTTGAAAGTTCCCACTTACAGGCCATTTAAAACTTTGCAGATTGCATAACTTACCACATCAAAACAAATAAATGTAGTCTTAAAGTACATTATAAGAGAGGGTGGGAGAAACACAGCCCAGGAATATAACTCTCGGATATTTTTCTGGCCTGCACAATCACTAAGCACACAAGTAACCTATTGTAAGTATCAACATAACAAGCACTTCATTACAAATGTGACAAGGAATTACAGTGATATAGCCATCGAGTTCCTAAAGGTTCATTGGTTTTGTACTGGCTTCAAGAAAGGTCAATTGATCAGATAAACAGAACTCTGCAGTACCTGGTATACATGTGGACTATCAGACAAAACTCTGCATCACAGAAGTTAATATGCTCTCACTATATCTGAACTGTAGCATCCCAGAAGCTGCTGATTACCTTCTTTTTCCTTTGTTCCCAATGCTAATCCCATCATCTTTGGTCCTGCTCCAAAGATCTGGAGCTTCTTCAGTTCAGTGTTTCTACTCATCTCTCCTGCCTCTGCCTGAAAGCAAAATCATATGAATTCACCATTAGTATGTACACTGAAGTTAACTAGCCAAGCAACAGAGCTAGGAGCAGCATCAAACTCATGCTCCACAGAATTTTCAGAGTCAGTGCTTAGACCAGCTACTTCAAAAGAACAGATGGCTTATTTCCATCATCATTTTTAACAAGTTTCTGACAACCAATACAATTTACTTCTTCATAAGAACAAAGAGTAAAAATGTGAACCGTAGGAATATTTTAGAAATTACAACGTATTTCCTACTCAGTTTTTACCAATTGATGTTATCTGATAATACATTTTTAAATAATGTCCTGGAATTGAGACCGCAAAGATCACATCAGTTATCAAACAATCATACTAATAAAAAAGAGCAAAAATGCACATTCTTCATGTTACACTTAATGTCTGGGTCGCTGGAAGGCAACAAACAAGAAATGAGATTCAAACAGATAAAATTGTGTCAGCATTTTTCATTTCCAAAAACATTCTACTTTTGCCAGTTGAGCAATTGATAACGCAAGACAGACTCAAAACAGACGCATTGCTCTTTAATAATATTGAACTAATGACTGTGTTCACACAATAATGGTAAGCCAAAGTTCCAGAAAAGTCCTGGCTTATACATCCTACCTGATTGCTCTCACTTGGCTTTTCCCAACAGTGCAAATGGCTAAATAAGCCAGGAGCTCACCTGCAAAAAGTTTAGCATTCTCACCTGGATTCCTGATTTGCTACTTTCCTGACATAGAAAACCTGAAAATTAGGATATTTTTTTTGTTTACGTTTCCTAATTTGTTTAGGCCAGGTCCAGGGCCTATCCAGGAGCCAAATCTATTTTAGTTGAAGTATTCCTGGTCTGTTTAGCCATTCTATTGATTACTGCATGGCAGGGGGCTGAACTAGATGGCCTCAAGGTTCCTTCAAATTCTATAATTCTGCGACTCATTTCTGCCAGCCACGAGAAGCAATACAGGTGATTTAGAAAGTCAGTATAAGCAGTGGCTCTCTTCTTTCTATAAATTAGCCTTTGTAAAAGATGGTAAGGACATACTCCCTTCCCTCAACTACTAAAGTCTCAAAAGTCCCTTCTTGCTTATTCAGTTAAAAGATAGGTAAATAAAAGACAGCGAAAATTTTATTAAACAGAAGTTTAAAACAATTAAATAATGTTGCTAGAAGAACAACGCTAATACAGTTTCATAGATACAGTGTAACCTCCATATAAGTGAGGTTTGCCTTCCAGAAACCCCCATGTAAAAACAAAAATACGAGCATCAGGTCCCATTATTGTCAATGGGAGTGAGGTGTGCATGCCCGCTGTGTCCATTGACTATAAAGGGATGCAACATTTTATGTGACCTCATGTTCATGCAAGTGGAGGTTGTGGTAAGGTAGCCACTGTATTTAAAAGATAAACGCATACTGTAGCTTCAGCTAGCTCATCTTCCTTCCTTAGACTACAGTTAAGTAGAGATGGAACTACACTATACATGACCTGGAAAGTCACTTTAAATAACTCTTTTGTTATTCTGAAGTGCTAACTTTAAAACTCAGAGGTTTGGGGAGGGATTACAAACGACCTCTTCTAAGGCAAGGTGACCTTTTATTCCCAGCAAGACCATTGTGACACCTTCCAAGGCACAAAACAGACCAGAAAAGGAGTGTCTGTCTCTGACTTCAAGCAAGGTTGCAGTTATATCTCTATCTCCTTCTTCTATTAATATGAATAAAAGCAGCTTACTGTAAATTCATTTAAAAACAAAGAACTCTTGAAGGTATTGCTCATCTACCCCTTTACTGTCCTCCTTTCATTAAAAGCGGCTCTTCACAGCTCCAATCAGACATTTCTCCTTTTAACAGCTACACTTCAGCTGAAGTGTGAACCTAGGGCCTTCTGCAAACAAACCAGAAGCAGTACCATTGAGCTGTGACATCCCACCAAAGCTTTTCCATTCAAATTGGTTTTAGTGCATTAGAAACACACAGCCCAGATTTACAGTCCTCCCTCCACATTTGCTGGTTTGACCTTTGCAAATTCGCAAGGTTCACGCATGCCTTCCACCACCACCCATTCTTCTCTCATTCTCTTGCATTTTGCCGGGAGCAGAGAAGGAAGGCAAACGCCCAGGAGAAAAGCAAGGGAATGGAGGGGAGGCACACGCATGTCTTCTTTCTCCCTCAGGAGCCAACCCCCAATTCCCTTGCCTCTGGCCCCAATGCTGAGAATTCATGCAAAGGCAAAAGGTAAGGGAATGGGGAGGAAGGCATGTACACACTTTCTCCCCTCTGGAGCTCCCCTCTCTCATTCTCTTGCCTCTAGCCTCAGTGCCCAATAGGCAAGGGAAAGGGAGGGGGAGCCCAAAAAGGAATGGGTAGGGAATGGGGGTGGTTATTGATGGTTTTTCCACTTTCACGAGAGTTCTGTGCCCCAAACCCTTACGAAAGTGGGGAGGCAACTGTACTCCAACAGCAACTGAAAATGCGTAAGTTGAACATGAAAATGCATAACTAATGCTACTAACAGAAGACTGAGGTTTTAATTGCTTTCATTTTGGCTATTTCATAGTTGCTTTTTGAATAGGATTTTACTTACAACATGTATCTCAACAGTAACATGCCTTGGTACAGTCTCTATTATACCCAAAGCAATAAAGTTCAAAAAGAACAAGAATGTTTTTTACCTTGGACCTGAAGGGAAGCATAAATAAATAAGAGTCTGGGGAAGAAAACCACTCTATTCCAGCAAGTGTGCCATTGGGAATCATCTAGCTAATTTACATATCCAATTCCAAAAACACCAGCAAAACAAGATGAACCATGAGAATTGATTTAGCAGACAAACAGAGCCAAGAATGAAAGGGTTTTAAGCCTCCTTGAGCCACTGAACAAATTAAGTCAAATTTGTATTTTTTTTTTCAGTGAAACTTTGGCAATAGAAGTACCAATATTCAAAATCTGAAGTACAAGGGAATCCATTAGAAGTTGAATTTTATTTTCATACATTGAAGATCTTCCATGTTTGTGCATGTTTAAATGATTTCAAACGACAATCCAATTCTCATCATCAGATAAGCTATCATTACATCCAATCCTAGTTTTAAATATGGTTCAAAAACTGAAATCAGCTAGAAAGTCCCTCCTTAAAATATTTCTGCTTTTAACAAAAATTATTTTCCTTATTATTTTCTCTTTTCCAGAAGTTCACATTTGATTTTAATAAAATGTCAAGGAAGCAAAAATAATATTTAACTTCAACTTTTAAAGACAATATCCATGCAAAAAACCTGACTGCTAAAGTACCAAAAAAGACAGCAGGTGAGACAAAAAGCAGAATGATACATAGAATGTGTGTGCCTTCTGCACAGAATTAATTTTAAAATTACTGAAGCATTTGAATGTTTTGTTAACTTCAACTGTCAGAGTATGATTGATAGAAAATTTCTGCTACATTGGCACTATCCTCTCCATTCCCATCTCTGTGCACTTAGACAAGCCCCAGCAAAACTCAAGTATTTCTAGTGAGAGATGGCCTGAACAAGATGCCATGTAACAAGTAATGGCAATTTTCAAATAAAATTGTCATTACCTGGCACCAAAGTTTTCAGACAACAATTCTGTTCAATAATTCATTCCACTACCCATATTATTAAACTTAATAACAAAGGTATTTGCTATCTGTTACAGTTGCATACGCTATCTGCTACAGCAGAGTATATTGCTTTAACAGTCTTTGTTTAGCACACAAAGTTTAACAACTATAGTCAGCCCTCCACATTTGCAGGTTTCAAATTTGCAGATTTGATTATTCATAGATTATTTGCTGTCACCTCTGCTGCCCCCCTATGCCATTTTTAATAAGGACTACAAGCCTCATGAGACTGAGAAACTGCAAACAATGCTTATAAGTCCCTATTAAAAATGGTGTGGAGCAGCAGGGGAGGTGGCAGTAAGCTCCACCAGTCACCCACTTCTGCTTTGTGAAGGAACCCTGATGCCTCAAAGGAATCCATGCTGAGTTAAATACAGTGATCACACTTTCTTGTGTGTTAAACATGGTTTGGGAGGGTCTAGACTTACTCACGTTTTTTCCACTTTCACAAGGGTGTCATGCCCCTAACCCTAACGAATGTGGAGGGATGACTGTACAGAAAAGCAAAAGACTGTCAATGCTATGTACAATGTTCACTTAGATATCCACAAGGAAGGAACTTGGGTTTTATGGAATTTAAATAGTTCTTGATTCTGGGTAAACTCTGTTAACTCACAGGAAAGAAAATGATTACTTTAAGGAAAAAAGGCTATGAAATGTGAACAGAATAACCAGATACTGCTTTTAAAATCCTCCTTACAGGAAGCCCTTTTCATGACTAGAAATAGTCATTCTTAGGATTCCTTGCCATCTCACACAACCACAAATATTGTCTATGTATTAAATCTGCACTTGAAAGTTGATACATACTTCTGCTTAATCTATTTCTGCTTTAGCGTGTATCAATACATTTCCTCATACACATAAGAGCTTATCATTTATGTAGCACTTTAACGTACTTGAAAAATACATTGCATCAATTATTACAGCTATCCTGTTAAGGCCCACCAGTGTAACGTCTCATAGTGCAAGGGTAGGGGAAATGAAATTTAAAGATGATAGCTTGCCTAAGGTTACCTTCCTAGATTCTGGCAGAAATGAAAACCAGGGAATTCCCACCTTACAGACACAGCTATTATGTTTTAACAGCTCAGTCCAATATAAAACTCAGAAACTAGCACAAACAAAAGCCTGCTTCTTACTTTGTCTTATCTGGGGGAAGAAAAAAAACTCATCAGGTCAGCACAATTTGTGCAATATCTAGCATTCTCCTTTTTAATCTTTTCAAGGACAGATTCCTTCTGGTATGCTTGAGGGAACTCCCACGGCCAGACAAAGGCTGTTGCATGCCCAGCGCTTCTATACTGGTGCAAGAACTAAAGGCACTCTGTCTACGGTGGCCAAGTAATCTGGGTACCTGGGACTTGACACGTCTGGTTCTCTTCAGCACAACGTTCATTCTTGTACCCTGCTTTGGGGGAGACTGGGCATCACTGCCGAGGTCCTCAACCTCCACTTTTTCCTTAAGGTCCAAGTTTGGTTTTTGGATGCCCTAAAGAATCAGAGCACAGAAGGACACCAAGTTGGTTGGATCCAGGATGTCACACTCTGGTTTTCAAAATGAGCGTAACTACTGGGGGAGAAGGGCTACCAACAATGACACATTACATTACAAATGTCATCTGGAACAGAGTCATCCATGAAACCAAAATAAAAGTGACTTTCAAATCTTACTACCTAACCAAGAATAATTAAGAGTCTGTGTTCTCTTTCAACAAAGGCCCCATCCTATTTAGGGTGACTGCAAACACATAAAGAGAAGGTAACTAGGTGCAATCACACAACTGTACAACATTGCTGTAGTTATGATCATATGGGAAAGTTGCTTCCACAAGGAAATATAAGATGATGTATTGTAAAGAGCCAAAAGTACATTTATATTAAGTTCAGTTCATATTAATCTCCTGCAAACAATGCCCTCTCACCATAAGGCTGACACCAGACTGGAAAAGCTCATACGGATACAGGATCCGTTCATAATGTGACTTCAGGAGTGAGCCTGTTGCCTTTCCTGGCAAGTAACCAAGCCGGCTAGCCACTTTAGACCATTTCTTCTCTTTAGTGACCATTTCAAAACCTCCTTTGCTAGCAACAATCTGAAACAGAGGTAAAGTATAACATTATCTTTCAGAAAGCTATATGCAAGCAATTCTGAAAATACAGTGTTAATTTACACCCTAAATATAAAATCTCAGATTGTCTAATTAATGGCTTAGGGTAGGAGTCAGGTTCATGCACACCACCACATGTTGTAAAACAGGAACTCCTGTCAGCCCTAGCCAGCACAGCCAATATTACGTATAAGGAGTTGCAAGCCAACAAACTCTAGATAACGGTGTGATTTCCCCCCCACTAGCCTGGAAATATATCTCATGCAGAGCTGCCACATCCATTATGAATAATAAGGACAGAAGTTATCTTGCACTGAATTATATCACTGGTCCAAACTAGCTCAGTGCTGCTTATACTAGCAGCTCTCTAAGGTTTCAGATATGAGTCTTTCCCTATCCTATTTAAAGATCTCAAGGATTTCACCTAGGGACTTCTGCATGACAGCAAATCTTCTGCCACTGAACTACAGCCTTTTCCCAAAAGTAATCATTTACAGTATGTGGCAGACCAACCAGTGAAGTCTAGCAACACCTTAAAGATTAAAAATATTAATGTGGTCTACTGAAATAAAATGGTATTATTTCAAAAAATCTGTGGTATCAGACTTTGTTGGCTAGTTACCAGATAAAAGCAACACAATAACATAGATGGTATTCTCAATTAAAGCATCCCATTGTTCAGGCCTAAAGGAAAGAACTAGAATGCTTCCTTTACATGGGACTGTTTCCTATTCAAGCTGGGAACAGTGTCCAAATTCCTGTCAGCCTCTTAAACCACTATTCACCTTGCTCAGTGAATAAAGATCCAGTATTTTTCTCTCCACCACTGGGATTTTTAGTGTAGAGCCTTGAAGTTCCCAAAATTTTGCTAGTTGATCTAAGAAGTCCAGCTTCACTCTAGTCATTGCCTATTAATTAAAAAAAACAACAACAGATAGACATCATATACACTAGATATGACAGAAGCAGGCTGTCCAAGGGAAAAACAGAAACATGTTCAGTCAGGTCATCTGCTCTGAAGGCCTTAAGAGCTTAAGGAACAGAAAATATCAACTCAGAACTCAGGTCATTTCATCTGATGACAGATGTGAACATTTGAACACCTGAGGCTACACAAGGGTTTTATACCCTTTCATGAAGGTGAAGGCTTCTTTTTTTACATTGGCAAGTAATATTTGCAAACCAGCAGCAGTCAGGAGAAAGATTAAGAATCAGTATGATGAAAAACACTACCCTTACAGAAATGTTCCGTATTTCTCCTTTCCAGAATTTTCAACATATATATTGTTTAAATACCTCATGCATTTATTTCACAATGAGATAAAGATATCAGTGAGAATAGATACTTAATGTATCAGAGTAATATAAAAATTCTGCTGAATATCCTAAAGCTAAGCAGGGCCTGGGTTGCTACACTGAATCTTACCAATGGCTCAGCTACAACTATGGTTTCACATCATGAGAAAAGCAGCAACAAGTCTCGGCCTCATTCATTCTCTCCACAGCCCTCCATATGAACACGAGGGGGATATCAGAAGCTTCTGCTTCTCTTTGAAGCTAACCAGAGTTAATTTCAAAGGGCTTCTGAATCCATGATCGGAAGTTGGCATATTTCAAACAACTCATAACTAAAATTAATTGAAATTTGTGGGGTTCAGCTAATACAACAAATTCTGGTTAAATCAAAAATGGGAGGAAAAAAGCCTTCTACATATCTGCACAGGGAGCCCCCACCTTTCGACCCCCCATTGTGTGATGACTTGCTCTTTTGATACTTCCAAATTAAAAACAAGTTCCTTTAATTCAACAAGCATTCTCCTCTTTCATCAGTTCTTCTTGCCTATGGAGGCTCGCTTGGGACAGCTTGTGTGCACGCGCTGTTTGCAAAGTGAACTGAGAGAGGAAAAAATGTACCAAGCCAGGTGAGAAACTGCAAACCACATGCATGCTGTTGATCCCAAGGGAGCCTCAATAAGTCTTTCATACTCCCTATAGTACAGTACATGGCTCCTGCTTTTCAACCAATTCCATTTTCTGATAATGCTCTCGTCCCTAACCTGTGAGATAAGTGGGGGAAGCCTGTACTGGAAGAGAATGGGAGTCAGGCAGGTAGAAACTAATCTATACTATATTAAATACTAAGACTAAACTATAGACTTAGTGGACCTTGCTATAGTTGGCATTACATCTTAGAATTGAAAGTCAAGAATACATATTTGGAAGCAATTGTAGCTGGAATCAATGAAACAAAGTCTTGTACCGCTATTCCCTTTCACACATTCCCTGCCATGGGGAAGTGGACTGAAACCAAGGAATATGTCTATCAGACCTACTCCTTCTACCATATTTCTAATTACATGATCCTGCAGCTTTCCACATGTTCGAGCCAAACATCTGCAACATGCAAACCTACTGTATGAAATCACAGGACACCTAACAGCAGCCTTGCTGTTGCAGACATTAATTGCTAAAATGGAAAGTGAGGAGCTGACCCATGAAAAAGGGGGCTAGCAAATACTTTCCCACTCTCCACACTCATGTGAAGGCAAATATGCAAACAAGGCTACTGTCTCTTGAAGCATAAGTTATCAGAGACTGCTGGTATAAGGTAAAAGACCTTTTGCTATGTACTGTGGTTTTAAAAAAAAAAGACTATTCATGAACTTTTGGGAAGTCATTTTACTCACAACAGGCCAATGCAAGTGATTAAAAAGAGCTATATTCTTTGTGATTCTTTAGCCAAACATTAAGAAGCATGGTTAAAAAAGAGTTGGCGTAATACTCCATGCTTATACACACTTATTTCACTGGCTAGAAAGCTTACCTCTAACTCATTCAAGCGCTGAACTCGTGGGGTAAAACGAAAATTTTGCACATCACATGCAAAAGGTGGCTGCCAGTCCTAAGGAGAAAAAAAAACATAAATTACAGGATACAAGCCGTTAAAAATGCTACACAGTTAATGATTTTCTATATTTTAGAAACAAACAATCTTTGTTTCTTTAAATAATCTGCAATTATGTGCAAAGACCCAACCCACACCTGAGAATGTTTTAGACTGTAATTGTGAGATTTAATTAAAAAGGGATGGGGCTTTCAGTAAAAGAATTGCATTAATCCATTTTAGAGCTGGTAAAAATCCAAATGGCAGCATGTAGGAAAATTTATTTAGCTTAAAACTTGCAGGCTCTAACTTCTCACTCACATGACTGGGTAACATATATGAAGTAAGATCCTTGCATTTGAGTTTATTCTTGTGAAAAAGATACAGGCATATCAGGGATACACAGTTGTCAGGAGTACTTCACAAAGTTATAAAACCCTGTTTCAATTTTGACTAAGAAATACACAACAGTATAGCATCGTAAATATACAAGATAAACCCAAAGTTAGTCATACAAAGTAGACCTACTGAAAACAAGTAGAACTTCTGTATAACTAATTTAAGTAGTATTCATCTGAAAGGATTTCCACTGAGAATGACAAACATCTGATTTAAACCCAATTAAAAGCTCTTAAGATATTTTATTTGAACGTCCGCCCATCCCTCTCAACACTCTGGCACACTAAAAGAAATGAAAAACACCTGCCACAGGTAACTAAAGAAGTGACAACAACTGCTTGTTACTGTTCAGAACAACATTTAAGTAGAAAACAGTTATTTCTGCAGGTAGATAAAAGGCAAGTCCTTTGAGAGCAATATACCACATGACATACAGGTGGATTTCAAAAGAACACAAAGCTCATGAAAGAGCTACAACAGCAGCCTCTGTCAACATGTAAATACAACTAGACATCTACCACCTGAAGTACTTTTTTAAATCTTTTAGACATCACTGACCCTTCCACTTTAAATTTTACTTTTTTCTGTCCTTGAAGTATATTCCAGTATAGACACAATCTACCTTGCAAAGTAAAACACAATTACAACTGCAAAGGGGCAAAAATGTTATGAGGTGAACTAACAATTGTAACTGTGCTAGAAGTCTAGCCCTGTCATCACATTTAAACAATGGACTCTTTTAAATACTGTAGTTCGATGCAGTAGTAATCTCTACTTGCTGCCCTGAATAACAATGGTTTTTACACTGAATTTGATTACATCTTTTAGTATTATTGATCCTTTCCTGATGCCACAGTGAGGGGCCAAAATGGGTTAAAACGCTACTTCAGGATTTATCTTCTTCAATATCAATTGAAAAACAGCTATAAGTTTGTTGTTAAACAAATTTAGCTCCCCAAATCATTTACAGATGCAGTTTAGAAATCCATTACTAATCTGGACTTGGAGAAAGAAGAACCACCTAACGCTACAGGAAGGTAGAGTCAATTCTTCTGACAGAATTCCTCTGCAAACACATACAGAATTCCTGATTGTCCAACAACTGTTAAAGACATAGGAGTCTTGTAGGGGTGAAAGCCTGACAACTCTAATGACAGCTATTACCTTCTCTGTTTTCCAGGTTCTTGGAATAAAGGATTGGTAAGAAAGAATGGAAGATCTACCAAGCTTCATCTCTTCTTTGATGAAGGGGAGACAGAAAAACTATTGCTTCATTCAATACAATGTCACAAGATATAGATGAAGCTTTATTCAAAGAAAATGCAGCAAAGATGGAAGCCAGGAGGTAGATGACCTTGGATGGTGAACAAGAGAAAGCAACATTCAAAACAGGATGCAGCAATTGGATTCCATCCATTAGATACCAAAAAAGGGAGGTTGCTCAAGGGGAGTACTAGGAACTCGAATATCCTTAACAGATATTTCCCCCCAAAAGTTACTTACATTTTGAAAAATGTTTTAACATATGGAAGCCATATAATACAAACCAGAAAGGGAAACAGTGCAGAAGAAAATTTCTTCAATACTGGCAACAAATAAATAAAACTGCTCTAAAACCCACACCATAAAGTCCCTACACTATAAATCAGGGTAAACAGAAGACAGATCAGGATCTAATGGTAGGTCTCTGGAAGAATTCTGGTAGACAGGTAAGTACCTCAGTCACTGAACAGTAGCAGCAACAAAATAGCATCACTACCATCCTCACGCCACCATAAATTACATTGTGCACAGTTCAGTAAGGATGGCTTGGGTTAATTTTTGCTTAACAATATGAGCTGCATTCAGTTCTGCTATTTAGAAAAAGTGTCTGGACCAAGCATTATTCAACTTTAAGTATTTCTTTTGTACAAAGTCTGTATGGTGAATCTGACTCTGTTTCCAAAATACAAAATGGATCCTAAAAACCTGAAGTCTGCTCATCCTACCATACGCTGGTGTTGCTACATTGTCCCTAAACAGACTGACAAAGAGGAAATATTGCACGAGCAATACAGAAGCTTTTGATGAAGACTTTTACCTACACAGATTAAAAAGGGGTGGGCTTCCTATCCTGAATCAAAAAAGCTGGCCCAAGACTTCATAGCCTACATAAGTCAATCCCAAATTGTCTCCTACTAGATAGTAACTACGTAATCTTACCAAACTGACCATAGCTACTGTATCTTACACATCGTGGATGTGTAAACTCTTTATATTACTTTGGGGCTCCACTTCCTTTCCCTTTTTCTTTTCATGTATCCTTCTCTTTTTGATTTCCAAAAGGTTTCAAAATATACTTAGTTTATTTCCAGGAAGGTTACCCTGCAATTCTGTTGTGAACAGGAACAATCGTGCTGATTAAGATTTTAAGATGCTGAAAGATTGTTTGTTGCGTCTGCTTTGCCACAACCAAAATTAAAACCAAATCAACTGTGAGTGTCGGATACAATGTGTGTGTATGTGCGTGCGTGCGTGCGCGCCTGTATAATTATTAAAGAGGTGCCCTTTCCTAAGAGAAGCGGCCATTGCTGGGAAAGGATCGTACAATACATAAAGGCCCGAGAAGACGCGAAAGCAGAAGAGAAAACCAGAGGGCTAGCCTAGTTCATTTGCCATCGTTCAAAGGCGAAGCATCTCCAGCCAGGATCAGGTGCAGAGACAGATGGTGGCGTTACTGGGTAGTTTTTGGACCGGGGAAGGGGGGCAGAAGAAAAAGGGACTCCTAAGTCAGTAAAGATCCAGCTCCATCCCGAGCCCTTTTCGTACGCCTCCCTTCAGGAACCCGAGCCCCTACTTCTTCCTTTCCTCCCTGGGTACCTTAGGCGGCCTGATCTTGCAGATCCCGGTTTTCTCGGCCAAGGGTCGGATGCGGCCGATGAAGCCGAGAGGGTCGCTGAACTCCTCCCAGCTGGGCTCGAAGACGGGGCACTCGGGCGGAGGCACGAACTCTGCCACGTAATGAGACCCACCAGGGCCGTCATCGTCCCCCGACATGGCGGCGCCCTCGATGCTGCTGCTGCTGATGCTGCTGCCGCTGCCGCCGCCGCCGCCGCCGCCGCCGCAAGACCGGAGGGGGAACGGGCCGGGGGAGGTTAGAGGGGAGCGCGGGCCGGGCGGAGAAGGGAAGGCGAAGGAGCTCAAAGAGGGGCCGGGGGGCGGAGGAACATCCCGGTAGCCGGGAGAGGAAAGGGGCCAAGGAGCTCTCGTCCTCGAGAAGTGAGGCTTCCCTCAGAAACGGGCACCGACCTCTCAACCGTCGTTCCGCGGAGGCCCTGCCATTTGTTTTGGTGCCCCCCCACCTCCTGAGGGTTTGTTGTTTTTTTTCCCCCTTTCCTTTTCCTCCCCTTCTTTAGGCTGGCCGGAAGTGACGTGTCACAGTTAAAGGCCCGTTCTTTCGTGCGGAAGGGACCGTGATAGTATCCTTCCGCCGCCCATTTTTTTTAAACAAAATAAGTGCCGGTCATCTCTCTCCTTTAGCCAAAAAAAGAACCTTCTCATAACTCTATTTAATCAGCTACATAACGTGCTATAGGCGCTCGTTTGTACTCTATCTTACCTCCCCAAAGGTCAGGGAGGAAGCTACGAGTAACACACGTTATACGTATCTAAGCAGAGGCCTTGGGGGGGGGTTCGCGGAGGAATGCGGTACGCGGGTGTGTGAGGACGGCTAACGAACTTCCTGTGGTCGCAAGCCCTTCATCTTCGCCCTCTCTCTCTCTGTGTGAGAAATAGGTTCGGCTCGCCCCCACCCCTCTCCATAGAATCTTCGCAGAGCCCCGCCCGCCTGCGCGAGCCGTAACGTTCGCCTTGTGTTTACCCTCCCGTCGGCCCGGCTACCTGCCTCGGTAGCCTTGTTTTCTCCTGCCATTCAGTTTCTTTCCTCCGACACAAAGCACCTGAACTCCGCCCACTTGCCATGTTCGCCGCCTTCCTTGCGCTAACTTCTGCTGCCCCCTCAGAAAAACTCCCGAGGATTACCGGCCGCTCCCCGTCGCCCAAGCAACTCGCCTCCCCCCACCGAAGGGCCGCGCCACACTTCCCTCAGCGCCCCCCGCCTCGTAACCTTCAGGGGAGAATTCGTGCTCTCTGGGCACTTCGCGGCCGTTTTGGAAACCGTTGAATTAAATCCGCTTCCATACACTGTTTGGCCATGCCAATTAAGGCCGTTTCCGCAGTAGACTGTTATAACGCTCTTATTCCACTTTCAACATCCTATGGAAATTCTGGCCTCAAAGGCCCCTCCCTAAACCGCAAACCCCAGGCTTCCCTAGGAGGTTGAAAGTGGAATAGCAGCACTTATAACAGTCTAGTGCGGAAATGGCCTAAGATTGCCAAATTAAAAAAAAAGTCAAAAACGTGCCCCAACTGGCTACTATGCGTTCAAGTTGTTCATAATATTTGCCAGTCACCTCCTCCGCGCCCCCGCAAGGAACTGGAGGGGAAGTAGGTGGTTTTTCTCTTATGTATTTTACTCCTTAGGGCTACATTCTGAGGCTATTTCTGCACTACACTGTCGTAGTGCTATTATTCCGCTTTCACCATCCTGTGGAATTCTGCAGTTTGTAGTTCATGGAGGCCAAAGAGCTCTCTGGCTGAGAATTCTAAATGCCCCTCCCTAAACTGCAAGCCCCAAGATTCCACAGGATGTTGAAAATGAAATAATAGCGCTATAACAGCGCAATGCAGAAAGGCCGTTTGTCTGCAATATGGTGGTCAGCCTGACATCCCCTTTATGAGCTCAATGGATAATAGGGTATTTTTATATCTCTTCAGCACCAGTTGCTGCACTGGAATGCAGAAAGTGGGGCCTTCCAGATGTTCTGGGACTACAGTTCCCATCAGCTGTGGCTAGCGTAACCAATTGTGAGAGGTGATGGTGTTCAGATCAGACAGTCCCCATCCTCGCTTGAGTATCCCAACACCAAACTTCTCCAAACTTATGGGGACAGACGCTGTTTAAAAATTATTGGCAAGGGCTTGCTTATAAGGTATCTTTTCAAAAAGTGGTATGTAGTGTTGCATTCAATAATAAAATGATGTTTTCCTTGCCAGGAATAGTACCTGTTATGTCATTAATCAATCACCAAGGTCAGCCATTGCTCAGAACTTCTACTGACAAGAACAGAAAAACCAACTAACCTTTTAGGACTTGTTCAGACTTTTTTTTTAGGTTACTACTAATATGCCATTTTGAGACATCACCACCACAAAAGTGAAGCAGAAGATAAAGTAACTAGCCACCCCGGCAACTGATTTTGATTCCCTTTAAAGGGCAGCAAACGGATTTCTACTGCTGGGGAAGGGGAAAGGTTCTTTTGAGATTTTCTTCAGTTTCAGAAATAACCTGACTGGCCTTAGGTACTGTGTGAACTTGACCTGGGGGACAGTCACACAACTTAGTGCTTAGAAATATTTGACTAGTCTCATTGAAACAGTTGTGTTTTTGTCAAGGTAATGTACAAAAAATTATGGGATTGTTTTTCATTCAACTTCAGATATTATTTAGTAGTGTTTCAATAATGTTTTCAGAGCAGTTTGTGCAAAACAAAATTACAGTATCATAAAACACATATATTAATAAAACCAACAATTAAAACAGCTAAAACATAGCTTAAAACCATTTAAAATGCCTGGTAGAAGAAAAAATATTTACCTGGAGTAAAAAGTCTTTTCCCAATATAATAGGTAAAGAGTTGCCTGCCCTGTAAAACCAGTAATAGTGTATATTCTTTCTTCAATTAGTCCAGATAAATAAGGAGTAAATACCATCCATTTGTTCAGTGCTGAAAGTTGCTGTAAATGTTTATTAGGATAACATTCTATTGTGATTTTTAAAATTGAAATAAACCCACAATAATCACCATTCTGTAACCCCACTGTTTATGAATACAATAAGCTGGTTAAGTACAATTTGTGATCTATCACAGTGAACATAGCTCACTGATCTGCAGCTTGCCACATGCATAATAATCCCCCTCCCCATTTCACAGTCCCAGAAGGGCAGAAAATCAGGAAATGTATCAAGTCCTCAGTTACCTACTGCCATGCTCAGGTCTTGCAAACTCAGAGCTGTCACTTCCTCAACTGAATGAATCTATTTGTAGTGCAGTTTCCTTCTTTTCCTACTGCCTTCCACATCATAAATGTTACTGGCTTTTCCAATGAGTCACACCATATCATGACATATCCAAAGCACCATAGCCTTATTTTAGTCATCTTCACTTCTAGTGAGAATTCAGGCTTGATTTACACTTGATTTACATTTGCCTTTTTATCTATATATAGTATCTGTAGAATTCTTCTCCAGCACATTTCAAATGAGTTTATTTTCTTCCTGTCAACTTTTTTCACTGTGCAGCTTTTACAACCAAACACAGAAATTGGAAATACTGTGTCACATCCACATTATGGATACTTGTATTTTATGTCTTCTTTTTATGCAACCCAAAAATGTGCCTGTAGAAATAATTTATTTTATTTTATTTATTTGAACAGCTTCCCAGACCAGCTTATAAAAGCAAAACAAATTTAAATAACTCAAAATAAGAACATTTCACGTGCCACAACATAAAAGAAAAACAGAGAAATAGTCTGGTATTAAAAGCAAACATTAACGATCATGAAAGCAACATACGGAATACTCTCCAACGTTTGGCAGAAAAAAATTGGACCACATGTGGCCAAGCAACACCAGAGTGTGGTTAAGATGGCAAAAATTATTAATGACAGAGAACACACAAGCTAGGAGTGGCTGTAGCAGTTTGCTTTTGCCTAAACTTACTGGAAAGACCAAGATTCCATCCCTTTCCTGTCTTCTCCCCCTGTTAATTGTGTGCAAGGTGCTACTGCTTACTGAAGTAAGCAGAGAATTAAAGGGGGAACCAGGAGAAGGAGAAAGAAACAGAGACATTTTAAAAGCAGTTGAAGAAGTGGGACACTAGAGGATTAATTTAGACTGTCCTTGCCAATTCAAGACAGTTGGAGGGTATGCACATGGAGGATTAACAAGTCTGGGGAAAGAAAAGGGTACATGGCACCAAAATGACATCAAACATTGCAAGAGGGGAGCATTCTGCAGCCAGGGTACCACCAGCTAAGCCCTTTTCTCTTAAGATCACTTGCCGTGCATGTGAAAGAATGGAACATACAAAAAAGGGCTTCCGTTCAAGATCTTAAATGCACAGTCATCTTCAAGTATGCTGTTGTATATAGCATTGCCATCTTCAGTCACATTTTTTTATCTGTAGTTTTCAAAAATGGCCATACAGAATGGGACATTTAAGAGGATTGGGGATGCGGAGGCATATAAACCTCTTTTTTTTTCAGCTAGATGATCTGGCTGAAGTTTCATAGGATTTCCATCTTGTCTAGTCCAGATAGTAATATAGTGATCCTCACTGGCCACTATAACACTATAAGACAGTCATTGCATCCTGGATAAGATGAAAACAAATACAGATTTTAATGTTATCAGCACATTGTCCTATATTGCAGATGGCCTCACCTAACAGTTTTATGTTTGATAGAGTTCTGAGGTAGCATAGATGAAAGGGAGTCAGGTAGTAGTCCTCCAGTACAACTTTCTGAAAATGGCTGTTCAGGCAAGAATGAAACCAGTGTAGGCCAGAACATCCTCCTCTTCTCAAATCCAAACAGACTAGACAGGCTATCATAGTGATATCAAAAGACTAGTTGCGGTCATTGAACTATGGGGCTTTCTTTTGCCTCATGTTTAGGATTTCATTGTAATCCAGTCCTACAGAAATTTTGTTGTTGTGTGCCTTCAAGTTGTTTCTGACATACGGCGACCCTAGGGTGAACATATCATGGGGTTTTCTAGGACTTAGTTTGTGTGACATGCCCAAAGTCATGCAGTGGGTTTCTATGGCCAAGCAAGGAACTGAATCATTAAATTTACTTAAGTGAATTCCACTGTGTACTCAGTATACCTCACATATAACAGTTGATAGGATTTCAATCATGCAGAGCAATTGTACCTATACATACTGAAAAGTAGGGCCAATCCTGCACTACACTGGGCATTTCCGCACTATACTCTTATAGGGCGATTATTCCACTTTCAACATCCCATGGAATCCTGGGGTTTGCAGCTTCGGGAGGGGCCACGTGGCCCCTCCCGAAACTGCAAACCCCAGGATTCCATAGGATGTTGAAAGTGGAATAATCGCCCTATAAGAGTGTAGTGTGGCAATGGCTGCTGTTACAGTGCTATTGTTCCACTTTCAACCTCCTGTGGAATTCTGGGGTTTGTAGTTTACAAAGACCAAAGAGCTCCCTGGCTGAGAATTCTAAATGCCCCTCCCTAAACCATAAGTCCCAGGATTCCCTAGGAGGTTGAAAGTGGAATAATAGCACTATAACAGTGTAGTGCAGAATTGGCATAGGACCGGCTTTATTTAATGATGCTTACTTCCAGGCAAGAGGTAAAAATATTGTAGCTTAAAAGGTCAGTCCTATACTCACAAGCACATGCCTTCCGGTCTCCTGTTGACTTATGGCAATCCTCTGAATTTCACAGGGTTTTCTTAGGCAAGCAATACTTAAGAGGTGGTTCTGCCAGCCTACAACACCTGGTATTGGTTGGCGGTCTTCCATCCAAACATGCCGACCACACTTAGCTGGGAGTAAATCCCACTGAACTGAACAGTGCTTAGTTTTGAGTAAACACATAGTACTATTACGCACGTTTTAGTAGGACACAGATGCGCTCTTTGCTGGGCTGCTTTTCTCATAATAAGTGAAATAATTATCCATTTCGGTGGGCATTTCAAGACGCTGGTTAACTGTTAACTGAAAGCCCATTCGCTCGATGGGGTTTCGATCGGATTAATCCCGCCTCTACTTTGCTTTTCACGGTTTGTCCGAAAACTTTTCCTCCCGCTTCCATGGAGGCTTCTAAAACTCCATTTCCCGACGCGCCCTTGCAAACGGACTTTTAAAAGGAAACGCGGAAGGATGGATAGCCAGTTGTGATTGGACAAAAAAAGCGGAGGCCCCATTTGTCATGTACCTTGCGATTGGCGGGCTCTTAAAGCCCTTGGCTTGATTTTTTTTTTAATATATATATTTCCGTTGAGAGCTGCGGCTGCCTGGCCCCGAGGGAAGGCGGCGGGGGTGAGTCGCTCCGGTGGAGGAGAAGAGTGCAGGCTGCTTGCTGGAAATGCTGGGCATGGGTTGGGGAAAGGGGGATGAAACAGGTAGGGAGAAAGCAGGCAATCGCTTAAAAAAAAAATTAAACAGGAGCATCAGATTCAAATAGCCTGAACAGCTCCGTTCTCCTCCAATCAATGCCCAGGACGTGATGAGAATGCAATTTTACAACCACCCTTTACGAGGTTGATAGGGAGGCCAGCTGTCTGACAAAGGTGCCGTAAGGTGTGGAAGGGCTGGGCTAAAGGAGGAGGGCTGCCCAGTCTATGCACAAGTTTGAGAGTTCAGACTAGCCCTGGGCTGTCAGGCCATTTCCGCACTACACTGTTATAGCGCTACTATTCCGCTTTTAACATCCTGTGGAATTCTGGAGTTTGTAGTTTACTAAGGCCTAAGAGCTCTCTGGCTGAGAATTCTAAAGTGCCCTTCCCTAAACTGCAAACCCCGGGATTCCAGAGGATGTTGATAGTGGGATAATAGCACAATAATACTGTAGTGCAGACATGGCCTCAGTCTAGTCAGTTTCGTACAGTTGTGGTGGAGAGGCTGTGGCCTAAATCCAGTTTCCACTTCCAGCTCTAAGGGAAACGCATTGAGTCAATGCGGTGTGCATTGGTGTTGACTTTGCATCCACTAGTTAATTCAGTGAGTCCCTTCTATTGGGTGAGCAATGGAATTTAGAATCCCTTTATCAGGACTGTTGGTGGCAGCCACCAGTCTATTGTTCGCCCAAGTTTAAGCCCGAAAAGCCAGTATGGTGTTGGAGTTAAGAGACCGGAACTGAACTGTTGGCAGTTTAACTTCTAGTCCCCACTAAGCCATGAAAGCCACAGGAGTTCTTTGGGGCAGTTATTTTCTCTCTGATTCAAAAGGGTTTTGTCCATGAAATTGGATGAATGTCGTAGTGTATTATTTGCTAGGTGTCCATGGGTTAAGAAATTGTTACTCAGTAGTACTTGATTTGAAATGAAGTTGAAATAAATGTGCCCCTTGTACTTAATAGATGGGGCCTAAATACTCTAAAGACACCAAATCCTATTTGATCTTGTAAGCGAAGCACAGTCAGCTTTGGTTAATGCTTGAGTGGGAAACCACCACCAATGAATACCAGGGGCTGTAGACTGTATTTCAGATGAAGTAGCTGGCAAAACCACCTCTGAGCATTCCTTGCCTAATAAAATCCTATGAAATTCATGAGGTCACCATACATCAATAGGCAAGTTGAAGGCACATACACACTTACTTACCAGATGGTACTCATGTTTTTCTGCTTGGAGGTGATATCTTTATACAAGTAAATGTGCTCAACATATGTGAACATATGTGCTCAATGAAGAGGAAGATTCATTCCCAAGTCACTTTTTTCCCTTTTAATTCATACATGCTAGTACTGCAATATGACATTCAAAACTGAGTCTCAGGCATAGCTACTCTTAGCAGAAACTAGTCACAAAGGGGGTGCAAGTATGTGTGTCCATGGGCTGAAAAGCTCTGAACTGCTAGGCAAGCTAAAATCTGTGTGCATGCACCTTGAGATCACCTGTCAACTTACCGCAAACCCATGAATTTCATAGGGAATACTTAACCTAGGAATACTCAGAGATGGTTTTGCCTGTTCCTTCCTCAGAAATACAGCCTACAGCACTTAGTGTTCATTGGTAGTCTCCCATCCAAGTACTAATCAGTGCTGAACCTGCTTAGTTTCCAAGATCAGATGGGATCTGGTGCCTTTAAGGCATTTAATTCTCTGTAGAAAATTATTGTAGAAAAATATTATGTACAGTCAGCCCTCTACATTTATGGGTTTAAAATTCAGGGATCTGATTATTTGTGAGTTTCTCCAGCCCTTGCCCCACCCCAGCACCTCTTTTCGAGGGTAACCTTTCCTCTCAGCAGCTCCATTCAGACTGCGCAGCCCTTTAAAAAAATATTTCTGATGCTCCTCCACCAACCACTGCCTGGTCAGCTAAGAACAGCTCACGCCCTGATTTCTTAGAACCACAAATCCTCCCTTGATGTCCCCCATGCCCAGCAAAGGACATAGGCAAGGAAGTATAGGGCCACTATGCCATCCCACTCCTTTTCTCTCTCCTTTCCCTGACCTGGTTTGGCTCATGGGTGCCTTCTCTTCTCACCATGTGTTGGTCCCCTTCCCACAGATGGACACAGACGTTTTGATATTTGCAGGCTTTCCTCTTTTGCAGGGGTCCTATGCCCCTAACTCTAGCAAATGCAGACTGCCAACAGTAGAAGGACTCCTTTGCTTTGTCATGATCTTCTGACTGAAGAGTACAGTGATGGAAAGGATATATTCTGAGATGGAAAGAATTCTAAAGGAGCTTTGTGTCATTCCCTTTTCAAAGCAGTTTATCTGTTTGATGAACACAAGGTCACTAAAGAACTATTTATCCTTTCTGTGTGTCTTTGGTCACTAAAGACTGTTTGACATAGTTGCAGCAGACAGGAGTGAGAACCATGACTTCTTCTCCAAGAACACCCTCTGCATCCAAAAGGTAAGTCAGAAAACTAGCTGCCACCTTTATATTTCTCTATTGGTTTTCTCTTTGTTTGCATTGGGATAGGTGTGAACCTCAAGGTACTGTTGGACAGCAACTCTTATCAGCTCAAAGCAGAAAAGCCAGTGGAGAGGGATGCTGGGGGTTGCAGTCCGAACCCATCTAGGTGGCCGTATGTTCCCACTCATATTCTGGGTTGGTATTACCATTTGTACAAATCTTGGTTTGCAACGAACACAGTAAAAAATAAAAGAAACTAATGAAATCCACAGTTGTATGACATATTAGAGAGTTTAAACAGCTCATAACTGGGGAATAGAAAGGTAAAAATAAGGGTTAAATGCTTTGGTTTATGTTTCTGAATTTCTGAAATTTGAGTGGAACTTGTTGAGCAATTACATATCTTTAGAGGAAATATTATTTATGGCACCAGGTAGGATTCCAAACATTTAAGTCTTTGAATATTTCTTTGTGTACCCACATCTTCCCTAACCAAGGGAGAAGCAGACTTCCCCGAAAATCAACAAAACTGGTCAGATGAGTGTGCCCTCTCAAGAAGCATCAGGCCACTCTGTTTCTGTCTAAATGGGGGAAAGGGCCTTCGCCCGCCTTAGGATTCCCTCTCACTCTGAAAAATCACACCTCTTTTCCAGATGTTCTGGTTTTAACTAAGAGTTTGCTAAACCTTTTGCAAAATGGGAGGTGAAGGTGGGAAGGGAGTTTTAAATGGTTAAATAAAATTTCAGTTCAGACCCCCATTTGCATTTTAGAAATTGTTGCTTGGTATTATGCAAATATTGAGGTTTGGCAGTTTTTATGGTTTTAGTAACTCTTCTTATTGTGTTGGACCACTTTCTTTAGGTCAACCACCAGCCATGGCTCCCCCAAATGGGCTGGTTCCCCACCTCCTCAACAGAAGGATTCTACTCCTCTTCCTTCAATCAATGAGCGCCTGGCCTATCTCCGCCCTTCGCGGGAACTTCTGGAGTACTACCGAAAGAAGATTGCAGAATTTGATGAAGAACATGAGGAGCTAGTCAAAAGACTAGAGAGATATAAAGCAACATATGATGAACAGGTGGGAAAGAGGAAGTGGTTGTCCAGCCAGAAGTAGGGGAATTAGCAGGGACACCTTAAATATTTTGAAAGAGCAGTTAGCGCAAGTATGGGAATTGTGTAGTTTTCTTATTATTGGACTACAACTCCTCCTAAGCTTAACCAGCATAGTCAACAACGAGGAGTGCTGACATCTACAGTTCACAGCATTTAGAGGGCTGCACAATTCCTATCCCAGTGCTGATTGACTTTGTGTTTCTCTTTTTGGCAGACAGGCTTGAATTTTGTTGGAGAAATTTCCCCAGCAAGGTTCAAGATGGTAAATTCAAGCAAAAAGTATTTTTAAAGCACCAAAGAAGTAGATGGGACCTGGTTGTGGTCATGAAAACTGTTTGTGGCTGGGGAGAGACATCCAGCCTTTAAAACTTTTATTCATTTTAAATTCTGGACCAATGAAGAAAGTCTGTGTGGTGCTCTTTTTTCCCCTTTTTTACAAAATGCAATCCTGAGATTCAGTGTCATCACTTCTGCATCAATTAGTTCTTAGCTTCATTTTTCTAATCACTTAGAAAGCAAGGCGATAATCACGAGAAGTCAACATGGATTTCTCAAAAATAAGTCATGCCAGACTAATCTTATCTCTTTTTATGATGGAGTTACTAGCTTGATAGATGAAGGGAATGCTGTGGATGTAGCATACCTCGATTTCAGTAAGGCCTTTGACAAAGTTCCCCATGACATTCTTGCAAAGAAACTAGTAAAATGCGGGCTGGACAGGGCTACTGTTAGTTGGATTTGTAATTGGTTGACCGACCGAACCCAAAGAGTGATCACGAATGGCTGCTTCTCATCCTGGAGAGAAGTGACTACGAGGTGCCACAGGGTTCTGTCCTGGGCCCAGTGCTGTTCAATATATTCATCAACGACTTGGATGAAGGAATAGAGGGCATGCTCATCAAATTTGCAGATGACACCAAATTGGGAGGGGTTGCTAATATGCCAGAGGACAGGATCAAAATTCAAAATGACCTGGATAGATTGGAGAGCTGGGCCAAGCCTAACAAAATTAAATTCAACAGAGAGAAGTGTAAGGCTCTACACTTAGGTAGAAAAAATGGAATACAGAAATATAGGATGGGGGACAAGTGGCTGGATAGCAGTACGTGTGAAAGGGTCTTAATAGACCACAAGCTAAACATGAGTCGGCAGTGTGATGCGGCAGCCAAGAAAGCCAATGCAATTCTCGGCTGCATCAATAGGAGTATGGTGTCTAGATCGAGGAAGGTACTGGTACCACTTTACTCTGCTTTAGTTAGACCTCATGTTGAATACTGTGTCCAGTTCTGGGCACCCCAATTCAAGAAGGACATGGTCAAGCTGGAGCAAGTCCAGAGAAGGGCGACCAAAATGGTGAGAGGCCTGGAAGACATGCCCTATGAGGATAGACTTAGAGAGCTGGGTATGTTTAGTCTACAGAAGAGAAGGTTAAGAGGGGACATGATAGCTATGTTTAAATGTTTGAAGGGATGCCATGTAGAGAAAGGAGAGGGCTTGTTTTCTGCTGCTCCAGAGACCAGGACAAGGAGCAATGGATTCAAGCTGTAGGAAAGGAGATTCCACCTGAACCTCAGGAAGAACTTCCTGACAGTCAGGGCTGTCCGGCAGTGGAATATGCTGCCTTGGAGTGTAGTGGAGTCTCCTTCCTTGGAGGTTTTTAAGCAGAGGCTAGATGGCCATCTGTCGGGAATGCTTTGAGGGTGTTCCTGCATAGCAGGGGGTTGGACTGGATGGCCCGTGTGGTCTCTTCCAACTCTACATTTCTATGATTCTATGATTCATTTAGTGTCCTAAGGGAAGAAATTCTAATTTGCACTAAATCAACTAATACCACATTTGATTGAAAATTTGTACTGTACACTTTAGCAACTAGACAAGGACTTAAGGAGAAGTCAGAGTAAAGATCTTGTTTGTGCTTGTCCAGCTAATAAGCTAGCTGCCATACATTTCAAAGAGGCTCAAAGTCTGTGAGCATGTACATGTATGTGCAGCATACAAGTGAATCCTAAACCAGCAGCCTCTTGCCCTCCCTGGCTATTTGGTTGCTCTCATGTCCTGTCTTTTCTCTCCTGTTGGGAGCAAAGTGCAAAATAGATAATTTCTTGCAATGGGCCAAGATTGCACTTCTTGTCTTCAAGGCACATCCTTTCCTAGTGGGAAGAGAGATAGCCACAGTAGCAGGGGGATAGATGACCAGGTTCTTGCATACCCATGAGGGTCAAGATGTGCAGGACCATAGCTTTCATGTTGGTCTCTTTGCTTATGTAGCCTGCTGCTGGGAAAGTGACTTCTGTTCCCCAATAGACAGAGAAGAATACAGCAGTGAAGCTTATTCCTCTTTCAGATTACTATGCTGTCTTGGCTGTTACGCTGACCCTTCGCCTATGTTATTCTGGCAATGGCCCTAGAAGGTTTTGAGTAGGCCTTCTACCTGTGGTCCTTTTAACAAAAGATATGGGAAATTTAACCTTCTCCTTGCAATGCATGTGCTGTACTACTGAATGATCAGACAGGAAGCAGAAAGGTGTTGCAACCAGTAGAGTTTGATCTAGAATGATAATAAATAGGAAAGTGTGAAGGCTAGGAGGAAGAGACAGAGGGAGAGAGGTAGTAGTTGAAATGGGATGGGAGTCATGTGGGCAGATTGCTTACATGCTACAATAATGTTCCTTCTAGTTCTGATGTCTAGGAAAGACTTCTAGCATATATAACTAATAAAAGAGTGGGCAGGAACCTTCACAAAACTGTTGCAGTCTGTCAGGACCTGATTACCTTGGTACTGGCTAGATGGCATTTGATCTTCATAGAAGTCACGAAAGACTCACCTACTTCTTGAAAGTTTCCAGGGTTATCCGTGAGGAAACACATTTCTATCCTACTCTTGCCAGATGCTCAATAACGTGCTTCCCTTTTTTCCACACAGCACAAATTACAGTGGGAAATGCGTCAACGTGAAGAAGAAATTGCAGAGCTGCAGAAGGCTTTGAGTGACATGCAAGTTTACCTTTTCCAAGAGAGAGAGCATGTGCTTCGCCTTTATGCTGAGAATGATCGGCTGAAAATCAGGTTTGCAGTCATGGTGGCAAGAGTGAAAAGTGGAGAAATCAAATAGAGAAGTGTTCTGCCTATCTCTGGAGGTGTGCTATATACTACTGGATATAAAGTTCTAACAGTACAGAGAGCATCTGAATGTGACAGGATCTGTGGATTTAGAACATGCTTATATTGTTGGTGTGCATCAGCAAAGATGAGATTATGTCAAAAGACTACAGAGGGGAACTGTATGCTTGTGCTATATCTCTTTCTTTGCTGATGATCTCTGTATTTTGGTTGCGCAGGTAGAAAAGAACACGGGGCATATCACTAGTCCTTAAATGGATGCAGTGAAGTATATTATACTTTTTTCCCACTGTTGTTGTCTTAGCTGAGTTGTAAAGGCTACCTCTTTTCCTTTATATTCTCTCCGTTGAATTGCTCTGCTGGGACATGTAAAGCAGAGATCCAATGGGAATGGCACTTCAGATTATCCATAAATAGGCCCACTTCTTCACTTTCTTTAGCATGGCATTCAAAAATACAAAACTAGTTGAAGAAGAGGAATAAGCAACACTGGGAATCCTTTTATTTCATAAGGTATAACTTGGAAATGCCATTATCTCCTTACTATGATCTGCATATGTATGGCTGCTCAAAAACTACACTGAGGACATTATTGTGACATTTGCTCCTCTTTCCTTCCTTGTTGTAGTGATAGCTTGATTAGTATTAGCAAACAAATATAAGTTAACAGAAGCAGTGCTAGTTTACACCAGCCTTGTTTAATCACGGATAACTAGTGCTGTCAAACATGAAGATATCCTTTTGTTACAGATACATTTCCGGTTTATTATGCTGTCCTGTTGTTGTCATTTTTAAATGATACAGCTCCACTAGAGTAAGATGCCCCCCACCCTTACTAGCAGGTTTGAATCTGTCAACAAGATGGAAATGTAAGGCAGAGTATAAAGGCCAAAAATAACTAAATCCAAGCTGGGTATGTTTATATAGGTTTAGGATTAAGTACAGTTGCTATTTTTTGTTGAGAAGTGCCTGCTTTTTAACCTAAACTGAATATAGTTGTGCCATTATATTCCATCTTCATTTTTTCAATATGGTTTAACAAATATTGCGTGCCATTAAGAATTTGATCCAAAACTT
The DNA here is from genome assembly GCA_948472985.1 of Iguana delicatissima. Taxonomy (NCBI): domain Eukaryota; kingdom Metazoa; phylum Chordata; class Lepidosauria; order Squamata; family Iguanidae; genus Iguana; species Iguana delicatissima. The sequence continues at coordinate 229,937 of CAOKZL010000152.1, read as the reverse complement.
ATTTCTGTAATGCATCCTGTTGATGTTGCCATATGTATTTGCATACACCAACTTTACTTTTCACTGTCTCATTTTGAGAGATGCTTCTAAATGCAACTTCTGAATGATAGTCAGTTCAGCAGTGAGACTAATGTTCAGGGGAGGAGGTCCACAGCATTTCTGCTATAGTTGTGCTTTGACACTAAAATGGGCAAATTATTCGAAAGATTTATTACTGCGTGCAGTGACAATATGTGTATTTTGTAAAAACTAATATCGGAATCCATCCTCATTTTGAATATTCTCTGTTCTTCTTTTGATAACTTGATCTGTACATTCTTTGAATGGCAGTGAGAAGTTACATTTTGGATCATAGCAATTTTATTAATCATTTATTGTTGTTTGTTTGCTTTGCTGATATTGCCCTGCAGAGGATAATCCTTCCAAACCTACCTAGATTCATTGATTGATTGATTGATTGGGGATGAGCTGTTATATTGTGCCTCAGGTCCATGCAGAATAAATAAAATTTCTAGGCTAGGGCCAGGGAGAGTGAAAGTGTTTAAACATAAGATTATATTAGAAATATTTGTGCTTTGGGGGCATTTAATGATGCTTTCATGAACTTGATGGAGTAAAGATTCTAAAGAAACAAAGAACCTCTCCAGTTTATATAAACAGGAGTTTGCTTCCTTGTTCTCAATTGTTGGTGGGACTTTCTGTAGTCAGCATCAAAGATGGGGTTCCTCGATTGATCTCTGTTCCAAAATTACAAGTCATCTTCCTTTCAATGGATTCCAGGGAATTGGAGGACAGAAAGAAAATCCAGCACCTTTTGGCTTTGGTGGGAACTGATAACGGGGAAGTCACCTATTTTCACAAAGAGCCACCACACAAGGTAAAAGGACTTCAGTGAACCTGCAGGCATTTTTATCTAATCATTTATTTTTATTTGTTTCTTTATTGCCTTTCTGTAAAACCATGCCAGACAAATAGCTGGTAGTATTTCATAAAAGGTATTAAAACAAGAAAACACAGCATAATAGGACATATGAAGGAACCTGAAAGTAAAACTGTGACAAAAAACATTTTTTTAAAACTATATTGAAGTAGGTGGAGTACATTTTTAGAATGAAAAATCCGCAAAGTGCAAGCAAAAATAAGTCAAGAACTGAATAAAAACAAGAGGAGCAACCTGGAATCCCTGCAAGTGTCTTAGTCTACAGTCCTCATATGCCCCAGCCAGCATGGCCAGAAGTCAAGGACTGTGGAGGTTTAGTCCAAGGGCACTAAGATGTGTACTTCCTGAGTTTAAAACAGGGTCCTCCAGAAATCAATTTTCTCCACATTTACATTTTTTGCCATTTTTTTTTTACCCTCACTAAGTTAATTTAGGCCTTGGAGAGTCCTTTTCAACTCAGGAAGTAAACAGAAAGTGAGTTCTGCTCACTTCTCTGTTTTTTTGGGGGCGGAATCTCCCATGGGCTTAAAATGTCTTAATGGGAACTGAAAATTTAGCTAAAATACAAACCACACATCCTAGAGTGGGTTTGGGGTAAATATATATGTGTGTGTGTGTGTTGGAGTTGAGTCCTTTACAGAAGAATCTCTTGCAGTACATTTCTTATGCAGAAACACTACGCAGGATGGACATCGTATTTTAAAGTTCATTAACTACCTACCTGGCAAGTGGAAGTGTTATCAGATAAAGCCTGTCTTTTCTAACTGGTGAAGAACACCTAACAGGAAGTCATTTGAGCCTTTACAGGGAACGTTGTTCCACAATATTGGTGCAGCCAGAAAAGGAGCTTTTTAATTATATTAGCTGCAACAGATACTTCCAACTGTGACACTTTGAAAACTAAGATTTCATGGGCAAAGCTCACCATCTCAGATACCTGGTTCAGTCTATTCAGACACCCAGTACGCATTCACTCTCCACTGACACTCACAACTCACTCCTTCAAAAGTCTTCTTCCAACTTACCCCAACTAACTCCCTTTAAAAAAAAATCCTCCCATCTCTCATTGAAGTCCCTTCCTCCTCTCACAAAGTTCTCTGTGTTGGGATTGTTTGCCCTGTTATTCACAAGCATGCATCATATCCTTTCATCCAAGAGTTCTTCAGTAACATTTTTTTCAAATTCTCTTCCACTTTGCTTTTCCTGTTGTGGTATCACAGGTGGGATATAAATAAATGGATTTAAAACAAATTTTGAAACCAGTCTTAGCATTGATATAGCAGGTATTTGTTACTGTTGGGTGAAACCTCTGTACTCTCCCTGTGTTCCCTTTTAAAAACAGCAGTGTAGAATGTAGACTTCTAGTATAACACAGCTGAAGCTGGGTGACAAGACTTTGTCCTACTTCAGCCATGCTGTTGTGTTTTTCTCTTCTTTAAAACTGATTTCCTGTTATCGTCTTTGCTATTATATTGTTTCTAATGTCTATCTTGAGAGTGGGGGTAGAGCAGAAAATGAGCAAGCTGTTTTGATTCTTATAGGTCACTATACCTCAAAAGCCAATCAGGAACAGAGATTTGCATGATCGAAATAAAGAAGATTTAAAAACAGGTAATGGGAAAATAAAAATTGCCCCCAGAGAAGAGAATGTCTGAAGCTTTAAGAGATCTTTGAAATGTGAGGGAAATACATGAATTTACCATATATGGCACTTCTGATAATTCTGTACTGTGATTATTCCTGGATAATGTGAAATAGAGGTAGCTTTTCATATTCTATTAGCCACTATGGGCTAGAAGGCTTCCTTATGGGAAGATCTGATTTAAGTTAGGTGAATAAAAAGAGTGACAGAATATTGTCAATTAAACTTTTATTTCTATTTTAGGAATTAAAAACTCCACCTCAAAACCAACAGCAAAGGGAGAGAAACCAGGAAGTGGGGATAGATATGAGAAAGATGAACAAACTCTCTTATTACAGGTAACCATTCATGATATGTGAGTTCATCCTACTGGAGTTTTTTAGGTCTCATACCAAAGACTCAGCTGTACTGATTGTACAAATGATTTATTGAATCTCTTATGTAGATTGTTTCCATTGAAATGTGTAGAACTGTAACTCTAGGTAGCAAGTATTTAGGTCTATGATTGATATTGTTGTTGTGTGCCTTCAAGTCCTTTCCATCTTAGAGCGGCCCTAAGACTAACGTATCACAGGAGTTTCTGGGGCTGAGAGAATATGACATGGTCAAGGTCACCCAATGGGTTTCTGTGACCAATCTGGGAATCAAACCCTGCTCTCCAGGATTGTAGTCCAAACTCAAACTACTACGTCATACTGGCTCTCAGTGATACTGACTGTAAATGAACCTTTCTTAAGCAGTTGCTGACATCTGTGGTGGGGGAACCAAAGTGCAACATGAAGACCTGTTATTATTTTTGTTGTCTTCCTCCTTTGAGAAGAGTATTTGCTGGGGTTGGAAAACAACATTTCCAAATGGAGCTAGAACCTTTGTTTAATTAATGACTTGGAACCAAAGATAAATTAAGGAAGTACATGGAAGGAAACCCTACCTCCCCATGTGATCACCTGTAACCACAAAGCCTCTTCTGAGAGTTGAGGTCTATCTAGTTCGCTGAATTGCTGAACAGTGGGGGCGGGGGGAGCACAGGAGCAGTTGGTAAGAGGAACTGGGGATGAGGAATTTTTTTTCCGTTAACTTCTTTGTTTTGGGTCCAAGTCAACAAATACTTGTTATCCTCTAATGATTTAAATGTATACATTATTTTTGCTATTATTCAATGATGTAATGTTTGTTCTGGGGTACTCACTTCAAGCATTTTTATATGATACCCTACATTATACTGTGACGTGTGCCCCCACACGCTGCTCTTTTTTTTCCCCTCTTTGCCTTTGATCTCCTCGTTCTCAATGATACTTGGATTTCCACTTTAAGTGGTTAGAGGCTTGCCTCAAATCCAGAAGTGGAAAGAGAGGATAAAAAAGTGTACAGAAAAGTTGTCTATTTTGTCTTGGATTTCAGACAATACTAACTTTTCATTAGAGTGTCTCATTGTGACAGTGCTTTCCCTAAACATACACACAGATGAACTTTTCAGAGAACCTATTACCCATTCATTCACATGATGATCAGACCAATACATTTGGAAAGCTACCAAGGGTTAAATAGCTTCAAATAGCCAACTTACTATATATGATGATTACCATAATTATGGACTTGAATTAGTTCAGGAACCTGCCAACGAATTTTAAGATGACAAATTTTAAGATGACTAAAACATTAGCCTGATTATCCTGTTTGTAATATGGTGTTTGTACTTATTATAAAATATCTTAAAGATTTTTATTTAGTTTTCAATATTCTCTATTGATGCCAGAGCTGCAAGACTGATAACATAGGCAGATGTGCAGATTTTTATTATACCACTTCCTAGTTGCTAAGAATTCTCAAATTTTTAAACTTCATGAAGTAGTTCTTCCAGTTGAATAAAGATGGCTGAAGATCAATCTAAAATTATATGTTTTTGTGAATTTGGGAGACAAATTACTTTTCCTGCTCCCTCCTTCTTTACAAGGGACCAACCATAAATAGATGGATAGATCAGATAGCCTGCCACCAGTCAGACTGAAACTCTGGACATCCTCCTTACTAGATTTATGCAAACATTATTACATCTCAAGGTATACTGCACTAAGTCATTTCATAGTGGAGAATGCTGTATGAAGTCACCTTTTTGGTTGGAAGGGAAACGAGAGTAATACCTTTAAAAATACAGCAGAGGAGTATTAGCAATTCTTCTGTGGAAATCATTGGGTACCTTGACAGGGCTGCAGATTATTTTCTTTTTCCTCATGATCAAGGTGGAAGCTCTTCAGGCTCAGCTAGAGGAACAGACTAAGCTGTCCAAGGAGCAGATTGAAGCACTGCTAGAGGACAGGAGAATCCGTATGGAGGAAGCTCAGGTCCAGCATCAGAGGGATCAGGACAAGATCAAAGATCTAACTGAAAAGTAGGTGGGAAGAAAAATGTCTTGCTTTGGTAAGAGTCTGGATCCATATTAAGAAAGAAGCATTGTTGTAATGTGGGGAGAAGTGTTGGTCAGATATGTAATAACTGTGTTTGTTGCTCCCATTGATGCAGACTTGATAAAGTGAGAAGTTTTGCAGCATCTCCTGTCACTAAAAGCAGGGATAAGATGGCAAGAAAAGAGACACAAACAACATACTGGAGACAGCAGGATCATACTTGCACTGTCCTGCTTTGTAGACATAGGCTTAGAGTGATTATATATGACTGGTTGTCTGCATAGTTCTATTGATGGAACACTGGATTGTTAATCAGACTTTTGCTCATGGTGTAAAGCAGAGCTTTCTGAACTTTTCATGTTGGTGACACGCTTTTTAGACATACATCATTTCACGACACAGTAATTCAGTAAGAGTCCCTCCACCCTGACCTGGCCTGCCACAGCCACCACCCTTGCTGAGGTCTTTCTTGGCCCTGGGCAGTGGTGGCAGAGGCAGGCCATTCACTTGGGCTTGACCCGTGGCAGCAGCAGGGGGAAAGACAGACCCTCCACCCATTACATTTGTGCAGCACATCTACACACTGCAGCTGACACATTAATGTGTTGTGACACAGTTTGGAAAATTGATATAAGGGAGGGGCAGGCAATTGTTGGGGCTTAGGAGGCCACCTTGGCATCCTAAGGGAACTTGAGGGTTGCAGATGACACCAAATTGGGAGGGGTTGCTAATACGCCTGATGACAGGATCAAAATTCAAAAGGACCTGGACAGATTGGAGAGCTGGGCCAAGGCTAACAAAATGAATTTCAACAGAGAGAAATGTAAGGTCCTACACTTAGGCAGAAAAAATGGTATGCAGAAATATAGGATGGGGGACACGTGGCTGGCTAACAGTACGTGTGAAAGGGACTTCATAGACCCCAAGCTGAACATGAGTCAGCAGTGTGATGCGGCAGCCAAGAAGGCCAATGCAATTCTTGGTTGCATCAATAGGAGTATGGTGTCTAGATCGAGGGAGGTATTGGTACCACTTTATTCTGCATTGGTTAGACCTCATCTTGAATACTGTGTCCAGTTCTGGGCACCCCAATTCAAGAAGGATATGGATAAGCTGGAGCAGGTCCAGAGGAGGGCAACCAAAATGGTGAGGGGCCTGGAAGCCCTGCCCTATGAGGACAGACTTAGAGAGCTGGGTATGTTTAGTCTGCAGAAGAGAAGGTTGAGAGGGGACATGATAGCCATGTTTAAATATTTGAAGGGGTGTCATGTCGAGGAGGGAGTGGGCTTGTTTTCTCCTGCTCTTGAGACCAGGACAAGGAGCAATGGATGCAAGCTGCAGGAGGGGAGATTCCGCCTGAACCTCAGGAGGAATTTCCTGACAGTCAGAGCTGTCCGACAGTGGAATGTGCTGCCACAGAGTGTGGTGGAGTCTCCTTCTTTGGAGGTTTTTAAGCGGAGGCTGGATGGCCACTTGTCGGGAGTGCTTTGAGGGTTTTCCTGCATGGCAGGGGGTTGGACTGGATGGCCCTTGTGGTCTCTTCCAACTCTACATTTCTATGATTCTATGAGGGGAGCACACTCAACAGATATTCCTCCCTGAAGCCTACATTACCCCCAGCATGCCTTAAGGGGCAGGAAGGCAATGAAAACACTTCTTTTAGCTTTCTCTGGACCCTTTTAGGCCCATGAGAGGCCTTTTTTTTTGCAAACAAGAAATTACTTGGTAATTCCTTCCATAACTACCCTTTCTCCACCTCTGCTTAAAAGTTTGAGCTCTTGTTCAGGCATGCAAAGGAGGGATGGCTTTCTCTGTGGATCCCCCCGCATATTGATTTTATTTGGGGGTATGATCCATTTCTCAATGATAGAGCATGTGCTTTGCATGGATACAAGGCCCATTCAGTTTTCATCATCTCAGGTATCAGAAACACCTGCCCAGTAGGCATTTGGAACTGCTGCCCGGTCAGAATAGATAATTCTGAATTTAGATGGACTAGTGGTCTGACTTTGAATAGACGGAATCATATTTCTAGCCATCTCACAGTAGTCCCACATAGGCCTAAAACAGGGACATAAATGCCCAATCCAAAGACAAAACTGCCCCAGTACAAATGTAATCTTACAAACCAGGATACATGTTTTCTTTCCTTGAAACCTGTGGAGACTCCTTCCCTTTCCCCACTTCAGTTTGTGAGGAAGTTATTGTAGGAGCCAAGGAACAAATCAGTTATTACTCCATTGTCATTCCTCTCTAGATATCACAAAGCTCAAAACTTGTTGTATGAGAGCACTAGAGATTTTCTCCAGATGAAGTTTGATGCACGAGCAAATGAGAAATCTTGGATGGCAGAAAAGGATGCTCTCCTGAGGAAGCTGGACAGAAGCAAATATGGAACCAAGTGGAGGAGAGTTCGACAGGATAGTGCTCAGGGCCAAGAGGGCATCGACCAAAGTTGGGATAGTAGCCCAGATCTGCAGGGCAGTAGTCCAGACTGGTGGGACAGCAGTCCATGTCAGCAAGCATCTTCCCACAAGAGGCAAGAAGGAAAACAGAGAAAAGATACCAAACCCACTTCTCGAGCAGAGCATGAATTTCATAAACTATATGATGCAGAGATTAAGGTAATAGCAGTTGCTGTAATTTAACACTAAATTTCCACAACTGTGGTGCTGTGGCATATTGAAATGTAGTGTTATCTTCTCTTGACAGCCACTGTCTTTAATGTTATTCCAGCATTTAGGAAACATTTTGTCACTTGGTTATGTGAATGTTGTACTCATCTTGGTAGTTGACAGTGCTTCTGTATATCATGCTTTTCATCAGTCTTGTTAGTGGTAATGTAATTATTCTTATGCTTGTTACTGGAAGTTGGTGGGTTTAAATTAGGGGAAGAGTGAAGAAGCTGGGTCTCTTTTGATTTCGGAGAAAGAAATCCAAAGACTGTTGGTGATAACTTCAAACACATGAAGGTTTGCTTTGAGCAAGACACAAGATAAAGATCAGCTTTCCTGTTCTTTCTGGGACAAAATGGTGGGCTTAGGCTGACTAGAAAGCTAGAAGCTGGAGCACATCTATGAATTAGACTAATGTTGGAAAAGATAACAAAATCCTCCTCAAAGGTGTTTATTAAGCCCAGGTTAGAAAACCATTTGGTTTGGTTAATTTTGGCAAGCATAATCTGTATGACAAGAGTATTAACTGGAGAACCATGTAAGATTACATTTAGACATATATGCAGAACTTCCTGTCAGTGTGGGTTAGGGTGCACATTCAGAAAGACAGACAGACAGACAAATTTAGGCAGGACATGGAAATGGTGAGTCTACTGTCCCATAGCATGTTATTCCTAGGATTGGGTTTTTATCTCTGAATATGGATCTTTATTCATTCTCAGATCTAAATACAACCTAGATAGGTCATAATTATTGTTTCAGTTCATTGATTATGAGAAAAAGCTTCTGCCTTGAGCACACAACAGAAATGCCTAAATGGAGATCAAAAAGATTTGTGTAGCATTTTTAGGCTGCACTTCTGCCTTCTTTTAATATGAGGAATTAAGGCCTTTTCCGCACCCTACCTGGATCCTGCGGTACCCTGGTATCATCTTGGCAGTGCCTTTGCCAGGGTGAGAGCATGTCCCAAACATTCCCCTCCACACCCAGCCAGCTGCCAGCGGATGGTAGCATTCAGAACACGCTCCTTCTTTCCATAGTGCAGCCAGCCTTTTCTGGTGCTGCGCTGAGGAAGGAAGTGCTTTGATAGCGCTTCCACCCTTCCCATACAGCCCCAGCCAATGTGATTGTTGTGTGAAAGGGGTCTGTACTGATTTCTTCCAGTGATAGTATAACATACAATCACAATAGCTGGGGACACGACAGGAGCAGGACCACAATGACAGCATGCAGTAACGTGGGTCGCAGACGGACTTCAACATTTCCCCGTGCTGAGATGGGGCCGTAGTGTGGAAATGGCCTAAGTCCATTGTCTACAACCTGCTTTTTCAGAAGTAGTTAAAGCTGGATGAACTTCACATTGAGGAGATCTGGTTGCCACCTAGTCTGTTTGTGTAGGCTTGTCCTACACCTTTGGCTCCCCTTTGATACCGTTGTCCACTTTTGTCAGTAAGATCCTATGATGGTTTTTGATTAGAGGAAGGTAAAAGTACTGAAATATTCGTATGCTCCTCTTTTTTCTCACACAACTTTTGAAAGAAGATGGTTCCTTTAGAACTTTGTGTGGCAGACAGTGTATGGCTGTTAGCTCTGTGGTCTGAACAGCCGTGGCATTAGTAGTAGCATGGAGAAAAACTGTAGTGAGAGGTGGCTGCCAAGAGGTGAAACTCCAGCTGAAGAACAGTACAGGTTGCCTGCATATCTAGAGTTAGTTTCTGCTTGCTGTTTAATGGGTTAGTTGTGAACTATACAGCCAACACCAACCATTAGAATTGTTATGCTATGTAAAAAAACCAAGTTATGTTTGAATACCTGCTAAGCGTAATTAGTCCCACATGCACTATGTGTCTTGTCCAATCCAGCATGCAACACTGAACATACTTCAGTTTGACACTCTTTTTGTTGATGGTTTACATCCATAGTGGGTTATAACTAGAAGATTGTTGGAAAACAATGGCACTATTTCAAATCTCTCACATTTTAAAGGAAGTGTGTAATTCACATGATTGCGAACCAGTGAACTATGACCCTGGAGACTAAGGTTTGAATCCCCACTCAGCCATGAGAACCCGTTGGGTGATCTTGGGCAGGTCACACTCTCTCAGTCTCAGAGGAATGCAAAGGCAAATCTCCTCTGAACAAATCTTGCCAAGAAAACCCCATGATAGGTTTGCCTTAGAGTTACCATAACTCAAAAATAACTTGAAGGCACACAACAATAACACAGTACACATCAGGCTGCTCTGTGAGGTATCTGTGTTTACCATATCAGTCTTTGGTTACTCACAGTATTCCATTTGTCACTGCACTCCTGTTTAGGAAGGAAACTGTTGTGCACAAAAACACTGGTTAAAGTGTCAGATAATCCTAGCTTTTAAAATTCTCAACTGCAGGCACTACAGGAGCAATTAACGCAGGAGCAACGTTTAGCAGATATGTACCGAGAGCAGTGTGTTTCCCTGGAAGAGGAATTAGCTAAGATTCGGGAAGAAGGAGATGTGGGGCGAGAGATCTTTAAGGTAATGCCTTGAGCCCCTGTTGACCCAATGCTTGGAGCCTCTGTCTCCATGGGCTGTTCCCTTGCTGAAATGTGTTTGCTTTGGCATTTGCAGGAACGCTCAGAAAAGATGGGGAGGCGCCTACAACTGATGAACCAGCGCTATGAAGCTTTAGAAAAACGGCGTGCCGTGGAGGTGGAAGGGTTTAAGACTGACATTAAACTGCTTCGGCAAAGGCTGAAGGATGTAGAGAAGCAACTTTTCAAGGTAATTGTTGTTAGAACCAAAAGAAAAAATGTGGGATATACTTGGAAGAATGAATTTTCAGTATTTGTTTCTAGAATTCTTCTGGAACATTTCATTAGCAGAATTCCAAAATGTAGGGATATTAATTTGGAAGAGCTACAAGTCTGGCAAAATGCCCCCAAAATACAGTGGCGTTCAGCAAGCTAGGTGTCACTAACAAAAATTCCTGGCTCCTAGTGGCTGCCTGCCATATTTGATTTGACAATGGTACCTGGAGGAACAAATGTACAGAGCCTGTCCTTAAGATCCTCACATCCCAAGCTTTTTAGGAGTATAAGGATTAGTACCATTTCAACTTACGCATAGTTTAGTTGACATTTAATGCAAGACTACATATTTCACAGTTTGCAAACCAATATGAGAACTCAAACACAGTTAATCTTTGGATGATTACTTCACAAAATCCAGAGAAGTATAGATATCAACCAGAAAAACAGAATGTAATTAGCATGATAGGATCACCCAAAAAGCAAATGTTAGTGAAATTAGCATATAAAAACATATGACAAAAATACATACACAGTACTCATTGACTGGTCCACCAGGAACAGCCTTTCATGGACAAGGATAATCTGGCCACTGTACTTTATGCTCTGGTAGCCTTCTGATTAGACTGCTGCAAAACACTGTACAATGGACCCTCCTTACCTGCAGCCTCCACATCTGCAACTTTGAACTAATGCAGAGCATTGCGTCCTATACCTATAGTGGTGGTGACTTGAACACAGATGTGTTAAATTGTCTCCATGCACGTTGCCACCATTGAATATAGTGCGTGTTTTTGAATATAATTAGTGTTTTTCAGCTTTCTGGAATGGAACCCCCCACAGGTCCACTATACTTGGGGCTGCCCTTGAGAAGACTCAGAAGCTGTGGCTAATGCAAAATACAACAGTTAGATTGCTGCCTGAAGCAGTTTATAGAAACTGTATAATACCAGTTTTAAAGCAATTGCACTAGTTGCCAGTTTTGGTCTGAATTCAAGGTAATAACATTAAAGCCCTAAATTGTTTGGGACTTTGATATCTGAAGATATCAGGTGTATGTATGCCTGCCTAAGGACTGAGATCTAGTGGAGAGGCTTTCTGTGTCCCACTAGTGGCAGCAATAAATTGGATGAGGTCATGGGAGAGGGGCAGCTCTGCTATGGAATCCCAGTTGTTTGTGCCAGTTTCAGTTTCATGCCGACACAAAATTAAAACCTGGCTTTTTTGTTAAAGCCTTTCTGGAATCACAGTTTCCTCCAAATTTGCAGGCGTATGTGGTTTTAAACTTTTTTTTTTAATTGTTCAATTGTATAATGTGCATAATACATAATCAAAAAGTTTAAATTACTTTTGTTGTTTTACATTTTAAAGTGATTCTTTTGAAGACAGCCAGAAGGGTAGATATATATAATGAAATGCATGCAAAAATATTAAATGTGAATCACCATTATAAAAAATAGATATTTATTAGAGTGACTAACAAATTAGAAATATTTGAGGATTGTATAAAGATATTTCATCTTCCAACTTCTTCAACTGCTCTGAATGCTGTACCGAAGATCTCACTTACAGAATATGAAGTATTCCAAAGTACATTCCAGATACATAAAAGTTAAATATTAAAATCATCAGCTGTAATAAAAATTTATTCTGAACTTTTTCCTATATTCTTTTTTGCAAGAGACATCTCATCTTGCTTTAGTAACCATCTGTCCATTATTTTCTTGTTGTTTTGTTTTTCCCTTTTCAGGTGGTAATGACAGTGGGACCAGACCAAGACCTTGCAATTCTACATGAAGTCCGCCAGGGAAATAAGAGAACTAAAAAGATTCAAGGAGAACTGAAAAATTTAAAGTCAAAAATCTATGGCTTGGAAAATGAATTAAGAGTCTGCTGATAAGGATATAATAGTCAGGAGCAGTGCTATAGACAAAGGCCATTATTGCAACAGCTTTCTCGGTATCTTCATTCTGTGACAAAATACGTAGTTTGCTGTGACTTTAGGACATAGGTTTATGCTCCAGGACCGAAAGAGCATTGTAAAGCTAATATGAGATACAGAAAGATTTTTTTAAAAAAAACAAAACAGTTTTTAATTTATTTTTTTAAGACATCCAGATTTGGTTTCCTCTTTTTGTGATGTCAGTTTAAGCACAGATTGAGCCAGAGTCATTTAGGAATTTCTTATTTTCCCACAGAACATAACTGTGGTTGTAGACCATTTTCCGTTTACTCTGAGAATATTGCACTAAGCAGATATCACGAGAAAGCAGCCAAGTGAATCATGTCCCATGAGTGTTCTAGTTATTATGCAGAGGAAGAAGCCTCCACATTTTCCCCCAGCAACTGCTCTGTAAAGCAGGGTTGAAAACAATGCATGAAGTAGTTGAGTTCTTTGAATCAGAAGCTAGCTTTTCCAACTAATTTGAGCTTCTTAAAGACTTCTAGTCCAATCTAAATCTTATAGTTAAAAGCAAAGCCTATCAATTTTTAGTGGCTCTTACTGCCATATAAATGTTTGGAATTATAATTGTGCATACTTTATCCTAAGTGATAAAACTCTGTCTGGGGCTGCAGTCCTATCATCTAGCATAAAGAGTATTTAGATCTGTACTCTTCTGCCCAAATGAACTCAAAAGACTTGCTTCCAAATGAATGTGTGTGGGATCAGGCTATACAGATAGTTCGCCTAACATGAGACTCAGGTACACAGAGAAGTAATACTTCCATTACAGAATTCTTCCTGATTTGAGATGAACAAAGAAGAGTTGCCAAGCATTAATTATTAGCTCTCAGAAGGTAACTCTGACACTGGCATTTTCTCTCAGTATTTTCCACTAACTCCATTATCTGCAAGCATTAGGGGAAGCCTTCGTGCAAACAGGCTATATTAACTTTTCTCTGTGGAAATCACTTCTGTATAGCAAAATGCATAGAAAATTGTATGTGGTGATAATCATGCCAGAATCTACTGTCTTTTGGGGACTCAAAGAGGATCTGTTGCCAATCATGGTTTCCCCGTGTGTTTTTGCACATAAATACTATAAAATAGGCACATCCAGTTATCATAAAAGATGGTCTATGCTACATTTCCATACCTTTTGCTATTAATTGTTCACAGTCTAGGGAATCCGTAGTATTTCTACCAACCCATAGTTTCACTAGAAATCTTCTGTCTTTAGGAGAATGTGTCCTCCCTTCCTATGATTCTTGTCTTCATATTTAGGTAGCCATACCACCTTGATGCCAAAATATAGCACTCCTTGAAACTTTGTGTAGCATAACAGTTAAAATCAATGGAGCTCACAAGCCTGGTAGTGACTCTGTCTTTCTGCCTTTTAAAAAGAGCAGAGATCACAGTGAACAGGAAGCTGAGAAGGCAAAATAAAAAGACAGCAGACTACATTTAGCCCTTAGAAATCTAACAAGGCAAAGAACACTAATGTAGATGAGACTAGCAGAGCTGTTTGTACAGCAAATACAAACATGATGTATTATGTGATATTACCCAAAACTGGCAATATGCCAAGACTATGTTCTCATCTGGCTTCAACTGGTTTGTAAGTGTATACTGAGTAGATGCACAGTAATAGTATCTTGATAATCTCCAGAGAACAAAATGCTTGATACTGCTTTGAAGTGCCTTAGAGATGTTTTCTAAATTGTGCCTTTTTGCGTACATGTAAATTCCTTCAATTTCAGATTTTATAATATTAAAATTGAAACAAACTCTTTTAATTTAAAAAGCAACAACTTATGTTGTGCCTTAAAGACTGGAGTGTATTGTGGCATAAACTTTTATAGGCTGGATCCTGACTTCTGGGGGTTCCTTGGGGGACACCTTGATTCACTCCAAAAATGTAAAGGTTGGGGAATTAGCAGAGCACTGGCTATAGCAAAACGAGGGGCAGGGTAACCCAGCATGATCTTGTACCCATTTTTCATGGGGTCATGCCAAGCAAAAGCCAGCCAAAGATTAAAAAGTAAGCTAAAAATTTGTTTTTACTGGGGGAATTCACTCACGCGTGCACACAAGATATATACAGTCAAGCATTCACACAAGAGCTAACTGAAAGAGAAAGGGAGGAAAAATTATAGAGAGGCTGAGGGATTTGGGAGGATTTATAATTACCAGTCCAGAAGAGTAGTGAAGAGCAGAAATGTGTTTTGGCCTAAAGACAGTTCTCATTCAGGAGCCAGGTGGACAGAGTGATGGGTAGACCTTCAAGAGACTGCCCTGGGCATCCTGAAATCAGGGGTATTTGTACCTGCTGCTGCTCCAGAGTCTAGGACAAGGAGCAATGGATTCAAGCTGCAGGAAAGGAGATTCCACTTGAACCTCAGGAAGAACTTCCTGATGGTCAGAGCTGTCCGGCAGTGGAATATGCTGCCTCGGAGTGTGGTGGAGTCTCCTTCTTTGGAGGTTTTTAAGCAGAGGCTGGATGGCCATCTGTTGGGAATGCTTTGATGGGTGTTCCTGCATAGCAGGGGGTTGGACTCGATGGCTCCTGGGGTCTCTTCCAACTCTATGATTCTATGATTCTACCCTGAAAATAGTCCATGGCAGTGAAGGTTCCAGATGCAAGACAGAGGGAACCTGTTGTGGACAATGTGTCTGGAATGGACTGATTAGTTTCAATGTCTTGGTTGATAGGGGGTCTCTGAGCTATCTGCAGTAGGATATGCACACAATAGGGGTCCTGGGCATCTTATTGTTTTCTGATGTTGGCAGTTGATAGGATTAACTCAGAGCCATTAAGTCAGGCTTTCTTGGCTAATGTCAGTGAACTTTGGACCTGGCTATGCTGGGGTCATCTCTGACCTATTCCCAGCCAGTGTCCCCTTCTTCCACATGGCCTTGCCAGCCATAAGTATAATTTATATTTTATGCTAACACATCTGCCAATTAATATATTTTGCCAATTAGACCATATCAAAATGTGGGGGTGTACGGCCTGATAACAGGACTCCTATCAAATTCACAACAATCCATATTGTACCATTGGTAGATGCATGTAAATTGTGGGTGGAAATTTAAGCACTGGAGCTGAAAAGCTAGGAAATGCAAGAGCCTATTATTTCTCTAAAACTCAAATGTGCATTATGGATACAAAAGTTATAGGTAGCTAAGTATATGGGTCTCCATAAATCAGAAATGTCTTGAAAGTACACAGCAAAAGCAAATGCTTCCCCATTAGGAAAAAAAATCCCCTGTAAACAGCAGTAATTTAACATTTCTTATTAGAAACATTGAAAAGGAGAAAGAAATAGAAGATCTGGGGGAGACGTTTGGAAAAGCCCCATAACTGCAGGTTAGCAGCACCAGAGGTGTTGTATAAACTTGAAGAGGTTAACCATGTACAACCTAAAAATTTCACTAATCCCTAATTTCTCAGTTCTTTTGTTTGAGTAATTTAGACCCAGCTGGAGCTAACAGGAATATAAATATCATTCTAAAAGAGAAATTAAAAAGTGGTAGTTTTTATATTAAGCTTATATGCATATATGTTTATAAGAAAATATATGAACCTAATTACAGGTGTGACAATATGTGAAGAATCAATGTAATCCAAATTAGGTAGTATATTTAGTGGCCGGACAGTGTATTAACACATTCAACAAAAGTCTCATGTTTCAGCTTTCTTCAATACTAGGATAAGTACACTGGTCATTAAAAAAATAAAGTGTTAATGAATGGTGACAAGTCTTTTAAAGCAGGGAAAAAACATTACTATCTTGAGTTAAAGCCTTAAAACAAGAGGGTCAAACTTGCTGATAAATTCCAGTTCCATGCTGAATTCTCCAGTCAAAGGTCTTTTTTCCTTTTTTTGGCGGCAGGGGGAGAGAGGAGTCAAATAATTTTGTTCTTAACCTGTCAAAGAGAAAGAGAGAAGCTATTTACTGAAGTGTTGTTTTCCTGCTGGTAGTTGAGAGATGGACCTCTCATAAACTATCCATATCTCCCTCTCTAGTATATAGTATTTTTTCTCCACACATTGGGCTCAGGCTTCTGGTAATATGACAAAGGCTTAAATCTAATCACTAGTCCCAATTAGAGTAAATCTACATCCTCCCTAGCAATAAAACTAACAAATGATTGGATCCAGGTTTGTACTGATGTTTCATTTATTCCAAAGGGGTCTACAATAAGATTTATTCTATATCCAACCAATAAAAATAAGCATGGAGACTGCTGTCTTTTTACGACACCAGAAATCTGGTGCCTGAGGTAACTGGTTCATTCGAATGACTAATACAACTGGATGTAGAACTCAGTTTTAAAAACAATCAATCACTAACTTAAAAGCAGTATAAATCAGTTTCTTCAAACAACCATATTGCTGGCTAATTTTCTACTCAGTCACAAAGCAATGGCAACCCATTATTTATCTGCGTCTTTTTTTCTTCATGCCTATCTTACAGGCTTAAAGATAATGGACAAAACAGTGTAAGCAGATGTATCTTAAGAACTGAATTGTTCTTTCAGATTCCATTCCTCAGTTGAATGCTCTGCTTTATATTCCACCACCAGTTGAGACATGATTAGTGATTATACTGTATAGAGCCTTCTTTGGAAATTTTGCCCCAGAATATGCTGGTTGCCACTGTTTCTACCTTCCTAAGCCAGATAGAGACTTTGGGTTGATTGCAAATTTATTTGTGCATAGACCATGAGAACTTCTTGGGGCAAATCAGTGTTTTATTTAGAACTATAAAATATACCCTATTTGCTGGCATATAAGACTACTTTTCTCTTACCTCTATTTTGTAGTTGGGAAAATAGTTGAAGCATTTGAATGGTATTTGTAATTAGAGAAGTTATTTTATATTATTATATAATCTGCAAGCCAAATGTGTATTTCTTTTTTATTACTCTGCGTTCTCTTTCCTTTTGCTTTCCTTGATTATCGTTTGATGTTTTGTTTACCCTCAAATAATCAGCTACCCATTGTTTTCTGTATAGATGATGGATGCCTGAAAAGCATTTAGGAAAGGATTTTTCAGTCTTCTTATAAGCAGCATAAGGCAAAAAAATACATTATCCTGTCCTGTTTACAGTGTTAGCCTATACATGTACAATAAGCGGGGAGAGTCCTTTCAATTTCGTTTTTCAGTATTTTTGAGCCTATGGCATAGAAAAGATTGCAGTTTTGTCTGCCATGAGTTACTCAGTTGCATTATAACAGTTATTCTCATTGTTTGTCTTTGAGTTGTTTCTGGCTTAAGTTGACCTAAGCCAGCCAACCTATCACAGGGTTTTCTTGGCAAGGTTTACTCCGAAGGGATTTGCCATTGCCACCTAGTAAGACTGAGAAAGTGTGACTTGCCCAGGATAACCCAGCAGGGTTTCCACGGCCCAGTGAGGTTTTCAAAGCCTGGTCTCCCAGAATCCTAGTTTAACATTTGAACCACAACACCACCCTTGCACTACATTGTAAATATAAGTAAACTATTAAATCTATGCCATGTGTGAGGACTAGGGTTGCATTTGCACCCGATTTGATGATGCAGATTACACAGCTTTTTCTTGACAATCCCAAACTATTGCTTGCATAAAGAAACTCTGCATTAGTGCTTTTGGCTGATAAAACAGAGAATTCATCTGTGATCCCTTTTCAAGTAATCAATGTGCAATAAATCCAGGGGTTTTTTGAGATTAGTATCTGAAAACTATCTCTGGCTACTTGCATGGGTGGTGTAAAATGTTCTTTGGATTATAGTTGCAAGTGTACCTTGTGTTCCTAGTTTTCTGCTGCAGCTCATTGCCAGCTCTGTTCCTCTCTTTCACTTAATAATTCCCAGGGATATCCTGCTACTAGACTCTCTACTATGTACAGCACAAAAATGAGATAAACGCTATGTTGATGGGCATGCAGCTTCAGCCAATGTGGTATAGTCGTCAAACACAGACTGAAACAACCTGGGTTTACAACCTGTTCAGCCCTTTATTGGGTGACCTTGGGCCATTTATGATCTCCCAGAATAACTTAACTCACAGGGGTGTTGTGCAAGGGAAACCTTGCATTATGCATTTCTGACAGTGTTTCTTATCTCCAAGTGAGAGTCTTCTGAAATTACCATTGTTTGAAACACAACAGCAAGCAGGTGGGAGAGAGTATTATTGAAATGCATTTATAATTACAGTGTAAATGGATCTTTCTTTCTTTCTTTCTTTCTTTCTTTCTTTCGTTCATTCGTTCTTCAGTTCTTTCATGCTTTCTAGTATTTCTGTCTCTCCTCCCAGCTCACAAAGGCTCCTAAAGAATGAACAAATAAAAAACAATTAATACAGAGATAAAAATCAGTTTTAAAATACACTAAAATACTCTTCTTCTTCGTGGTCTCTGTGCCTCATACATTAGCAGTTTTCGTGCCTGCGCGGTAGCGTTCGGAAGATTCGAGAGCTCAGTAGCTTGGCGGGAACCCCTCCCTCATGCCGGTACTGAGCGTGCGCAGCCCGCCGAGCAACAGTTGCTCCTCAGTTCTTTCTTGTCCACCGTAGCGAACAGAAGGTTCTTCTCAGTGGCTTGTACTTTTCTTGGCTTTTCTCAGTTTTCAACTCAGTTTTCGGCTTTTTTGGACTATTGGTTTTTGGATTGCGATTTGACTTTGGTATTTGGCTTCTGCTTCTCTTTCTCGACCCGGTTTTCAGTCTCCTGACAAACGGCTTTGGATTATGGACTGTTTCTGGAATTCGAACCCCGTTGTTTTCCCCCTCTTCTCCATTTGGCTTCTCCTCTTCTTTGGATTTGTCAGTCTATGTCATCACTCTTTAAAAACTGCGTCTCCTGCGGACGGAAGGTTGCTCTTTCGGACAAACACCGTGAGTGCCTCTCTTGCTTGGGCGAAGGCCATAACATCCAGGCCTGTCCTGTGTGTCGACAATTTACCCACCAGACCTTCCGCAACCGTTCGGTGAGACTTAAATCCCACTGTTGGGAGGAGTCCCTGCGAGCACAGGAACAGACTGAGGCCCGCGTCGTGATGGCAGAAAAATCTGCTCGTCCTGCGACCATTCCGTTGACAGTGTTGGCGGCTACCACTGTCAGTGCGGGCCGAGGTCAAGCAGGAGCAGGTCCAGTGTTGGTCACAAGCAGCGTTTATTACAGTCTACAACAGAGGCGCTGCAGTACACCAGCGGTTTGAACTAAGATTTGCCTTGACAGCAGGCGTCAACAGAAATAACGGCGGGTTGCCTCACCCGAAACACAAAGTGGTTACTTCACCTTAACGCAGGGGAGGGTCTTGGAAGAGCCGGGCAGCAGGACACAGACACGGGCCGGACTGGAACAGGGCACGGGCGACAGACGCGCGGAAAGCCGACGGTTGTTGCTCCGTGCCTCTCCCAGCCCCGCGCCAGCCTTAAGAAGACCCCTTGAGTAGCCGGTAGCCAATCCGGCCCGAGCACGTGGCTGGGACTCACAGCTGCGCTACAGCTGGGAGCTCCCAGCCCCCAGGTGTTTCTCCTGCAGCCGCCGGGACCAGCAGCTGGCCTCCTTGAGCCGCCACCGCTGCTGGAACGTCAGCGGCGGGGCGGAGGCTTCAGCCTCCTCAGGAGCGGTCTCGCGAGTAGGCGGTGCCCCGGGATTGGGCCCGGGGCCCGCCTCCTCCAACGAGTCTCCGCCCGCCACGCCCAGCGGCGTGGGAACTGGGTTGGCGGCCTCCGCAGCGTCGGGACGGTCCTCCTCGGCGGCGGCGGCCTCCATCACACCGGGGAGTTCCCCACCGGGATTGGCGACCGCCGCGGCGTCCCGGCGCTCCCCGCCGACGGCAGAGCCCTCCGCGGCGACCGCGCGGTCCCTGTCGTCGGCTGCGGCCTCTGGAGGTCCCGAGCCCCCCTCCTCCTCATCGGAGGTAGCCGCAGCGTCGACCTCCACAGCGCCCACCGGCGCAGCCACACCCGAGGCCCTGACAGCCGCACTGTCCACCTCCTTGGTACTGGGCCCGGTACCGATGTCGAACCTTCCAAGGATTCCAAAGCTATCGGCTCCTTCCACTTGCGACGAACCTGCGGGCTCGCAGACCTCGACCTCCTCGAAGCCCTTAACACCGGCCCAAAGAAGCGTCCTCCTACTCAGGACACTGCAAAGGAGAAGGAGAAGAAAAAGAGAAGGAAGGAAAAGAGGCGCTCCCCTCCGTAGGAGGCTCGCCTCCCGACACTTCCACCTACCCAGCTCATTGAGGATCCAGAAGAGCATTCGGACCAGCAGGAGGACCTAGAGGTGTCTGACGAGGAGCAGGCCGTGGAGGCCCTGCCCTCTGAAGCACCTGAGCTGATGGCTGCGGTTACCCCGCTGAGTCACCGTGTATCGGTCAACCGCCGGGAGGAGGCTGTGGCCCGAAATCGGCCTTTGCCTAGTCACCGGCCAGCCTCTCGACGGAGCGAGTCCCACTCTCTTGAGTAGAGAGCCAGTCCTCCATCCCCGCGACATCAGGAGATGTGCCTGGAGAGAGCACACTCTGGGGACTCGGTGTACACCTCCGCCTCCTACCTTGGTAGGTACGGCCAGGAGCACCTCTGGCTCAAGCCCCCGGGCTCTTACTCTTACTCTCCATTGTACCGGGACCAGTACCACCCAGACGTGCAGTACTGGTCACCATGGCATCAATCCCGCTCGCCCTCCAGGGAAGCCCATCATTCCCACTACGAGAGTCTGCCAAGCCAATCGCCTCACCGATCGATCTCGCCGCCCCATCGGAGGTCTAGGGAGCCCTCACCCTGTTACAGGGGAGTGTCACCTCCTCCGAGGACAACTTTGACCGCGATGCATGCTGTGCCTCAATCCACCTTGGCACAAGCAACGCTGGCGTTGACGTCGACAACACAGGTTGCTCACCGCCCTCGGCCCTCGGTGGTGTCCCTCCAGGTCACGCAGATCCCGGCCACCGCATCATCCGCGGTACCGGTGCAGTCTACTGCTCCGACAGTGACCCTGGCTCTCCCCCCACAAGCCATCTGCAGAGAAGTCGGTGGAGAGATCTCCGACCCCGTCTTCGGAGTCGTATGAGTCCGACCCTGCCTCTGAAGACTCCTCCATCCTCCCATGAGTCGCCTCCACTGGCTTTCGGGGAACCAGGACCAGAGTCGGCACCGGAGGACATTTGGCAGTTTTCCGCCATCCTCCTCTGCATGGCCACGGCCCTCGGCCTGAAGGTTGCAGAACCGGCCCCAGTGGCACACGACCCCGTCTTCCAATACCTGGAGATGCATCCGCCATCCACTGCGCCGCTGCCTTTTCTGCCAACCTTGCTGGATGCCACGAAACAACCTTGGGCAAAGCCAGCCTCAGCTCAGCCGATCCCACATCGGCTTGAGCATCTTTACAAGACCAAGAGGGAGGATGCGGAGTTCCTTTTCAGTCATCCGACCCCAAACTCCATAGTGGTTGAATCAGCGCAGACCAAGGGTGGTAACAGAGCGCACACGACCCCACCAGACCGTGAAGGTCACAAGCTCGACACCTTTGGCAGGCGGTTTTACTCTGCATCCTCCCTGGTGGCCAGGACTCTAAACACGATGGCCTGCCTCATGGAATACCATCGGAACCTCCTCGACCGGCTCGCCCCGCTCCTCGCTAATCTGCCGGAGGACTACCGCGCTACCGCCACACAGCTCTTCGGCGAGGCCGTGGCGGTCACGAACCAACAGATTGCCTCCTCGACGCATGCCGTGGAGGCTACCTCGAGGGTGACGGTGGGTGCGGTTGCCCTCTGACGACATGCGTGGTTGCAATCGTCGGGGCTCCAGGAGGACAGCCGCAGGAGGATTGAGGACCTCCCCTTTGATGGCCAGGAACTGTTCCATACCTGAACGGATGAGGCTATGGACCATCTCGTTAAGGGCTGACTAATGGCCAAGAAGATGGGCATTAACCAACTGCCCCAATCTCTCCGTAGCTTCGGTTCCCGGTCATCGTGGTGTAGATCCTCCTCCTCCTCCACATACCAACCGCGGTCTCAATGATCGACTGTGTCCTAGCTGTCTACTTCATCTACCGCACGGAGACCTCTTCGAAGATGGCCATCTTCCTCTTCTAAGAAGTCTTCGTCTGGGACGAAGTCCCAGTTTTGATGTGTTCTACAGGTCGCCACCGATACCAACCTTCACTCTCCCACCGACCCTACAAGATCAGCCGAGCTTGGCCAGACACCTCGCCAAGTGGTGGAAAGTCACTACGGACTCTTGGGTACTTACCATCATCTGTCTTAGCTACGCCATATAGTTTCACGATATTCTATTACTCCACCCCGGCCAGCTCAGTACTGCTGGAAGAGATCCAGTCCCTTCTACAAAAGGGAGCAATCGAGGCACTTCCGTCCTCAGCCAAGACCACCAGCTTCTTCTCAAGGTACTTCACCATACCGAAGATGGATGGAACCCTGCAGCCCATCCTAGACCTCAGAGGGGTGAACGACTACATCCGCCCCAAGAGGTTCAAGATGGTCACACTACCCTCAATCCTGCTTTTCCTTCGACGAGGGGACTGGTTTGCCTCCATCGATCTTCGGGATGCTTACTTCCACATCCCCATTCGCCCGCAGCACAGATGATACCTACGGTTTGCGGTCGACAGTACCTGCTACCAGTACCGGGTGCTGCCCTTCAGCCTCTCGACTGCACCATGGCCCCCATGGTGTTGTTCCTGCGGACAAAGGGCGTCTTGATTTACCCCTATCTGGATGATTGGCTCTTGGTGGCATCCTGCAAACAGAAACTTTACAGGGACATACATCAGACTCTGGCTCTTCTCACCTGTCTAGGACTGGAGTCAACCCGAAGAAGTCCCATCTAGAGCCCACAAGGGTTCTCGACTTTATTGAGGCGACCCTGGACGCGGTATCGGCAAGGGCGTACCTACTGATAGACCGAGCACGGACGCTTCGTCGGGCAGTGCCTACCGTCTTCCATGCCTCGACGGTAACAGCGAGGAGAATCCAACAGCTCCTCGGCTACATGGCCTCGACGACCACCGTGACCTACCTCTCCAGGCTTTGCGCACGACCGCTTCAGCACTGGTTTGTCCGAGTCTTCAATCCACTCTTGGATGACCAGACACGCCGCCACCACCTACCTCATCAGGTGCGCCAGTCCCTGCTGTGGTGGCAGTCTTACAGCCACCTCCTGTCAGGCATGCAGTTCCGGGAGCAGAATCCAAAACTCACGGTAATGATGAATGCTTCCCTCTACGGGTGGGGAGCACACTGCGATGACCTCTGAGTCTATTGCCGGTGGATCGGTCACGAGACCGCCCTCCACATCAACGCCCTTGAGCTGCTCGCCATCTTGAAGGCTCTACGGGCATTTTGACACCTTGTCACAGGCCGCACAGTGTTGATCCTGACGGACAACACAACGGCGGTCTGCTATGTCAACAGGCAAGGAGGGACTCATTCGACCACCCTCTTCAACATCGCCCTCGACCTCTGGGACTGGTGCGTCTCGCTTCAGATCCATCCGGTGGCGGTTCATCTGGCCGGGCAGGAGAACACCACAGTGGACGCCCTCAGCAGGGACACTTCATGCCACCATGAGTGGTCCCACTCCAGCGAGGCTTTTCAGATGGTTCGAGATCGATGGGGCGAACCGACAACTGACCTCTTCGCCACCAGCAAGAACGCGAAGTGTTGTTGGTACTGTTCGGGGGGGAGCCGCAATCGCCACTCCATCAGTGACGCTTTCCAGTTTCGGTGGAATGAGGGACTCCTCTACGTGTTCCCTCCGTTCCCTCTACTCAGCTGGGTGATATCGAAGATCCTCGCAGACCGAGCAGACATAGTTCTCGTGGCACCATACTGGCTAAGGCAGCACTGGTTCGGGCCCCTGTTCGAGGCCACCTGCGGACGGATTCTCCGGTTTCCGACAGCACCGGACCTCCTCTCCCACTCCAACGGTCTTGTGCTTCATCCGGACTTGCCGCTCCTGGCCCTCCGTGTCTGGAGGATATCGCCTTAGACGATCTTGTCATTGGCAATGTCCTCACCACAGCCAGGAAGGAGTCAACACGCTGCAACTACCACTACAAGTGGCGGCGTTTCGTTGCTTTTGCTGAGGAACGACGAGAGCCAGTATCACCTGTCAACCTGCCTACCGTGCTCCATTTCCTACTACACCTTCGGCAGCAGGGCCTGGCCTATCCATCGCTGAAAGTTTACCTCTCCGCTATCGTGGCATACCAACCACCACAATCCCCATCGGCGGCTCTCTTCCGTCACAGTACCGTGGAGCAGTTTCTGAAGGGCCTGCAGCACCTCTACCCACCAGTATCGCCGCCGCTACCGCCCTGGTCACTCTCGCTGGTGTTGTCACAGCTGATGAGACCGCCCTTCGAACCCATGGCGACTGCAGATGACAGGCTGCTCACCATGAAAACTGCCTTCTTGGTGGCTGTCACCTCTGCTAGGAGAGCGGGAGAGCTGACAGCCCTGCGATCTGACGAGCCGTATCTCGTCTTCCACAGAGACAAGGTGGTCCTCCGGCCTGACATTTCATTCCTGCCGAATGTGGTGTCTAACTTCCACCTGACTCAAGACATCATCTTGCCCACCTTCTACCCAGATCCGACTACACCTTTGGAGTGATCCCTTCACTCCTTGGATGTTCGTCAGGCCATGGCTTTTTACAAGGACAGGACTGCCTCCTTCAGACAGACCCCGCACCACTTTGTGTGCTGTGGCAGGCGTCGAAGAAGCCATAAGGTGTCCACCTAGCGCTTTTCCAAATGGGTGGCCCAGACTATACAGCTGGCGTATGAGCTCGCCAAGAAGCCTCCGCCAGCTTTCCTTCGGGCTCATTCCACCAGAGCCGTGGTGACATCTGCAGCCCTCCTTCGAGGAGTCGACCTGCAGGAACTCTGCCGTGTGGCAACCTAGTCCCAGACCTCGACCTTCATGCGCCACTACAGGCTAGACTGCTGGTCCCGTTGAGATGCTCGGTTTGGACGTGCTGTGCTGGCTTCTGTTCTGTAGGACCTGACCCACCATCCTACCGGTAAGCTACACAGTCTCCTAATGTATGAGGCACAGAGACCACGAAGAAGAAGAACAGGTTGCTTACCTGTAACTGTAGTTCTTCGAGTGGTCATCTGTGCCCTCATACATGCCCGCCCATCCGTCCCCTCTTTTTCAGGTCCCTTCTTCTCGGTGGACCAAGAACTGAGGAGTGACCGTTGTTCGGCGGGCTAAGCATGCGCAGTACCGGCATTCGGGAGGGGTTCCTGCCAAGCTACTGAGCTCTCGAATCTTCCAAATGCTACCGCATACAGGCGCGAAAGCTCCTAATGTATGAGGGCACAGATGACCACTCAAAGAACTACAGTTACAGGTAAGCAACCCATTCTTTTAAAATTCCTAAAAGCAGTCTAAAAGCAGTCCAAGAATCCAGTTTTAAAACAGTTGAAACAGCCATTTCAAACACTGAATGCTATGTGGAACAGCACCGTGTGGCTGTTCCACTGGAAGCTTAAATGCTATGGAGCCAGCCTAACTTTCTTGAATAGGAGTTCCACAATGGATGTGCTGGATGGGCTTTCTCAGCCCTATTATGTGTACCCACCAACCTAACTTCAAAAGGTGTTGGGACAAGTAATAGTGCCATCTCTGAAGATCTCAAATTTCTGGCAGGCTTCTATAGAACGAGACAATGTTTCAGATATCCTGGCCCCAAGTCATTTAGGGCTTTGTAGGTCAACACCAACACCTTGAATTGATCTTGGAAGTAAATCAGAAGCCAATGCAGTCATTACAAGACCATCATTTTGTGGTCTCAAAAATACATGTAGAACTGGGATGAAATAGAGCAAGGAGGAAGTATTGTTAAAAGATAAACCAGGTTTCCAAAGATATATTGGTTCATAGTCTGAACATATGTTGAACCATTGACAAGACAGGATACACATGGACAGCTGCTTCAAGGTGACATGGGGGCAGAGAGAGGCAATAATCATGTGTGATCCACTCTTGATCCTAAAGATATGTGCAGGGAAGTAAAGAACTGATTGTTGAAATCTGAACTCCTATCACAGCAGAATATGAGGGTTTGCTCTAGTTCTACGAGCTGCATGCCTATGTCTCACTTGCATCTAAACAGCCTGCATTACCATCATTCCCATCTTCAACCATTTGCTTCCCGCTCTTCAAAATACTTTTTAAAAAGATGCAAATGGTGGGAAGTAATATGAAAACTCAACAGCATAGGAAATTGCCTTATATTGAGATGACACTCTATGTCATCTCAGCTGCCTCTAAACTGGTGCCTTGCAAATATGTTGAACTACAAGTCCCATCATCCACAGCCAGTTTAGCCAAGGAAAGTGATCAGTTTTGAAAAGCTGCATCTCTAGCATCTCAGACATTTCCCACATCCTTTTCAGCAGGTGATTGTTGAAAGATTGTTGAAGCTAGGGCATTCCACATGCACGGAATGTTTCTGGTCATTCCACTATGGTTCTCCAGCTAAGATCTCTCACCAAGTTGCCTGAGTATTATTCCTGCCATCTCTTTAATTCTTCTTGCTGTAATATCCAAAAGCGCTAGGGGGCACAGTCATTCTTCATGTCACTAAACAGAGTGAGGTTTTTTTTTTATCCTTATTTCTCACTTTACTGAACATGAAAAACTATTTCCAGTCTGATTTCATTTGCTACTGTTTTCAAACATGCATGTGTCAATGTTGTTGCTGTTTTGCAAGGCCTTCTCTTATCTGGAAATTTTGAGAATTTTGTTTAATTCCTCTTGATTTTCTAGTCTAAAACAATAGGGCCTAAATATCCTAAAGGCACCAGATCCTGGCTGATCTTGGAAGCTAAACAGGGTCACTCCTGGTTGGTTCATGGATGGAAACTCATCAAGGAATAGCAGATGCTGTAGATCATGTTTCAGAGGAAGGAGCTGGCAAAACCATCTCTGAGTATTCCTTTTCCAGGAAAACCATATGAAATGAATGGGGTTGCCATAAATTGACAGGCAAATTCAAGACGCACGCACACACAGAACCAAAAGAAAATTAAGCCCACCATGGCACTACCTTTTCATGGTGATTGGATTGTGTGTTCTTCGGAAGCAAGAAAGTAGCAATGTTTCTGGGTAAGGTCTGATAGTTTAGGCAGGCTTTTGCTGAGGAGCCGGACTAAATGTACCAAAAAACCTTAACATGGTGGGAGGAAGCTACTGGACAGAAGACCACTGTCAGGCCAGGATATGGAGAAACAGAATGGTTTCCCATTGGCAAGCGCGTCAGGCAAGGCTGCATTTTAACACCCAGTTTAATTTGTTTACTGAACATATAAATCAGAGGAAATTGCTGTGAAAACTGAAGGAGGGGACATCATATGACTAGCAGAAAACAGCAAAGACTTGGATGATTACGAAGGAAAGTTAAGGAAGAAACTGAAAAAGCAAGATTATAGCTAAATAAGAAGACAAAAAGTGCGACCACAGATTATTTATTTAACATTAAAGTGGGTAATTAATAAATTGAAAAAGTTAAAGATTCTCTATTTTGTTGTTGTTCTTGCATGTCTTAAAGTCATTTTTAATTTATGGAGACCCTAAGGTGACACTATCATGGGTTTTCTTGGCAGGATTTGTTCAGAGGGGGGTTGCCTTTGATTTTCTGTAACTTGGCTCAAAACATAAATCTAAATGAAGACCATAGTCAAGAAATCAGAAGAAGGCTGAAACTTGGAAAAACAGCTAGACAAAATCCTCAAATGTAAAGACATATAATTAAATACCAAAATCAGAATCATCCAGGTATTTCCTGCTTCTATGTAAGTTTGTGAAAGGTGTACACCCTCCCAGCAATCAAACCTGAACTCTCTCTAGAAGCAAAAAATAACTAAACTGAAACTATTGTGCTTTGTTCGTATGATGAGATAGCATGATTCATTGCAAAACACCATAGTGAAGTAAAGTAGTAAAGTAGAAGGCAATAAGGAAAGAGGGAGGCCTCATTACAGGTGAATTGACTCACGAGGACGCCACTGCCCTTAGTCTGCAAGAACAACAGAGCAATATACTGGGAGACAAACAAAAATGCTCCCTTACCGTCACCTGTGTCTTGTGGAACAGGAAAAGAATCCCTACCTTGACAGCTTGTGAGAGCCAGAGTGTTCAATCAGACATAGCTGAGGTTTTTACCAAAACTGTAGTTTACCTTTAGTTGACACCTCTATAACAAATGTAATGTATAAATCAAGCTGTTGTTTAACAGA
This sequence comes from Iguana delicatissima, assembly GCA_948472985.1. NCBI lineage: Eukaryota > Metazoa > Chordata > Lepidosauria > Squamata > Iguanidae > Iguana > Iguana delicatissima. The sequence continues at coordinate 201,272 of CAOKZL010000152.1, read as the reverse complement.
GCTGTGTGTCAGATTCACTTTGGGGCTGTGAATTTGGTATAGTATAATTTGGTACAGTATAGTATGGTATAGTATTGTATAAAAGGAAAGATTCACATTTTTAAAGTTCCCACAATGCTGGGCCACAGAACTCCAGTACACATAATGAAATGAGAGGAAGACTTACACTTCTTGGGTAAACGTAGTTAACTAATGAGCCAGCCAAAATCTTTGTACAGCATCTCCGGGGTGTTCAGAGGTGAGCCTAAAGAGGAAACAGGAAGGAAGAACTGGAAAGATTACAGAAGAAGTGGTAGGAAAAGGACTGCTTCTCTCTCTTTCCTTTGGATATGGAAGGAGATGGGCATGGTTGCTGTAGCTCTGATGCATAAACATGTGACCAGCAACAGAAACCAGTGCCACCCCTACTTTTAAGGGACAAAGAACAAAAACCTAGAAAGATGTGAGAAGCTAGAACATTTGGTCTAGATTCAGTTAGGACATTTTCTTTATTTCTGTGGCTGGAAACATGGTGTTAAGTTCAGTAACTCCATTATGACTCCAAGAGTCATTCACTGTGCTTTTAGATGGAATAATCGCTGTAACACTCAGCAACCATATACCAAATCTGTTCTGTTTCCTCTTAAAAAAAATGCTACTTTATAAAACTGAGAGGACTTTTGTCTTCTAAGGAGGAAGACCTGGAGACGTGGTTTACCATTCTAAGGTTAAAAGTAAAATGCAAGGCAAGCCATATTCTGGTAAGTTACACTGAATCTAGCAGTCGAGAAATCACTCTCTTTCATCCCATCTCTCTCTCCAGGGAAAGAGGGTTAAAGTTTAGGATACTGCTAGTCAATGTAGTCTGTGAAACAATGCCAGTCCACAGGGTGCCAGTCCATGGAGTTCCCAGAAAAGAATTAGTCTCAGCATGTGGGCACATATAGTCACGGTTGCTGGCACTTTAGGTAAAAAAATGCCAGTCCTCCACATCAGATGGCATGAAGAACACTGATTTGTTTAGGAGATAGTTTGTAAGCAAGAGGCCATCAATATTCCTCTCTGAATTTCAAGGCTTTAATCCATAGAATTATAGAATCAGAAGGGATTCTATAGGCCATCAAACCCAACCCCTTGCTCAATGTAGAAAATCTAGGTAGAGCATCACCAACAGGCAACTACCCTCTTTTTGAAGACATCCAGAGAAAGAGACCCCAAAACCTCTCTGGGCAATTAGTTCCACTGTCAAACAGCTCTTACCGTCAAGAAATTCTGGTCCTATCTTCTGGGACATCAGAGAACAAGCCTGCATCCTCCTCTCTGTGACAGCCCTCTAGATATTTAAAGAGTATAGTCATGTCAACCATTAGTCTTCTCTTCACTAGGCTGAACATGCCCAGTTCTTTTAACCTTTCCTCGTATGTTTTGTTCTCCATTACCTCTTATCATCCTTGTTGCCCTTCTTTGAACGAGCTCTAACTTGTCTACTGTTGTCATTGTGTTCTTCAAGTAATTTCTGACTTATGGTGAATCTAACACAAACCTATCACAGGGTTTTCTTGCCTGAATTTGTTCAGAGGGAGTTTGCCCTTGCCTTCCTCCAAGGCTGAGATAATGTGACTTACTCAAGGTCACCCAGTATGTTTCCATGTTCTTCTTAAAATGAGACACCCAGAACTGAACGCAGTACTTCAGATGAGGCCTGACTAGCACAGAACATAGTGGGGATTATTACTTTCCCTGTGTTGGAAACTATGGTTCTATTAATGTAGCTTAAAATATTATTTGCTTTCTTTGCTATACCACATTGCTGGGACAGATGTCTGAGACAGATGTGTCAGACACAGATAAGTCTCCAGATCCTGTTGGCGCAGAGGAATCCAAAGAAAACAGTTGAAATAGAACTCAAGGAGGTAGTATTTTGAGTCAGTCCCAAGAGGTGGCAACTTGTATAGAATCAGTGGGAGAAGATGATGAGTTGACAGTAGAAAACAGAGATATGAATTATAAAATAGCAATGAAATATTTCCACAGAGGGGAAAAAATTCTCTTCCCCACAGGAATTAGACAGGACTACCATACTGTTAAGAAATCTACATGCTCTGTAAGTGCAACTCAAGTTGAACACCCTTGGCAATTAACCCAATCTTCTATTATTTCCAATATTGTCTTGGTGAAGGGTCAGGGAAAGGGTCTTGGATTCAGCGTTGTGGGGTACAAGATTCTGTTCAAAGGTGCCTGTGTATTTTTGTGAAGACTATTTTCCCAAGCGGAACTACAGCTGCTAATTGCAGATCAGAAGAAGGTGATGAACTCATAAAAGTTAATGGGGAATCCTTACAAGGTCTAACCCAGAAAGAAGGCATCAAACTTTTAAGCAACTCTAGTGACTCCCATAGTATGAGCCAGGCTTTGAAGCCCGAGTTCTACCTCAGCTCATACATTACTGAGACAGTCCAGTAATTCAAGCTCCAGCACAGTTGAAGAGCTCCTTTATCTAGCAGTGAAGATGGTGATGTTTTTTCCTCCAGTCATAAGGGGCTTGGACCAAAGGATAGGTCGCAATGTGACTCTCTAAAAAGAAAATGCTTTTGCCTCCGAGAGAGAAAACAATCAGGCATAGTTCCAATGTGCTGAGGAAAGGCCCTCCATCCATCCCGACTGCCAGCGTAGAGGGAGAGAAGAACAGCTAGTTTTTGCCAGCTTAATCCCCTCCCTACAATACCATTCCTTTTTCCTTGTGTGCCATTTAGATTGTAGGCCTGAGGGCACAGAACTGTCAAATTAACAATTCGCAAGCCCTTTGGGAGCTGTTTTGGAGAAAAGGAGGAGTTCAAATACTCTAAATAAATAAATAATAAATAGAAATAAAATAACTGACAATGGTGGCAGTGGGTACTCCTGGATACCCAGAAAGGAAGCTGCTGGAGTTTTGGTGGGCACACAACTTATGCAGACATATCACAGAATGGGGAAATTTTCTTAACAGTACATTTCTTGTGAAAGGAGAGTCAATTCCAAAACTAATTGATGTGTGTAGTAAAACAGCAAAACATCTCTTGTCTTTGATCACTACAGTGCCAGAGAAAATAACAGATTGCCCAATATGATATTATCATGGCTCCAAAGTGTCCATATTTTTATTTGCCCACCTTAGTTGGGGAAGTGAAGTAATATTTTATATTTATATCAAATCTCACAATCTAACTAGTGTGATTAGTGTATATCAATTAAGAAAATTAAATAGCTTTCATGAAAGTAAGGCCAAGCGATTTCAGCACAGGAGAAGGAGGAACTACTCTAGGAAATAAGTGAGCAATTTGTGGCATGCCAAAAGTTGTTACATTGTAATTCACAGCATCCCTTACCCTTAGCTATGGTGGGTAGGGCTGATGGAAACCTCAGCCTGGCAACGTGTGACAGGCCACAAATTGCTACAGTTGGCCCTTTGCATCTGCAGTTTTAACGTTCATGGATTTGATTATTTACAGATTATTTGCCGCCACCTCCACTACCGCCCTACACCATTTTTAATAGGGGCTTATCTTTCTCATCAGTCTTGCCTCATCTTTCCAGTCTTTTTGCAAACCTTGCGAGACTGAGACTGAGAGGGACTGCGAACATAAGGCAAGACTTGTAAATCCCTTTTAAAAATGGCATAGGGCAGAGATGGCAGCAAGCCCCACCAGCCACCTTGCTTCTGCCTTGCAAAGGAACCCTGCTACCTCCAAGATGGAACCAGGTGGCTGACGTGCTCCCTGCTGTGTATTGTACATTTGAATCTGCAGTGGGCTGAATCTGCAGATCATACTATACTTTTTTGGTCTGGTGGGCCTATAGATATTTACACAGGGGTCCTATGCCACTAACTGCAATAAATGTGGAGGGATGACTGTACTTTGAGCAGGATCATCAACCTGTTTTCCATGGCCAGCTCCAGTCTGAGTAAAGAATCTGGGTTTTTTTTATGTCTGTTCAGCAGGAGCTGTGAAAGTTAGGCTACCGTCTAGTGCAGTGGTTCTCAACCTGTGGGTCCCCAGATGTTTGTGGACTTCAGCTCCCAGAAGCCCTGAGCATTGACCATAGTGGCTGGGGCTTCTGGGAGCTGAAGTCCATGAACATCTGGGGACCCACAGGTTGAGAACCACTGGTCTAGTGGTAGATCTCTGGATGATTTGCCATTGATCTGATGGTTCCGAATTGTCAATAACTGTAAAAGGAATTTTAAGTCTTAAGATTAGTTTTTAATTTTGATTTCAACATGAATTTAATTTGAGATTGTCTTACTGTCATTGACATGTACATGGTCGAGAGGGGAAAATACCTTTGTTTATTAAACTTTAAATTGCAATTAAGAGCAAAAAAATTATTGGAAACTAAAATTACAAATGAAGCATTTTTTTTTCATTTTACAGGTTTCCTTGTCTTATGCACTTATCTGTCAGTTTCAGCATTCTTTATCTGTAAAACATGAATATTAATTGGCTGCCTTTGGCCAAAGGGCCTTTCCACAATACACTGTTATAGTGCTATTATTCCACTTTCAACATCCTGTGGAATCCTGGGATTTGCAGTTTAGGGAGGGGGATTTGGAATTCTCAGCCAGAAAGCTTTTGGCCCCAGTAAGCCAGAATTCCACATGAGGTTGAAAGTGGAATAATAGCACAATGTAGCGCAGAAAAGGCCTCAAGTCTTTGTAATAGTCTTCTGGCCAGTTTTAGGGCCAAAGCAGATACATTAATGTTTCCTGAACCCAATCTGGCTACAATTATTTATTCATCACATGTTTATTCTACCTTTCCAGTACAAAGCATTCATGGTGGCTAGCACCACTGAAACAAATTAAGTAATAAAACCACAATAATCGATAAATATGAGAAGAATGTAAAAAGCCAGATTGAAGAGTTGTGTCTTCACACCCTTCTTAAATGCATTTAGAGAGGGAACTAATCACAGCTCTGAAAGTGCGTTCTAGGAGTAACACAGGAGCAAGCTCCCTTGCACATATTCATTAAGGAAGACTCCTCAAGAGATGGGGAAACAGTCCAGATAATAATGTAAGGAGAGACACTCTTAATATCTGGATAGCTTCATCAAGAAACAGGCATCCCTTAGTTTGCTGTCCAAAAACTGTTTAAGGGCTGGACACCTCCAGCTGAGCCTAGAAAGCAACCAGCAATCAGTGCAGTTTGATTCACATATCACGTGCCACTTAGCAGCCTGCCTGCCATGTTTTTCATGAGCTTCAAGGGTAGCCCCATGTAAAGTGCCTTGCAGTAGTCAAAGACACAGTGTAACTAGGAAGACCTAAAGGAAACCATTACCACACAAAAAATATGCGCTAGAAGTGTCTTCTTCCCGCTTAGTCTCCAAGGTGCACTGGATTCCTTTATACCCTTTTACGATAAAACAGGCTAACCCTTTCAAATATTCCTGCAATATAACCAGCGTGTGGATGACTGTTACCACCACAGCTCGACTCCAAGAAAGTAGGAAAGGTCACAACTTGAGCACTAAATGTTACTCAAAAGCCACTACTGTCATCTGAGGGGAGTCTGGGCACTCTCAGAGTGGGAATGTTGTCCAACGCTCCTCTAAAGGGATCTTTTTTTCTATTGAAGTTTTCGAAGGGGACGGAATCTATGGCCATTTCCACACCAGACTGTTAGAGTGCTATTATTCCACTTTCAACATCCCATGGAATCCTGGGGTTTGCAGTTTAGGGAGGGGCCTCAAAGGCCAGCTCCTTCAAAGGCCCCTCCCTAGACTGCATGCCCCAGGACTCCATAGGGTGTTGAAAGTGGAATAATAGCACTCTAACAGTCTGGTGTGGAAATGGCCTATGGCTCCCGCGGGCTTGGGAAGCCAGGTGCGTGAGCCGAACAGGACCAGAAAGAAAAGCTTCTGCAGCCGAAGGAGAAGACGGACGGGAGGGTTGTCCTCTTGCGGCCCCTCCCTCTGGCGAGGGGTGTGTGTGTGTTTGCATCTGTGGGAAGAAGTGAGTGCGAATGAGGAGGGAAAAGACAGCCGGGCTCTCGGCGCCTGAAGAGGGAGGAAGCGAGCGAGGAAAAGCCAGAGGCAGGGCGTCAAGAAAGGTGGGACGAGGAAGGAGGTCTCGCGGGGGCGGAGGAAGGGAAGCAGGGCAGAAAAGTTCATCTGGAGAAGGTGGAACTCAGATATACGCCGGGGGGAAAGGCGCGGGAGGGACCGCCCGTGGAAACTTGGGGGCAAAGAGGAGAAAGAGAGCTGAGGGAAAAGCAGGAGAGGGGAACCTCCGGCAGCGCCGAGGCGGAGAAAAAACATTGCCCGGGCTTCTGAGGGAAGAGGCGGCGGCGGCGCGGGGAGAGGAACAAGCGAGCCCTCGGCTTGGCCAAAGGAGGGACGCCAGCGGGTCCAATTAAATTTTGGCGGCTCGGAGCAGCACCAGCGGAACGGAGGGGAGCCGGTCCTGCTGACGGGACGAGGGGGAAAGGCGTCGTCGGGGACCGCAGCGCCAGCCGCCGCCGCCGCCGCCACAGCAGGAGCAGCATGTTGTCCCCCTCCGGCTTCGACTGAGGCGGGATGAGGTGCCGCCACTTTCATCTGGGCAAGGTGCTGCCGAGGAGGAGGTCCCGCCTCTTGCTCTTCTGCGGGCTGCTGGCCGTGGGGCTCTGGGCTGCCTACTTGGAGCTGGTGGCGCTGGCCGGCGCGGGAGAGCACCCGCTGAACCGCCGTGAGTGGCTCCGCCGGGGAAGGCGCGCGGGCCCCGCGGGTGGGCGGAAGGGGTGGTCACGGGAGTTGGGATTCCTCCCCCCGAAGTAACTTTTCTGACCTCTGAGGTGGAGTGCCCTTGAGAGGGTGGAGAGACTCCCGCCCGCCGTGTCCGGAGTTTCTGTCTGGGATTAGCCAGGGAAGGGGACGTAGCTCAAGCCCAGGTGCCTTCCCTCTTCCTGAGAGTGATAGAGGCGCAGAGCTGGAAGAGACCCCAGGGACCATGCAGTCCAACCCCCGGCCATGCAGGAGCACCCATCAAAGCACTCCCAACGGATGGCCATCCAGCCTCTGCTTAAAAATCTCCAAAGAAAGAGACTCCACCACACCCCAAGGCAGCATAGTCCACTGCCGGACAGCCCTGACCATCAGGAAGTTCTTCCTGAGGTTCAGGTGGGATCTCTTTTCTTGTAAATTGAATCCATTGCTCCATGTCCTGGTCTCTGGAGCAGTGGAAAACAAGCCTGTTCCCTCTTCGACATAACATCCCTTCAAATATTTAAACATGGCTATCATGTCCCCTCTTAACCTTCTCTTCTGCAGACTAAACACACCCAGCTCCCTAAATTGTTCCTCATAGGACATGGCTTCTAGACCCTTCACCATTTTGGTCACTCTCCTCTGGACACGTTCTAGCTTGTCAGTATCCTTCTTGAATTGAAGTGCCCAGAACTGGACACAGGATTCCAGATGAGGTCTAACCAATGCAGAATAGACTACACTTCCCTTGATCTAGATACCACACTCCTGTTGATGCAACCAAGAATCACGTTGGCTTTCTTGGCTGCCACATCACACTGCTGACTCATGTTCAGCTTGTGATCTACCAAGACTCCTAGATCCCTTTCACATGTACTGCTATCCAGCCATGTGTCCCCCATCCTATATTTGTGCATTCCATTTTTTTATGCCTAAGTATAAGACCTTACATTTCTCTCTGTTGAAATTAATTTTGTTAGCTTTGGCCCAGCTCTCCAATCTGTTAAGGTCATTTTTAATTTTGATCCTGTCCTCTAGTGTATTAGCAACCCCTCCCAATTTGGTGTCATCTCTAAATTTGATCAGCATGTCCTCTGTTCCTTCATCCAAGTCATTGATGAAGATGTTGAATAGCACTGGGCCCAGAACAGAACCCTGTGGCACAAGGAGAGGAGTACAACCAACCACATAAGAGTTCCCAGCATTTCTGGCTTGAAGCTGAGATGGCTTAATCTCATTCAATAGACAGGCAGCAGATAGTATAATGCAAATTCAGGATCCACTTGCATGACTCAGAAGGGTGGAAGTGGCTGTGGGGAAAAACAGGTACCTGTCCCACATATGCACCCCATCAGAGCAAAAAGGAGTTCTACAGACTGCAGATTTTGTTGACTTTACAAAAGACTCTGTTAGGCAAAAATCAGAAATTCTAGAGTCTTATTCACATTATGCAGTAACAGTACATTGATCCCTCCTTAACTCCAACCATTTCTGCACTACACTGTTATAGTGCTATTATACCACTTTCAACCTCCTGTGGAATTCAGGGGTTTGTAGTTTACTGAGGCCAAAGAGCTCCCTAGCTGAGAATTCTAAATGCCCCTCCCTCAACTGCAAACCCCAGGATTCCATGGGATATTGGAAGTGGAATAATAGCACTATAACAGTGTAATGCAGAAATGGTCTCCTATAACTCCATCAGATGGAATCCTGGGATTTCTAGTTTCCTGAAGTATTCAGAACACTCTGCCAGAGAATTCTAAGCACTTCAGCAACCTAGAAATCCCAGGAATCATCATCATCATCATCATCTTTATACCCTGCTTTTTGCCTCAAAAGGACTCAAAGCAGCTTACAATAACTTAAAAGAGAACATAGTTAAAACTATAGCATATAAAAGTTAAACACACAATAAACAAACAATAGTAACTAAAACAGTGTTAAAATACTGCATATTGAAATAACTGCACCATGGCAGTTAAACTAGGGTCAAAATGTTATCATTGTATAACTGTGAATAAGACCTAGATTGAAGCACTCTGTTCATGTGTAAGCTGTGTTGGAGAAGCCAAGATTTATTTACATTCATATATATATATATATATAATTATTCACCAAAAATAATTTCAAAATAACATTTCCCTGCCCCCTGAATGCAGACTGCATAATAAACCACAAAAGGGTAGAATCAGTAGAACCATTCATGTCATCATAAGGCATTAAGATTTCACAAAAATGAAGGAATCAGAATAAGTGCAAAAACCACCTAGATTTAAAAAATTACATCTGCTTAAAAACAGAAGTCAACTTTAGTCAGAGATAGGCCAAAACACAAAGATCTGAATAGCCTACTGAAATATAATAGGTAGAAAGCAAAATCTATATTCTTGGGGGAAGAAATTCCACAACTAAGGGGACACCAGTGAAGGCCCTGGTCTTCATGTCCACAGATGTAATTGTTGCTGCTGATAAGGAAATGAACAGTGGCCCTGTAGCAGTTTGCAAGATGTGGCATTTTGATGTGGGTTGGTATGGGTGTAAGAAGGCACTGTCTGATCTTGGATGCTAAGTAGAGTCAGCTCTGGTTGGTAGTTGGATGGGAGACCACCAAGCAATACCAGTTGCTATAGGCTGTATTTAAGAGGAAGAAATTGAGTAGATATCTTTGTGGATATCTTTGCTGCACAGATTCTATGATTCGCATTAGTGTTCTGTTTCCCATAGACAGCATGTAACATTTAAGTGGAAAGATGTTGCTTTGGGACACAACAGTAGGACTGCAATAAATAGGCTCACTTCCATGGTGTGTGCATTGATGTTGTATTATTAGATGTCTTTATCCTTGGAGGCAGATTTTATAACTTTACAATTAGGCAAAGGCTAAACAGTGCCAGGATTTTGTGTGTGTTTCTGTGTGTGTGTGTGTGTGTGTGTGTGTGTGTAGCTGGCCTTGATTCCCTTACTCTAAAATAGAGGTATGCAAACTCTGATGGTCCAGGGAGCATTTTGTCCCCCCAGCTATGGTTGGACCATACAGCTTGATACTTGATACCCCTCCAATGTCAAACATCTCCCCAGAAGCCTATTTTACTATATTCCAATCAGTTCTGGTTTCTTTTCTTTTCTTTTTTTTTTTCTGGCCTAAAACAGGTCCTAGTGTTTAAACTTAAAGAGGCTTCTGGGGGTATAATATGGGAAGGCTGGGAGGTCACCCTAGTTTGCTCTGCTCTTAAGCAGTTTTAGTAAGGTGCAGTACCATTCTACGGATGCTTATGCAGAAGTACAGCTCAGGGTAAGAGTGTTGGCTTGAAAATAATTGCTGCATGTTGTTGGCCCCTGTTGCTGCAGGCTGTTATTGAGTGGCTGCTGTAGACAACCCAAGCCATCTCTTCCCTTCCTGTCTCCCACTCTCAAAAAGCCTTTCAAAAGAGGGCGAGTACCAGTACTCAGTAGGAAAGAACAGTTAAGAGTGTGAAAATACTGAGCTACCTCAGTGTTTGCTGCCTCAGGAATCATTGACTACAGTGCTACAGGACAGAGGCTTAGTGGTTTTCTCTATGTTATTGTTAACTTTCCCAGTTCTGTTCCCTGTCCTAAACGATTGAAGCCACAGTGCAGTTTCCTTTCTTGGTCTGAGGTATACAGGGGTTGCACTATTTTTACCCAGAGTGCGGTATTTTTCTTCCTTCTTCAGATTTGGTTAGGAGTTTGGTTTCTTTCCTTTTTAATTCTTGAGTTCACTTTTCTGTCTTTCATTCTATTTTTAATTCTCTTTCTCCCCTCTTCTGCAACTCCTGGATAAAGGTCTTTTCCTTTCCTTCTGCTTTTTTGCCTTTCATCTCCTCTTTTTCCCCACAGTTCCTGCTCACACAAGAGGCATCATATTCTCCCTTCTTATTCTCCAATTTCTGCTTCTTCTCTGGCTAAACATCGCCTGTGCTCTTTCTTCTCCCCTCCTCCATCCACAACTCTTAGTTAAATGTCTTTTTCCTTTCTCCTTTCCCTTTTTTTGGCCACTCTCCCCACATCTCCTAATTCAGAATGGGCATCTGTGAAGGAGGAACGGAGCAATTTTACCCCCACACTGGGCTGCGTCAGTATGCCAAAGCCTCCAGAATCCTTTAAAATCTAGGGCTTTTTTTCTTGGAGGGATTTTCTTATCCCACAAGATGGCTCAAAATGGCTGCAAAACACTGTGGTTTTGGTCCCCTAAACCCCAGCTCACCAGAAAAATACCCAGAAGGAAAAGAAATGGGTCCAAATCAGCTGAAATAGTGGGGGGAAATAGAGCAATGTCTTTTCCAGTGTCAATTATGCCTAATTTCCAGACATTTTGTTTGTTAGTTTTTTCAAGGTTTGCAGATTTCTGGAGGCTAAACCCCACAGCATTTTGGAACAATTTTGGTGCTTAGGGAGGCCCAGTGAAAAATCACTTGGGATTTTTTTTTTTTAAATTAGGGGGAGTCTGGTGGCTTCATGGACCACACTTTAGGGGCCCAAAAGTCAAATGTGGCTTGCAGGCCATATTCTCCCAACCTGTCCTACTTTCACTCGTCTTCCTTCTCCAGTCTCCCACTTTCTTGTTCTCTTTTCCTTCTCTCACCTCTTGAATTCTGGTCACCTTTGCCTTTTCTGTTTTTCTTAGTCTCTGATTTGTTTCTCACTCTCCTCTTCCTCCTTCTGACCCCACTTCCCCTAGCTGCACCCATTTTTTAGCCATAATCTCATACCAGGAATGCTAGAGAATGAACCATTATATAGAAGTATTTTGTATCCTCATCCATCCCCCCTCCTCCTCCCCCTTTGTGTCTCTCCAACTCTTTCTTCTTTGTCCCACTCTCCAGAAAACCTCAAAACTGTGACAAGAATGTTTTCTACTATGTTTTCTACTGTGTGTGCTTAGGATAGTAGCCATAATGATATGTCTGGGAATGCTGAGGTATTTTGGACTTCAGCTCCTCAAATCCCTGATCACTGTCCATGGTGAAGGGCTTCTGAAAACTGAAATCCAAAACATGAAGAACAAAAGATTGAGAACCACTGCTCTGAAGTAGTTGACATTAGCTGCTAAAATTGAAATATCTGATTTGCTATGTGAAAACATGACCTCTAAAATGACCAAATATGCCACCTAAAATGTGTCAGCAGTATCTAGGAATCTGAAATAAATTTACCACTCTGCTGAATATGTATTTCAGAAAATGTAAGTTTTCCACAGGGGAATTACTGCAGTCTTTTGGCTATGTTGGTTGCCTTTTTATATGCCTTCTCCAACTATTGAACTGTAGACAATGGCTGGTATTCTGTATTGCAGTTGCAGATTTGTAACCTAGAGTTCTGGATCCATAACTAGAATTACACATCTATATCTGTTCCATATTCAGTATTACTATGCAGTCTTAACTGTATGATGGCATAAGTGCCCCCCAGCCCACCTTAAAAACCAACAGCCACATTGGACAAACAAGTTCTGTTCAGTTACCACTTGGGGCACAAGGAAGGTGATGTTTCCAGTTCCCTGCCACTAGCAAGCATGGCTGTGATGAAGAATTGAGACGGGGTCCTGCTTCTGATGGTCACAGCCTCTCTCACTGGTGGAAAGGCACTGGAAACACCCTCCTCCTTCTGTGGCAGTTGAACAGACCTCCTTCACTCAATATGACTGCTGGCTGTTAAAGTCGGCTTGAGGGGTCAGGCCAGGAGATGTTACTTAATTATGCATAAGTAATTATGTAGCTGATGTAGAATATTGGTGATTGTTACACCACAGATTTGTTTAAAGGGCTTACGATTTTGGCAGTCTTAGTTTTTGATTCCTTCTATTGGCCCCCAATGTGGAGTTAGCCTTTTTCATATCAGCCACATACTAGATGTTTTCATTGACCCCAATATCCTTTTTTTGGTCATTCATTGCCACCTCCAAGTCCATCAGTGTACATATGAAATTAGTAATTTTTTTTGTGTGTGTATGTGTGTGCCAGTGAACAGCAATTTATGAATTAACATTCAGAATAATCTCCAGAACAATGGAACAGAGATAAGAAATGGGTGACCCTTCAAATGTCGCTGGACTACAGCTTCTATGTCCCCGTATCACTGGTTGTGATGCCTAGTGCTGATGAGAATTGAATTCCAAAAACCTCTGGAGAGCCACTGGATTCTCCATTTTCTAGTTTGGACAATTGTGAATGAGTCCCATGTCCCCTCTCCTTATCCCTGTCTTGCATAGCTTCCCATTCTCTTTCCTGTTCATAGGATTTGCCATAGTTTCTGTGATTTCTGAGTATATAGATATCGCTTGTCCTTTAAACAAAGAATGACAGATCAAGATCAGAAGTGGGTCGGAAGTGAAATAAGCAACAACAAAATACAGTAAGTCTCCTGTATCCATGTGACTGCTATGCATGGTTTGACTCATCCATACTGAAATGCAGTCTGAAAACATTTTGTTCCCATTTCTTTTATTCTACACATTGTTAATTTTTATGTGTTTGTCAGTTTTGCATTGGCTTCGGACCGCAAATAATGTCTACTGAGCCTTTTTACTCTTAGATTCTAAATTTGCTTTCCAAGTGGCATACTCATCTTGATACCTATACCATTCATTTCAGATAAAAAAAAATAGCATTTTGTTATCCACATTTTTCATTAACCATGGTAAGTCCAAGAATGTACTCCCCATGGATACAATGGACCTACTGTAACCAAATGCTTTTAAGACACTTTAACACAAAAACATTTTCCTGTTGCAATCTAGTAAAAATAAAAGTTTCTGTACATTCTTCCTAAGTTTATGAAATAAGACCTCAGCTTTACATGTTCATTCCATAAAACAATAAAGAGTATTGTAGCTCTTAAAGACTAAAAGCCCACTTTAGAGAGAGGATTCATCTTCAAAAGCTTGCTGAAAATGCATGTTTATGCAAGCATTTCCTCTCCGGTAATTATTCTACTGTTTGGGAGAAATGGGGGGTTTCATTTGTTCTTGAATATTTAAAATTGTATATAATCATTTATTATTCCTTTATGTTTTAAATTATTTTTATACTGCTTTAGTACTTACTTTTAATATGAACGGATTGAAGATGGTATAAAGTGATTTCCCAGTATTATAAATAAATGAATATTACTAAGAGTGAATTAGACTTTCAAATATTCAAATTTTCAAATATGAAAACCTTGTTCTTTACTACTGATAAAATTGATGAGTGTGGAAATGCCTTCTAATTTGGAATTATTTAAAGTTAATTCCAGGAGGTATCTTCTGTAAAGACTGATATCATATCTACATTTATATTTCTTTGGAACATACATTCTAAAACATGCAAATGAGTAAAATACAGCTGTAGCAGCAAGTAAGAAAGAAGTGTTTGTTAATATATAAAGCAAAAAAGTGGAGGAAATAGATACACCAAAGCCTTTTTGTTAATATTGTAATGCATCTTTGTTTCTAGCTCCGGATGCACATGTAAGGCTGTTATGTGTGCCAATGTAGTATCGTGGTTTGAGCACTGAACAAGGACCCTAGAGACCAGAGTTTAATTCCCCTCTCTGGCATGGAAACTCAGGGCCTTTCCACACTGTCCTGTTATAGTGCTATTATTCCACTTTCAACATCCTATGGAATCCTGAGGTTTGCTGTTTAGAGAGGGGCGTTTAGAATTCTCAGCCAGAGAGCTCTTTGGCCTCGGTAAACAACAAAGCCCAGAATTCCACAGGGTGTTGAAGGCGGAATAATAGCACTGTAATAGTGTAGTGCGGAAAGGCCCTCACTGGGTGACTTTGGGTGCATGTCACACTCAGCCCCAAAAAACCCAGTGATAGACTGTTTGCCTTAGGGTTGCCATAAGTCCAAAGTGACTTGAAGGCACAACAACAACAAATGTGTATATCTGTGTGCAGATAACACAGTGGCAGAGCTTGGAGTGTGGAGGAGGGGTGGGAGTAGGGTGGGACTACAGCACAAGGGACATGGCCACTGTGTGTGGGGGGGTGGACACCATGCGTGGGGGTGTGGTGCATTGGGGCAAAGCCAGGGCGTGTGGGGGAGTGACTACAGGTTTGGTCGCCTCAAAAACATTGCCACCTGGGGCAAATCGCCCCCCATCCCGATGCGACTAAGATAATGAAGACTGGTCATTGTGGTTTTATTTTGAAGAGGATGAGACAGATAATTTTTATAAGAGGGACATACCAATCTGTGTTAAAGAAAAATACAACAGAAACATCCTCTGAGCAAGCTATAAATTGTAGATCAATGTAGATTATTATCAATCTCATAAAGGTAGATAATGTTTTGAGAAATTAATCACAGGAAGTCAATGAAACTTAAAAGTGTTGATTAGGTCATATTTATTTTAACAGAAGCTAAAATTAAAAAAAAATAAAAATACTTTTGAATCTAGGAAAGTGAAGTTTCTCTGCCTTTCAGATTGCAATATGCTGTCCAGTTATGAACTCTGCTGAAAACTAAAGAAAAATCCACTCCATGTTCAGTTTATGATTGAGGGGTGGGTGGATGGGTGGGTGTTTGTTTGTTTTTAGTAGTTTGTGGAAGCAGTATTGAAAACTGCCAGGCCAACCACAGTACCAATAAAAATCTATTTCAAGTTGCAGGAATGAAAAATAAATCCTTTTTTATTTCACTGTTTTAGCTCAGCTGAATTTCCACCTTTTTCAGGTAAAAGAAAGATCTGATTTTTTTCCCCCGTGGAAGACAAGATGGTCTTAGCTGAAGGAGACAAAATCTTGGGTATAATGTTGTTCCAAAATGTTTTTCACTCTCTGACTTTATTTTGTAAATCTTTCTGCACAGTCTCCCAGGTGGAAAACCCAGTGACAGCGCATAATTGGGTGCCAGCCAGAGTTTCTCCTGTTGCTTTTGCTGATGCAATAGCCTCCATCAACATTCGTTGTTCTAAAACCCAAAGGCTGGTTTTTTTTCCCCCTCAGTAATTTTCCAAGGCTGGAAGTGGGCTTATAGCAGATCATTATTTCCATTTATGTGTTTGTGTTTTCGACAGAACCCTCTCTGTTCAACTCTCTCTAGAAGGTATAGATAGCATTTTGTATGTGTTAGAGCCTTTGCTTTGTATGTTTACATCTTTTGTAGGCATTCAGAAAGATTATCTAAATTAATCTGGATTAAACACTGCCACTGTATTTGTAGTTCTGATCACACAGACAACCCCAGATTGAGATAATCTCTTCCAACGGTTTCTTTAAAAAGCGAAAAAAGAAGTCATCTCTTCACCATATTTTACCTAGGATGACCATGCAAATGAAAGAAGCAAACTAATCAGTCTTAAATGATTTTGGGTGTTCTTCTGTGGCAGCTCTTCTTGACTCAAATATGACATATTCAGCCTTATGGAATAAGGGGAAGGATCCTATTATGAACTGATAATTGGTTATAGAATTGATACCTGATTATGACCTATATAATGGTGTCTTTATGGAAGTCATGGATCCACAGAGATCAGCTTGGTTTGCTAACAAAGCTTCGCTTCTCATTGCTAGTAATTCTATCAACCAACTAGCAGACGCATTTATATTCTTCTGCAAATTGCAGTGCAATTGAGAACCTGTTTGAATTTCTGGAAGTGACTTTCACCAGACCACAAGATATGCTTGTCCCTGTCAGAGAGATGAGTGGAGTCATGGATGTCTGTCATTGGTACAACAATATCTATGTGGAGTTCTGGTCACCTGATCTTAAAAAAGACACTGACGATCTGGAAAAAGTACAGCAAAGAGCATGCAGAACAATCAGAAGAAAAGAGCATCTTCTCTACTAGGAATGACTGAAACATGTGGGGAACTCATGTCCTTCAACTGTCCTGATCTGGCAGGGACAGTTCTGATTGATCCTCTGTCATCTCACTTTTTTTAGCTGCTTTAAAAACATCACAGTTTTTCTCTCCTCCTCCCACTTTCTCCTCTTGTCCCCAGTTTACTTCCATTGATGCAAACTGAGTTAAAAATGCAGAAATAGTTTGCACTCAACTCTTCAGGGAGGAGAAGAGGGGCTGATGTAATTTTGCCCTTCCCAGTAAGTTCATGCAAATGCAAACTGCTGCGGCCTTTTCTAGCTTCCGTGTTATCTTTCAGTAGTAACTTCTGCCATCTTGACCACACTCTGATAATGCTTGGCCATGTGTATCCCAGTATTCGTCTGTGCAATATTAGAGGATATGGTATCCTTAACTTAGAAAAAGACAACAGAGATGTTCTGATAGCACAGGACTGGAAGACCTATTGTTGGAGTCTAGTTCTCATGAGATCCAGCCAGCCTGTACACTGGTGAGAGTGCCCTAGTGAAATTAATTGGCAATAGATTCAGGACAGGTAAATGAAATACTCCTTTATACAGTGCACAGTTAATGTATGGAACTTTACTGCTATACGATTTGATGACTGACATTGATGTAGCATTAAAACAGGATCAGACAAATCTAACAATAATTTCAGCAATTATTAGGTATCAATATGATAGCTAAATATAACTTCCATGTTCCAAGGCATGAAACTTCTTAAATAGTTTTTTTAAATAGCTTTTAAATAGTTTAAATAGCTTTTTAAATAGTTGTTGCTAGAAAGCAAACAATAGAGAAAGTATTGTTTGTTTGTTTGTGCAACCCCTGGGTTTCCCAGAAGCGTTTAACTGGTCACTACTGAGAAACTGAATGCTATCTATATAGAGCTTTGCTTGATCTGGCCATTTTCTTCTTCAATTAATACTTCCCTTTTAAAAATCATTTTCTTTTTTTATAAACTAAGACGAGCCAGCTTATCAGTAAGAAATTGTTGTTGTTGTTGTTGTGTGCCTTCAAGTTGCTTCCAACTTAAAGTGACCCTAGAGCAAACCTCTCATTGGGTTTTCTTGGGTGAGAGTGTGTGACATGCTCCAGGTCATCCAGTGGGTTTCCATGGCCAAGCAGGGAATCTGGGCTCTTGTTCCATTTCGAAGAAAATGGATGTTTGGAGGTTTTTAAGCAGAGGCTGGATGGCCATCTGTCGGGAGTGCTTTGAGGGTGTTCCTGCATGGCAGGGGTTGGACAGGATGGCCCGTGTGGTCTCTTCCAACTCTACATTTCTATGATTCTATGATTCTGTGATTCTATGATGTCTGTGCCAATTTTGAGGGAATGAATACCACACGAAATTCTGCTAAATCCATGGAAGAATTACAGTTTACTATCTTGAGGCCTGAAATGAAAGACAGGCACTGTGTTGCTGATATCCTACGGAGAAAGCAAAGATCCCAGTTAATTTGAGATTTTTGTTTCAAATACAGTATCCATGTTGAGATTTGTTTATATAAGAACTCTTGTAGTCCACCATTTCTGAAAGACTCTTGAGGTCTGTTTGTGAAGTGTAGATTGTTTGTATGCATGTAGCAAAGTTCAAATTGTGACTGCCTCTTTTTGCTACAACATAGCTGAGAAAAGTGCTACAACCTCACTGCCATACTAAGAATATAAGATACTAAGAACACTAGATGCTACTGCGTGAGAGGTGCTTTCAGGAACCTGAAACCTGTATGTAAAGAGAGTTGAGCAAGAAGCATGTGGAAATCCCGAGTATGTGTTACAGACAAATTTAAGAAAATCAGGACACTGCATCAGAAGCATGGAGATACTCTTTTGTTTTGCAATACAGTCGTGATCATATACAAAGCACCTACATTGAACAAGAATACTGACAAAAATATATATCTACTTGACAGATTTGAGGAATTCATCGTTGTATGCAACTTTCAATGTTCAGAATGATTTGCAATCATTATTTTGGCTTGCATTGATAATAATCCTGAACATCAGGTCATATTATTTGCATATTAGACGTATAAGAGCTGAGTTGGCATTTCAGTTAAGCCGTTATTTCCCAAGACTATAGTAAGTGGATCCCACCCAGACTTAAATACTCGTTCAACTGCTAATCTGACAGATTAACTGACAGATACCAAATTTTTCTGGACAGCTTTTGACTCACATTTAGAAATGTGGAACCAATCCAAATATGACAAAATACCTTCATGCAAACTGAGACCCTTTTCACATCTTACTTTTTCGCGGTGCTGTGGTGCGGGGCTCGTGCGAGCAGCCTCCAGCGAGAGGCTCTCGTGTCCTGGCTCCTTCAGCTCCGCAGCTGCTGCCCGCTCTCACGAGAGCCCCGCCTCTTCCTTTTGCAGTGCAGCCTGGGACCTTCCCAGGCTGCACTGGACAGGAAGCGCGACCGGCCCGGCTCCTGAGGCTCTGCACACAAAGTAAGTGCGCACGGGGCCCTGGAGCAATGTGTGACCGCACACCATTTTTAGCTTAAAGCCGAAAATGAAAAAGTGCATGAGCGGTCCCTGCCAGGCCCTGGAGTGTCTCGCAAATATGAGTGCATCGTGTGGACTAAAAGGGCCTAAGTTGCTATTGTGTAATCAATTGTGTATTTACAGTGCCAACTGCATATTGCAGGTTCATGACTTGAGAAGATGTGCCTCATAACAAGTGTTCAGTTTCTGTGTACCCAGTTAAATAGATATGAGTGCTAACATCACATTTGACAATCGATAAATGTTGCATGATGTTTGCCTGCACCAGAGATTGACAACTATAGCAAGTTTGGGAGCCAAATTTGTACTCCTTGGACCCTCAGAGTACACAGAAATGCCAATG
Organism: Iguana delicatissima; assembly: GCA_948472985.1. Classification (NCBI taxonomy): domain Eukaryota; kingdom Metazoa; phylum Chordata; class Lepidosauria; order Squamata; family Iguanidae; genus Iguana; species Iguana delicatissima. Next base: position 181,896 of record CAOKZL010000152.1, on the reverse strand, counting down.
GGGGTCTTTTTTTTTCAATTGACACACCTGAAGGCTGCCAGGTAGGGGGACAGAAAGAGAGCAGTTTGGAGAGTGGGGTGGTGGTGCAATTGATTAATTGCATTTTTTAAAAGTACAATTTCAAAGAAAGGGGAGAATGACAGAAGAGAAAAAAGGAAGAAGGGGGATACATAGGATATGAATATGAGTTAGGTGTATATGTTAATATAAGCTGACCTTCTTTCAAAAAACACATTTTCTTGAAGTTGATAGCCGTAAAATGCATGTTCATTTGTAGCTACAGCAGTAAGAACTTCTGACCATTGAACTGTAGTTGGGAGATGTTTGACTTGCCAAATTTGGAGTATATGTCTTTTAGCAGTGGTAAAAACCACATTAACCATCAGTTAAATTCCACATTGCAGGGATATAATTTAAAAGTACATGTGCATCTACAAATGGCAAAGATTTTTCTAATACAAATTTAATATGTTATAATATATCCACCCAGAAAAGGGTGACCATCAAACATACTCACATCATATGCCACAGGGAAACATTTTCTGTTTTATATTGCCAACATTTACCCGAAGTAGATAATTTCTTTCTAAAGAGGCATAATGTTGTCTAATATACTTGAAACATCAGTTTTTGCTGAACCAAATGTAGTTTTAGTTCTGAAGAAATTTGAGATATTGACATTAGGACAGTTTCTCATTGGTTAATACGTACAGGACAAACTGATTCTTTATTTCACTCAATTCTTACTTCACGAACATCAGATTTAGTACTTTGCAACAAACATTTATAAACTAAAATTGGTGATGTCAGTTTCTCTGAGGATTTTCTTGGTAGTTCCAACACAGCAGGAAGAACTGAAGCACTCAGGACTCATAATCTATATATCGGTATTAAATTTTGCCACAATGCACCCATGTGTAGCTGATAGGTAAACTGCATTACTGAAAATGGCAAGAATTCTTCATCTGGATGTATCTACTGATCCAGAGTATAGCTACAGTCAACTTATTTTTTCCACAAAGAGAACCATCTTGCAATCTTTAGCTTGGGTTATCCCATAAAGTTAGTTTAACATGACCGTATAGATCAGTGGTTCTCAACCTGTGGGTCCCCAGATGTTTGTGGACTTCAGCTCCCAGAAGCCCCAGCCACTATGGTCAATGCTCAGGGCTTCTGGGAGCTGAAGTCCACAAACATCTGGGGACCCACAAGTTGAGAACAACTGATATAGATCAAGCCACCATGGTGTAGTGATTTAAGCATTGAACTATAACTCTGGAGACCAGGGTTTGAATCCCAGCTCAGCCTTGGAAGCCCATTGGGTGATCTTGGGCAAATCAGACACTTTCAGCCTCAGAGGAGGACAAAGACAAATTCCCTCTGAATAAATCTTGCCAAGAAAACTCTGTTGATAGGTTCACCTTAGGGTTGCCATAAGTCAGACTCTACTTGAAGGTACACAGCAACAAGAACAACAGTATCTCTGGGGTCTAAAGGGATCTGGGGCCTACATGCAGCTCCAGGTCTTTATTTTGCTCACCCTTAGCCTATACAGGACTGCTTCTTAGATAGAAACTTTGCCTAAGACTAGATGTAACAGGCACACCGTGGTTAAAAGAGCTCTGGTTTAAAAGCACTTGGACACAGAGTTCATCATCTTTTTGACATGATTTATGTCAATGTCAGCATGAACTTTGTATGTACTAACCAGGTTTACCCTAAGAACTGTTAGAGGTCACAGAAGTTCCAGCTTGGTTTCCAGTTCAAGATGCATGATGCATGTGTTTGCATGGGTAGGAGCAGATAGAGAATTAATCTTCCTCAAGATTGCTATACTGTCTTTTGTCTGCTCAACCTGTATTGTCCTTCCTTATGACCAACCCTGCTAATCTTGGGGTCACTGGTGTCATTACTGTTTTCCACTTCTTCAGTTTCTCTCACTCATTGAAGCTGGAGTAGACATCTCGGCTTTTTTCCAAGAATAGTGTGTATAAACAGGTTTTGTATCTCTTCAGCCTAGTTAGCTAGAACAAAGGCCATTTCTGCACGACAGGGCTGTCCTGCTATGAGGACAGGATGGCAGCAGTCAGTTGGTCATGCTTCCACATGATGTTGTTACTGATCCACTGTCATCCTGTCCCCATGCATTGCGCTTGCAGGGTATTCGCTAAATGGATAAAGTCCATTTAGCGCCTGCAATCACGCAATGCTCCTGTACTTCTCTGCCCTGTGGAAGGGTGGGAAGCACGATGGCAGTGCTTCTTCCCGAGTGCAGCCTGGGAAATGCCCGACTGCACTGTGGAAGGAAGAGATGTAGCCATCACACTCCCTTCCACAGACAGCCAGTCCATGTGGAAGGGAGCATTCCTGTTCCTGTTCCTGTTCCCTGCCAGGACTTCGATGGGACAACTCACAAGAGTTCTGTTGTGCGGAAATGTCCTAAACCTATCTTACCTTTCTATCTCAGTATATTTCTCTTAAAAATTATTAGTTTTCTTACTTAAACAAGAAAGCTGACTCAGTGTGATTACATTTCAGGGGGAAAAGGCAATTTATTTAATCAATCTGATACTCAAAAGGTCTTGATTTACATACAAACATGCTGTGAAGATCACACTTTGCTATCAAGAACCATGGTTTGAACTAATGGTTTAGAGTGAATATACATGGTGATGGGTGAACTCTAGATAGCCTTAACTGTGCCTGTGGAATGCCAAAAATATGAGGAAAAGCAAGCATGAAAGACAGCGAAGAACTTACAAATAAGACAGGCAGGGAAAGGCAACATGCAAGTCCATGACTTTGCAAACCATAGTTTGCAAGTCGCTGTTTCATGTCTGTTCTGTGCATTACTGCTATGTAATGTCTGCACCAGGCATTACTGCTCTTTATGACAGTGTCTATCCAGACATATTTTTCTCATTGGGAGATAGAATTGATCTTGTCACCATCTCTGTTCCTGGAAAATGATGAGCAAATTTCTCCTTTATAGAACAGTTTGCAAAATGGTGTCCATTTGTCAAGGCTCTGAGATAAGATGAAATGGAAGTAAATGTTATCAGTGCTATTTTTATATGAAAATGAAGCTCATATGGGTAAGAGGAGTCTCATATATTTAACATTTGGAAACAAGTGAGGGGGAACATTATGGCATATATATTTACAAATAAAAAAAGTAGAAAATGATAATATTTCCAGCAAATATATCAGTTTTGATAATGGTGAAACATTTCTTAATATTTTTGATCTTTAAATTAAAACTTTATTTTCATAGTTCTTTGCTGTCAAGTTGACTTTGAGTTATGGAGTTAAGGATGAGAAACTTCCAAGATCCCTGATCATCAACAGCTGTGCTCAGGACTTGCAAGCTTCTTTGATCAAATCAATCTAGCTATAGTGTGGTCTCCCTCTTTTCTCACTCTGAAGCTAAGGCAACTCTGTTTTTCTAAAGAGAAAATATATGTGTACATATAGTATTTGACAAGAGTGGAACAGATATTATTTGACAGATGGTGAATTCCTGCTATTGTGTAAATAATGCAAAGAGCAGTGCCACCTGCCAACAAGGAAAGGTGAAAAAAGTGATTCTTATCACGTTCAAATGTTATGGGTAGTGTTCTTTTTAGCTGTTCGCTTTCCTTCTGTGCTCTTTAAAACATTCTGTAACAGCAGCTGAGAAGCCTCAGAAGACATCAGTAAGAACCCACTGTGTGATTTGGATTGCTTCCCTCCAGTTTTGATTAACACCCTGAGAAACAATCAGAAGATTGTGCTTCTGTCTGTCTCCCCATCCCGCTCCTGGAATATATTATTTTGCTAGCAAAATGAAAAGGAAGAAAGGGGCCTTGCCTAAATCTACCCTTTCAGCTCTCCACACCTTGTCTCTCCACATTTCTTTGCAAGGCACATACTTTGTTTCTGTTTGTCCTGTGACAATATGAGTATTGAAAACCTCTGTCTCATTTCCAAATGTGGGCAAAAGGTTAGCTCCCACTACCACTGCCACTGCTCCCTTTTAATGCAATCACACCCACTAATCAGGTCTGTTTGAAGGCTCTGTTATGTGATGAGGAACATGTGCGAGAATAAGAAAGTGGTAATGACATTTCTAAAAGACCCTAGAGTTTTCCCAGCCTGGATGCAAACAGCTTAATAATTGGTGCCACTAAAATTATTTCATTATCTAGTAGTTCTGGTGCGTAGAGGTCTACATACAGTAGCTTTCTGTTTCACAAAGCCTACCTGTATCAGAGAGGAAAGCTTCTAGCTGTGGCCAACTGAACCTTGGTTCTAATTTGTCCCACAAAGACTTTTGAACTTTGAATTAGGATTGAGGAGGTGAGGTCTCATTTTGTAGACAGAAATTCCCTGACCCACAAGCTCAACTCTCTCATAGGGGGAGATTCTGACAACTGGGGAGTGGATTGACTTTTCTCTCATGTCTTGCCGCCTTGTCCCACATTTTACCCATGTATTGCAAAGAGGCTTAGGAAGGCCTAATTACATAACTGGAACTTTTTCCCCCTGACTCTAATTGCTGTGTGTTGTTGGGGCTGGGAAAGAAGCGCAGAAAGAGAAGGGAGTGCAGAGAGCAAGAGAAAGAAAGGAAGATGGCGGGGAGCAAAGAGCTAGAAGCAAGAGAGACTGATAGGGAAGGAAGAGACAGCAGGGAGGCGAGAGGTGAGAATGATTCTGGATTATGTCAGATAGAAATTACTTACCCCCCCCCAAAAAAATCCTGACAGTATCAAAGCAGAGGGAGGCAAAATCACTCAAATATATATCTAACTGTATATCTAGACCCACAAATGGAAGGTGAGTTGGGAATTGGCCTCAGAGGAAGCTTGTCCTCTGATGGCAGTTTTTTTCTGCAAAGATGTGAAGTGTAATTATGTATTTCCTCTGACAGTTTAAAAAGTCTTTGGTAAGAACTAATAGGATTGACTGTGAAAGAAGCAAACTTTTGGCTTTACGCTGAAGCCAAGACGTTATAGTTCATTTGCTTGTGTGTTCAGCCTAACTCTTACTCTGTCATAATTTTCAGAGATAATAACAACATACATGTAGCCCTCAGCCATTGCCAGATTTAAAGCTCAGAGTGAAAAGTTAGGCTCATATTTACACATATGCGCATACATAGACTATTGTCTTGAATATTGTTTGACCTTGGAAATTCTCTTCTGGTGGTAAAGCAGATTTGTGGAGAAGATATTTTCATGGAGACTTCCTGGAGTGAGAAGAGCTAACTTTCTTGTATGTCACAGTCCCAGTCTTGGGGAAAGTAAAGAGAAGGATGGCAGCTATTTACCTTTTTTTTTTTTAACTGGATGTGGATCTAGCTTGGCCCTAAACTGTCACAAGAATTTGAATGTAAAGGAAACTGTGTTAACCGTAAAACAAATTCCAAAGTCCATATTGTGGTAATACCTTCATTAGGTCAACCAAAGACCACAAAAATCTCAGCTTTTGAAACTAAAGATTTCTTCATCAGGCACAGACTGATTTTAAAAAGCATGCCAGGGAAAATGAGGAAAACAGATGTAAGACTAAATCAGTGTTACTCCTGAGTAGAGTAGACCAATTGAATCAGTAGTACTTACCTATGTGTTAACTCACCTTTCAACAATTGATTAATGGGTCTACTCTAATGGTGACTAATCAATGGGATGCCAGGAAGTTATTTAATCTTAAATTTAATATTTAAATATGTTTAATCTGCACACTGGATTGCATCTAACAGCTTTGTGGTGCTGAGTGAATTTTAAACAACTTCTTGATAGGCACTAAAAGTGAATGAAACCTGCTGGGATAGCCATCAGGGGAAACAGCAAGACTTCCTTTTTTGGGTCATACTCCCAAATCCTATGACGCAGACTTGATGAATTTGTTCTGAGTGCTTGGGTACTGTTCAGGTAGCTAGAAAGTTCTCTGGGGATTTATTATGACTTTTGTCAGCGTCATGATTTTGTATATATACAAGTTTAGGCAGGAAAAGGGCATGATGAAATCGGCATTCATTTATGCTGTTGCTTTTACTCTGAAACTAAAAGTATTACCGTGCTTTCTTCTACTGGGCAAGAACTGTCTGGGCATGTGAATGGGTGGAGATTTCTTTTTTTAACAGGTGTTTGATCTTTTTAAAACACACACACACACAGCTTCCTAGTATTTATCATAACAGCCTCTTCCCACCCCTTTGAATAAACAGCACGGATACTGCAAAGTTAATATTTCAATAATGTATACAAAGTCTGTAAAGAAAGACTAGAGGGTAAGAAAGGAGTGTTCAAGCCAAGTCTGCCTTAGCTAATGCTCAAACTGTTCACAGCATGTATTCACACACTGGTATATTTTTCCAAACGTTTAAAGCAACAAGAAGCTTAGGAATTGCTAAACACCCTGCTTCCTAAATGGCTTTCGCCACCCATTAAAAGGTTTGAGATGTCTGCGTGTGCCCCTCTGTGTCTATGTGTTGAAGGTACATGTATATGATTTTGAGCAAAACCATTGCTGAACGAAAAAAAGTTAAAGAGCTTCTTCCATCCTGCCCAAACAGGCCACCATTCAAGATTGAAGCCTTTCAGGGCTGCTTTCAGGACTTACTTTGTTTCTGAGGTCTGGGGAAAGACCTCAGAATGATGATTAGTTTCAACCAGAGCCAAGTTCACATTATTGGCTCACATTAGATTTGGTGAAATTGTAGTAATACTACACAATTGTTAATGCTAAAAGGAGAAGGGACAGGAAGGAACAATGAGGTTGTGACACTTCAGCAAATTAATTCCTAGTCTCATGACAACTATGCTTAAGACATGAGAAAATAACTGTTAAACCTTACCAAGTTTACCTGTCTAGGTAGAGACAGCCAATATGACACACGCAGTTAGGGATACAGATGGCCTCAGACTCATTTTGTGCAACCAACAAGTCTTTTATAATAATCTGGAAATCTCACAGTTGGCCTTTCTGTTAGTATCATGTGTTACAAGATCTTGATATTGTTCATCTGTGTTGCATTACTGAAATATTCTTTAGCAACAGGGTTATTTGATATGTGTAATTTACTCACTACTGGTATGTATGCACATATGTGTTTTGATGATGTTAGTCCCCAGTTTAATAAGAAGAACACTCTTACATTAGATAGTAATGGTAACCTGCCATTAAAAGGTGCTGCTATGAATGCAGTATACTATGAAAATTTCTAGACACATGGAAAAATGACCTTTTATATTGTAGCTCCCAGAACTCTGTGTGGGTGTGTGTGCATGCTTGGAGTTGTTGTCCAAAACATAAATTTTACAAGCACTGTTTCTGCATTTCCATCAGTATCTTTCTGATCCAGCCATATGCTTTATAACTATAGACAACAAGGGTCATAGATGACATCATTAACTGGAAGTGCTGGTGAAACTTCTGTCTAGCGGGCATCATACCAGATTCCATGCTGGCAGGTCAACAGGCTAGCCTGAAAGCCTGGATCCTGCCAGTCAGGAGGAGGAATATTGTGTGCTTTGGCATTCCCTTGGGACTGCATATCCTGCCCAGATGCAATGCTGTAAAAATGGAGCAGAATGGTTCTGGAAGCCTGATCTCATATATGTACATCCTGGAAGCTTTGCAAAATTCCATGCGTAGGTCTTGTTCCAGATTCTGTGCCAAAGCAGAAATACCTAGAAAAGTATTCAGATCCTTCAGCCCTGAAATAAGGTTGTAGAAAAGGCAAAGCAGATGTGGTTGTGAATGAAACAGTATTACAATGTCTCTTTGGGGCAAAATGTTGGACTATAAGTGTGATGAAGAATTTGAAATCATTAATTTTCCTCTGGTGAAAGACTTGGGACTTCATACATTTTATATCTCAGTGTCTCCTTCCCCCATTTTTCAGATGACACACAGGAATGCTGGTTGGACATAGGAAAACAGTGCCCTTGTTTCATCCTCCCAACTTTGGCGTATGAATTTTTCATCAGATACAAGATAAAATCATCACATGTATGGTAAAGGAAAAAATGAGAGCCAGTGTAGTGTAGTGGTCTGAGCATTGGACTGTGACTCTGGAGGCCAGGGTTGAATCCCTGCTCAGCCACAGGTGACCACTGGGTGACCTTGGGCAAGCCACACTCTCTCAGCTGCAGAGGAAGACAAAAGCAAACCCCCTGTAAACAATTATCACCAAGAAAACTCCATGATAGGGTCACCTTGTCACCATAATTTGGAAACAACTTGAAGGCACACAACAACAATGGTAAAAAACAGCTATGTTTTTACAGCCGGAACAGAAGGCTATAGCATGACATTGATAAGATTATCAATGGACATTTCTTGAGAAATGACTGAATTCATCAGAGACAACACTTTATCTGGATAGCTGGGTCAATTTTTTCTTCTTTCTGTGGCTCTTATTCCTCCAGTTTTATAAGTAAGGATTGCATTTTAGCTGTTTTTAGTACTGTTTAGTGTTTAGCTGGGTAATTACAGGCTTGAGAGAAGTGGCTATGGTGGGGAAGGGAGTGAAGGGACACCTTTAATTCTAGTGGCCAAAGCTTGGGTGTGTTACTTTTTGGACCACAGCACCCAGAATCCCACAGCCATCATGGCCATGATTTTAAAATATATATATTTCCAACCTCTGTCATCAACAATGCACAATGTAAGACGTGGAACTGGAGACAGTACGTGACAAATTAAGAGGGAAAGGGATGGGACTTTTCTCCCTGAACTCTCTAGACTTTTCCTTTCCTTGGTAAGTTCCTGCCAGTTTCTCCCCTGGCCATCTGATGGTATTGATTAATGCCAGGTTGATATATAGTAAGCTGTTGGTTATCTATGATTCAGTTTTTGAGGAGGGGAATAAATTAGTTTTATTAACCATAGTTTGTATAGAGAAATTGGAAGGAGTTGATGTATCCCACCCCGCAATTATATACTATTATTCCGTTTTTAACTGCCATAGTTCCATCCTGTGGAATCCTGGGGTTTGTATCTGTTGAGGCACTGGAGTGCTCTGGCTGAGGATTCTAAGTGTCCATCCCTAAACTGCCACTCCCAGAATTCTGTAGGATGGAACCATAGTAGTTAAAGTGGAATAATAGTGCTATAATTCTGTAGTGTGAATGGGCCCCAAGATCAAGCAAATGTGCTGGTGTACACTGCCTCATGGTTTCTTCTTGCTGCTTTGAGCAACCAGTGAAACCAGGAAGCCCCCAACTCTGGTTTGTTTAATGTATCGTCCAAACCAAGATCACTAAGTTATTGCTGTTCTAACAAGCAAGAACCAAAAGCCAAGTTCTGTTTGCAGATTGTTGCAACATGTATGCTCAGTGACTAGCCTAGGTTAGATGCTGTGTGACGTGTGAAATGATCCTGAAAACTCCTTCAAGCTGACAGAATGAAAGCTTGTTTCCTTCCTATGTGGTTGTGGCAGCAGGTTTATATTTAGCTGGCAGTATGTGGCCTTGTGGGCTGTGTAAAGACAGAAAGAATCTCTCCTGATCATTACCTCACATTGCCTAGCTTCCCAAAGCCTTTAAGCTGGCTGGGAGGAGAGCTGGGTGATAAATTTAGATGAGGCGTTTCTTGCCAAGTGCTATGTGTCTGATCCAGCCAGGCCTTGGCAATACTGAAAGGGAAAACGACATCAGATCTCCTTTCAGAATGCTCCAGGTTCCCTGAGTCCTCTGTATTCCAAATATTTACAGTGTTGGGGGAAAGGGTGCCATTCTCAAAGGCATAAAGAAAAGTCTCAAATTGCTGCTGTGGTAGTGGTAGTGGTTTTGTGTTTATAGTGGAATGGCCAAGCTATATCTGTCTTGCATAGCATGGAGTAAATGCCTTCTCCACTGAGCTCTTTAACTATGCAGGAGGGCAGCTGATACAATTATGTGTGGAATGTTATAGGGCTTTCCTGAACGAAACCTGACACAAGAGTAAAAGCTTACAAAGGCTTCCCTGAACTTCCAACCATTTGGAAGAATAAAATGCAAAGAGCCCCCAAGAGAATATGGATACCTGTGTCACACTGAGCAGCAAGGGGAGAGCAGCAGCAGCTTCAGGGGGAGATTTGAAATAAGGAAATGTTGCAAGGGGAAGAGCTAGCTCCCCTCCCTCAGCATTTTAGCCCAGTTCAGATTCTCTGTCTCTGTCTCTGTCTCTGTCCCTCTATAGCAGTGGTTCTCAACCTGTGGGTCCCCAGATGTTTGTGGACTTCAGCTCCCAGAAGCCCTGAGCATTGGCCATAGTGGCTGGGGCTTCTGGGAGCTGAAGTCCACAAACATCTGGGGACCCACAGGTTGAGAACCACTGCTCTATAGGCTTACACATACCACCACCTCACAGCTACTTCCATCTTTGTCTTAAAAGGGAGTGATCCAGTTAAGCATCTTGCATGTAACATGTTGGTTTGCCTATTTACATATACTGTATCTCCTTATAATATTTAGTTACAGATGCTTGAGGGGCCCTCTTTTCTACTTTTGTTCGTAAATTCCCCATGACCAACATCTTTTTCTCCTTCCCCGTCTTGTAAGCCAGCTAGTGTGTCATAGATATTATGTTATGAGGCCTTGCCAACTGAACACAGCCAAGCAGTCAAGTACTGTGGCTTGTTAGAAGGTTGACTGAAACATCCCCACTACTTGTGTTTGCTGTTGTTGCTGCTGCTATTGTGATCTCAAGTAGGCAACAGTTACTGAGCTGCTGGTGGGGTGCCATATGTAACTAGTGGGCTGCATTAAACCTATTGAATCATAATTATGTGTAGGCTGTCTGCTATATATATTTAAAGCTAATTCTATGTATTAACACACAGCCTTGAACAAAAGCATATGCACTCATCCCAGTTCCACAGTCACAAAGATTACTGTAGCCTTTTTTAAACTTTAACTTTGCTATCCTCCATAATTCCTTTCTTTTTGTCAGAAAACCAGCCATTCAGGCCTTTAAATTAGAGCCAGCCTTACTGATGGCAGTTAGAGCATGGGTGTGGTCCCCTAGTCAGAGCACAAGATGGGGGCCAGCAGTCCCAATGATCTATATTTGGCTTGGCCAGTAATGTGCTGTGGGACTTTAAAGGAAGCCAATTTACCTCACTTTGGCTCAAGAAGTTTGTGTTAAACTTGTGTTTTTTAAAAAATGAGTATGTATCTGTTCCTTGTTGAAAGAAGCTGTGTTATGCTTAAATATATTAAAGTCAGGTAAAACAGGACAAGAAAGCAGATGAAGATTCAACGTTAGACAGTTGAAGAAAGATTTTGTATGGGGTCTGTAAGCCTTCACTGGCACTAATAGTCACCAGCAATAGATTTCAGTGTCTGATAGATTGCTCTTATATAACCAACATTACTGGGCACTTCTAGTTAAAGTAACAGAACTTGCCAACTTTATTTCCTTTTTGAGCCATCAGTCGTCAAACTTGCAAGGAAATGATGAGCATTTCATTTTTCAAAAGTAAAGTTTTGTTCCTTAGGTTACAGTGGAAAGGTTTAAAAATTGACTGCAATACATACCAGAAAGACTCAAAAAGTGGAGGGCATATAGAGAACTTTTTCTTGATTTTTTAAAAACCCTAAGTTCTCTTAGAATTTAATAGTAAAGGAATATCTTAATAGTAATTCCCTAACTTACCCAGTTTCATTGTTAGGACTGGGGCCTCTTAAGAGAAATCACAACTGAGATACAAAGAAAGATGACCACAATAACTGATGATACTAAACTGTGAGTGAGAGAAGTCTGCAGAAACAGGCAGAAATCTAGAAACTTGTTTACAGGTACTGAAGAATACACATAGATGGCTAGTATAGATGTGACATTGTTAATTTGTACGCCTCCAGACAGAAATCATTACTGAAGTGTTGCTGTGGAGGCAATTATTATACATAAGAAGTATGTACAGATTTATTCCTGTGTTCAACATGCATCTGTCTGGCTAGATAATGGCATTGCCTTCCCAGTCACAGCACTATATAATTTTCATTCTAATTAACTAAAGGAAATCCTTTCATTTTCTTTGAAAGCAACCAAGGGAGGAACTGTTAGGGTATTTATATCATGAAAAAGAAGAAAATGGTTTTGCCAGTGTCAGCCCCAGACATTTCCAATCTAAAATCAGATTCCCACAAATATCCAACAATAGATTTTAACATTATGATTTAAATAAGTAACATTCCAGTAGTTGCACTTCCTTGGAATATTAAAACAACTTTTTCAGTGGCTGGAACTTACCATGGAGAAGCAGATTGCATACTTCTGTGCTTGTAAAGTGGGCTTTTATCTCTGCAATTACATGAAGCATCTTGCACAAAGAGAAAAGAGGAAAAGGACAGAAGCTCAGTAAGAACTGCAAACCCATCTGTTTCTTTTGCATTTTAAAAAGTTGTCAGTATGGTCAGTATTTGTGCTAAATTTCTGCTGTTAAAAACAAAAGAAATTGGACAACTCTCTCCTTTGCAACCAAGAAGACAGGACAAAGGTCATGGTTATTTAAAGGATTTCTCTCCAAACTTACATACTGTTCTATACATTGACATAGAGAAATCTGTCTCTTTAGAACCTGTGTCTTCATATTAAGCACTTGTATGTGTCATCAACTTTCAGTGGTTTTTAGAAGATATTTCCTGTTCTTTGGTGCATGTTTGGATTGTGTCTGGTGTGATTTGTTTGCCTAAGAAACCAGACGATGAATAAGAAATTGTACAGCTGTGTATACCAAAGCATAATAATCTGCAGGAGACATTTTGTGGTTATGATTTGCACATCCAGGAGAGCAAACAAATTGATCTGGCTGGTACAGTTCTGAGATTCACATTTTGCAAAAATTATGCAAAAACACAGTGCCCACAATGTTAGCCTTTTCCCTGTATGCTTCATGATGTATGCCAAACAATCGCGATGAAAGTATTATACTGAATGTAAACTTACATGAGGTACAACTGAGGTACAACTCTTTGTTATGAAACATCTGCAGTAAGCAACTATTACTTTTTTTATCTGAATAGCCCAAGGAAAGGTGACTAAATTTAATGTCCAAGTATTGATTGGTCTGGAACCAGCAGGAAGCCCTTGCTACCTATTACAGTATAGAACCACGTTTATAAAAACACAGTTAAGTGCAGTGGCTTCAGATAATCCAGTATCAAAACCAAGGAATCCCATTTTATCATCTTTGTCTCTGCAACAGGAGTTTACTCTTCTTCCATAGGATAGAGAAAATCTTGTTTATCAAGACAGTTGTTGAGAACAGGCCTAGTGCATTCTGTTAGTTCTGTCATCTTGATCCTTAACAGTGGATTTTTAAATATCCAGCAACAAAGTTGGAATTTTGCAGTTAATTCAACATTATCAATGGTTTTAATGGAATTAAAGGCTTGGATGTTTTTACGAACACATAGTGCATTATAGTTTTGTAGTCTTAAGAGTTTTTCAACAATTGTTAAAGACGTATGTTTCTTTGTTTGTGATAACAAAGATGACTTGCTATGAATGGGTTAAAACACTGCAAAAATGAAGATGCCATAAGAATATAGAAGAATATAAGATATGTGGCAAAAATACACTGGTTTTACTCACCAACACATTTAAAGGGAACTGCAGCCAATTGCAACTCCCTAATGAGTGTAGTATATGATACATGTGTTTCCAAACATGATTTTATGTTAATCACACTTTATAATTTTAGTTTTGCACTAATGTAACATTTGAAATAGAAGCACAGCCACCTTCTTCTGGACCTTGTGACCACATAACTGACTTATCAAGCATGGTGGATTTATTCAGATCAGAATCTGGAACTAACTACACTGTAATAATAAACCCAAATTTTGAGTGGGCAGGAGCTGGGTTTGACCATTTGTTAAGAAGAGAAGTATTTCCAAAGTCCCTATAAAAGTTCAGTTTAGAATGTCTGACTGCCATGTCAAAGAATGGCTGCTGAAGCTCTGATTTCATTTAGGCCATTTCTGCACAAGAGGGGAGGAGCAGTTCACTGCATGTCATGAGCCATGTTTTTATACTCCAGTTCGGAAACTGAATTCAGAAACTGTGCTGTCTGCACACACCCCCATTTACATCGTACTACTGTAGAGAGCAGCAGTTGCTGCATCCACAACAGCAAGTCTCTGGCCACTTCTATTCCCCTCCCTCACCCTGCCCTGCCATCGCTGATTGGTCTGGTTTTTTAAAAAAAAAAACACACATTTTTAACACGTTTCTGTATTGCTACGTTTGTGCATAGGAACGTATGTTTGTTGATACGTGGAAAAAAACACGTGTTAACAGTCCCTTACCAGATCCACTCTCTTCCTGCTGTCGGTTTAACACAGGAAGACAATAATGGCAGCAGTCTGTCCTTTGATAGGCGGAGAGAGATAGGGATGAAAATGACAGAAGGGACAGCCTGGGTGTCAAGGTCAGAGACCTGGGTGGCAAGCCAACCCAGAGAAGGGAGTGTGAGAGCCAGCAAAGTCCAGCCAGGAGAAGACAAGCAAGCACTTTACACAAGGGAGTTCATTTACCAGAGCATCAAGCAAAAGCCATAGTCAGAGTTCCAAAAGCCAAGGGTCAAGAGATCAATTCAAGGTAGCAGGTGCTGGAAGCAAGGAACAGGCAAGAGGAGGGCTTGAAAGAAGTTTCCCACAAACAAAGGAAAGCTTTCAGGCAGGCAGTTATATAGCCCAAGACACCGGTGTGGCTAGTCACTGCTTCTTGAACTTAATCAAGCAAGCCTCCCTTTGCTCAGCTCTCTTGAGTCTCTGCCTTGTTTGTGGGCTGATTGGCACAAGCTCCAAACCATCTTCAGAATCGGATCCCTGTTGCCCTAAAGGAGCAGGCAGAGGAACGTCCGCGCCTGCTTGGTCCATGGCAGCAGGGGAGCTCTTGAGCTGCAGGGCTCATCTCCAGGCAGGGCCACAGGGACCCACAGCTGCTGCTCGTCATCCCCACCCTGAGCCACAGGGCCCCACAGCTGCTGCTCGTCATCAGCAGCTCTGAGAGGGGCTTCAGTTATCACACTGGGAATGCCCATAGGCGGCCACTTCTGCGATGTGGATCGATGTTACGCTTCTGCATGTAGGTAAAAACTGAAGCAGAACTGGTTTGGGAGAGTTACATTGGAGTTTTTCCGGTTTTCACATACAGCAGTTTTGCATCGCAGTGAACCATTCCAGGAGCTGAAAACGTGTAGAACCACAAGGAAAACTATGATGCTAAAATGGTACAACATGCAGACCGAAGGGTAAGAATTTGACACTGCTACAATGTATCAACCTCGTGCAGAAATGGCCTTATTTGAAATGGTTGTGTGGGTATCTCGGTTTGTATCCCACTGCTGCCTACACCAAATGTGGGGGTTTCAACACTTTATGTGAAAGTTCCACCCTTTATCCCACCGCTTTATACAAGATGTGTGGGACTTTCCACTCTGACAATCACACCAGTGTCACCAACTGTGAGGATTCCTCTCAGGCAGTTCCACCAGTGTGGCCAAATATGGGGTTTTTACAGTTAACCCACTAGATGTAAGCTTTCCATAGTGTTCATTGCACACATAAGGACTTTCTTCTGTCCTCCTTGTGTGACACCATCTGCACGGTCAGTCTAAATACCCTCAAGGTTCATTTGAGGATTTATACTACTTTTATCCCCAAGTAGGACAGCACGCTTCCACCTTCAGTGTACTTTGTCTGAAATCCAGCTCTCAGAATGATAGCCTCCTGTATACGGGAGATGTATACCGAGAATTCTTGTATATGGGAGACATTTGTAGCAATTCTGCTTTGCAAAATAGTTGCTCATTTCCCTTGCTTAACGATATGAAATGCGCTGTCGAAATGCACCCCTATGTGTTGGAGTCGAGTGGGGATTTGGCACTGCAGTTTAAGGCAGAAAAGAGGTGGGGAGCTGCTGTGAGTATTGTATGGCCAGATTGTTCTGTGCATAGTGCTCAATTTTTGTGCAAAGTATTACTTTTCCATAGTTCCTCTCACTAGAATTCTCCCTTGTTTTTGAAACTTGAAGCCAGAGAGATACTAGCACCATACCACACTCCATATTATATTCTAGTCTTCTTCTGTGGAGTTCATGTGCTGTGATGTGGTTGTGTGCTGTGATTAGGTATGTTTGCATCTTAATCTTGTCCTGTCCCAATACGCTCATGTCCCCAGTCAAAATGGCAAGTCGAGTTTCTTTGGTTGGGAAACCAGCTTCATGCTCTCTGCTTCTTCCTCACAAACAAAAGGGGAAGGAGGAGCAAAGTTTGCAGAGTTTGCTTCTACCTACTCTTCTCTGTGCAGCATTGAACCTGTTGAGGGGGGAGGCAGCATAGGTTAATGACTGAGCCACAGTATAGGAAATCTTTTAACTATTTCAGTGTAGTTACTAACATTAAAGTTATGTAAATCATCTTTGGTCTTTATTCTTGTTTTCCTAATATCCAACTGTAACCTTGCTTTTGCACTTTCTTTCTGAACTTCCATCAATAGCCATTCAAAGTCTCTCTCCACAGATACTTGCAAGTAGTGTCATTGTTCACAGTATATTGTTGTTCTGTTCCTGCAAGTTGTTTCTGACTTACAGTGTCCTTAAGGGGAACATATCATGGGGTTTCTGGGGCTGAGAGTGTGTGACACGCTCACTGGATTTCCATGGCCATGCAGGAAATTGAACCCTGGCCTCCAGAGTCATAGCCCAACTCTCAAACCACTACACCATGCTGGCTCACATTGACAGAATACTCTTGTTCTAACTTCAGAAGTTTTTGACAGGTCAAATGATGTTTGGCTTACATTGGTACTATTCCTAAGTCAAGAGGAGTTTTCCCATTGTCATACAGACACATTGCTTCCCATGCTATCTGTTCATAATTGAAATACAGGAATGTGAAATGTCTAGCTTGTACTGCAAATATGTTAATCACAGTGCAGGTTGCAGATGATGCAATCTCCACAGACAATCTCTCCCCACCCCAGTGAATTTTTAATACACAAAAGGATACAAAGGGATTTGCAAGGGAACATGCGATGGAAGGAATACACACAAACTCACATGCACATATGTATCTATCCATCCATCCATCCATCCATCCATCCATCCATCCATCCATCCATCCACGTATGTGTCCCCTTTCTGTGTGTGTACACATGGTTTACAAGAAGACTAGAATGGCTCACATATATGCAGAACAGTACATATACATTCAGTTTGTAGTGTTTCCTGAAAAGTTTGAAGTGTACCGTTTGGCCTCCGTGTCCACAGATTCTGTATCCACATATTCCACCAACCACAGCTTGAAAATATTAAAAAAAAACCAATCCAAAAAACAAATTTTGATTTTGCCATTTCATATAAGGAACACATCTTTCTACACCATTGTACATAATGGGACTTGAGCATCTATGAATGTTGGTGTTGATGGGAGTACTGGAACCAAACCTTTGCAGCTACTGATGTCCCATTGTATTTCAGTATATTTTGGTCTTTGCTTCAAAGGAAAAGATGACTTGTCATTGCTTAATATTTCCCTTCTGCTTTGTGTTTTAAATGTTTCTCTCTGGAAGGGAAATGTAGACTGTGTACAGATGGTTTGATATCAAAGGTATGTGTAATGAAATATACTATGCAGTTCTTCTTGATAAACCAGATAAAGACTTTCTGGGGCCAGAAGCTTTTGCTTTTTTATGGTACCAGTTATATAGTACAAAAAGAGCCTTAGGCTCAGTGCAAAAGCAGAAATATTATACCTGTTATTTTCCAGGTACGGAGCTGGCCCTTGGAACAATTGCCAAGATATCAAAGCCTGATTATGATTTGCTGTTTTGCAAGTTTTCCCACCCATTTTCCTTCAGTCCTCTTATCTGCATCTCTCTCTTACTTGTTCTATGCCTAGTGTTCTGCTGCCTACAGCTGGCATGGAGTGAGAAAGGAAAAGATTATGGGGCGAACAAGCAGAGAATAAATAGGTTCTGAGGCCTTTGATTCAGTGGCAGATTTGAACGTATAATACTGGCCAAGATTCTAAACTAACTGCTTGGTTAAATATAGTTAGTTAGATATATATTATATACTTAAGTATACTTAACTATATACTTAAGAATACTTAACTGTATACTTAAGTATACTTAGCTAGGTAACAATTCCTGGCCCAATCCTCTTCCCAATCCTGAGTTACCAGGCAGCAGCCACTGTGAGCAACAGGGGTCAGTTCTCCTTTCAATCAGGATGCAGCAGATCAATGTTTCCATCTCCCTCCTGCGAGTGATCTCCAGTGCAAAAGTCAGAAGCAAGATCCCTGTCACAGTTCCTCCTTACACTGGAGATCACTGGGATTTTTAGCTGGACATGCCTTAATGCTTTGTTGAGTCTTCCAGGGTTGCTGTTTACTGATGCAATACTGGGTTAATGGATGTGTGCCTTGCTATAGGAATATACTTGCTTCCACTATGTGTGCTTGTAGATTTGTAATAAAGAGATACTGAAGAATAAACAGATACCATAAAGAAAGAACTACGGTTCTGTCATCAAAATGATGATGCCACTTAGGATATGGAGAACAGCACCTAACAATGTGAGTTCATGTCTGTAGCATATTAGATTTGCCATTTGTCCAGTTTTAAATTAACCTAATTTTTCCCAAAGATCTCTTCTCATCTGGCATTCTTTATATGCATATTTTGAAATACCTATGGCAAATGAACTTTTTCTTCTGTGTGAAAGAGTGATCTATACAAGGGTGCTGATTCTCTCTCTCACACACAGACATGCGTGCAGATACACACAAAAACACATAAAAGAGAGAAAAAGTGAGGAGAGTATGGTCTGCATTGTTTTCATATCAGTCACAAACTGTTATTCGCTAGTTTGGTATCGGTGCTTCCTTTGACTGAAAAGATGGTCTCAAATCTTTCTTCAAAAATGTTTGGTAATTCAAAGTTAGGGTGAAGCAAGGGCTCAGAAAAAAAGGTAAAGCAATCCAAGCCATACAGAGAGAAGACATGAGAAATGTCAAAGAGGGCAAAGCTGAAGCAATTGCTGCATAAACTGCAGGCACCCCCTTCCTGCTTCATTGCATGAAGGAGGCTGAAAAAGGTAAAAATCTGTTTGCCAGTATGACAGCTGTCCTGGCAGACTTGCAAGCTGGAATCAAATACAAACAGGAATTGTAATTTGGACTATACTTAGTGTTTGCATAAGATAAACCAGAACTAAACTACTGTATTTGCTGGCGTATAAGAATCGCTTTTTTAACTGAAAAATAGTGTTTGAAAATGGGGTGTGTCTTATACTCTGACAAATAGTATTTGCCAGTGTATAATTGGAGTGCGTCTTATACACGGGTGTGTCTTATATGTTGGCAAATACGGTAGTTTAGGCAGACCAAATCAGGGCCAGATTATCAATGGTTCAACTGGTAAAATTGCTCCAGGCCCCACACTGGCTAGGGTGTGGTGCTGAAGGAAAAGGTTGTAGCTTTGCTGCTGCTGCTGCTGCTGCTGCTGCTGCTGCTGCTGCTGTTCTTCCTCTTCCTCTTCTTCCCCAGCTGCTCCCTCAATCTCTCCATGTTGGTATTATCAATATTTTATGTCTCATTAATGTTGTTCAGTAAAAACGTATTGGATCTGGCTTTTAGTCTCATGGAATTAACAAAACTGAATGGGAGTTCATACATTAAGATATTTGTGCTGCTGACTACTATGTGCTATATTTTGTAGAATTACACAGCTGGAAGATACCTCAAGAGCCATCTAGTACAATTCTGACAGTGCAGGAATCCACAGGTAAAGCCCTCCTCAGAGGTGGATATTCAACTTCTGTTTAAAGACCTTAAAGAAGGAGAATCCATTACTCCCCGAGGCAGTCTTTTCCACTGTTGAGCAACTCTGACAATCAAGAATGAAATGGTTAGATGGGAATCTTTTTCTTCTAATTTGAATTCATTCGTTCATGTCATCATCTCTGGAGCAGCAGAAAACAAGCTTGTTCTACACAAGTTCTCCTCAAATACTTAAAGACAGCTATCATGCCGCTTCTCAGTCTTCTCTTCTTTAAGCTAAATGTAGCTAGCTCCCTAGGCCAGTCTTCATGGGGCTTGGTTTCCAGACCTTTGGCTATCTTAGTCACCTTCTTCTGGACATGTTCCAGCTTGTCAATATCTTTCTTGAGCTGTGGTGCCCAGAACAAAAAGTAAGTTACTTTTGAGGCTGTAGTCCTATAGACAGCTAAATAACATCAGACTTTGTTCAAATAAGCACCCATATGATCAGGTTGCACAATGGAATTAGGGTAGCTTCTAGAAGTAACTTCCTGATTAGGAGACTCATGGCTGTTCTGGTCTTATATGGCTGAATGCTTTGCTCGGGCAGTCACACTTCAGCCACACTCAATTAAGAGAAAAAATGAAGTAGAAATTAAAACATATGCTAGAGTTCCTTTTTCTTTTCCTATAATGAATTATTAACTTGTGTATGCCTTCAATTTAGATGCTTTTCCTAGTGTAATCTTATAATTTGTTTTGGTACCAGTCAGGTCTGGCTGCTGTCTTCTTCATGATCTCATCTAAAGATTTCATTTTCCATTTGGCAGAGGGTAGGGCTGGGGAATAAGTAGAGCAGATACACTAGAATTTGGTTGGGTGCAGTTGCAAAAATTCAGCAGTTTTAACAGAAAAAATATATATACATATATAAAATGAATGGAGATTAGTACCTGTATGTATTTCTATTAGCCCCAAGGTATGGGAAAGAGCATGGTACCCACACAGTTACAGAATAAGGCAGGCTTTTCCAAACTTTTCATGTTGGTGACACACTTTTTAGACATGCATCATTTCATGACAAAGTAATTCAGTAAGTAATTCAGTAAGTGGAGGCAGCCCTTCTACCCAAGCCTGGACCACCGCCCTCTCCGGGGTCTTCCTCAGCCTGAGGTGGCAGCGATGGCGGTGGCAGAGGCAGCCCCTTCACCAAGACCTGGCCCACAACGGCAGCAGGAAAGGAAGCCCCTCCACCCCTTATATTTGCATGACACATCTACACACTGCAGCCGACACACTAACATGTCGCAACACACAATTTGGAAAGCTCTGGGATAAGGGGATACCTTTATCCTCTATGCAGCAGTGAAATTCATAAGAAGCACTGTTAGAGATCATGCAACTCCCCTAGCAAGTCTATAGCCTCCGGTCTGAAAGCTGTTACCTTAGGACGGAGCTTGGAAAAGCTACCGTTTGGATGACAATTTGTATATTATTTGAATCACATGTCTCCTTAATAAGGCATTTAATATCTTGCATTACAAATATCATGGAAGCGGATGTTACCAGTAAATCCAGAACATTTTTGATTCTGTAGGTTCTTCCCCCCTCCCTGAACTTTTCCAGATAACTCTTCTTTATGACATTCTGCACTCATTTGCCAGTTAATTATACCTACGAGTCAGCCTTCACCTCTCTCTGCCC
Organism: Iguana delicatissima; assembly: GCA_948472985.1. Lineage (NCBI taxonomy): Eukaryota > Metazoa > Chordata > Lepidosauria > Squamata > Iguanidae > Iguana > Iguana delicatissima. The sequence continues at coordinate 160,451 of CAOKZL010000152.1, read as the reverse complement.
CCATCTGAACTGACCAGTTGAACAAGACCTCCTTCATAGCCATAGATGACTTAAATGAAGAAGGAATGTTTGGATACCTTCTCAGTTCATGTCAAGTGAAGGACTGTTAACTTAGCATATGTTACAATGTGTCATCTATTAAACAGTTGGTTAAACAGACAAAAAGTGCCTACCTGGCTTGCATATCAAATAAAACAGTAAGGAGGAAGTATAAAACTCTTTCTTTGATTCTTTAGCTGAAGAAGGCTCAACATTTTCTTCAGACTTTATTGTTTTTAAAGCAGAAATATAGTTTGTTTTTGTTGTGTGCCTGCAAGATTATATGTTTCACCTCTGCAAAGACTTGGCTATCTTTCCTTTCACTGCAATCACTCTTGCCTTTTCCTTCCATTTCTTTTCCTGCTGTGCCATACTGTACCTTTGAATTACAGATTACAGTATGGAGCTGACTAAACCTTTTGTGCGCATGACAGTAGATATCTTTTTCTGGTGTTAATCCCTGGAAAACTCTGTACTGCCTAATATTGCTAACTGGTATATACGAAGGCAAGGAAAGTTCTCCCATAGTTTCATATGTATAATAATTTGGCTCTGCGGAGCATATAAACCACATGCCTGACGTATATCTACCCTGAGGTTGAATTATATATGTTTCCTGGTGTTAAGGCTGCACGTTGCAGTGTGGCACCTCTTGAGTATTGCTGCCTATTGGGAAACAGTTAATCTTTGTAGGTTTGGCTACAGGTGGCACACTCAACAACCACAATGTCTGTGCACCTGTGAATACGTTATTCTGGGAATTACTGTTATCAACATTCTGTCTCATATTTAATGAGACCGAATGAGTAATTCGCATGGAGTAAGTTATCTTAATGCACTGCATCTCTTCATTTACGTTAAGCTCTTAAGGCCTCTGTAATCTTAAAATGGGGTTTCCTGAGTTACAATGAGATCCTAACTAGTTTCATAAGCCACATAATACTGCACAATTAAAATTGGTTTTGTTGTGAGGATGTATATTTAAATGTTTATAGAAATCCTAAAATTTCATTTCCCCACAGAAATAAAGGCAAAGAACTTCAACAGTAATGTTTTTTCCTTAATTGTTTGTATAGGAAGAAATCACAAGCAAACATAAAGAGTAGCACTGTTGTAGCTGAAACAGTTACGTGTTTGTAGAAGTGATGTTTTCCAATATGTGCTCTGTGTAAACTAGATATAATTTATATAAATGTAAGTATACTCACCACAAAAGGCTTCAGCTGTGATAGCATTACCGAAATGTCATTGTTACATTATCGTTTTTACTACTGTCATTGGGATGACCCCATCATGTTGAAACTCCCATTCCATAACATTGTAATCATGGGTGCAGATAGCTACCACATTCCACTTCTCTGATTTTTTTAAAATCCAAATTATTTTTGGTAAAATAATTCTTGCCTCAGACCATCCTTCCTCAACCCTCTCCCTTCGTAATGAGGTTTCTCTGCTTTGTTTTCCTAAGGGTGCTGCGCACATCATTTAATGTAATTGGTTTAATAAGCTAAAGAGTTGGGTAGCTTAAAGGAGGAGGGAAATAAGAGAGCAGCTGCTGAGGTCCCCATGGAGTCTTTTGAATGGAAACCTTTTCCATTATTTCCATGGAAACTGTTGTGGTTAACCTGGCACCTGAGATGTCAGGAAGGACCCAGTGCTGTCTTCTTGGACTGAAGTACCTAGCCAGGTATCTCCTTGAGTAAAGGTCTGTGGTAGTGGTGAGGCAAAGATATCTATGGTAACAGGGCTCCTATATTGGAAAATATACGTGTCTGTAATGTGTTGGCAGGGAGAGAATCCTGAAACTGAAGCCATGCTGAAACTCAGACTTCATCCCATCTGTCCTTTGGTTGTAACTTGACCCAGTGGAACCATCATGAAGACTAGATCCTGGAACTTTGGATTTACAGGGCACTTTTAAATCTAAGAAGTTGTCTCTGTATGTGCATACATGCAGGTACATTTACACATCTCTGATGCAGTCAGATCATCCTGTTTTACTGGCAGGAGACTGAGGCTGATCAACATTGCACTGCCAAGGGCTCCTGCATCCCTGACAATGAGGCTAAGTGGTCTACCTCCTTTCATCTGTCCATTGGACCACAACTAGTCTTCTCGTAGACACTCTATTCTGAAATCAGGAATGGATGTCATTGTAATTGCCTTGCAAACTGCAGACAACAAGAGGTGATACTATATATGGATTCTGCATAATCTGAGCCCCAAAAGCTATTCCCTGTGGCATATTTCTGAGCCAGTAGCTGATGATGAAAGACAAGTCTTGTCTTGCACTCTGCCTATTACTTTTCAGGTGCTAACTCTGGTGGAGTGTTGTTTTGCAGCCTTTTCTATTAACCTTCTCTGCGCATGGCATGAAAATGTCATGGTTTCACTTGGGTCATTGTTGGTGTCTTTACAAAGGCAGATCAGTTACTCGCTTGAGAAGAGGAGATGACAAGGTAATGAGGGGTCTGGTTATCATTTATTAATGCCACTCGTGTTGCATTTCCCTTTGACTCTTTCAAGACTTCTGTGAGGAAGGAGAGAGAAGTGATGATGATGTAAAAGAAAAAAGCATCAGAGCTCTCAGAGAAACTTAAGAGGGCTTTAAAAGGGGACTTTACAAAAGACCAAAAAGGGAAGGAAGCAGGGAAAGGGCTGCATATTGCTATCAAGGTGTTGGTAGCAGAAGAAAAAAGTATGTTAGTACTTGTGTTTAAAATGTATGCTTAAATCTTGTGGCTTCATTTTTCCTTCTAAAGGTCCTCAAAGTGTTTCCAATAAAACAGTATATGTTGGACCCAACCTTAGGCACATGCAACTAGACTGGTGGAAGGTGACTTCCTGCTTCCCCATGCCAGCCATTATAGCCCCCTCAACATGTCCCTCAAAATATTATGTAAAGGACCCTGCTGAATGGGATAAGTTGTGGTACAGGGAAGGTGCCTTCCATGAGCAGAGCCCTTCAGTTGGCAGAAGGCAGATTCCAGATCCAGTCCCTCACATGTAATAACATAATGAAGGACATTTGTGGTGAAGAAAGCTAGAGGGAGGAGTACTGAGGATGAGAGAGGCTAATCAGGCAGGTCTGTATGCTGAGGCTGAGAGGAAAATCCTGTTCTGTGAAGAACTACTTCCAGCTGGTTAATAACATTTACAGTAGTGCTATGCCTTGCAGATGTTCAGTCGTTTCCTTTAATTATTGGGCCCTGCTTAGCAAAAACTTGTCTGTTCATGAGAACCACACCCCCTGTTTGCATCATTCACACAACCAGGCCTAGTCTGCAACCGTGTGCCCAGACACAGTCCTGCTCAGAGTTTTGCTCCTGCAATATTTTCTGGAAAAACCTATGTAGCTTGAGGATTGTAATGAAGCACATGCTGATTTTCTCAAAGGCATGCTCAACATTCAAGGATGCAGCATATAGATATTCTTGTGTAGAGGATATCCTTATATATAGATATCCTGGTGTCAGACTCATTTGTTTTCATCTCAGTGGAAGCAGTTGCTGCTTAGTATTGTATTTCCTCCTTGGTATCTTTAATATTTCACTTCCAGGCTCCTTAAAAAACCTGCAGTATCATTTATACTGTAAAGCATTCTCAAATTGCTTTACAGTATAAACTTTAGTATACCTTCCTCCAGGGGCAGCTAGCTCGTGGATCTGCTTTGGAGCTTTGGCACCAGGAGTGCTCCTATACAACTTGAAGTAGTGTTGGAGGAGCAGAGGTAAAATTAGGAGTGGATTCACCACTTTCAAAACACAGTCTAAAGGCTGACCCTGCCTTCTTCCAGTACATATTCTACTTGTTGCTCAACTAACCATTATCATTGGTGATCAGGTGCCCTTTCACACTACACAATTATACTAGCATGATATTGCCATGGCAACATCCTGTGGAATCCTGGGCTTGGTAGTTTAATGAGGCATGGGAGTGCTCTGGCTGAGAATTGTAAATGCTTCTTCCCTAAGCTCCAAATCTCATGATTTCATAGGATGGAGCCATGGCAGTTAAAGTGGAATCATAGCACTATAATTATGTACAGTTGGCCCACCACATTTGCTAGAGTTAGAGGCATAGGACCCTCAGAAAAGTGGAAAAATTGCAAATATCAAAATGTGTGTGTGTCAATGGAAAGGGGGCCAAGGCATGGTGTGGAGAATGGGCACCCAGGGTCCAAACCAGGTAAGGGAAAGGAGAGTGAAAGGGGTTGCCTTGGCCCTGTGGCCTTATACTTCCTCTTTCTTGCCCATCTCCTTTCTTGAATGTTGGGGTGGGCATTGGGAGGATGTTTGTGGTACTGAGAAACTGGGCTACAAGCTGTTCTTGGCTGGCCAGAAAGTGGCTGGTGGATGAGGAGAAGGACCAGAGGCAGGTTTTTAAAGGGCTGTGTGACCTGATTGGAGCTGCCAAGGGGAAAGATTCACCTGGAAAAGAAGTACTTGAGGTGGGGAGGGGCAGAGGTTGAAGAAACCTGCAAATAATCAAATCTATGAAAGTCAGACCTGCAAACATGGAGGACCAACTGTAGTGTGAAAAAGTCTGTGGGACAGAGGCCTGGTTTACCCATAATGGAAAACCCAGCTTATCACAGATGAGTACTACATTGGTTTATTGGTTATTGGTTTTACAATTGGCCTTACCACTTTGGTCCACAGTTCATCATCATATTCTTTTTATTTTTGTTTGTTTGTTTTGTTCATTATTATGTTCAAACCTAACAGGGAACTAGTTCTCTGCCTTTTCAACTCCACCTCCTAAAAAAGCCAGATAATTAATTTTAAAATGAACTTTAGTTTTTTCTCTAACTTATCGGGAGAAATAAGGCAGAAAGCTGACTTCTGTTAGCTCTGAACAAAGTGATAAACAAGCATGAAGTTCATGTCTGTGGTTTATTTAGCCACTCCTCCTACAAGCAGGGATAACTAGCCAGAAGGCGCAAGCGTGTTGGATCATAGAATCATAGAGTTGGAAGAGATCCGAGGGGCCATCCAGTCCAACCCCCTGCCATGCAGGAACCCACATCAAAGCACTCCCAACAGATGGCCATCCAGCCTCTGCTTAAAAAACTCTGAAGAAGGAGACTCTACCACACTCTGAGGCAGCATATTCCACTGCTGAACAGCTCTGATTATCAAGAAGTTCTTCCTGAGGTTCAGACAGAACATCTTTGTTCATTCAGGTTCATCAGGTTCATTCAGGTTCATCTTTGACAAGAAATCTAAACAAAGCCATAGTGCTTCAAAAATAGACAGCAAGTGTTTCTGTCTTTAAGGTCCCGTATGGTCTTGATTAGGAACTCTAGCTTCAGGACCCAGGCAACTTAATGTCTGTTTGTCTTGTGGCAGGCATAGACAACTAGAATTAGGAAGTCTCTGGACTTTCTAATTATTTCTGATACTTTTTGCGGGGAGGGGTCTTACTTGTAGGATGGAAGAGCGTACCCTCCAACATTCCCCAGATGAAAACTGGAACACATGGCCAAGCAACATCTGAGGGTGGTCAAGATGGCAAAAGTTCATAATGAGGAAGAACAGCAAGCTCAAAGAAGCTGCAGCAGTTTGCTTTTGTCTGAGCCTATTGGGAAAGGCAATATTCTCCTCTGTCCACTGCTGAGTGAATTGAGTGGAGACTACTTTTGTGCTTGCAACTCAGTTTACAGCAGCTGAAAAAAACTGAGAATAAAGAGGGAAGGTTGGGGAGGAGATTAAAACTGAGACATTTTAAAAGCATCTGAAGAAGTGGGATGATAAAGGATTAATTGGACCTGTCCATGCCGTATCAAGATAGTTGATATGGAAATGACAGTTGCCCATAGGAAACAAGTGAAATCTACAACTTGTGCATAGAAATGACTGATTGAGTAGTAACTGCATGATTGTCCTGACCTCTCTTTCTCCCCACTTCAATAAAAGTAGAAACAAGAGCAAGGAATTAATTTTAATTTGGCTCTTTCTTTCAGTTTTGTAGGAAAATTGCATTTCCTGAAGGTTTTAATTATTTAAAAATTATGCTACAGATGCAAATACAACCAGTTGTTATCCCCTATTTGTGACTTGTATGAGGGGCCTTTAGCTGAGAGAAAGTGGCCTGTGACAATGCTGTTTCATGTTATATAGTCTGAAACTGATAGTGTGTGAGGTGGCTGCTTCAGGCACCAGATGGTAGAGGTGAGGAATAGCATTAAAGGCTTGGAAAGCAGATCTCTGCATGCCACACAGCCTGCCCTGCCTCGCTTTAAGCAGTCCTACTGCCTTCAGATGTTCTTGTTGCAGAGGTGTATCTAGGTTGGGGCATGTAGAGCATGTGCTCTGGATGGCACTGCCAAGGGGGTGCAAAAAAAGCAGTGCCAAAAGTGGCAGAAGAGGAGGAAGAGGAAGCAGCCCTAGAGGTAGAGGCACAACTTCCACACTTGCTCTAGGCTCTGTTTATGCTAGATAAGCCTCTGGCTTGTTGCATGGCTGGTGTTTGCAGTAAGGTTCACCTTCCAGCCAGGTGAGCCTTTATCCATGGAATAGCAAGGGATGCATGTTGTCCTTCACCTCTGGAAAAAAAAAGTCTTCAGTCAGTCATAGAGCATTCCCCTATTAAAAACTCAACGTAAGAAAAAGTAGCTTATAGGACGGTTGTGACCTGTTAATATGCCCATGCTAAAGGGTGAAGATGGACAAAACTGGCTTGTGACAACTGTGCAGTAATGTCCAATGCTACTAGTCAAAGAATTGGTCATAACCATTCTGCATAATTTTCATATGAGTGGTAGACAGTGGAATGGCAGCTTGCTGGCGATGGAAGGCTGTGTTGTTCTCCAAATTCTCAATGGCGGGGGGGGGGAATCCCTCACTGCCACTGGATTTTGATAGCTGCGTAGTGAGAAGTGGTGGAAAGAGCTGCATTTTTGCTCTGAAAGAAGACACGCCAGAAGTGTATGCCTTACTACTAAGAAATCATGTTTTTAGGAGTGTGATTCAGATTAAAACAAGGCACACATTGCCCATGCATCTTATTCAAAGTGAAACTGTTATTAGACTGTAGCAGCACAGGGGGCATGAGAGCAAAGGTAAATGCCATGTTCTACCCATCTTTGAACTGCAACAAGACTCTCATAAATTTGAAAAAAACTGATGAGGAAATGCATCACCACAGATAAATATCAACATAAAGTAGCAAGACTTCAAATAAAAGAATGGGTCAAAGGTTCGAGAATAAGCCAAGCAGTTAACTACAAATTTATAAACAATGCTGATTTTATCAAATGTAATTTCAGTATCTAGTTCTGCAAGTACACCTCTTAGCAGTTATGTGTGGGTGTATGTGCCTTAAAGCCACCTGTCAACTTATGGCAATCCCATGAATTGCATAGGGTTTTTTTAGGCAAGGAATACTCAGAGGTGGTTTTGTCAGTTCCTTCCTCTGAAACATAGTTCATAGCACCTGTTATTCATTAACAGTCTCCCATCCAAGCATTAACCAGAGCTGACCCTGTTTAGCTTCCAAGATCAGAGAGAATCCCATGCCTTTAGGATATTTAAGAGTATGGAGAGCATTTTTTGCAACACAGTTTTTTATTATGAATTTCAGCATAGAAATTATGTGCAACTCTGATTCTTAAATGCTATAAATATAATCCCCTCTCTGTACAACTGTCAGGATTGCCAAGTCGTACTTAAAATGCTGGAATGAAAGTTATACCTTTTCCTAGGTCATCTTTTTGTTGGTAGCTGTTTCAGATTCTCAGGGGATTATACCTTTACACCGAAAAATAATTTTTTGTTTGCTTATTTGTTTTATGAATAGTGCAAAAAGATACAACCGTTACTTCAATTGGTGGTTGTTGCATTGTCTTTCTTGCTGCTTTGCATCATTTCAGAGAAACACAAGAGACCATTTATAAACCAATTCCTCATTTTCGTTTTCTCACATTCACGGTGTGTTAAAAAATGTATGTACACTAGGCCCTCAGTATCTGCTAGGATTTGGTTCCAAGAACCTCACATGGATATCAAAATTTATGAATATTCAAGTCCCATTATGTACAATGGTATAGTAGAATGGCATCCCTTACATAAAATTACAAAATCAGTTTGCTTTCTAAGATTTTTTTTTATATATATATATTTTCAAGACGTGGTTGGTTGAATCCATGGATGCAGAATCCACAGATATGGAGGGCTGACTGTTATATATGTATGTAGCTGTTTGTCTGTTAATCTGTCTAAGAGGGCTGTGGTTAAGTAGTCACCTGGCTAACAGCTCAAATCACCCTGGAAACTGAAAGCCAGAATGGAGTGGAATTCATGGCCAAAATTTGGATTGGAGAAAGAGAAGCTGAGTTTTATCACAAAGGCAAAGCAGAGGACATAGTTAAACACAGATAAAATCTTGTAAAATCTAGTAATTTTACTTATTGGTTTTGTCTCTTTTATTTTGTAAACTTCCCTAAGGACATTTGCCTGGTGGATGTTATATAAGTGTAATATTGTGATGTTTTTTGTTTGTTTGTTTGTTTTTAAGTAAGCTAAAACTGAAACAAAGATGAGCCTGTCCTTTGGGGGGAAAATGAAATACTCTAGTGGAAAAATGCTGCCTATAATACATGTTTTAGATTTCCAGTAACAAATAAGTAGCCACTGTACATTTATTGTGATGCAGAGTGATTGGCTAGAATTTCAGTGTTGTTTTGAACGAAATGTATTTAAAATTGCATCTTTATGGCTACTGTGTGTGTGTGTGTATTCCTTTCTCTGCCTCTCTGGATGTGAAATCACCTTGTTCATTTTCAAAGGATAGATTGAAAACAGGCAATCTGGCTTGGCAAACCTGTTTCTGTTATGCACCTTGCAATAACACTTGAAAAGCATTAGAACTGTTTTGTAGTCACTGTTCGGTAGGAAGTACGACAGCACAGCAGCAATGAGAGCATCAGTGAGAACATCTGTACAAAATATTGACCATGAAGTAATTATAGGCATGCTGTGGTTTTGAATTCCCATTTTTAAACCCATAATAGGGAGTTCATTGATTCTCCCAGGGAAGAACTTCAAGGAGGTAGCATAATCTAAGTTTCCAGCTGTCTTTGATGTTCAAAAGTGGCTTTTGATGTTACGAATTGGTCTTTCTGTAACTCCTTCCCCAGTTAGTAAGAGCCTACCAAGTCACAGCTGCAGTCTCTTCCAAAACCACTATATGGAGAACAGATCTCCGTATTGCAGAAAAATGAATGAGGTAGACCACAGGATCATTGTGGCATGCTACAACGTGGGCATGTGCTCACCAGGTGCTTTGTCAAAAGAAGGCTAGAGCAGTGCTAGTGAGTCTGAGAGTCTCCTCTCTTGGGTAAGTTTATCAGTTTCCCCTGTTTTATGTATTACTGTTGAAATTCGCCTTGGGTCCCAAGTCCGGGAGAAAGGCAACCTACACAACATATAATAAATAAGTAAGCAAAAGAAAGACAGGGAGAAAGAAAGAAGGACAGCCTTCTTCTAATGTCTTTTTGAGGAGCTAGCCAAAAATTGCTCAAAACAACATCCTGAGGGAAAATATTTTTTTTAACTTTTAAAAAATATTTAGGACTACCTACACCATTCTTACCTGTATTTTAGCATTTTAATTAAATGTTGTGTTATACTAACTTGGACAGAACAATGGTTGCCAGAACTGACCACCCAAAGGTTGAAACCCAGATTAGAATGTCAAAAATCATTTTGACACTTCATATTATGCTCCCAGGGCTTTCACTGTGGTTTCCTTCTAAAACAGTGGTTCTCAACCTGTGGGTCCCCAGATGTTTTTGGACTTCAGCTCCCAGAAGCCCTGAGCATTGACCATAGTGGCTGGGGCTTCTGGGAGCTGAAGTCCACAAACATCTGGGGACCCACAGGTTGAGAACCACTGTTCTAAAATGTGAGCACCCTTCTTGGCAACATCATTCTGATCTGTTCATTTGCTTTGTTAGCTGGAGCTGACTTTGAGATTTCATTTGAGCACTTTTTACTGTTATTAGAAGTCCCTGTATTTTTCTTTCTTTAGAAGCAGCCATACTTTTGGATTTGGATGAGACAGAGTCATGGTGCAATGGAAAGAAAGGGCCTTTCTGCACTACACTGTTATAGTGCTATTTATTCCACTTTCAACATCCTGTGGAACTCTGGGGTTTGTAGTTTACTGAGGCCAAAGAGCTCTCTGGCTGAGAATTCTAAATGCTCCTCCTTAAACTGCAAACCCCAGGATTCCATAGGATGTTGAAAGTGGAATAATAGCACTATAACAGCATAGTGCAGAAAGGCCCAGAGTCTAAACTTTTGCCCCTGCACTGCAGCCCCAATCCAAATCCCTTGTCCTCCCATGGCTTGTGACAGGTTTCTGTGTGTGTGTTTGTGTGTCAGAGAGAGAGAGAGAGAGAGAACTGTGAAAAGATGAAAGATTAGAAACACACCCCACTTCCAGGCTGTAGCTTTAGTCCAGATCAACCAATCCCCAATGACTGTTTTTTAAGAATGGAAAAAAGAACATTCCAGTTGCAGAAATCCAGCATGTAGTTTGTCCCTTATTTTGGAAGATGGATTTTGTTTCAGTAGACAAATCTATGAGATTGGTTTACCTTTAATCATTTGGTCTCTGTCTACCTATACAGCAGTTTCTTCCTGGCAAGCAGTTTGCCACTCTGGCTGTATTAATTCTTAAATATGGGCATCAGTCCAATGAATTGCAGAGGGCACAGCATAATAGCTACATGGCCTGTCTATCTGAACCAAGTGGTGTGAAGGTAGGCTTAGCCTAGAGGATGTACAAGCTGACTTTCACCCAGATATCTGGTAGGAAATCAAGTTGTGCTATATTGGATGTGCAAAAAGTTGCAAATGGCATGAATTAAAAGTATGAGCGATATTCAGATGTGCAGGATGGATAATTGATCAGCCACTTGCTTAATAATCAGAAGAAGACTAGAAATTGGAAGAGTAGCCATGGAAGAATAGACAGTGTCCTCAAGTGTAAAAATATATAATTGAATACCAGAGTTCTAATTTCCATATGTGATTGTGAAAGCTGCCCAGTGAAAAAAAAGATGACAGGAATAGAATTAACTCATTTAAATGTGCTGCTGGAGTAGAGTTCTGCAGATAGTATGGACTATTTAAAGAAAAATGAATTTGTCTTAGAACAAATTAAGCTTGAATTCTCCTAGAAGCCAAAATTATTGGCACTAGCATACCTTGGACATATTGTGAGAAGATACGACTCGTAGGAAAGACAATAATGCTTGGTAAGGTGGTAAGGAAAAGAGGAAGACCACAATATAGTTGGGCAAACTCAATCATTGAATCCACAGACATGAGTCTGGAAGACTTGAGCAGGGCTTTTGATAATCTGGAGACCTCTTGTTCATGGGGTTGCCATAAGTAAAATCTAATCTTAGTTGTAATGAACATGAATTACCCACAGGCAACCAAACAAGGAACCAATTTATTTTATTTTTAAGCTACTGTTGTTGTTGTGTGCCTTCAAATTGTTTCCAGTGTATGGTGACCCTAAGATGAACCTATCACATGGTTTTCTGAGGCTAAGAGAGTGAGACATGCCTAAGGTCACCCAGTGGGTTTCCATGGCTGAGCAGGGAATCGAACCCTGGTCTCTAGGGCTGTAGTCCAATGTTCAAACAACTACACCAGGCTGGCTCTCAGCCTATTGATATAGGGATGTATGGGCAGTTGGACTTGTTCATATGTGGCTAGGAAACTTTTATGCTGTGATGCATCTGCAACGATACCTAGTATTACATCTAATTTTATTTTGGAAATGCAGAATCCTGACTGTGGGGAAAAGGTGAAATATAAATGAAGTGAACAATAATTGCAGTAGGGATGATAACAGTAATAACAGACATCATTAAAATTTCATGTTTACTGAACTATGAAAGCTAGAATACTGATATAAATCAAATCTGCTAGAATCTTTTGAGGTGAATAAACCAAGAAGGAATCAAGTAGCAACTTGTGGCAACTTTTTGGAAAGAGGTAGAATAATAAATTCCAAGCCGATACAAAATATGACAAAAACCATTAGTAACCTGAATGGTATTTACACACTAGTTGCAATAGCTGTTGGACTAAGTGTGCTGATTGTTCTTCCCACCAAGAGTTTAATTTGCATTTGTTCAACTCTAATGACCTCTATTAAAAGACCAACCATGGGTAAATATGGGAATGTTTAAGTAGCATCTTAGTGTAAATGTGGCGGATCTTTGCCAAACTTAACAAGAAACTATTTTTTGTGGTTTTTTACTGTATGATCATTAATGCTAAATTTTTCATTTACTCAGTTTGTAAAGTCTTGCTTGTATTAACCCTGTGAATATCTAATGTACAATCTCATCATATTACAGATTTCTGATTTGTACTAGCAACCTAGTATTTGATTTCCACTTCTTGCTTTGTAGCAAAAGTACCCCATTTGTCTTAAGTGGAGCAGTAAAACAAATCCAGACACTTCAGACATGAATCAGTAATCTTGATGGTATCAAAAGTCTGATGTCGCAAATGCAAAAAGTATGGCTTAAATGACCACCAAAGATAATAATTTACATTTGCTCTTAAGAGGAGCTCCTGGATTTCTTATGTTTCTGTACATCTTCCTTTTTCTTCTTAAAGGCACTATACTTCAAAGGAGAGTACTCTACTGGATCATATGTCTTTATTGCAGGGTTTTTTTTTTCATCCTCACTGGACTTGAACTGTGCTAAATTCTCAAATAGGAGATCAGGCTGCAGGAAGCCTCAACTGGTAGTTCTTAATTTTCTAGACTACTATTTTTTCTGTTTGGTTTTTTGGTCATTCTGGAATTAAACTGAATGAAAAGAGAGAGGTGTGTGTTAATGGTATAATTTTATGTATGTCACAATATTGCCTAGATATTTGCTGCACTATAACGTCTAATCAACCTCAACATCCTCCTCTGTCTTCTGTTACTGTGCCAGATTAGTGAGTTGAGGTACGCTCTGGGAAAGGAGGCAGCATTCAGTAAAAGATCAGACAGAAAAATAAATGTTTAGATAACCATAAAATGTGAGACTGTCTTTATTTGACTGAAACTGTATGCTCTTCATCTTCCTGAGTAGATAATACACTGGTACTTATATCTATACTATGGATGCAAAGTATCTTTGTACTTGCCAACCTTCCACGCCCAAGGTTTTCCAGAGTCTAAGCTTCCAAGTGGCAGACTTGTTTGGCAGACATAATGACCCTCCATTCAGTTACCATGTGAGGTTCTGCAGGTTCATTTCTCTATGAAAGGAAAGAGAAGTAGGGCAATTTGACTGTTTCTGAAAATTATGTTAACTTCTAGCACTGAATGAATCTTTTTCTTGAGGTCCATTATGTCGATAGGTTTGACCCGTTGCGTTGAAATCCAGTTGAAAAATCAGCCATTGGAGCAACTAACTTAGTCTGGATCTAACCCAATAGTTTTGTATCCAAATTATGATTGTGGAATGGGTTCCATGGATCCTTATGTACAAATACATTATGTTGAAAATTTCACTTGGTCTGCATTATGATATCTCTCTTCTAGCCATAAATCAGAAAATCTGGCATAGCTGGCTACTTTCATTCTGTACACACATCTTTCTCTGTTATGCTATTCTTTAATTCTTTAATTCAAGGGGAAAACTAAATTATTACAGATAAGAACCTTTCCCTTTTCCATCAAGAATGTTTTGCTAACCTATTTCCATGATCCTTACCTCACCATCCATCTGCCAATCTCTTCCTTTCTTTTTTAACCTGGTAAAAGTTCTTCTTCCATTAGCTTGTTACTCTTGTTCATAGTATGATAATCATATTCTTGTGCCGTTATGTAGAAGGTTTTTTTCTTGTAATGTTAGGAGAACATCTATACACCTCTTGGGAGCTACTACCAATGTGATACTTTGCATATCTTTTCCCGTATTCTTACTGTTGCTGATGAAGAAATCAGATTTAACAAGTTAACCTGAAACTTTGTGATGTTAAAGCAAGGTGGACTGAATCAACTCCAGCATCTTTACACTTCTCCTCTTTTGGTTTAACTTCACTGTGTTTTCAAACACAAAGCTGTTGACAGATCAGTGAGATGGTATCTAACCATATTTGGAAGGTCATATAGTTTGAGCCTATTGACCCAGATTTGTACTTTTCTGCATTTTTACCATAATTGTCTCCTCCTCTCTCTGCCCCCCCACCTGTGCCGTTTTATTTATGAGGTAAATTAAGCATCTCCTAATAAAACTGATTGTTCGCTTAGATATAAGTCAGTCCTTGGGAAATCAAATAGCTGAGGGCAAAAGCACGAATCCTGTACTGGAAAGTTTTTACCTTATGGTGACTGGCTTGTTTTTATAAAAGGAGTGTGTGAAGTGAAAAGTACTAACAGATCTTATCAGACAAAATCCAATTGCTGGTGCTAGAAAATACCCATAGAATTAGTTGGATTTACACACATGTTGACTTATCATTCAGCAGTTGAATGGGTTTATTCTAGTTGAGACTAGGAGTTGGATTTAGGCTTCAGGAACAATTGAGTTTATAATATTTTAGCATGATAGTTACACATGTTGCAGCAGATGTTCTCGTCGAGGTATTCCTTGCCATCGTAAGTGGAACGTTCATCCCTGTCTGTGTCATTTTCTAAACATGCTTATTTTTGAAGACTTAGCATCAGTTCTTCAGCTAATGAAGAGCAAGAATTTTCATGTATTCTTTTTAAACATGAAAAACATTGGCAAAATCAGGAATACTCCTCCACCCCTCCCCCACTACCCTGGAGGAATAACTTCTGAATCTCTTTAAATATTTCCAAGGGAGGCTATATTTTTTCCTGTTGATTCCCCGCTACTTTGTTAGTATAGGGACCATTTCTGCACAAAACTGTTATAGCGGTATGATTCTACTTTCAACAACCTATGGAATCCTGGGGTTTGCAGTTTAGGGAGGGTCCGGCCGGCAGAAATGCTCAGGATGAGAGAGTGTTGGAAGTGGCTGATTAAAAAAAAAAAATTAAGCTAGCCTCAGTCCTCACCTCTATTATAGCAGGGTCTTATCTTACATGAATAGAATATTAAATTATTGTCACTGAGTCAGGACTGCACACATTGCTAGGAGGAAAAAGTACTGTAGACTCATTTAAATTGGCTGAATAAGCTCTTAATTACTCTATCCAGCCTAAAATAGTGTTTAGGAAACAGTCATAGAACCAGAGGCATAAGAGAAGCTCAACAGCTGAGCTGCTTTGGAGGAAATAGTTTCTGGAGAATTTTCAGGGAGTAGTGTAGGAAATATAAATAAAGATGTATGGATCAGATACTGCCCTCCAACATATGGTTTAGGGGATGCATGTGATGCATCTCAATAGGTTGAAGGATATGTATTTTGTTCTTCCTCTTCCCAGGAATACATCTGTGTTATTCTAATAATTCTGGTAATTGTGACTCATTTATTTGTCTTTTTTGGCAGTCCACTGTATTTTAAGAACCTTTCTCCAGCATCATATTTCAAATGTATTGATCTTTTTCCTGCCAGCGTTCTTCACTGTCCAGCTTTCATAAACCATAGATAGAAAAAGATGCAGCATTTGTGGTGAGATCAAAGGCAAGCATGAGTTTTCTGGGTTGTCTTTTCCCTAAGGTGTTTGGCAGGAACTTTGCATGAATTGACCATTCCTTTCTCATATCATCCAGGGAAGCCTTTAAAGTGGTGGTAATATGGTTATGATACCTGGGCAATCATTCATAGAGTTTAAAACTGGAGTTGGAGAAAGTTTAAAGCAAGCACCAATATGAAATTCTCATTAAGAGTTGACCAGAAATGGTGCTAAGGCATAAGTTCTTAATATGTGGTCTTTGGATCTCTATGAAATCCATGCCAAGTCTTCATGGAGTCTGTGTGTCAGGCCCATCTATTCATGTTTTTTAGCGATCTGTAGTATCTGCAGAACTCTCCTACAGCACTGCATTTCAAATGCATTTATCTTTTTCCAGTCAGCTTTTTTCCCCACTATCCAGCTTTCATAGCAATACATAGAAAATGAAAATATTATGAAATGAATTATTGTGACTTGGGTATTTACGTTATATATCTTTACCCTTGAGGATCTTACCTAGTTCTTTCATAGTTTTTTTTCCAAGTCTTAGAGCCTTTCTGCACTACACTGTTATAGTGTTGTTATTCCACTTTCAACATCCTATGGAATCCTGGGGTTTGCAGTGTAGGGAGAGGCCTTTGGAATTGTCAGTAAACTACAGAGCCTAGAATTCCACAGGATGTTGAACGTGGAATAATAGCGCTAACAATGTAGCGTGGAAAGGCCTAGTCTTTTTCTGATTTTTTTTTTCACTGCAGTCTCCATTTTGTTTAATAACTGAGGCAAGATATAGGAAATCTTTATTTGTGTGTCATCATCACGCACTTTTTAAAAAGTTATGGAAATCATCTGTGGTCATTATCTTTCTTTTCTTAATATTCAGTGGCAACCCTGGTTTTGCACGTTCTTCCTTAAATTTCATCTATAGCTATTCAAAGTCTTTGCTATTTTCTGATAGTAATATGGTATCATCTGCATATCTTAAATTGCTGATGTTCCTTCCCTCAGTTTAATTATTGTAGGGAGTCTTTTTATAGTCTGTATGTGCTGTATTTTTTAACTTTATTGGTGTGTTTTTAAATTATTTTATACTTCTTAAAATTTAATGGTATCTGTTTTAAATTTTTTACTGTTAGATTTTTCGCTTACTTTGTTTTAGACTTTTGCGTGCCTCCTTGGCTCTCATGCTAGAGTAAAGGTGGCATTTAAAATAATGAATTTATAATAACCTTTGGAAGAGCACTATTGGTCATTTTGGAGAAAAATATATCCCCTCGTCCCCTGGGGGTATGGCCAGGTAAGCAATGTGATAGTGGGAGAGTGTGGCCTCCCTGGTCTCATGTACATCCCTCCAACCCCTAATGGTCACCCAGCTCTGACTTTATTGTACATGGTAGAGAGTAAACCAGTTCCAGTGATATTTTTTTCTTTTGTTCTTATACATCAATTCTTCCCTACGTATTGGGCAGGCAGGAAGTGGGGGCAGAAGTTCAGAGGGCCTTAACATTGATATTTTCTCTGAACACCTGTTTTAACTGAGAGCCTTTTAACTTGCTTCATTGTTTATTCACCTTCAGCTTGCACAAATGCCAATCATATACACTTGAGAGGCCTGGATAGAGGGCAAGATATAAATATTGTAATCAATTATCAATCAATCAATCAATATACCATACACACACAATATATACATGTGCATACATCATAAATTAATGAAACTATTTATATCCCGCCCTATATCCAAGGATGTCAGGACCTTGTACAATGAAATGAATTTTAACAGTTTAAAGTAATTTAAAACTGTAACAGTAATTTAAAGGCTAAAAGCAAATTAAACCATTTAACGCTTAAAATAGGACAGATTAAAAGGAGTTAAAATAATTTAAAACAGTTTAAAACCAACCACATGTGCAAATCTAGGTGAGATCACTCATACATGGCAGGAGGTTGAATTAGATGCCCCTGTAAGGATTCTATGATTATATGTACCAAAATCTGCTTCTGCTGGTGCTGGCATGTCTGCAGTAGTGGTACCAGTCAGGCCTCCGGCAGGAGGGTATTCCATAACTGGGGTTCCTCAAGGGAGAAGGTCTTCTCCCATGTCCTCCCATACCCACAGCCCTGACTGAGGAGACATAGTGGAGACCTTCTTGAGGAGACTTCAAACCTGAGGTAGGCATAGACAGAGAGAGGCACTCCTTCAAGGACTGAGCTTAAAGCTTTGGATGTCATTATCAGCACCTTGAATTCAAACAAGATACATGTTAGTAGCCCATGTAATTTCTTTAGAACCAGATTAGCAAAGGGAGATTTTAAGGACCCTGTTGAAAATGAGCGGGTTGTGCAGAAGTAACCTAGGTGTGTCCCTGTTCCGTTCATCCATGCTGAAACCAAACAGATAATATGGAGCCATTTTGGCACTGGCAAATATTGTGAGTTTCTAAGTGCCAACATATGATGGAATTTTTCCAATGTTTTGTTTAGCAATCCTGACTACCAGTATCTGTCCTGAACCTGAAGTAAAAAGAGTGTTGTGACATCTGAAAGGCTACTAGTGGAAGGCAAGGCAGTTCAGAGTAGCATGTTAATATTTTAAAAGTTAAATCTTGCTATTTTATAATTTTCTGAGTTTAATTCTTAGAATTACATGTTGACAGATAGAAAGAAGGTCTACAAATTTGACTGTAACCTGTCTGTATGCTCCGTTAGACTTAGACTTAGGTATAAGTAAATATGCATACGATTCATAGGACTGGTTTATACTTCTTTTGTCTCTTTTTATGTTTACAGTCTGCCATCTTTAAAATACTGACAGCATCTTGCCATGTCAATTGAAGGGCACAGTAGTTGATTATTAGAGATTCAAATGTGTTTCATTTTCTGTTATTTTTTTAACCTGGGAGTTTATTTTGATATCTTCCTCCTTTCCCTGCACAGGATATGAAAGCTGGGGTGAATTGGCTAAAGCTCTGGGAAAGCAAGACACTCCTATAGCGGATTCAAGTGTTCGGTTTTATCAGCTTCAGAAGCCAGAGTATCAGGTAATGAACTTTATTAAAAATAGTAGACATTCTTCACAGGAATTAAAATGTTGAGTTAATTTAGTTTCCAGGTATCCCAACAGAAGTAGGATTTTCACCATTAGACCACAGAACTGTATGGGTTAGATCCAGATTCAGGTTTGTGCACCTGGGCTGGTAAAAGCAGACTTCTCCGCTCCTTGCTCCCCATGACTACCCAATTTGTACAGAGTGTCAGAGGTTAACTTTGAACAGGGATCTTCTTTGAGTAGAGCTCTTCTATCCACAGAAGGCAGATTGTGGAACAAAACTTGTATCTATTTTACAGTATACATTCACATCATTGTCATAGGTACAAGCAGAGATGATGGATGGTGCTGTTCTTTCAGAATGGTGATTCACACTGGGTGTCACAGGGAATCCCATTAAATACCTAAGACAGAATCATCTATTCCACAGTATTTCCAGTTTCTGTATATGGTTGTGAAAGTTGGACTGTGAAGAAAGCTAACAGGAAGAGAATCAATTCATTTGAAATGTGATGTTTGTGCAGGGTTCTACATATAGTGTGGACTGCCGAGAAACAACCAAACGAACAAGGAAATGGATCTGATAGCAAAGAAAGCCTTTCACCGAAATATTAAACTGAGACTATTGTACTTTAGACACATCGTAAGATGAAATGACTCACTAGGAAAGACAGTAATGCTCAGTAAAGTTTAAGACAATAGAAAAAGAAGAAGACCACATTACAAACAGATTGAGTCAATCAAGGAAGCCATTGCTCAGACTCTGTAAGACCTGAGTCAGTTGTTGACCAGGACTCTTGGAGATCTGTGTTTATATGGTTGCCATATGTCAAAGGAGCCAGTGTTTTGTAGTGGAGACCAGGAAATCCACTGGGTCACTTGGGTGGAACACGTGCTTTCAGCCCTAGAAACCTCTGTGATAGGGTTGCATTAGAGTTGCCATAAGGCAGAAACACTTGGAGTCAGACAACAACAAAACAACAACAGCAACAACAACAACAACAACATCATAAGTCAAAGCTGACTTGATGGCAAACAATAACAACAATTACAAGAGATATTTTGGCTTTTACAAGAATGTTTTATGGGTGCTGTCCATGGTGCTGAACTCCTTTCTGAAATAAAGTTCAGCACCTTAGATAGCTTCAATAAAACACTCCTGTAAAAACTGAAGTAACTCCTTTATAACTTACTGTGGATTCAATCTTCCCAAGTAATGATGTCACCAGCCACTTCTAGAAAACAAGAAT
This sequence comes from Iguana delicatissima, assembly GCA_948472985.1. NCBI lineage: Eukaryota > Metazoa > Chordata > Lepidosauria > Squamata > Iguanidae > Iguana > Iguana delicatissima. The sequence continues at coordinate 140,495 of CAOKZL010000152.1, read as the reverse complement.
GTTACACACAGATGTAGCTAGAAATATAACCATTTTTAGCTTAGCTCTAGTGCAGTGGTTCTCAACCTGTGGGTCCCCAGATGTTAGTGGACTTCAGCTCCCAGAAGCCCCAGCCACTATGGTCAATGCTCAGGGCTTCTGGGAGCTGAAGTCCACGAACATCTGGGGACCCACAGGTTGAGAACCACTGCTCTAGTGCATCTCAGAAACTACTTCATGTGGAGGGCACCCTTGTAGTGATACTAAGTAGTGATCATCAGATACAAGCAGTACAAAGAGAGACATCCTCTTGCTGCTTGCCCTGCACCAGCTACGTTACAAACATCCTACCATTGTGGATGCCCCAAATTCTATTCCTGAACAGATTCTTGAAACATCACAGGTCCTGCAAAGTTTTAACTAGATCTGGATATTCATCTCAATAAATGTTAGTATTGTGAATTTTTATTCTGTTTTACTCAGAAGTTTGGGAGTTTTGTTTTCACGTCTTTTTGCATGTATGTTTTGAATTGATTACCTATTTAACTTTCAGGAAGGGCAGGTTTTATATCAGAATGAAGATTCTCAATATCTATATTTTTCCCACCTAACTACGTTCAAACTATGAAATGAGAAGACAGAAGGAAGAAGGAAAGCTTGGCTGAGTGTTGATTGGGCTAGCTTGGCTTGGAAAGCTGAGTTTATTAGCTCCCTCACAGTTATATTTGGCGTATTTGACCCAGGTTCTGTAAATTGTAGATGCACTGGACCCAGAATACAAATCAGAAGAAAAAAGTGGTCCAAACAGCCTGATTCACTCCTAAATATTTTCCCAGAAGACAATAGAAGTGTTCTTCTTCTAGTTATTTCTTTTCATTTTCATTAAGATTACTAGGATTAGCATTGCTATAACTGCCAGAGCAAAATAGACACATCTAATTTAACCATTTGGGGTAAACATTGTTACATAACTTCTCAGGTAGTGGAAAATTATTGAGTTTTTAGAAATAGCTAAATTACAAACTTCTATTGGTACCATCTTTCTGGCTTCTGAAGTTCTTGAAAGTGCAGGTCTGCAGCTTTTGCATAGGGAAAAAACTCTTTATAGATCAGGGATGGGTAACTGTCAAAGGTTAGGGAGCCATATTAGCCCACTCTACAAACATTGGAGGACCAGACTTCCCTGCCATACCCCACTTTATAAACAACTGAGTTATTTTTCATGATGTTTCTGGCCTCCCTGGACCCTAGGAGAAGCCTTTTTTAATAACAGGAAGTGACCTAGAATTCAGTTCCTAGTCACTTCTTGTATTTTTAAAAAGGCTTCCCCTGAAACTAAAACGGCTCAAGCTCTGCAAAACTGTGGTGAAAATGCCGTCCAAACATGCCAAAGGGCATTTGGGGCAATTTTTTAAAGCCCTAGGTGGGCTCTGGAGGCTGCATGCATCCTACAGGCCAAACTTTGCCCACTGCGGATAAGATTCAGAACCAAGCACGTCAAGGCAACTGAGACAATTGGACAGATTCTGTGATCTTGGAGAATTTGTCTGGAACTCTGAGGTTAATGTTCAATAAAATACCTTGCACCTATAAAATTGTGAACTGTGACCTCTTTAGCAACCTGAAAATAACACTGTGAACAGGAGGCCCTGGTAGCCAGAGTAGCAGCTGCCTGTTTTTACAAGCTGTTGTTGTTGCTGGTGGTGTTTTCTTCTTTAATTATCTGGTTTGAATAGGGTGCTACACAAACTTTCTTGTCTTTGATTTGTTATTTGCACGTGGAAGAAAATTGAAAAATAGATTCAGTTTTAGTGTCTGTAGTTTACATTGACACAATTTTTAATAAATGATTAATTCAATCCAAAGTGACATTTGTTCCCTCACAATATAGCTTATTTTAGTTTCTTGTACAAAGATCATTTGTATCTTAAGATTTTTCTAGCAGGAGTATCAGGTAACCCATTTTGCCACTGCTAACTTTTGGACATGTGGACATGTGGTCATTTGTGTAGGCAAAAAGAAGATAATAAACTGAATTTTGTTCTGTTCCCTGGTTGTTCCTGTTTTTTCTTTGTCTCTTTGCTTGTTTGTTTTGTTCAGGTTAATTTACTGTTGAAAGTTGTAGTGGTTTATGGAGTAACTTAAGCATAAGAAATTGATCTTTCTTTGCAAACTAATTACAGGGTCTATATGTTATCTTTGCTGATTTCGCTGCATCTGCCCAAGCATTTTATTGCACGGTGATTACTGTAGTTAATAAAAGGGCAGGAGGAGAATAGGGGAGAGCTTTATTCCCAAATGTTTTGAAGTTAGATTTTGTTTGAACATAAGATGTGTGTCCCTAGCAAACTTGAGCAATAAAAAGAGAACTTGGCATGGTTTGCAACAACAAAGCATCTTTGACTGAGAAAGATTGATACTTTTCCTCACCTGGCAGTTTTTAAGAAAAAGAAAATGAGAACACTGGTTTACTTGGAAATTTAGTTCATACAGTAAGCATATGTTGGGATGTGGCTGGGAATGTTGAAGCTAAGATCTTCAGTGTTGAAGAAACCTTAGCTTCAGCCTTTTAATATATTTGAGCTTGTGGCAGAAGAAGAGAATTAAATATTCATTCATTTACTCATCAGTTTGCTCCAAGAAGGTATCTAATCACAGCTGAATCTCTTCCTGCTATAAACATTCCTTTTCCCAGTGTGAATATCCCAGGGCTGCTTCCTTGGCAGTCTAGGTACATATGAAGATTTCCATTGTCACAGTTCAGTATTCTGGTGTGCTTGTGAAACCACACAAATGAGGCTTGTCCTTTTAAACATTTAGGAGGTCCATTCAGGAATATGCCAGAAAACGAAATTGTGTGGGGATAAGTCTTTGTGCATACTTAAGCCAGAAGGGATACAACTGTGAAGGCAGCAGCAACGGGTATAAAGCAGCCAGATTTGTTTCTAAGAGGAAAACTGATTTCACTAAGACAATTCAAAAATAAAACTGCTCAAAGAAGAATTACTTGATTTACAATTAACACAAACACATTCATTTTTAACTCTTTTCTATAGTATATCAGGTCCTGTAAGAGTATTTACAATATTTGAAAATTATCGTGCTGAAATGAATAGTAAAGAAAAAAGATGAGCGCCAGTTATTTATAAAGCTTTTATTGAGGAGGAATATGCAATCTCACTGTATATGAGTTGAGAAGACTTGGGAACCAAACGAATATTAGTAAACTGGAGGACTCTTGGGCAAGATTCTTTGCAGCCTAATAACTATTTCTAAAGAAATGATATTCATAGATGATATTGATATTGTTCATAGATGGCTTTTGTCACCTGCAAAATTACACAAAGTTAATAGTGATGTATCTAATATGTGGAGAAAGTGTAGCCTAAGAGGAATATTTGAATACATACAGGAGAGGGGGGTTGACCAAGAAGATACGTTGACCAGTAGTTACGACAAATAGTCATGGCTGGCTGTTCCTTGCTGACTGGTGGATTGGGGCACTGGATATTGTGTTATGTGTGCTCTGGTACAGAGGTATGTGCTGTGAATGTATCTCCACTGCCGCTCTGAAGGTGCAGAACTCTCTTCTTCAGGAGGTCCAGTTGGTTTCCTCCCTGCTGTCTTTCTACCAGCCTGTAAAAGAACTTTTATTTATTTAGTGGGAATTCTGCTTCACCTCTGGCTTGTGAGGTCAGAGCAGCAGACAGTGCTCATGTGTATTTTTAACTTCTTAGGACTCGAAAAGGAAATCTATGCCCAAAATCCAACATCATGCTTGCTCATTGTGTAAATCTATTATTAAGTAGATAGATGTTTGTGCTACACCACCCCTTTGCAGAATACCAATTTTGTGCAAATAATTGTACATTTGCCAACGTGTCCTATGCCTAGAGGCAGCAAGTGCAAGGAAAGGTAGTGCAAAGGAGGCACTGGGCAGAGCTGGCTTGAAGGCAGCCAGTCATGGCTCAGAGAGGCTGTGAAGAGGGGGCTGTGAGTGAACAGAATGTAACAAAGCAGAAGTGTGTCTCTCCTTTGGGGCAGATAGGGTTTTGCTTTGATAGAGACAGAGTTCTGAAGCTGGTAGTGTTTTAGATTTTTTTTGGAGATGGATTTGATAGCATTCGATTGAGTGGGAACGAGAGAGCTAGTCAGAAAGGAGAACTAACTATGTTTTTGGGGAGCCTAAAAGAATAGAATATTAAAGGCTAATATAATTCTACTGTGTTTAATAAACCTATTCTTGTTGTTGTTTCAAAACTGCCTCTTGCTGTCTCTATCAAGCCTGCAAGAGCCCTGGTGGCTAGTGGTTAAATGCTGGTACTGCAGCCACAAGGTTGTGAGTTCGATCCTGCCGGGCTCCAGGTTGACTCAGCCTTTCATCCTTCCCCTGGTCAGTAAAATGAGTACCCACCTTGTTGGGGGCATTTAGCTAACACATGGTAAACTGCTTAGAGAGCACTTAGCTTATAAGCGGTATAGAAATATACATGCTATTGCTATTGCTATTGCATTGGAGTCAGGCCATGCATACCAATACACAAGCCACACAACAACACAGCCACTGGTCCACATTTAAGGGGTCACCCTGAGACCCAGAAACCCCATCCAGGAAGAGTTAAGTGGAGAAACAATGACAGGGTGAGTGGCAGGATTCCTAGGGTGGAACTGCAGGGCCAGCCTGGCAAGGGGATCCCTCACAGGTAGGTTTTAGGAGAGGAAAGCCTTCACAGAGAAGCTAGACAGGTCTAGGTCATGCACATGTAGTCTGGATTCCTTCAAGATGACAAGAGAAGCAGGGTCTCAGCTATTCTGAAATCATTCACAAGAAGCCAATAGTCATCATGGTAAAGTCAAAAGGAAAAAACAATGACCTGTAAAACTTAAGCCAGGGGTCAAATAAATTCAGGGTCCCTAAGAGCATAAGCCTCAGAAGAGACCCAATTTACTGAATGGTGCTGCTGTAGCTGCAATCTGGAAGCAAGAGAAGGACAACTACTGTGTGGTAGTGCAGAAGGTCAGTTCAAAAGCAGACTTTAGCTTCAGCACAGGCCAAAAGCTTGCTTTGCAAGAATGAAGTTGCAGCTCCTCAGTGACAGCTCAGGTCATCTCAATAGTCTGCTAACAGACTCCAGCCAGCTGATTGACAAAGCCATTGGGGGTGCATGCAAGAAGAACTCACCTCAGCTACAGGGAGATTTATGTCTGCTTGACATATTAGAAGTTAATTTTGCTACTTGTTTTTATGTTTGTACTTATTATTAATTCATTGGTCAATGACCAAAATAAATTGTCTGTCTGTCTGTCTGCTTGACCTTAAGATGTCAAGTAGTTCCTTGCTCAGTGTTTCTCATTTAAATCACTGTAAGAGGCAATGACTCTTTGGAGGATGATGCTTTTCTTGTTGGTGTGCTGCAGATGATGGGAGCACTTCCTCAATGTCCATTAATTCCATCTAGAGTGGGAGCTCATTTTGCTGAAAGTCTTCCTCAGACATATCTGCTCCCAGTTGTCCAGGTTTTGGGAGGGACCCATAATGTAGGGTCAGGGACCTCCCTAGGTATGACTCTTCTAAGTCAGATTCCACAGAGTGAGTTATGATATAATGTGGCTGCTTGTGAACCCCCCTGTTCAATGGGGAATCCACCGTGGTTGTTTCTGCAGTTTCTGCTTCTGCAGTGACAGAAACAGAAGGCAATGATAGTTATGCACTGTCTAAGAATGTGCAAATGCATGGATGGAATCCTGTTTGTTCATACCAAGACTGAATGATGAGTCATAGGTAAATCCAATTGATTCAATTGCTCAGTCTAGTTGGGGACTTATAACAGGATGCACACCCACATGAAATGGTTACACTTGTTGAACTCCACTTTTGGAACCATGAATTGAATGTATCCATTGTGCAAATTGTGAATGTGTAACTTATACACGTGTACGACACCAGCAAAATTCTGACCTACATCTCCTAAACTGTGAAGGGAATTGAGCTGTTGTATTGAGCTCATTTCTATAGAAAAATAAGGAATGGGCACAAATCTGGTATTAGAAATTGCAATAAACAAAAAAACAAGTGTCAGAAGACTTTGTTTTCCCTAGACGCTGTAACGCTGATCTCAAGGTGACTTGTTAAGCAATGGAACATTAAGGGAAGACAATCTATCAATAGAGGTCTGGACAAAGATAATGACTTCCTAGTATACTACACATGTTATTAGGCTGTTTTTGTTACAGCTGTGTGTAAAAAAATAATCTTTTCCAGTAGTCTTTTCCATTTGGCTGGGTTTTTTTCTTTCTGTACTGACTAGCAGGGTAGTATATTCTCTCGCTGCCCCTTATGCGTGGAATCGCCTTCCGGTGACCTTGCAAACTGCCTCTTCTCTTACTGTTTTTAAATCTAAACTGAAAACTTTCTTGTTTTCTGAAATCTTTGGAACATTGGACTAGTTTTATTGTTATTTAGATATTGTATTTTATTGACATTATAGTAATGTTTATTGGCATTATAGCAATGTTATGTTGTACTGGTTATAATTCCATATACCCTGGATCCTTTTTGTTGTATATCTTCATTTTATTATGTATTTATTTAGGGTAATTGTTGTATTTTAAATTTGTAAAGCACCATGTACATGGATGGCGCTATATAAATAAAGGATAATAATAATAATAATATATCTGCAAAAGGAAGATTTTCCTCAATCCTTCCTTCCCACCTTCATAACTGTACTTGTCTCTCCATAATCATACCAGCATGTTTGCATTTCTGCTATATTTCATACTCCTTCCCCCACCCTCACCCCCGTCTATGGACAGTTCACTCCATGCATCTGAAGTAGACTGGAGTTCATGAAAGCTTACTCCAGCATAAATGGTTAAACTTGAAAGTACCACATGACTCCTTCCTTTCTCTTATACTGAAACAGACCAACACAACTATACCTCTGAAAATAATTAGCTAGAGTTTGATAAGAGTTTAGGAAACTGCACGTATTCAGAAAACTGAAGGCATAGTAGTTAAGCTGCAGATCTTAACTATATTTTTCTTACATGCCACCCTGTACTGAAATTTGAGAACTGGGTGCCTCCTTCATCCCCTTCCACTACCAGCAGGACCCTGGGCAGTGCTGAAAGGTGTGTCTTTTGCTTGCTGGAACCTGCAGTGCTGTCAAGGACCGCTGACACCTCTGCCTTCTCTACCCCCACAGGTGTTGAATTGCTACACGTGAGAACAGAAGAAGTCTTTGTTGCTTAATAGGTTTTCATAAGTGCATAGCTTTGTGCTGAACCTGTACTAATGGCTTAAAATCATTGGAGGTTATCTAGAGGAGGAGTAGCATGAGCCTTCAGTGAGGGAAGACGGAAGAGTTTTATAAAACACCACTTAAAAATTTCTTAGGCAGCAGCACAATGTTGCCATTCTTCTCAGGCTCAGGCCTCCTTTTTGTCTAGTTTATCTTCCCCCACATTTGCACGTTCTTCAGATTTCATGTAGCTGATTTGCCCCAAAGGTATGAACTGCCAAACAATAAAAAATGGAGCAAAGCTTTTCCCCTTCTTTCTTCATATCAATTACAGGCTTGAAAGGACCTTCCTTAATAACCTGTGAGGGCTCCTTCAGATGTTCCTTTTCTCTGCTTGGGTTTTACAAGGAGTGGGAGCAGGAAATTACTGATGACATAAAACTTGGGCAAAACGTATGGGAAAACAACCTAGCAATCTTGCTAAAGCTGAGCAGTTTGGATGTGGTCACTAAGAGATGGCTAGGATTCTTGTGTACCTGGTCTTGAAATCCCTAGAGATACAGTACAAAGTTGTTGTTGGTGGTGGTGGTGGTGGCAGTGATGTGCCTTCAAGTAGTTTCCAACACCTGGTGACCTATCACAGGGTTTTCTTGGCATGATTTGTTCAGAAGGGGTTTGCCTTTGCCTTCCTCTGAAGCTAAGAGAGTGTCAAGGTCACCCAGTAGATTTCCATGGCCAAGCAGGGATTTGCACCCTGGTCTTCAGAGTCATAGTGAAACACTCAAACCATGTTGGCTCTCTCTTTTTGAAGATATTCAGAGAAGGAGACTCCGCAGCCTCTCTAGGTAACTTCCTTCTATGGCTGAACCACTCTCAATATCAAGAAGTTCTTTCTAATGTTCAATCCAAATCTTTCTAATGTCCAATCTCCTGTAAATTCAAACCATTAGACTTACTTCTACCCTCTGATGCAGTAGAGAACAAGTGTGCACCCTCCTCTTTGTGTCACTCCTTGAGGTATTTAAAGAGTGCAATCATGTCTCCCCTCAGTCTTCTCTTCACCAGGCTGAACAGGCCCAGCCTAGCTCATCTGTTTTGTTCTCCATACCTCTTATCATCCTCATTGGTCTTCTCTGAACTTGCTCCAACTTGTCTATATCCTTCTTAAAACAAGGCAACCAGAACTGAACATAATACTCCAGATGAGGCCTGAACAGTGAAGAGTACAGAAGAAATATTTCTTCCCTTAATCTGAGAACTAGGCTTCTATTTACACAGGCTAAGATAGCATTTGCCTTATTTGCTGCAGCATCACGCTACTGTTCAACTGATGATCAACAATAATCCCAAAGTCCTTTTCACATGTAGTACTGCTGAGCCAGGTATCACCCATCCTATAAGTGTACATTTGATTTCTATGGCCTAAATATAAAAAATTGCATTTGTCTCTGTTGAATTTCATTTTATGAATTTCAGTCCAGTTTTCCAGTTTATCAAGGTCCTTTTGAATTCTGTTCATATCTTCCAATGTGTTAGCTAGCCCTCCCAGCTTTGTAAATCATCTGCACATTTGATAAGAATTCCCTCCACCACATCATTTAAATCATTGATCAAAATATTGAAGAACATCAGCCCCAGGACAGAAATCTGCCACACTCCACTTGAGACCTCCTTTCAGTTTGAAGCACAGCCACTGATGACACTTCTCTGAGCATAGTTTTGCAACCAATTATGGATCCATGTGATGGTGTTTGCATATATTCCATATCCAGTCAGCTTGCTAATCACACTATCATGGGAGACCTTTGGCAGGACTTGTTTTTGACAAACCCAAACAGGTTCCTACTAATCACTGCATTGTCATCAAAATACTTGCAGATAAGACTCCTGTATAATTCATTCTATTTTTTTTTTCTGGTACTGAGGTCAAGTTGACTGCTTGTAGTTTCTTGGATCTTCTTTTTTTGCCTTTTTTTAAGAGAGGGACAATGTTTGCTCATCTCTAGTCATATGTCCACATATCTCAACATAAGCCTTATACGGTAAGAATGGAGGCACATTTGTCAAACAGACCTGGTCAGTTTGATCCACGTATGTCAGACGAAATGAGTGAATGAAAGAAAATATCCCTAGAATTTTAAGAGGCATCTCAATTTATGCAGATTTACAAAGATTTACATCTTTTATATCACCTTCCAGATATATTCCTTCTGTGCATTTCAACATGTGGAAGAGAGAGATGTCCCTAATGACATTCTTTCCCAAGTTCTACCCCTTCCTTTCTGTTTCACTAGCATTTTAATTGGACTCCTTATCTTTCCCTAACCCTTCCTCCTCTCTGTACAAGAACACCCCTGACAAAAGGAAATATTTATGATGTGAAACGAGCTGACTAACTTGTAGGCTATATGAGATTTAGGGCTTTGGTCACCCTCTTTGTTGTGTAAATCTCCTTCTCCCTATAAAGTTGTTTGCCCAGAAAGGGCTGGGCAATAAGGTCCAATAAACTTAAATTCCATTCTAAAACATTGATTGCTGCTTGCAATTCAAAAAGAACAGCAATACAGTGAAATCAGTTCTGTCTTCAGTTTACTCTAAGTGTGCTGTTATTGTTGTTGTTGTTGTTGTTGTGTGCTTTCAGGTTGTTTCCAACTTACAGCAAACGTAAGATGAACTTACCACAGGATTTTCTGGGTGAAAGAGTGTGATGTGGCCAAGGTCACCTAGTGAGTTTCCATGGCCAAGCAGGGAATCAAACCCTGGTCTCGAGGGTTGTAATCCAGCCACTATACTATGCTAGCTGTCATGGCTCTAAGTGTACCTGACAATATACCAAATAAGTATATATGCCTGCTAGCCTCTTAATCCCACCAATGGAACCAACATATTGTGTGAGGAGGGAGGAGAGGGTCTTTGTTGTGGCGCTCCAGTTGTTAAACATCCTCCCTTTCAGTGGCTGATTGCTGTTGATGTTGGCTTCATTCTGGTGCACACATAAAACATGACTCTTCATTACAGCTTTCTAGCCCTAATTGTTTCATCCAAAATTGTGCTCCTACATGGGTTTAAACTGTTCCAACTTTTAAAAAATGTTTAATATATTTTTAGGAAGTTTACATTATTTTAAATTGTACTGATTTTATAGTAAGCCACTCAGATATGATATAGAGTGGGATATAAGTATTTTAATAAGAAAAGGAAGAGGAGAAGGAAAAGGCAACTGTTGTGCTGCTGAGTGAGTTTTTAAATTAGAACTGTTCCCTAGCATTCATTTAGAGGTAGAGAGATCTCAGACTGAGATGGAGGCAGGAGAAAACTACGTGAAGTTCTCAAATTAAAGCTCTAATTGAATTTAGCACAGTTCTGGATCTTTGGAATTCCTAGTTTGCACCTCCACCTGTGCTGTGCACTCATACTGAAACTTTGAACAACTTGCATAGGGCTGCTTTCCATGTTTTGACAACAAGCCTGGATTTGGAGTTTACACACACCGCCCATGGCAGTGGGTGGTTCCCTTGTATTTGGATGGTGAATCCATGCTGAGGTTTATTCTGAGGTTTGGATTGCTCCTTTAAATTTCAAAATAAAAGCCAGAATGGATTCACTAGTCCACTCATGTGGGAGCCAGCAGCTACCATTGAACATAGCAGTAACTAATCCTGTTATTTGAGAATGCACCTTTGTGAAATAAATATTAAGATGCTTGTCATGTTCACCGCTCACATTTTTAGGTAAACACTTTTTTAAAAAAAAATCCTTAGGTGTGCACATTAAAATATATATTTTGTAAAGCTGATTGTGGACTTAAATGTACAAAGCATAGACTCATCAGCTGTCTCCATTTTTTGGTTCTCCAATGGGATTTAAATAAGAGCTGAACACTTCGAAATCCTAAACAGAATGAGAGAAAAGTTTTAACATAAGTATCAAAATTATTCATACAGTAGGTATCAGGCCAAATAAGAACAAAATAAAGTTTCAGCTTAGACAGAAACCCTTGCTTATGCCTTTCAATGGAACCTCTGGCTATGAATTATAGAACACAGCTTTCTGTTGTTCCCACTGCCCATAGTGGCAATATTCATGTTGTGGAGGTCTGCCAGTTAAAAATACTGCAGCATTTCTTTTAATATTGTGCTAAAGGCAATCAGAGCTGCAGTCAAAGTAAGCTTCTGCACATCTATCGGGAGTGGAAAAAGCAAGGGAGATAAAATTTCAAGACCCAAACAGCTGCTTTACTCTTGCCTCTTGGGGGCATAAAATTAACACACTGGTCCATTTACCAGTGTGGTCAGCTCAGATATATATGATAATAATTCCCAAGTAACACAGTAACAAGGCCACACACAGAACAGTGGTTCCAAGAAGCAAACATGTCTTCATCTAGCTACTTCAGTCTTTGCTAGCTTGTGTTCAGAAAAGGGAAAACTTCTTTCATTATCTTCTGGGTGTACAAGAAGTAATCTAGATCTTCATACTGTCAGCTGCGCCTGTAACTCACCTTGGGGAAACTACATTCCTCAGAACATGTGTTGCTCCTGAACTCCAATTTTAAAGTTACTTGAAGCCCCCTGGTAACCACAAAAGCATCTCCAATGCCCCAAATTTAAATTCACCAATTTCACCCCCCCAAAATGGTCCAAAAACTGCCTGCAAATTTAGTGGTTTGTGTTACCCAGTCACCCACTCCAGAACACCACAACTCTGGAAACTCTTCCAAACCCAAAAAAAAAAAAAAAAAAAAATCAGCCAAAATGGTACCCAGAGTTGTGCAACATCACTTCCAGTGTACCTGAATGGGATGGTGAGGAGGAGTCATGGGTGCAAACATTTCCTCCAACACAATTGCCCACCCTGCCATTCTGTAGCAGTAGCAAAGAATCCATGTACATCAGGGTTTGGTAAATTGCAGCCCATAGGTTGCGTGTAGCTGTTAGGGACCCAAGGTGTGGAACCTCAAGCCACACAAAGCCCACAGATCCCTAAACAATTTAAAAAAAATGTTCTGGGTAATTTTTTTCCCAACCCTGCAAAATGTTTTCTCTTCCAACCCCCAAGCCTCCTACCTACCTTTAAAAACCTGCTAGACACCTCCCCCTCCACTAGCCAAACTAATAATTAAAAAAAAGGAAGTGACACCATTCCTTCCTGTTTCAATTCTGGTCAATGTTTGGGGTATTTTGATAGATTTTTAAGGTATGCTGGGGAGGACATAGGGTTTGGATAAGTAAAATGACTATTTTGAGTGGTTTGGGGATGAAAAATAACACAGAATTTTAAAATAAATGTTTAGGGAGTCAGGGAGCTTTGGTAAACTGGTATAACCCACTGGGGAAAATGGGGCCAAAAATAGGCCACTTAGTAGAGTTCAGTGGAATTGGAGACGGTAAAAATGGTAGAGGAGGCGCCAATACAATGCAATGGCCTGGTTCTGGAGCAAGCAGACAAAAGAGGAAAGGGTACTAGTAGTTCCTTCTAAGGAATGTATTGCTCAGGCCAAAACAAAGAGTGGACTATCAGTTTTATACAGCCAGCCCAACTCCTGGTCATTACTTGGATACAGCAAACATCATCCTGGGGTCCTGGAACTGCCCTTATGATGCAGGGAAAAAGGACCCTGGTTGAAAAACTCTCTGATACAGCCTGGGAAGTAGGCCTGGCTGTGAGAAAGAGGGTTACTCGTCCAAGGTCACCCAGTGAATCATAGAAGAGACCACAAAGACCATCCAGCCCAACCCCTTGCCATGCAGGAATCAAAGCACTCCTGACAGATGGCCATCCAGCCTATGTTTAAAAACCTCCGCTACACTCAGAGGCAGCATATTCTACTGCTGAACTGCTTTTTCTATCAGGAAGTTCTTCCTAATGTTATGGTGGAATGTTTATAGGTTACTATGAACCTGATCCTGCATCTTTCAAGTCTCAGTTAAACACACTTAGAATCATATAATCATGGAGTTGGAAGAGACCACAGGGGCCATCCAGTCCAACTCCTTGCCATGCAGGAACACACATCAGAGCTCTCCCAGCAGATGACCATCCAGCCTCTTCTTAAAAACCTCCAAAGAAGAAGACTCCACCACACTCAGAGGCAGCATATTCCACTGCCGGATAGCTGTGACCATCAGGAAGTTCTTCCTGAGGTTTAGATGGAATCTCTTTTCCTGTAGTTTGTACAGATTCCTGTAGTTTGAATCCATTGCTCCTTGTCCTAGTCTCTGGAGCAGTGGAAAACAAGCCAGCTGCCTCCTCAACATGACATCCCTTCAAATATTTAAACATGGCTATCACATCCCCTCTTAACCTTTTCTTCTGTAGACTAAATATACCTAACTCCGTAAGCCACTCCTCATAGGGCATGGCTTCCAGACCCTTCACCATTTTGGTTGCCCTCCTCTGGACATGTTCCACCTTGTCAGTATCCTTCTTGAAATGAGGTGCCCAGAACTGGACACACTTACTATTATATCACACTGAGTCTCTGTTCCATTTCAGTTGCCAGTGCCTAGTCTAGGACTAATTCAAACCAAAGAAGAAGATTGGTGGCATGTTGTGCTTCTTCTTGATCACATTTAATACTGGAGACCACAGTGGAGTCAAGCATCCAGTGGAAGGAATATGTAGATACTTGCTCCGGCTATCACATTTGTGTTGAACTCCTACATGAAGAATTCTCATCCTTATTGCACTTCTTTTTTTAAAAAAAAAAATTATTGAATGTTTTCACATACACAAAATAATTCTAGAACACACAAAGAAGAAAAAAAAAAATTCTCTGTTCAAGAGAATTATTAGTAAAAGTAATGTCTCCTTGTTCCTCTATGTGTTTGCAGTTCCAAGGTCAAGTCAACCTCCATGTCTTTGAGGACTGGTGTGGGAGCTCTATAGAACAACTGAAGAGGAATCTCCACTTCCCATTGTACCCTCATGTGAGTATCCTGTAGCAGCCCTTAGCATTCCCTTGAAAAGAGAATCGTCCCTTTCTAGGTTCTGTCTAACCTACTAATAGGACCTAAGAAAATTTTGTTTCCTTATTGGCCACTAAAGGACCATCAGCCCAATCTCCTTTAAAAAGGCACTGTGAGAGACACCTGGATACTCAAATTTCTCTTCAAAGTATACTGAGTATATGTGTGAGAGGGGTTATCAGTGGTGTCATTTAGACATCATGATGAACCATGGCTTTTTGTAACTCAAAAGTTATTGAAAGTATTGTAAAAATTAATAGAAATTAGAAAATGAATTACAAGTAATGATTTAATATTTTTATTTTATAAATTAAACTCAGTTTATACAACATTGTAATTTAATGCCACATGTATTTATGAAGTAATATTAGAGGTACAATTTAATGTTTCGAAATATCCAATGTGTGAGTATGTGTAACATATATTGGTTATAATTCCTATAATTATGCAAAGCATAAAGTAAAATAAAAAAAAAGTAATAGGAACAAGCCTAGCCTCCTTGCAGACTCATGAGTTCCTCCATCTCTCTGACATGCTCAAAAGAAGATTGGAAGCTTCCAGTTCTGTGTTTGATTAATTACCATTTAGTGCATAATTCAGATCCTATATTGTAGTTAATTTTAACGGTGGTTTGTTGGAATAAAGCCAACTTCATAACCAGCTTTCAAACAAACCACAGTTTATTTTGGTTGGGCACAAATAACTTCAGTTAATTGGATCTGAACAACAGAGTAAGCTGCAGAAAGAAAGAACAGAAAGAAAAGAGAGAGAGAGAGAGAAAGAAAGAAAGAAAGAAAGAAAGAAAGAAAGAAAGAAAGAAAGAGGAAGCAAAAGTTTCCAAATGGTTCATGACTCCACTGCAAGAGGAGATGGAGTGTGCAAGTTAAGGCAGCCTAGGCTCATTCCCATCATGATAAATATCATGTCTTCCAAATGCAGCCACTTTATGTTTAAACTTAATAATAATCCTAAGATGCTTCTGGCTGACTAGAACCAGGCTTTTGGAATTACAAAGTAGTATTTTTGCTTTCAGAGCTTGGGAATGTTACTTCTTTGGACTAATACGTCCCAGAATCCCCCAGGCAGTATCACCATTGATTCCACCCCTCACAAGGAAGCTAAACCTGAAAAAGCCTGCCTCTGTAACCTCTGACCACTCAGGAAAATGAGAGCCATAAACCAACAAACTGCTTTCCCCCAGAGCCCTATTCTTATTTCCAGAATAGAAAGAACTATTCCTTGCTTCTAACTCCCCTGTGTCATTCCTTTCTTTATCTTCCTCCAGCTCCATTTAATAATTGCATTTTTGCTTTCCTTGCTCTTTCAGACACGGACCACTTTGAAAAAACTGGCAGCATCTCCAAAATGGAAAAACTATGGATTGCGCATATTTGGCTATCTGCATCCATTCAGTGATGGTGAGGAGAGACTTAAAAGGGACTCAGGCTGCAGGACAGTCATTGAGAACTTTACACTGAAAGCATGTCTCCCCCGCCCATCCCCACTTTTAGAAAGGTTCTTAAACAGTTGTACATGAGCTACTAAGAGTTTATGAGCTCCATTCAGATGGTCTGAAGAAAGATCAAGAACATCTGTATTTGGTCTTAATATGCTAACAAGCATTGTGCTGAGCTTCACAGAACTCAGCTCCTGCAAAACAAGCACGTTGTTTGCATCAGAAAAAAACAATGCAGCAGTTTTGTATGTGATTTGATTTGTGGACAATAAATAAGAGTTTCTTAAGTGGTCCACTGACACCTCCATCAGTTTTCAGGTGGTCTTTCAAAAACTGTTTGAGAACTTTTAACCATGTTGAATACTATAAAACTGTAGTCCTATATTCATTTCCCATTGAACTGAGTTGGCATGTATGACATTGTGCTTATATCTTTCCTGTTTAAAGTAAGTATATATCTTTGACTAAATAATATAATGTAGGTACGGACAATGTGTGGTTCTCCAAATTCCTGTTTTCCAGCCTCTGTTCCCTCCTACTGTGATAGAGTAGCAGGTGTGTGAATCCATTTTTATTTCTAAGATGATAGGTTTTTCAACATACAAGGTAAAGCTATGGAATACACTCACATGTGTGTATGTGTATATATATCTGCCCTGTGTGAGTGAATTTTGTCTTGTTTCAGGTTTTGTTTGTTTTATCCTCTTCAGGACTTGTCATTTTTATTCTCGTCAACAATTCACAGTCCAAATCCCCACAGCGCCAGTTGGTAGAGCAGCCTGCTTTTGAAGACTGAGAAGGAGAGAGACAGGCATACGCAGACAAGTTTGCTGCGGCCACACACAAACAAAGCTGCCTTTATAATACCTGCCACCTAGCCTGTTTTGGCAGGCAAATTAGACAGAAAGTATAGAAATTGATCAGCCAAACTGGTGTATATCAAGAAAACAGTTGTTTGCCTGAGATTTCTGTATTGTATCTAATATCATGACAGGTGTACACCACAAGCTTAAACTAGTTTGATGGCTTTTGTTTCCTTTCAAGAAAATCCTGTGAATTACAACTCTGTGAAATGTCTAACAAGTTATCTGGCAAGCAAACAAAAACTGTAATCCTCCGAGTTCTTTGCAAGGGAGAAGGGAGAGAACCATGATAATTAAAATCTAGTTTAGGTTTGTAGTGTAGATGCGATAGTAACACTGAACAAAATCCAGTTGGTCAACCTACAGTATGCTAATCCATTGCTCTACATGTGGCAAGTGGCTTCCTGTACTGAAGGAAAGTGAGGATAGGCAGGAAGAAAGACACCTGGGGCCCTTTAATACTACATAATTATAGCACTGTATTTCTACGTTAACTTTCATGGCTGTATCCCATGGAATCCTGGGCTTTGTAGTTTGATGAAGCACTAGATCTCTCTGGCTGAGAATTTTAAGTATCCCTCCCTGAAATGCAAACCCAAGAATTCCATAGGATTTTGTTTGGTAGGTAAAGTGGAATCGTAGCACTGCAACTATGCAGTGTGAAAGGCCCCTGAATTTTTGTAGAATATTTCATTGCACTCCTAGTTCACTACTGAAATGCAGTGCTTCTTGGGCTTCTCTGATATGGAAGACCAGCAATTATTTTCTTCCAGCGTGCCAGATACCAGCACTATATTTGCATCCATTGGCTACAGCTGTTTTCTCTGGAAACTCACAGGGGACTGGCCATCAATGGCTTTGGGAAATGGTCCCAGTCCAGGAAACATCACTTTGAGTAGCACTGCTGTACAGAATAAGCTGCCCCCCTCCCCACTGGATTCCCAAGGAGGAATTAAATTCACCCTCCACTGAAGCAGAAAATTATCCTCCCTTCCAAATGGAACTTCTTAATGTTCTTGTTAATCCCAGGACTCTTGTCTTAGGTGAGTTTCAGTTTGCCATCGCTGCTGATGACAATGCAGAGTTCTGGCTGAGTCCAAGTGAGAACATCTCAGATCTCCAGCTGCTGGCCACTGTAGGCAAGGTACCAGTACCTTATTTCTGATTTCTTTGATTTGCTGCTACCTTATATACACAGATTGACAGATATAGAGAGAAATGTGGGATTAGTATAAAAGAAATTTGATGTTTATATCTTCATGTGATCACGTAAAACTATATTTAATCTTAAGCAAAGACAATTTGAAAGAGAAAAGTCCTTGCCTAGGGAGGCTGTGTGCTCTCTAAAACTCCTGCCTCCTACAACATGTGAGAGCAAATGTGTGTGAGAGCAATTTCCATAATTCCCCACAGAGCCCTTTGAGAATCTGAAGGAAGTTATAGAACACCTCCCCAGAACAAATGCACAGAAACACATAATCACAGAAATACATAACGCAGAGAGTTTTGCATATAATTTATTTTACTGCATTGGACAACTATTTCCTTCACACAGACTAGTCCGTACCCTCCAACTACCCCAATTTGGCAGGGATAGTCCCAATTAATCCCCCGTCACCCCACTTTGTCAGATGCTTTCAAAATGTCCCAGTTTCTCCCTCCTCCTTCCACTCTCCTCCTTTGTCCTCAGATTACTTCAGGTGCTACAAACTGAGTTCAAAGTATGAAGATTGAATATAGAGTACTTTATATTCAATTAGTGCAATTAAGAATGAAGAGGAGGGAGTGGGATCATGACCAGCATCAGCTCAAGCAAAAATAAATTGTCACAGCCTCTCATTAACAAATTTTGTTATCTTGATCCAGCCCTAACCCAAACCCTCTAACCCTAAACCGTAACCTTGACCCTAGCCAATCCATAGCCCTAGCCCTAGCCCTAAACCTGACCCAATCTCCAATCCTAACCCCAACCCCCAAATTCAACCCCAAGTGCTTACCCCTAACTGTCACCTGTTGCTGTTAGAGGTATGCCATTGTTTCTGTTGTTAAAGGCACACTGTTGGTGGTGGTGGGTGGTGGTATTAGAAACCCACTGTTGCTGGTGGTGTTAGAGGAGTGCTGTTCTCATTGTTAGAGGCATGCTGTTGTTTTTGTTGTTGTTAGAGGTGCATTGTTGTTAGAGGCACGCTGGTGTTCTTGTTGGGGTATACTGTTGTTGTCAGAGGTACACTGTTGTTAGAGGTGTGCTGTTGATGTGTTATTAGAGGCGCACTGATAGAAGCGTGCTATTGCTGCTTTTGTTAGAGGCACACTGTTGTTGCTATTGTTAGCAGTGCACTGTTACTGTTGGGGCTTGCTGTTGTTAGAGGCACACTGTTGTTCTTAGACGTGTACTGTTATGGTTAAGGCTCACTCTTGTTGTTTTTAGAGGTACACTGTTGTTGTTAGAGGCGTGCTGCTGTTAGAGGTGCCCTATTGTTGTTGGAGCCACACTGTTAGAGGCACACTGTTGTTTTTAGAGATGCATTGTTGTTGCTAGAGATGTGCTGTTATTAGAGATGTGTTGTTCTTAGAGGCACACTGTTGTTAGAAGCGTGCTGTTGCTGCTGTTCCTGTTAGAAGTGTGCTGTTACTGCTGTTGTTAGAGATGCACTGTTGTTAGAGGCACACTCTTATTGTTGTTAGAGGCACACTGTTGTTGTTAGAGGTGCACTTTAGAGGCACACTATTTTTGTTAGAGATGCACAGTTGTTGTTGTTAGAGGCGCATTCCTTTTGTTGTTAGAGGAGCATGTTTGTTCTTAGAGGGGCATTGTTGTTGCTGTTGTCACTGTGGTTCTTTGAGGGCCTCGCTATTGTTTCTGTTGCCTGTATACCAAACTCAGTAGGGCAGTTGTGATATCATATGGTGAACAGCCAAATAAACAACTTTGTTGTGAGTTACCTTGTTTTGATATTATTTTATTTAGTAATTGTTATCTTGACCATGCTCTGATGTTGCTTGGCCACATGTATCCTGCTTTTCATCTTTGAAATGGAGGGTATAATAATCTGGAAAAAAAAAATCTTGATGAAAACTGGGAAAAGGATTTCTTTTTCTTGAAAAATCACTAAAACAGGAAGAATTTGAAGCAAAAGAAATAAAATATTTTTTGCACTTAGTTTATTGACCCCTGGAAACACATGTATGTTCCCCAGGTTAAGAATCTCTGAGCTAAGGCTCCTCTACCTCAGTATGGGGTAGCAAACACTGTCAGTATAACAGTTTGTAAACTTGGCAGTGGCAATACAATGGGCTTTCTCTCAAGACCCCCCTCCCCACAAATTCAAACTTAGAATAGTTGGTATCTCCCATTATGAAGTTCTCATTCATCATTCTATAATGATAGGATGCTCTTCTGTCCTGGGGTTCTAGAATGACTAAAAATAGCATTCAGTGACACTGACTTCTTTAATGAATTGCTGGACATTTGCACTGTTTATTCTGTGGTTGGGTGCCTGTGACTGCTCAGTAAAGTAAGCGTGTGGCAGCTCCGTGTGAATGAATCATAATGTAAAGGGAACATTCTCTATTTTTGTGCAGACTGGGAAGGAGTGGACAGCACCTGGGGAGTTTGGAAAATTCAAGAGCCAAATGTCAAAGCCAGTGAAGTGAGTGAAACGGATATTAATTCCTTCTACATTGTGTAGCTGCCTGTAAAATCTGCTTACCAGATTTTCTTGACCCAGGATTGAGATATTAGCCAGGAGAAGAGCATTTTGTCTTGCCTTTAGCACAATCTGTATGCATTAAGTTTTTAAAAAATATCTTTATACAGCATTGCAAGTAAAAATGTTTGCAAGTGGTGGTGGTGGTGTGTATCTTTTCCTACTTACCATAGATTGCATTGTATTGCTAAATTAACTTTAGAGTGCTCTCTAGTGGCTGTTGTTGCTATTTCCTGGAGATGTGCTGATTCCCCCTCCCCTTGCCAGATACAGACAAATTTATGTTTAAAAGTTTCTTAATAATCAAACTTCAGCTATGGATTCATGCAGTAATTGTTATTCACGTGCAGATTACATGTGTTATGTGACAGCTCAGTCATCAGAAAATTGTTTTTTTTTAATCACATAATGAGTTATTTCTTATGACAGGCATATGTTGAAGCTATCAGTAGTGCAGAGAAAAATTATTCTATCATTAATGGGTTGATTCACTAGTTTTACTGCAAGTTTCCCAGAGATCAAAAAATCAGTAGAATTCAATAATGAAATCTGTTAACTGGATGATTTGGGAAAAGCTTGTTCCTACCCTGTTTGGTTTCCCCTTGGAAGAAACTCATCCTGTTTTTTACAAGATCACTAAGGTATATCCTTTGTTGGATAAAAAGATAATCTAAAACAGTCTAATGACTTTAAAAGCTAAAGGTCATTGGAAGATATTCTGTACTCAGAGCAACAAACATAGGCTTTTCACTCTTCTCTTTCACAGATTGTCATCCACAAATAAGTACTATTTTGAGGTGCTACACAAGCAAGATGACAAAGGAACGGACCATGTGGAAGTGGCAGTAAGTGTTCAGATTAGCTATGTCAGGTTTATTTGAATAGTGGTGCAGGATCTTGGCCTGAGGGGTCCTAACAGATTCATGTGGGAAGTTCATGTGGAAGCAGCACATTCACTCTCATCATAGTAAATGTGTTACTAGTATTTTTCCCACCATTGAGTATATCTGTTGTACAGCCAGTATATGTATAAACAATCCAATCCATGTGCTTACCATGGAGGAGTAGAAGGAAAATCATACGAGAGATATCTGCCACCACAGTGCATCTACCTTTTAAATTCAAAGTTTGACTTCCCAGTTAGAAAAAGAGAATGTACAATATACTCCAGGGAGATGTATTTTATGACTAATGCACATCTACTTTCTAAAAGTTAACTAGACTAGGCCTTTCTGCTGCATGAAAAAAAAACCTTGTTCTTATCACTCATAGCATAGTTTATGAATAAGAACTAAGGGTAGGAAGGGACTCATTCAGTTAGATTAGAACTGTATTGCTTGTAATCATGGAAGACAAACACAACTCATCAGTCATGTCAGGTGAATCCATTCGGACTCAATACATTTCCTTTATTAATTTAAAGCCCATTTTTTAAAAAAGAAATTGATATTTAAAGTATGATTAGAAAAAGAAACAGAAAAAAGGGAAAGACAAAGGATATGAATGAGGGCTAGGTATATACAATAATATAAGCTGAGTTTGTTTTTGTGTGCCTTCAAGTCATTTCTGACTTACAATGACCCTGAGGTGAACCTATCATGGGGTTTTGGGAGGCTGAGAGAAGTTTTCCATTGGTGCATTTGCAGAGGACAATCTGACCCTTTGTTCTACTCAACAGTAACCGTCTCAACTCAAATTTATTGATTTAAAACAAATGTTTGTACACTAAATTGTTGTTTCAGTTTAATGTTTCCAATACAATGGGGTGTCTGAGGTATTCAGCGCTGGTCTATATATAGATACTAAAAGATGTTGCAGTTATAAATAATATCACAGTGCACCAGCATGTGACTGATAATTAGATTCCCAAGTTGAAAAGGGCAAAAATTCAAATCAAATGATCCAAAGTAAAGATCTCAGTGTGGTGTAGTGGTTTGGACTACAACTCTGGAGACCAGCGTTCAAATCCCCACTCAGCTATGGAAACCCACTGAATGACTTTGGATAAGTCACACTCTCTCAGACTCAGAGGAAGGCAAAGGCATACCCCTCTGAACAAATCTTGCCAAGAAAACTGTGTAATAGGTTTACTTTAGCATCACCTTAAGTCAGAAATGACTTGAAAGCACACAATAACAAAGACCCCACAGTTAATCAGTTTCTTCCATTAAAAGGGTTGCCTTGCAGTCTTCAAATTAGGGTTGTCCCGAAGCGTAGATTATATGGATAGAGCTCTAAGTGGCAAAATATTGTATGCCAAGCTATTCTGGCAGCAGAAATCACAGGGGCACATTCCATTTCTTTCATAAGTGAATAGAACCTAAGGAAGATCATCCTCAAAGAGGTTCCAAGTATGCTGGTTCCAGAATTGCCCAAGGAGGAGTATCTAAATTAGGCTGTGTTTGCCAGTGATTTCCTTGAGTCAGAAAATGCACCTTATCAAATTTGGAAAATTGTATCCACTCCTGAAAATGACAGTTGCATCCTTTTATAAGAGGAAAGAGAGGGATAAATACCCCCATATAAATTTCCTAAAAATAATGCTGATTTCCTGAAAGTAAACCTGAGAGACATACAGTGGAATACTTCAAAGAACATACTAAAGCATTCATTCAACTATGTTAACTTCACCTCAAATAATTAATCTGAGTGATGTTCACCTTGCTGTATCCAGAGATATTTCAGCAAGTGGCAAATTTGGTTTCATCATTTGAGTAACCAGTATGTCCAAATATGGAATATTGTCTGGGTACCAGGAAAACTGCCTGCTGAAAAATAACCCAAAAGGAGTATTAAATCCAACGAGTATGGCCAGTTTTAGACCAGATTTAGACCAATTAACAGAATCGCTAGAAAGGGTGCTGAAACTGTTAACCCAAAGTCTGTTTAAGATCTGACAGACCACAATACCTGTCAGCCTTCCCAACCCTATTACTTTTAGAAGTTTTGAATTGCAACTCCAGTCATATACAGCCAGGTTGAGAGAACTGCGTTTGGCTTCATTGGTTACTAATTCTGTAGATCTGTTGCAGATAGTTGCCTAATTCTTTCCATAATTGACAAATCTATAAGTTTTATATGTGTCCATTTCTCTCTTTCAGTGGAAGTTGAATCACCCAGAAACTAAGTTCGCAATTATTGACTCTCAATTCCTCTCCCTTTATATTAGTAAGTATCTTCCCGCCCAAATAGCTTTGTCTTTATATTCATTAAATCGTATAGTGAGAAAAGTGTTGCCTTTCATTACACCATGCTCTAGACAAATACAAAAGTTATTATTTCTTAATGATGTTTATATCCTGCCTTTCCTTAAATGGTGTCAAGATCGTGTAAACGTCTCTTCCTCACCACTTTAACCACAACCACCTTGTGAGGAAATTCAGAATAAGAGGTAGCAGCTAACACAAAGTCATTCAATGAATATCATGTTCCAGTGGAGGCTTGAACCCAATCTTCAAAGTGTTCGTTCTCTTTTCTGAGCACTGTGTCACAGTGCTTGTTTTGTCAGATTGGTCCACACACAATGTATGCTTGATTTCATGTGGTGTTACGAAGCACTGAGTTGCAATAAAGAAAATACCACCTTCGCTTATATTTTAAAATCCAAAATAAGATCATTTTCAGAGACACTGTTCCAAGTGAATAGAAGACTGAGAGGTGTCATGATAGCTATATGAAGGGATGTCAGGTAGAAGATGGGGCCATTGCTCCAGAGACTAGAAGAAGGATCAGTGGGTTCAAATTACAAGAGAAGAGGCTCCACCCAAACATTGGGAAGAACTTCTTTACTGTAAGGGCTGTTCAATCGTGGAATAGATTGCCATGTTGGATGATGGACTCCCCATCTTTGGAGAACTTTAAACAGTGGTTGGATGGACATCTTTTAGGAGTGCTTTAGTTGCATCTTCCTTCGTGGCAGGAGTTGGACTAAATGGCCTTTGTGGTCCTTTCCAACTCTTAAGGTTCTATGATTCTAAGTCTCCCCTACCAAATGAGCTAAGGTAAGGCTCTGCTTAGGAAAAGGACCTTCTTAGTGGTGTCATACAAGCTGTGGAATAGCCTCCTCAGGGAGGCTTACCTGGCACTATTTTAATGATCTTTTTAAATGAAATCTTAAATGAAGTCTTTCAAGAAACCATTTATTTTCTACCTTTCTCCCCATACAGGACCCACATCAGTGCTTACAATACAGATTGAAATAGAATGTAGCTAAAACCATTCATAATAGTAGAACATAGTTAAAATCAGTTAAATAAACTATCAAAATAAAAATGGCAGTGAATCAAAAATAGATTAAAAGCACTGAACAGATGAAAAAAAGATAAAAAGTACAACACTCCACTCATGAAAAAGGTACCACAGCAATCTCATAATGGCCACAAGCCTGCCTAAATAACCTGGTCTTTGTCTGCCAGCAGAAGGAGAAGAGAGAGGAGGCCAACCCGTAAGAGGGAAGCCAGTTCTGCACTACACTGTTATAGTGCTGTTATTCAACTTTCAACATCCTATGGAATCCTAGAGTTTGCAGTTTAGGATAGGGCATTTAGATTTCTCAGCCAGAGAGCTGTTTGGCCTCAGTAAACTACAAAGCCCAGAATTCCACAGGATGTTGAAAGTGGAATAATAGTGTGGAAACGGCCAGAGTTCCACAGCCTGGGAGCAGCCACTGAGAAGGCCCTTTCTCACGTTTTCCCCAGACATGCACGTAAAGGTGGTGAGACCTTGTGCACATAGTTCTTTACACCGTTACTAAAATATGCATACTGAATGTTTAACCTGTGCTTTATTTCATCAGCTGGGCTTTTATTTTGTAAACCAAGATTATTTAAAATGATGCAATTTACTGTGCCTTTTAAATGCTTTTAATAATTTACTTTGCATTTTAATGTTATATGTTACTTACTACCTTGTTAGCAGCACAAAGAACATGGGTCATAGCTGGTCATATAAATCCATCAGTGGTAATAATTTAGAAAGAAAAGTATTTTGGGAGATTTGTGAATATGCAATAGGAAAATATCTCCCACTGTTCAGAGATGATGAATTATTTCTCTTTTTCTTATTGTTGTTCTTATTCTTGTCATAGATGAAACGCTTTTGAAAATGGATGAGGTTGGCCACATCCCACAGACGCTGGCTACTCGTAGAAGTCGGATTCCGCCCAGTCGGGTGGCAATGGAACACCCAGCTGACATGCTAAAGTCTGACCCCCGAGACACCATTTATGCATGTAAGCATCATAGCTAAAAACATAGCCCATCATGCAATATGCATTGGAGTACCAGAGTAGGGATAGCCACCTTCTGTAGCTGCAAATGACACTCTAATCTCCAAGATAAGAAATATATTTTCCTTGACAAGCAAAATTGTAGACAACCTTTTTCCTTTTTTTAATCTCAACTTTTCTAATACAGAGAGAGCTACAAGGCTCTGGATCCAATCCATAGGCTGCCCCTTAGCCATTCCTGTGGTAGGATAATTCTTGAAGACAAAATTACAAAAACAGAGCTAGCCTTCCATAGCTCTTCCCCAGGCAAGTTTTTACACACAAGTTCTGGAGAACATGAAAGCTTGTAGTCTTTTTTCTTTGAAACAGAAACAGCTTCCCAATCCATTCTTAAGCTGACACACGAAATCAAAGCAGGCTAGGTAGGTGACTAGTGGGGAAAGAGAAGGAAGGAAAATGTGTGGAAAGAACTACAGTGTTAGTAGAGTGTGGGAGCCAGCATGATGTAGTGGTCTGAGTGCTGGACAAGGATTCTGGAGACCAGGGTTGAAAGCTCTGCTCTGTTATGGAATCCCATAGAGTGACCCTGGGGTAAGTCACACTATCTCAGAGAAAGGCAATGGCAAACCCCCCTCTGAACAAATCTTGCCAGGAAAGCCCCATGATAGATTCACCTTAAGGGTGGCCTAAGTTGGAAATGACTTGAAAGCACACAACCACAATATTCAGTATGGTAAAAATCAGCCTCCACACTGGTATTGCAGCTGTAATAGGTGACTTAACTAGGAACTTGGAACCATTTTTGTAATTGCCTCTTTTATCAGTT
Organism: Iguana delicatissima; assembly: GCA_948472985.1. Taxonomy (NCBI): domain Eukaryota; kingdom Metazoa; phylum Chordata; class Lepidosauria; order Squamata; family Iguanidae; genus Iguana; species Iguana delicatissima. The sequence goes on along the minus strand of CAOKZL010000152.1, from coordinate 114,225 downwards.
GTTTCCCCCCCCCTTTTTTTTGTCTGCTTCCCAGTGCCTCTCATAAGAAAGTCACAGATTCGCAAGATCCTTCCAGACTGCCCCTACAAACCAAGCTACTTGGTCAATGGACTTCCGCTAAGCCGCTATCAGGGACTCCAGTTTGTAAGTGTCTTCCTTTAGTTCAAGGCTTTGTCCAGCTTACACCTGCTGTCAGGTGTTAAGGGATGGCTTCATTATAAGGATGACACGTGGTCAATCAACAGATAGCAACCATTGTCTTTTCCCCCCTGCCATTCCTGTACCAAACTGTATTCACTATGTTTGAAGATGGTAGCTGGAGGTTTAAACCCATACTCAGAAGTTAAGATTCTTCTTTAAAAGCTAATGGTGTTGCTTGTTCTCTTCCTTAAAAAAGAGGAAGGGGTCAGATTTCCTGCATAGTTTCTAGTATTGTAGACTTGACTAGCAGATCACTAATGTCATTAATAATTTCTGATGTAACTCAGATAAACTTCCACTTTAAGTTAAGTAGTATTCATTGCCTCAATTATTCATACTCCTTTCATTTGAGACAGTCTTACTGCAAACCTGATTTTTGTACCAATTGACTTTGAATATATATCCCAAATTAGAATAAAACAAGAGTGATAACTGTGTGGCCCTCCACATATACCGGTATTCCTCACTATTGAGGAATTCCTAGCAATTGCTAGCAATCTAGGACTGCTAGGAATTGCAATCCAACTATATCTGGAAGCCATACAATTCCCACTCTCTAAAATAAAAGAATTAGAGTGCAATGCTAAGTGTGTGTACTCAGAAGTAAGTCTCATGGGATTTAATGGGGCTTAGTCCCATGTAGGTATGCATAGGATTGGAGTCTGCATTTCTCTGGAGAATTAGATGGTATTTCAAATTTTAATGTCTTAACAAAAATTCATGTGCTTCTCTTGAGAGGTATTTAAAGGATATCTGAGTAGCAAAGATACTGATTTACTCTGAAATAGCAACCATCTTAATGTTCTGATGGTTTCTGTGATTTATAGGTTGCAGTGGGTGGGGGGATTGTGTTGATCTCCACTGCAGTTCTAAGCAGCACAACCCAGGATGGACAGTAGTGAAGAATGCTGGATGTTGCAGTCCAGCAACCTCCAGAGAGCATCATGATTCTCAGCCCATCCAAAAGCTTGAAAGTAATATGATTCAAACATCTATTGAGGTACATTTCCAAGCTCAAGATGCCTTACACTGAACATTTAAAACAAATTAAATATTAGAAAAAGGCATGTAAAATTAAGAGCTGAAATAAATAAGGGTGACTATTGTTTTCTTTGGGGGATAAGTGATGACACAATTAATCCCTTTTTTGATGCCTTTGGTATTCAGAATTAGATGTTTCTCTGAATTCAGCACATCTTGTTGTTGTGTGCTTTCAAGTACTTTTTGACGTATGGAGACCCTAAGGCAAACCTATCATGGGGTTTTCTGGGGCTGAGAGTGTGGTGCATCCAAGGTTTCTGTGGCTGAGCGGGGAACTGAACCCTGGTCTCCAAGGTCATAGTCAAGCACTCAGATCACTTAAAGCAAGGGTTCTGGGGATGTTAAAATACGTGTATTATGATTTCTAAAAAAAAAAAAAGTCTGATGGCATTGATCATAAAAACTAACCATGAAGTTTAGTAGCAATGATTTTATTTTATACGGATTTCTTTTTCCAGGTTCACTTATCATTTGTATATCCCAATGACTATACTCGGCTGAGCCACATGGAGACGCATAACAAGTGCTTTTACCAGGAAAATACCTATTATCTGGAAAGGTAAAACTGACCTAGCTAACCTGTAAAAAAAAAAAAAAAGGTTGTAGTTTTAAGAAAGAAAGATTGCTGAGCTAAAAGATGACATTAGCACTCTTTCTGCTGAAGGTTTTACAATAACTTGGGTCCTACTAAGGCTAATAGGATCACAAGGTCAGAAGGAAGACTAATTTTTTGTGTGTGTGCAAAAACAATATTAAAGAAGCTGTTTTTTCCTGTATGGACTAGTTAATGTCTTCTAAAAGTGAAAGAACAGAATTACTTATTGAAAGGGCAATTAGACATTGTTGGACTCAGTTAAGGGAGAACTAAGGGCACATTTATACTTATCCACAAAACCTTCAAGGTGATCTTGATCCAGCCATCAAATCTTAGCATCATCTATATAAGCTTCTTGAAGGAAGAATGGGCTAAAAATGAAATGAAATGGGATTCAGCCCTAGATCACCAAATAGTGCCCACGGGCATGAGCAACATGCAGGAGGACTGCTGAAGAAGACTCAAGGGCAGAGGTGAATAATGCAGACCAACCCAAACCTGTTTTGGTAGTTCACTCCTCCAGGCTCCCTGGGACTGCCCTGACTGTGGACCCAAAAAGGGTGGAAGTCCTCTCCTGGAAGTCCCCAGGAACTTGCAGTTCACTGTTTAACAGGTTGCAGAGCCTCCTGCATTATTTAACACTGGAGGCGGGGAAAAAACTGGTTTTCAAAGCAGAAGTAGACTGGTAGACACATTAGCTTTAGAGTTCCCAGAGCTTTACAGTACCTTGTCTTCCTCCATAGTCTGTTCAGGATTAAAGTTACAGGAGCCTGTCTGATCTTGGAAGCTGCCCAGGGCCGGATCTGGTTAGTACTTTGGTGAGATACTGCCAAAAAAATGCCAGATGCAGAGGAGGGAACTGGTAAAACCACTTGGTGTTTTCTTAGGCAAGTATTCCTTGCCTAAAAAAAGTATTCCTTGCCTAAGAAAGCCCAACGAAAAGTTCATGGGGTCACCATAAATTAGAAGGGACTTGAAGGCACATACACACACACAGCCAGTACTGCAGATTGATAAGTGGTGTTAAAGTCCTTTGGAAAATGGAAATGAAAAAGACCATGTGGCAGAGAAGTAGAAGAAGTTCAAAGAACAGAAATTTCAAACTGTAAGACTAAGAGGCCTAAGGGATGGTTTATACAACTGGCATAACCAATTGCCCTTAGACAGTACTGTTTTCAGACTGGAGGCAGTAGACTGATTGCTGCTGCAGGCTGGCAGTGGGAGAAAGTCCCTGCATTTTTTTAAACAGTTCATCAGAGAAAGGAGTGAAGCTCAGTCTTTGCTAAAACTGATTTCCATGTACAGGGAATTTTATCCAAGGAAATGCCTAATCATGTAACTTACATTTGCAGTCTGGTTGTAGTATAGTCTTGGAAAAACTTTGCCATTTGATTCTGTTCATTGCCTAAAATGACCCTAAAAGCTAAGCAGAAGTCAGGCAAAGCACGAAGGAGGGTACTAACTGCTGGCCAACTCAACAGTGAAGCAACTTATAATGCCTAATTTCCCTTTCTAACTCCTGCAGGTTTGGATTTTCCAAGTACATGAAAATGGACCAATCAGATGGCAGAAACCTAGATTCTGAGGAAACAATTAAATTTCCAGGTATGCATCTTTATGTATGAGAATGTTTGCATAGTCTGTTCCAAAATATACATGTTTTTGTATGCTTTTCTTTTCTTTTCTTTCTGTGCATAAAAGTCTATTGTAACATTCAGAAAACTGGGAATGCTGAAAGATAACTATGTTTCAGTTCACAAATTAGGTCAGAGAGGTTTAAAAAGGATATGGAAAGGGGAGGTATAACTTTGGAATGACGACCTCTGGAAAAACAATGGCAGCGCAGGAATACCCACCTGCTGTGGAAAATGTATAAATTAATATTAGGGAGGGAGAAACCACTAAAGAATATATGATTAACTTGGTGTGAGACTTAGGACATAATACATATTTTGAAGACTGGGAGAAGGTGTGGAAAAACTGTGCTAAATTTACCCGTTCCTATATTCTGCAAGAGAATGCATTGAAAATGAGGTTTAGGTGGTACCTCCCGCCTGTGAGAATTGCCAAAATGCTTAAGTGTGCAAAGAATAGATGTTGGAAGTGCAACAAGGAGATTGATACATTTTTTCATCAGTGGTGAGGGTGCCATAAGGTTAAAAAAATTTTGGAGGATGATATGCTCCAGAATTCAAAAAATACTGCATGTTAAAATTGATTTAAAACTGGAATTCTTCTTGCTGGGTATTTTCTATTTGGATAAGGAAGTGGAAGAAAAATTTGGCAGATTGATCTGGCATATAGTAACGAATTACTCTTGCTATATATTGGAAAAAAGAGTCAGTACCACCTGAGATAGAATGGTTAGAGAAGTTGGGAGAAGTTGCTGGGATAGATAAGCTCACCTGTAGGATAGAAAATAAACCAGATAGTAACATTTTAAAGATTTGGCAACCATTGTTAGATTACTTGTATACTACATTCTACATTGGGATAGATTATGATTTAAGAGGAAAATCTGACTGAGAAATTAGCCAACAAGAGTCTCAAAGTGGGAAGTATAGAAAAAAGGGGTCAACAAGGGTAATTATAGTTAACTATCCATGAGAATGGGTATTTTGTAATTATGATATTAAGAAAATTTCTGTATGTACTTTGTTAATTGTAGATACACTGATTAAGAAATTGATTACTATTTAAGTTAAAAATATACATATATACGTAAAGTCTCATTTCTTAGTCTGGAGGGTGGATTGATAAGAAAATTAGCCTTATGCTGTTTTGTCACCAGTGCGGGAGGTCCCTCTTAATGTTATTTGTTTAACATTAGACGTGTGAAATCCTAAGCCTGTGATAGCTTCCAAAATATTCGTACAACTGGATGTGACCAGGCGTACTAGAGAATGTTAGTTTGTCAGTTACTGTGTAATTGGTTTTCATTAGTGTGCAATATTGTTATATTGATGTTGTCATGATATGGTCATGTTGATGTTTTGTCATTTTAGTTATTGGTTTTTTAGTAGTGTATGCTAATGTTTGTGTACAGTAATGTACTGTGTGTTTCATGTGTACTAAGCGGATATATGATAAAAAAAAACAAATTAGCTCAGGAAAGAGCAAACTGAACAGGTTTACCTTAAAAAGTCAATGAAACAAATTTCTCCTCCCTCCTCAAGCAGGATGAGGTGGTAATTTCTTATTTATCTATTTGTTTTTGTGAACAGATTGTGGTGTGATAGATTTATAATTGCTCATGGTTTATATATACAGACTTTTTTTTCAATTGTTCCTTGTCAAGTGTTGGAGTTTGCAGGATTTGTAATGTTTTGGCATAAATGAGTATACACAAATATACACTTAACAGTTTTCCAAACAATTGATGTGTCTCTAGACTAGGAAGAAGTAACAGAAAACAAAATGGGCTAGGGTGAGGCAACAAGTTCACGTTCTTTTTCTGTTCAGAACTTAAGAGAATAACAAAGCATAAAGTACATAACTGTACATGATATTTTCAGGCTATGAAGAAGAAAATCTTGATGATGCTCAGTATGCTGACCCAGAAAAGGAAGACACAATTCCTCCATTAAACCCCAGCACACCAAAGCCTGAACAAGGGCCTTTCCTAGCCACAGGGTATGCCAATGTTTATGATTATTCCCCACAGAAGCATCGGAATCTCTTATCAATTCCTGGAAGAACTACACAGAGCAAAGAAGATAAAGGACAGAAAATGATTTCAGTCAACCAGAGCAACAGTAAAGCCAATGCAGAAGGAATTTCACCAATAAGGAAGCCTCCTTTGAAAGGGAGAATCAAAGTAAATTCTAAAAACTCTTCTCATCAGGCCAGGACTGTCCGTGAGTTATCAGCCACCAAGAGGAAAGTGGGAGATGAGGGCTTACAGACTAATAAAAGGTCCAAAGTGGCTAGGGAACAAAATTCTATCAAGTACAGGGACACAGCTAGGAGGATCACAAGAGAACCTAGTCCAATTCAGTTAGGTTTTAGTGCAAACAGAAACAAGAACCCATCATTAGACATCACAAAAACAAGGAGACAAGCCCAAATATATGACAAAGTAGCTGAAAAGGCAACCGTCCAAGAACAACCTGTTCATGAAGATCAGTGGCTTAATCAAGTGGATTCATATATAGCCCAGCATAAGGCAGCTGATGCTGCAAATGTCATTTTGGGAGCGGTGAATCTGGATTCCCACCAGCCTATCAGAGCTGATTTTGCCCAGCCAACAGTACAAGAGGAACAGGATGAAGGACAGGTAGTAGTGCTGGAAGAAGAGGAAGAAAAAGCTGGTGAGGAGGAAGAAGGCTTTGAATACATGCCAGTATTTGACCAACTAGTGAACTGGGAGCAGACTTTCCAGGCAAGCAACTTGGACTTCCAGGTGTTGCGGACAGACTGGATTGACTTAAACTGCAACGCTTCAGGGAACCTGCTCTTGAAAGAGAAGGAAGCCTTAGAGATCACTCAAGCCTTCCTGAAGAAACTCAACCAGAAGAACAAAGGGTAAGACAGAAGGTATCTTGCAATCTCTCTGACTTTACTGAGGACAGGAACCATAATACAGAGCATATGATAGGATTACACAGTGATCTTTGGGAATATACATAGGTAGCTCAGATCTTATTGTGAAATGAAGAGTGGATTGATTTTCTTCCTTTACAGGGAGGTTTGGGTATATCTGGCAGTAGTCTTGGAGATCAAGTAATGTGGGATGTGGTTCCTCACTTCTGCTTGCCCTGATCCTTATCTTTTTCACATTTCCATTGGCCAGTCATGCCAAGTGCCAGAGATTTAACCCAAGATTCATGTAACCTAACCTGTGACTGATTATTCCCTGCATTAGCAGAACCACTAGCTGCAGGAGGGAGATCAAATAAGGATGCTAATCTTTAGTTGTTTAGGACTGGACCTTGCCAGTAGTTGGTCCTAGGCAGGATGAGAATGAGGATATTGGCAGGTATGTGGTGGCAGGAAAGGGGTGAAACACTGGAGGGATATGTACACTACAGGTTTTAGTTCTGGTTTGAAAGTCATGCCCTTCCCACAGAGAATCCCCAGAACTTGAATTCTGTATGAAAACTAGGGATCTCCAGGAACTTAGCTAAATGGTGTTTGGTTGTAATGTGCTGTGCTATATCTTTCAGTTATATTTTATATGTTTTTAAATTGTTTAGATGATGTGCTTTTTAAATAAAATGGATTCATTGTTTTTAACTTTTGTAAAATTGTATTTTAACTGGATTTGGTTTAACATTTTTGTAAGCCACTTTGAGTCCCTTGCTGGGAGAAAGATGGAGCATTAATTAATCAATTGGTTAATTAATTAAAAACTACTCAGATCAGAAGTGGGGTTGGCCCTCCCCAGCAGTACCACTGTTGTCCTTCCTCCTACTCCTCTATTCATCCAGCTGCCCTCTGACCCTCCCATCTATTCTGTGGAAAAAAAATGGTTCTTTCTTCCCCCTCCTTCCCCCTGAAGAAATATTAGGCAGTTTTGGCAAGGGCCATAGTAAGCATTAGACAAAAGGTACAGTACAGATCTCAAAGGGTGAGGTGTATCAGGCCTGTGAACATGTACTAGGTTAGACACAGCCCAAGGTACCAATGTGCAAACAGGGTGCTACCCATTGCAGGCGATTTCAACTGCGGCGCATTGTGAATATAGAGAAGCGCCAAGACCACCTGCGGGGCAGCCGATACCTGCTTGAGCTGGAGCTTGTGGATCAGGGAAAGCGTGTTGTCCGATTCTCAGAATACATCTTTGCACGGGACTGGCATGGTGGTGACAGCAATGAGGAGGAGAAGATTATGAAGGATCTGGCATGGGGCCGCCGACGTCACCTGATGGCTACTACAGATGAGCCAGCTCTTTGCTGGCCATCAGGGTTTTCCTGGAATCACCGTGCTGTCATCCACTTCATAGTGCCAGGTAAGCAGTGGTGGCAGGGGCTGGAAGGAGACTTAGCTTTGTAATAGAGTGGACATTGTGGATATTGACAGAACAGCAATGGGAGAATAATGAAATGTAGCCCGTTGAAACGTATAAAGTTTGTGGGTAAGTATGTTAAGTCAATCCTTCCCAATAAGGGACTTGAAAAGTTTGTACTATGGTTTTCCATTGTGTTCAGCAGTTGTACCTTATTTTGAATTTTGGTTTGCATCTAGCATCCATTGCCACAAGTTAATGGTTCATTTCCCTATCATCTTACCTAGCCTTCCAAAAAGTCATAATGAGGAATCTGGCTTCCTCTGTCATATATCCCAAATACTACTAAGGAAAAGATAGCCAGATGGTGTCAAACTATCATTATTGGATCATTGTTTTCACTTCATTGCCTCCATTCCAAAATAAGAACTTCCATGCTCCATATATGCGCAGAAAAACTATATGTGTTGTTTTGGTGTAAGAAGCTGGCTTTCAAAGAATCTTATAGCTGATTTTTTTTTTTTTTTGGCTGACAAAGCAACTTATGATTACAGAGGTATTCATTTATGAAATTCACACCTCTACTTTCATCTATGATAGAACTCAAGGTAGTTTACCTGGTTTCTTAGTTGGTCTCCCGTCTCAAGAACCACACAGATGCAGGCTTGCTTTACTTCAGCAGGGTGGCTTCATCCACCAGAGGTGGCAGATAACAGAGACCGAGAGAGCCACATTTATCCTTCATGGGACCTTAGAGGGACAGTTGCACCCCACCCCCCAAAATTTAATTCCCCCCTTTGCCCCAAATGGCCGTCATATCCCCTAGGGGGACATATTTCACTTGGTTTTGGGGTTCCCCCTTGGCCTTTTTGAAGCCCGGGAGAAGCCTTTCTTTAAAGAAGAAATCTGCTGGAATTCAGTTTCTTGGGGTGCTAGAGAGGGCCCTGGGGGCTTCATGAATTTCACCCATGCCTCAGATCTCTGCACTTATATTTTAAAAAGTGCATCTGTGCACTTAAAGGTAACAAAGCAGATTTGCTCCTGAAGGATACTTGCTTTAGGCAAGTGTTAGTATCTCAGTGCCCTGTAGAAGTCCTCAACCTCCTGAGAAAACAACTCAAAAAGTTATATATATAGAATGAGTCAGAACCATTTTCGCTCTGATTCTATTTTTCTGCTTGCTCTTTCTATCAATCAGTGAAAAACCAGGCACGCTGGGTGATGCAGTTTATTTCTGACATGGAAGAACTGTTGAAGGTTACTAAGGACCGCTACTTCAATGTCATCATCACAGACTACAGTAGTGATGACATGGATGTTGAAAAGGCTCTGAAAAAGTCCACCTTGCGCAGGTGAGAATATATGTATTGCAGCAAGAACATCTACAAACAGCTATGTGAGTCACTGTATATGCAGTTCAGAGTGAGTGATGCAGTGAAAACATTCCCCACTGTAGAGATGGGTAGGGAGAACCAGATTTCACCCCTGAACAACCCTGCAGACCACACCTTACTTGCTAGGCATACTAGAATTAACGAACATCACTTCTGGACTCTATTGTTTTCCATTTTTCAGCTAATATTGGCTGTTTTTCTTTTTTATTGGCAATTACAAGTGATTTAGGGCCATTTTGGCATAAAAAATCAGCTTGGTTTTTTTTTGTTTGTTTGTTTGTTTTACTATTTTGGGGTGTCAGGAAGCTTGGAGACCCCAAAAGTGGAGTTTGGAGACTTCATGTAGCTCGTGGACTACACTTTCCTCACCTCTACCTTACTAGTTCAGCAATTGGTAATGGTATTTGGACAGAAGTATTCCTTTCTTCCCACTTTCTGAAATGTGAATTTTCTTTGCTGAATTTAATTATTGCTATTGCTAACCATCCTGGGGTTCATTATTCAGTTAAAAATTGTGAAGCCACAATTTAAAAATCCTAGTTAACTTTAACCATGGTTAATATCACTCAGACGTAACTGTTTCCCTGCTGGGTCTAATGCTGGTGAATTCTTACTTTTGCAATACTATTAACTGCAGTGTCCATTTAGACTTCATTCTTTAAACCATAGTTTCAGTTACTGGGATAAGCAAGAACCATTGTTACCTGTTACAGCCATTAATGTTGCTATAGATTTAACTATGATTAGATTCAGATGAGGGAATCTGTGCAGCAGAAAAACTGTGGGCCCTGGGGTGAGGCACGCTAGATCATTTAGCAGTCACACTTTCCCCAAAGCTGTTTATTATTGTTTATTATTGTTTAGGGAGGGCACCAAGGGGGTTTGTTCTGTTCATAGAAAAATAAAGCAATTCTTGTCTGATGTCTTTTCAGGTACCAGTACTTACGACTTACAGGGAATTTCGAACGTTCTGCAGGTCTGCAGGCTGGGATAGACTTAGTGAAGGTGAGCAATGGCAGCTAGTTTACCTGAAGAACCTTAGCTGATTTGTTTATGTTTGCTGAAAAATAAAAACCAAGTTTGTGTGCTTTTTATCAGAGAACATGACTCATGGAACATAGCCTGGAAAACTAGTTGTACTTAGTTTTTAAAAATGGATTGTTCAGAAAGCAGGGACGAATATGAACACATTGTCTTCATAAGATATTGAGATATATATAGAAAGGAAGAAGGAGAAACTTCTGATGAGAGGACAAGGAGAAATGGATACGCTACACAAGAATACATTCAGCCTAAACATTAAAGTTAATCTTTCAATATAAGTCATCTCAGAATTTTGTCTAAAAAACTGCCCATAGAATTATCAGAATATCTTTTTTTGTGCAAACTTTCATAAAAGCATTGTGCAACTATCTGACAGAGCTTTTTCACATGGGCAGTGCTGGGACTCATACAGTCCTCCAGATATTGTTGGACTGCAACTCCCAGCAGTCTTAGCCAACATGGTACATAGTGAAGAATATTGGGGGCTGCAGTTCATGAACATCTGGAGGGCTCCATGATTCCTACCATTTACATAAAGGAAATACAGTGGCCTCTCCCTTACCACGATCTCCACATACATGAATACAAGGATACATGATGCATTGCATAGCATTTTAGTAAAAAGGTGTGTGCCTGTGCTAGTGTGGGCATGCACACCTCACACTCATTGACCGTAATGGGCTGCAATACTTGCGTTTTTTGTTTTACATGTACATATTTTACACTGTGTTCTTAATTTGAGGGTGAAAGGAGGAGGTTTGTATTAATGTTCATTTTGTCTCTTTGATTCTTGTCATTCTGTATCTCACTTTTTACTGTTAGTTCTAACTAGAATTGTCCTATGGAATGAATGAGATTTTGCCTATGTGTCAACTCACCATTCAGCTACTAATTCAAGGGGTCTTTCCAAAATAGGTCTAACAGATAGGATTCAGGTCTGTGCCCAGTTCTTCCTTTCATTAGTGTTTCTGGGGCTCCTTCTACCCATGCTTGCATCGTCCACTTAAATGTGGAGGGCTGTGAGGATAACAGTCTGACTGCTCTGTGTCTGCACTTACAGGATTCACACAGCATCATTTTCCTGTGTGATCTGCACATCCGATTCCCAGCAGGGATCATTGACTCCATTCGGAAGCACTGTGTGGAAGGGAAAATGGCCTTTGCCCCCATGGTTATGAGACTGCATTGTGGTGCATCCCCACAACAGCCTGATGGTGAGGAGTTGTGGGCAGAAAATCTATTGTGTGTGTTTTTGTCCTTCATTATCAATGTGACATTAAACAGATTTAATGAAGTTTATTGTCTAGTCCAGACATTGTTTGTGTGATTTACTTGTTTTGTTTTGGGTCCTGCCTTTCTCCCAATTTGAGGACACAAGGTGTCTCACAACATGATTTAAAAGGAGATCCAACCCACATACATTATAATAATAAACATTAAATGTTAAAGGTGCAGAAATGTGTTTTGAGGTCCAGAACTGAACAGAGTTCACAGTTTTTCCGCATAAAAATTCACATCTGTTTATCCAAAACATTTTTTAAAGTTTTTATTTCAACTGCCTAATTGAAGGAGAGGCATTTTGTTACCATTGTAATTAAACAATCAAACATCAGAAATCCTTGCTAATCCATTGCAAATTACAACTAGAGCGTCAGAAGATTCAGAGCTGATTTCTGCCTAGCCTAGTCTGGTCTCATAGCAACTGTTGAAATAGTAATTCAACAAAAAATGTAGCTAGCACTAAGACAGCCAGTGTGGTTTTCCAAGTATGATGCCTGTCCTCAAGGCCCATTGTACTTTAGGGAGGAGAATAACAAACATATTGCAAGGGATATTCCAAAGTTTAAGGAGGTCTACCTTAGGCTCTTAGATGTTGACAACTCCTCCTATAATTCAAAGAAACTGCCAGCAGACCACCATGCAGTCTTCCCAACTGTCAAGACTTTTGTGTGAAAACCAGTATGACATGATCCTGAAAGTTTTCAAGGCATAGTTTTTAACTCAATTAAGTGTAGTGCACGGTAATCACAAGACTGCTACTCTATAACATCTAATTGACACTAAGCTTATTCACACTGATGTTCCTGTCTTGTTTCTAGGGTTTACTAATTTAGTTTTGCAGTTGAAAGCTCACATGATTGAAGACTCTTCTGTTTAACAGAAAAGAAATCTTTACACACAGAAAGCTAACATGCCAAGGAATAGGATTCCAGCCTAGCTTTTTCCCTGCCTTACTGTTTGTCTGTGTGCAGGGTTTCCTCTCTCCACCCATTTTCTTTTTACACCTCTCATCCCAGCTTTATTGGAACAGCATGCACTCATGTTTTCAATTGGAAGAGGCACTGTCTATTAGTACCTAAGTGAGAAGCAGGCCCTTATGAGAACATGGTATGGTGATTTAGTAGAGGGATCGTTTATGGTATCATATACTCCAGTGATAAGCATTTATGACTTGTTAAGATATTTATATAGACAAGTTTTATTCTATTTCAGCTGCTTACTGTTACAGTTTTATCTGTGTGCTACCACAGGTTTGGGGTTTTCTTTTGGGGTGTTCTGAGTGTGGGACTTGGTTTGGTTTGGTACTTACTTATTAATCTACCAGAGATCTGTGTGGGTAGGTCCAGCAGGAGAATCTGGGTATTTTATTGTATTAACATTCAATAACATAGGTGTGACTGATGCTGTTGCATTTTGCCTTTGTAGGCTACTGGGAAGTGAATGGCTTTGGTCTCCTAGGAATATACAAGTCTGATCTAGTTCGTATTGGAGGGATGAACACCAAAGAATTCCGTGAGAAATGGGGAGGAGAGGACTGGGAACTCTTGGACAGGTCAGTAAGAATGTGCCAACTATCTTTGTCAATTGGCTGTAGTCCAGATAACCTCTAAAGCAGGGATGGCCTTCCAAATGTTGTTGGACTCCAGCTCCCATCAGCCTCTTGCAACATGACTGGAGTCAGAGATGATGGGAACTAGATTCTAACAACATCTAGATGACATCAGGTTTCCCTTCCTATTCAAAACAGAGAAGCCTTGTTCGTGCCATGAAGGATGTCCCATGCTATTTTACAGGCTGAACTGATAACTGTCAGTATCTTGATTACTGCAGTTGGGTTTCCTTGCCTAATACCAGAGCTGACCTGAGTACTAGTAGACCAGTGCATGCATCATAATTACTACACTGTTGTTTATATGATTACTTAAGTGCCCTTCCAGTGTATTATAAGAAGCCATTGTCCTACAGCTCTAGTCAGCATGGCCAGTGTTGAAGAACGATGCAAGTAAGTCCAGCAATATGCATCATTCTTTGGGAGGGTGACATGTTTCCTATTCGTGTTCTGTGGGTTCATTCAGTGGCCTTATAGTAATGTCTATGTGGCTACCATCAGATGTGGCCCTTGCAGTTATTACTAGTAAGGAATGAAATCCAGGTGCATCTACAGCCCCTAATGATCAAAGGGTTGTTGTTCTTTGTAAATTGTTCAACTTACTTCAATATTCTTTTAAAAAACCTTTGAGGACAATTTGTCAGTTTCTTTATGCTTTGCTTTATCTCAAAGATATTCATATTAATATAAAGATGTTCCTCTCCCATCATGGCTGTGATCATACTGGGAGATGACAGAAAATATTCTGGAATTTAAAAAAAAAGTGTTGCATCTCCAAAATAAAATCAGAAAACACAGGAACAAAATCAAGGATTTTCTGGTCTTTTTAATCAATCTGGATTCACTTTTAAACATCCAAAAAACCTATTAAACAAATTAACAAGTTAAAAGAATACAGCTGACAACCAGTTAAAACAGTGTAAAACAATTTAAAGCTAAGCATGTGTACAGATTTGAATAAAATCTGTGAAACTGTAGTAAAAAGCCATGACTGGAATCCTGTTTTGAGGACTGACACTTTCCTAAGTGGACCTCCATATAGAATCATACAGTCATAGAATCATAGAGTTGGAAGAGACTACAGAGGCCATCCAGTCCAGCCCCCTGCCATGCAGGAACACACATCAAAGCACTCCCAACAAATGGCCATCCAGCCTCTGCTTAAAAACCTCCAAAGAAGGAGACTCCACCACACTCTGAGGCAGCATATTCCACTGCCAAACAGCTCTGACCATCAGGCAGTTCTTCCTGTGGCTCAGGTGGAATTTCTTTTCCTGTAGGTTGAATCCATTGCTCCTTGTCCTAGTTTCTGGAGCAGTGGAAAACTAGCCCGTTCCCTCTTTGATATGACAGCCTTTCAGATATTTAAACATGGCTATCATGTCCCTTCTTAACCTTCTCTTCTGCAGACTAAACATACCCAGCTCCCTAAGCCATTCCTCGCAGGGCGTGGCTTCCAGACCCTCCACCATTTTGGTCACCTTCCTCTGGACACATTTCAGTTTGTCAATATCCTTCTTGAAATGAGGTGCCCAGAACTGGACACAGTATTCCAAATGAGGTCTGACCAAAGCAGAAATGTGAGAATTAGAATTCCATAGTTGCTCAGTGTCCATAATCCAGCAGAAGGATGCTGTTACATTTCAACATTCTGTTATCCTCTCTTTTCTCATAGAATCTTTCAGGGTGGCCTGGAAGTAGAACGTCTCTCTCTCAGGAATTTCTTCCACCACTATCACTCCAAGCGGGGCATGTGGAACCGACGTCCGTTGAAGGTGTGAGGCACATTTGCACTCCTGAATCCCAGCACGCACTTTATCCAGCCTTGTCAGCAATCAGAGAGCTCTTCTTTGTCCTGCAGAAACCATAGCATGAGTTCAGACACTCTCATACCTTTGCATGTAATGAGAAAAGAAGCCAAAGCGTGGAATGAAGAACATTTTCTGTAAAGGAGGAGACAGAATCAGGAAGAATCAGCCTTACCTCTAGCATCTTTTTATCCAGGAAGGTGACTTTTGAAAGTGTGAATATGCATTCTCACTAGCACAAGCACATCCAAATGGTTCTTCTAGGAAGCAAAAGGCGTACAGCATAGATTTCTCCCCAGCCTAGCACAAAAGCCTTTTTTAACGAAGTGGTGCCTTCCTGTTTCTTAATATTTTTTACATGATGCTTTAAATTATTGAAATGAAAATGCAGAAATAATGAACAGTTCCTACTTCCAACTGAACTATTTCTTATAGTTTTTGGTATCCTTTGAGGGCCTCCAGTTATGGAAAGGCAACTTTTCTGCCAACAGAAGACAGAATATTCTGGTGAATGGGTACAAATGAAATGGTGCCAGAATTGGAGTGCCTTGCACAGCATGTTAACAGGAAAATTATACATTCATATCTAGAATGAGTTTATCATCTTCTTTTGAAGATACTTGAACAACTGCAACAAAAAGTCTGAAATTCATGACTTAGGACCACATGTGATCTGGGTCTGCATCTACCTGTTCAGGAGATATGGAGGAATTAATGAGTTTCCCTCCTCACTTGAAGCATATCATGTCCTTCTCAGGTACAGCAAAAGGAACAGGGGCCTTTTATTGAAACAGATGCAAATTGCTTTTTTCCATGATTATTCAACAGTCCATTTGATTGAGTTACGGTCATGAGGTTGAAACCAAACTAGGACATGAATCAGTTGTTGACACAAAATTACATTTATCCTGACAGTCATATGGAATACTGAGTACGGAACTTAAGGAACTGGAAATACAGACACGAGACCAATTCTTCTTTCTTCAAATCTGTATGTAGCCTAGCACTTGGGAGATTCACAGTCCTAGGCATGTCTACTCAAAAGTCAGCGTCATTGAGTTCAATAGCTTTTATATGCTTTTCCTATTTATTGTGCAATTCTAATGTTGCTGACTGGTTTGCATTTTTATTGCAAGGTGCTGTAAGCCGTCCTGGGAATAATAATTCTGAAGGACAGGATATATTGGCTTTTTTTGTAAAATAGTTTAAATCTAAGTTGCAGTTTGTTACTTTCAGATATTGTGTATGAAGAATAGGTGTGCTTGCATCTCTGTACAACAAGGAGATTCAGGGAGAAAGAGGGCTGGGAGAGAGAGATTGGTGTAAGCTGCTCTATAAGAAAGAGAGCTCAGAAGCCAGCATGTTGCAGTGGTTTGAATGTTGGTCTAGAAATGCAAGAGGCCAGGTTTCAAATCCCCAGTCAGCTGTGAAAATCCAGTGTGGTCTTGGGTAAGCTACATTCTCTCATCTTCAGAAGGTGGCAATGGCAAGCCTCCTTGGAACAAGTCTTGCGAAGAAAATCCTGTAATAGGATTGCCTTAGGGTCACCATAGATCAGAAATTGTTTGAAGGCAAACATCATCAACAACAACAAGAAGAAATGTACCTGTTGACTATTTGCATTGCAGTTTTAGAAGAACCAGCAAGGCAGCTTTCTTTTGTGCTAGTTGATGCAAGATTTTGAGCATGATACTCTCAGGAAATAAACCTTCCAGCTTTGTTGTAGCTGATTAGTAGAAGCTGTTTGTTTAGTTGAGGTTTGTGTCTATATGTGAGAGAGAAGGAAGGTGGTTTGCGTACAAGTTTCCATCTTTTTTCTAAACTGAGTTTTGAACAGTGCCAGGCTAAATATGGTGTTCAAGAATCTGCTACCTTACTCTCTTACTTAGTCATGATCGTAGCTGATAATCTCAAATCATTTTATACTTGTAGACCCTGTACTAGTAGATCCTGGAGACCTCCTTACAGTAGACTTCGTGCCAGGAAACAACTCATAGGAACAGGGAAGCCCTTATTAGAAAATCTGGGTGCCAGCTGTATGAGAGAGGAAGACACAATGATGTCAGCATAGATTCAGTTTATTTGCACTCTGCACAAGACTGGTGGTGTGACCATGGAAATAGTAGAATATTGAGCCCATGGCAGGATGAAAATAAGCTCCAAATGTCTGGAGGTTGAGGCACAACTTAAATACAGTTTTGCAAGAAAGGAATCTTGATAATACAGCAGTTGCATATAAAGAGCCAGCTCTTGTTGACAGTTCGGTCCTTGTTTAATTACCTTCCTTTCCCAATTGATTCAAGTAAATATGGGCATTGTAGAGCAGTGTGAGAAAGATTTCAATCTCAAACGGCTAGAACCCAGCTGCTTAGATGGCCAGGCACAGGGAGACAGTTTCAGAGGTTCAATTATTTTCTCCCAGGAAGGACAACGCTCGAGGCACAGAGGGGTTCCCAGCATAAAGGCGAATTGCAGAAGTTGAATCAAAGCAGTAGCTTCTAGGAGTCAGCTGCTTATGCACTCTAAGATAGCATTTGGAATTCAGAAATGGAACTACAGAGATTTGGGCCAATGTGTCTAAGATGCTGCAGACAAAGGGATCCCATCCTCACCCCACCCCACCCGACATCACCAGCACATTCATAAGGCTGGCCTTTCAAGTCTTGTAGCTCACCTGCATTACTGCGTAAAAAAAAGTCACATGGAAGACTTGACAGTGTAGTTCAGGAGCAGGAAAAATGGTAAAAATAAGCTCTGTTCCCTCCTGCAACTAACCAAGGGTAAGAACATTTATTTCATACAAGAAGGAATCTTTTGGTTCCCTCAGTTTTGGTATGTGCTGCTCAATTCTAAATGTAGCAAGACAACAGCTAACGCATTCACTGTTTCATCTCTGATGAAAAACAGATGCTATTTGTGTCTTGTTAATTTATTTAAAGATTATGATTGGCATCAACTGTTGAATGGTAAATCACCATGTAGATGAATTCCATTGACTCAGTGGATCTACTCTAGTCACAACTAACTGGATTTAGGCCATATTCTTCTAAATTAGACCATTCTGCCTTAGAAATTCCTTTTAAAATGGCCAAGACATCTGGCTTTTGTTTTGCACATCTACACCATACTTTATTTAAGATGTATAAAGTATGGTTTAAGATTACAGGTATAAATACAGTGATTGCTTATTTCAGACTTATTTGGGAAGCTGCCTATATCAAGTGAGACCATTGGTCCATCCCACCAGCAACCCATGTGGTTGTACAGATGTTGCTGAAGTGCAGCTCTCAGCTTGCCGCATCACTCGCTACATTGGCAAAGGTTGCTGGGAGGTGAGTCCAATAGCACCTGGAGGGCCACATGATTCCCCAACCCTGGTTTATTGTCAACTTGAACTGTCACTGTTCCTCCAGGATTTGGGATAGGACTCTTTCCTGCATGGACAGCCATCATATTCCATAGCAGTCTCTCTTCACCGTACAAACCAGTCCAGTGGCACTTGGCTTCCAAACTGAAATGAGACTCTGTATGTTCAGAATGTACATAATGGTTATAGATCTTTTGCATCGTAGTTAAGTGTGTATAGATTAAACTGATAGAGCTGTACAATCAATTAACTAAAGTTTCTCTAAAACAGAGGAGAAAGTGAAGCCCACAGCTGCCTGTAACCTGCTAGCCCCTGTCTTGCAGCTGTCACTCTCCCTCGCCCCATTAACTAAAATAAAAATAAGATGCAGTTCAGCAGTGCAGTGTATTGTCATTGCAGTTTGCTGTAGCTCCACAGAGTGAGGTTTTCAGGAAGTAGGTAGCTCCTGCCATCTGTGCAGAGCATCTTTGGCTGTCAGAAAAGGAGGAAGGTTGTGGACAGGGGCAAAGTGGGCAGAATGGAGCAACATCCTGTCCTCGCTGCCCTTATGAGAAGAGAACCTTCCCAGTCTAAAGAAGAGAAGGTTAAGAGGGGACATGATAGCCATGTTTAAATATTTGAAGAGATGTCACATTGAGGAGGGAGCAGGCCTGTTTTCTATCACTCCAGAGACCAGGACAAGGAGCAATGGATTCAAGCTGCGGAAAGAAGATTCCATTTGAACCTCAGGAAGAACTTCCTGATGGTCAGAGCTGTCTGGCAGTGGACTATGCTGCCTCGGAGTGTGGTTGAGTCTCCTTCTTTGGAGGTTTTTAAGCAGAGGCTGGATGGCCATCTGTTGGGAATGCTTTGATGGGTGTTCCTGCACAGCAGAGGGTTGGACTTGATGGCTCCTGGGGTTTCTTCCAACTCTGTGATTCTATGATTTAAGGATGAGGGAAAAAAAGGAGCCGTTTGGGGTTTTCTGTGTGCTCCTGTGTATGTTTAAAAAAAAACACCACAAAACATGGCCTTAAGGACTTGCCAAACCCTGAGACCAGCTCAGCAACCCACCCCTACTCTAACTGTTTCTCAAACACACCATCAAACCCTGAATGTAGGATCCCAGGTGGGGTTTCCAGGCAAAGCAGAAGGCAGAAATGAAGGGGACTGTTGTATTGTCTTGAATATATTGTTGTTCTTTGATAGTCACTATTTTTAATGTGACCTTCTTTGAAGTACCTCTGTTTTTACAGTAAATATTTGAAATGTTGTTTGGTGTATTTAAATTCTGTGCTACGCCTCTGAAATGTGTGCCTTAAAGATGACTCCCAACTTTTTTTTTTATTTCTAAGAGGAAGGGGAAGCACCTCAGTGAGTTTATAAACAGATTTCTTACTGAAAATCAATATGCTGTGTCTTTTTTGTTTGCTTATCTATAACTTCTTTTACTGTGGGATATTGCTGGCTTGTGCACACAAGCAAGTTAATTTTCTCAACAGAATGAATCCACTAATTCATTCATCCACACATTGCCCATAGCAGGCTTTCTGCAAAGATTCATGGGCCTTTTTACAATTGTGAACCACTGAAGAGATTGTTTCATATCAAAATTGACACATAAGTATTACTGCTTTGGTGCCAACAATTTTCTTTGCCCCCTGCTCAGAATAAAAACTCCATATATCTGCCATAAAATTCTGCAAATGAGCAGGACGCCTGCTTGAGAAAAAGCTAATTTGGTAACATCCCAAAGCCACAATCCTATTGGGTGGCATAACTGTGCTTAGAATAGTTAGTGATGGGAATGCAAGCAGAGACATGAGGGTGCCACCATGACAGAAGGGGAGGGAAAGACAGCATAAGAAGTCATCTCTGTTGAGAGAAAGCTGCTTGATGGTTCCTCATCTGCTCAGGAGCTGGCAGGGCAACTTCCTGGGGCAATGGAGATGAATCTCCTTTCTTTCCCACCATTGCTGCTTGCACACAAATTAAAAAAATTCATTACACTGACCTAGTCATAGTACCAGAGTACTTGGACTTGAACTGGAATCCTTCTGGTGAAACATCACACCACTGCAAGTAACGAAGAGGATTCCAGTCCAATTCAAAATACTCTGCCTAGAAAGAACTATTTCCTACCACTTCCAATCTGCCACCAGGTAGAGGGAGACCTTGAATTAATGAATATTTCCACCTAGGTCCTAGGGAATGCGTATGCAATTCCATAGTACTTCATAAGCATCCAATGGATTGCATATAGATGTGTCCTCCCCCTTCAGCAGTTTTTTGCTCTAGTGGGTCAGATCCAGTAGGAAAGATGTGCATACAAGACCCAATCTCCACTCTCAGAGTAAGGTGATGACAATATTTCTTTTTAAGTCTGAGAAATAGTTACTTCTAAGTTTCTCACACACTGGCTCAGATCCTACATGGAGAGGGTGCTGCAAGAGTTCTGCATGTAGGATGCCACTGCAACTTGCATCACCACCACCACCACCACTAGGACTCACCAGTGCATGATGATAGCCTCCCTGTTCCATTTCCATCCCCATTCCTTTGCTGATAGAGAGCAGGGGGGATTGGCAAAGTATCTGGCTATGTCCCCATGGCCATAAACAGACTGAGGAAATCTGCTGCTCACTGGGGTCCTATGGCAGTCTCTGGAGATGGTGTCATCAGTCTGTATTTGGGAACATAGGTGTTTCTCTGATTCCCTGTGCTCTCTGCCAGCAATGCAATGTCCAGAGATTGCCTCAGATATACTGCTGTTACAGAATGTGAGGCCCTGATCCAAATGGCCATGTCAGAGGCATTGTATACTTTTCCTAGAGCAAGGCCTTTATCCTACACCTTGTGTGTGGGATAAAGATTTGGTAATGAGAGCAAGATCCAGTGTTGTGACCCTCTGCAAGGCAGAAAGGGCACTTTTGAGTTCATCATTATCCAGGATATTGCCCCTGCACAAGGAGCAGCATTTAAAGACTGCTGCCGAGGCCACGTACCAAAGAAGCCTTATCTGTTCATTCATCATCCAGAAGCAGGTGTTCGATCCAAGAGATCCAACAAAGACAAAATGCAAGACAAGCCGTAGCCCGTGAAACAAAGCTGAGGTAAGTACAAAGATTTTAACGAAACTCAGAAGGCACTGCTGTGGCAGACAAAAGAACTGAGGTCTTTGATAGGAAGGTGGGTTTATAGCCTCTGGGGAAGGTGGTGGGGTTCCTGCCAGAACATGTCATAATGCCCTAGGAAGTTCCAAACTGCACACTGCGCAGGTGCAGATGACCCAGTTGTGTGAGTCACAGAGACCATGAAGAGAGGAATTATAATGCAATGGTGCATCCAGGAGAGGGGTTTTAGACATTATGGAGGGAAGAAGAGAATACCTAACCTCATGATGCCCCCTTACAAAATATGCAGATATAACAGGATAATCTCTTGCATTTATCAATTATAACTGAATATATGAATGAACCATTAAACCTTAGGATAAAATATACTTTAATAAATAAAAATACAAAGCAAATAATATCTGCGATATGTAAAAGATATTCCAGTTCTAAGTGGGATAACAACAATGCAAGTCTTTTCAAAATGATGTAAAATTGCACAAAGCACAGCGCTGATTAAAAAAATAAACATATGTCCAGAACAATGCACTACATATATAACCATGGTTAACTTGTGCAGCCTTACAATTCTTTGCATGACTATAAACAATTTTTATTTTATCAAAACAAGCAAAAGTTTGAAATCTAATTCATCACCTCCTTATATTGGTGGCTACTATGATCCAAACTGTATTCTATAAAAAAAAAAAAGCATACACAAGCAGGATTAAAATTCACGTTGCATAATATAGCCATTTGAGCCTAGGCCCCATGCTTGTATATCTTTGTGCGCGCAGAACTTTCTCTTCGGCTGGATGTAACATGGGAATGTGAGTTCGCAATGGAGGTCCAAGTATACAGCACATGGTAGCCTTGTCAACAAAGGGAGCTCCATGTCCACACTGGAACATCTGTGCCACCACTAATCATTGGATGAAGATGTAAGGGATGTTCTTGGGTGGGCAAACCTTTTTCTTTTTCCCCTTCAAGGGACATATTCCCTTAGAGGAGTGGTTCTCAACCTGTGGGTCCCCAGATGTTTGTGGACTTCAGCTCCCAGAAGCCCCAGCCACTATGGTCAATGCTCTGGGCTTCTGGGAGCTGAAGTCCAAAAACATCTGGGGACCCACAGGTTGAGAACCACTGCCTTAGAGGTACCTGTCAGAAGTTGCATGTTAATGATAGGTTGGGCTTAAGCCAGCCACGAGTTAAGCCAGACCATACTTTTTGTGCCTTTTCTCCCTATTTTTGAGCCTTCCCCTTTGTGCATTTCTTTTGGAAACTTCCATTCTCTGCACTTCTCCCCATACCCATGCCATGCAGCAGGCTGCTGGAAGGAAGGCAGAGGTCTGGATCAATTCTAGAGTACCGGTACTTCTGAAATTCAATTGAAGGCTGCATTTGCCCCAAGGGAAACAAGTTGCCCACAGGTAGTTTATACTCCTATTTCTTAAAGTCCTCATAGCTGGTCCTGTCTTTTCCCTGAACTTAAACTAGAGGTATCCTCCATGCTTATATCAGAAATATAATAGCTGCCCACATCCAAGGAGTCTGCAATATGTGTTCCTCTAGGAGTCACTGTTCTAAACAAGATGGTGTTTTTCCTCTCAGTTTCTTTAACTCTGATATATTTCTGGATTGGACTGACAGGACCAAACACAGCCAGAGAGAAAATGGGAGTCACTTCCTCTCATACAGAGACAAAATGAGTAGGTTGTTCTCTAGTTAGGGGGGTTGATTTATGTTCAGAGGAGATGGTTTAATTCATTTTTTCCCTTCTGAAACATGATGCACTATTGTCTCTTGGGACATGCTTTAGCAATCACTAACATTTCCCACTAACCAGTCATTGCAGGTTTTTCATTCATCTGCAAGTTTTATCTGATTTTTCAAAAATTTTAAACAATTGCCCCTACTGTTACAGTGGCTGCTGCTACTATTGTCAAAGTATATTGTTGGGTCCTTGAGGAATTGCTGCTCTTTTCCTGTTAGTCAGGCAGCTTTTGTTTGTGTGCAACTCTTTTGCAGAACTGCTTGTGGGTCTCATTGCAGGATGTTGGGAAAAGAGGCAACTATGAGTTGGGGATTATGCATTACATTAAATGAAGAGATTCTGCTTCTGTAAAAGGTATCTTCCACCCTTCAGAATGGCAAACACACTGTAGAAACAGTCCTCACAGAGCAACTCCCAAAGGTTTGTAACTGGGTTGGCCCAAGAAGTTGCCTGTCACACATGGAACATCAGGTCTGAGGTCAGTAAAACTAGAAGAAGGTATCCCAGTCATCCATCATGTGCTCCAGCCTGCAGGGAAAGCCAAAAGGTTCAGGACAGTTGTGGCTCTTACCTTTCCCAGCAATACTTGATATAAAGCAGGAGTTCAAGTATATTCCAAACGTAACCCTTGAAAGATGGTCGTTGATGATTGCATCACCTGGATGGCCACTTTGTGAGCATTTTTTATTTCAGTGGAATGTTGGGGGGTAAAACACAGTGTGGTTTACACACTTCCACTAAGATACACTGTATTTTATTATCTTTTTTTTTAATATGTCTGAAATCCTGCATCAGAGGCGACAATGCATAATTTTACAATGATAAAGGTACATTGCTGTCATGATAGGTGCTGGGCTAGTGAATGGCAACAATGTACAATGGGGCACCACACAAGATGTCCTGTTGTACAGTGGAAGCTGCCATTGCACAAC
Organism: Iguana delicatissima; assembly: GCA_948472985.1. Classification (NCBI taxonomy): domain Eukaryota; kingdom Metazoa; phylum Chordata; class Lepidosauria; order Squamata; family Iguanidae; genus Iguana; species Iguana delicatissima. The sequence goes on along the minus strand of CAOKZL010000152.1, from coordinate 90,140 downwards.
TGGACATGTTGTGCATTGGGACACATTGTGCATTGAGGCAGTTAACGTAATGGCCACACTGCTAGTTCTGCTTGTACAGTCATTTCAGTTCCATAGCTACATCTCTGCTCCCCTCCTGAGAATATAAATGTTGCACAATGAAGCAATTCAACTTTACACAAGACTAAGCTGGTTTACAGTGATGCATCTTCTCAACTTTCCAGCAATGATATTTAACTCACTCCCTAGAGAGACTCACCAAACAAGCTCATTGATGAGTTCACAAGGTTAATAATAATCTTCTTATTTCCAAAAGCTCTTCTAAAATAATCCCAGTTCTTTTGTTTATATTATCCAGCTATTTTTAATCTGTCATCAGTTTTATTGGTTTGAAATTGTAACCACACATCAATTATTTCCTATACCCTTTTGATACTGCTGAAAGCCTCCAGGAATACCTTTAGGACCACAGGGTGGGATAGAAATTTCTTGAATTAATTTAAGTATCTCATGATATTTATTCAGTTGGATCTGGATTGGCTGGTAGAAGTGGACTTCCCCACTCCTCCTGTCTACAACAGCCCTTTCACTACCCCTAGATGCTACCTTGAGGGTTGGGGGACTGTAAAGTATGGGACTGGCTGTGGAGAAAGAGAAAGGGGGATCCCTGAAAATGAGGTGGAGGTACAATTTGTGAAAAGACAAAAAAAAAAATTGATTTAGACAAGCCATTGCTATTACTTCATGCTTTAAATACTTTTTGTTCTAACTTGATGGTTTTAACTTGATTGCTTATTTAATTTTTTTCACTTTCATACTTTACATTGTTTTAGTTCTGTTCTGTTTTAACTCGTATAGTAATCTGCTTTGGCTCCAATGCCAGGAGAAGAAGGGTATATTAATTAATTTTAAGAGACCTCCTTCTCCCAATCAAGAGGCACCTCTTAGAGAGAGAGAGAGAGAGAGAGAGAGAGAGAAAACTGACTGATTGATCAATCAACATCTGCTTATGGAAAGTGCCTCTTGGTTGGAAGAATGAATTATTTAACAAACTAATGAACCCAGCTCTCTATATAGACGATGCTTCTTCCTGAGACTCTGTGTAGTACTTCAACGTCCCAGAGGATGCAATGAGGAGGAAAGGATGAAGCCCAGCTGTACATGCCTAAATCCAATGGATCCAATCTATTATTGAAGCTCTTTTTACTCAAAAAAGACTCTCAAAGTGTCTACAATGAGAATCAATAACAAATTAGATTTTTTTAAAAAAAAATCTAAACAAACTTTAACCATATTTGAGCATCGCAGTGGCAAGAGGTAAGATCCTGCATTGTCACGTGTAGCTATAAGATGCGGCTACATTGTTGTAGTACTTCTGATGGCAGCTCCTCAAAGCCCAGCTCTTGTGCCAGGCAGTGGCCCAACAAAGGATTTTCCAGGTGCTTAAGATCAGAGCAATAGGAAATGTTGACTGCATCACATCAAGATAAGCAGCTGAAGCAGGACCCCAAAGGATGTTTCCAGCTGTCCATTTCAATGTAACCAAGAGTTGCCAGGTGCCATTTCCCAGTGTCTCAATCTGTAGCACCTGGGGAGCCATTCAGCTAGGATACTGCCTGCCTTTGGAGGACAGTTTTTTCACCATGTTTAGTCATTAACAAACATAAACATGAATCCTAACTGCTACAAGATCAGAGGTCTGGCTTATAACCTCATAAATACTGATCAAGATGCCAGCCACCTTCTATAATATTCAGACTTTTCTCTACCAGCAAATGCAGATGAGTCTGTGCCAACAGGTTTGAATAAATAATGGGGCCAAGGAGGAATAAAAGGGAGGTATCAGTGTGATCAAGGAGATAGGTCTTTACCCCTTTCTTACCCTTTTAAGGCTCAGTAGATTCTTCGACCATAACCACTTGGATAGAGTCCTGTCTTCTGCACACCGAAGGCTGTAATGAAGATGTTGACAATGACTGTGACAAAGACAAGGATTGTGGCAATGTTGTTGAGCAAATCCAGTCGCTGCTGTTTTGTTACATCATTCAGGTTCAACCGAGCTATGAAGACAGAAGGCACATCAGAGGCAGAAATCAGACAGAAGGACCCCAATATGTTCCTCTCACCCCGCACCCAAAAAGTGAATCACATTTTTCTCTCTTTCCTATCTGTGATGTTATTATCCTGGTCTTTCTCTAGTATGATACTTTGTTCTTCGTGTCACATACACATTTCCTCACAACAACACAATATTTCTCAAACTGGCAAATAATGGGGATGTGAAAAGCATTTGCCAATTTCCTTTTCTTGACACAAGAAATGATATCTCATTGCACCAAGAAACCCGATATAATAAAAAGTCAACAAGATTTTTCACCCTCACACAAGAGCAGAAAGAAGAGTAAGAGCAAAACAAACAAATAAACAAATAGCTCTAAAAAATTGCATTTTGTCCTGAAAACGAAACCTTTTGCATACAAAAACCATTCTGAAATTTTCATACAAAAGTACTAAAATGCAGAAAAAAATGAAAAATGCACAAAAGCTCATAATCTCCTTACACTGAGGAGAAAACTTTTGAAATATTTTGAAAATGAAACAAAGAATCAAGCAATTGGCAGAATTCTGTATGATCATTATGTCCTAAGTACTACAAAACTATGGTGCAACTATGGTGCTACACACTGGATTCTGGCCAGAGCTACCCGAACCCCACTTATCCATAAGCAGCCACTGGGACTGATGGGGGCCTCTTCCCCTGCAAGTCGAAAAGCAGATGTCTGACATTTTCACCTCTTCCATGAATAATCTCTGGTGCAGCATGCAGAAAGAGGACCTTTATTGCAAATCTCCTTTGCACAGAAGATTGCTCACACTGGGGCTGGGGAGAGGGAGCAAGTGGGCTAGCTGCTTTTTGAACAACAACAGAATAAATCCTCATTGATCCCAGTGGCTGCTTACTGATGAGTGGGGTTTGGAGGACTTTCACTGTCCCTACATAGTTCCTATAGTAGGGGAAGCCTAGGGACACTGAATGCGTAATAGCTACATTTTTAGAAAGTGAAGTGAAAGTTGCACTCAGAGCACTTGGGAGAAATAAATCACCAGAAACAGGCAGCATACCAATAGAGTTGCTTCAGTCTACAAAGACAGAATCTACTCTAGTTCTAACTAAAATCTGCAACAAATATGGAAAACAAAAGAATAGAAAAGAAATTACTGATTGGAAACACTCAATATACATTCCAGTCCCCAAGAAAGAGGACACCAGTGATTGCAGTAACCACATGAACACTGAGTTAATTTCCCATGCAAGCGAAGTTATGCTCAAAATTCTACAACAAAGACTACTACCATATATGGAGCAAGAAATGCCAGATGTCCAAGCAGTGTTCAGGAAAGGAAGAGGCACTAAGGATCATTCTGCAAAAATGTGCTGGATACCAAAAATGTGCTGGATACCACACCAAAAAATTTCAAAAGAAAATTTTCCTGTACTTCATAGATTACAGCAAAGCCTTCAACTGTGTAGATCATGAGAAATTATGGATTGCTCTTAAAGAAATGGGTATGCCACAACATTTGATTGTCCTGATGCAGAATCTGTACACAGGACAAGAGGCCACTGTAAGAACAGAATACAGAGGAACGGAATGGTTTCCAATTGACCAGGGAGTCAGACAAGGCTGCATTTTATGATACTGTCTGTTTAATCTGTATGCTGAACATATAATACATGAATCAGGATTAGATTCAGAGGAAGGAGGCATGAAAATTAAAGGAAAGAACATCAGTAATTTAAGATACACTGATGACATCATACTACTAGCAGAAAACAGCAAAGACTTGGAACAATCACTGACGAAAGTCAAGGTAGAAAGCACAAAGGCCAGTTTGCAGTTGATCATTAAGTAAACAAAAATAATGACTACAAATGATTTACCTAACCTTAAAGTAGATGATGAAGACATTGAAATAGTTCAAGATTTTCCATAGCTTGGCTCAGTCACTAATCAGAACATAACGGGATGCTTCTGTGCTGCTACCTCTGCCTCCACCAATCAGTAAATGGCTGTGTTAGGAGGGCTGGGAAGAGTCCACGGGGTGAGAATACAGTTGCCAGATGTCAAGGCCTGGCCTTAAATTTTCCTGGTTGTCTTCAGGCAGAAGATAAGGTTGCAATTTCTCCAGGTTTGGAGGTCTCTGCTCCAGGCAAGAGGAAAGGACTGTATGCAAATCTCCAGCTCAACTAGTAGAACAGCATCTTGCCGCAATTTGCAAAGCTTATTTGACTGGTTGTTGCAACTTGCAAAGACCCTCCAGGAGGTCTATGTATTTACTTAGTTAGCTTCTCCTTTCACTCCTAGTCCTCGTGATGCTAGACTTCACCCTCTGCTCTGCTCCGCATCTACCCTTTAACTAGAAGCAAGTGGGCTAGAATATTTCATCCCCCTAAGTAGGTAAGGAGAAATAATTTCTCCCCACTTCACCTTGAACTGTGAACAGCCCCTTTACCTAAGATTTCTCTCTTTATTTCCAAACAGGAGAAGGTTTTCCTTGTGTATGCATTTGAATGACAAGCTATGAGCAACTTTCAGTGCTTAAAAACATAACCAGGGGCTGTCAGATTTTGGCTCTGAAAAAGCTCAGGGCTCGTGACAATTCTGAACGGGCGAGCCTAGGTGAGGAGGAGTCATGCCATAGCTCGTCCTGGACAGAACTTTACAATATAGCCCCCAATGCAGGATCTCAGCTGTACTATCCCCTGTGAAATGCCATAGCTGTTACTATTTTTTCAAAATGGCCTGAACTGAAAAAGAAACCAATTACTCCAATGGCCAGGCCCATTTTTAAAAGAGACTTAGAGGAGGAGGAGGAAGATGTACAGAGGAAAGATGGAAGAGAGAAGCTGGCTTCAGTTCTTTGTGAAAGAACTTTAAAAGCCAGAGCAGCTATTCCTATGGGGAGCTGGAAGCCAACAAGAGTTGTCACTGTTCACAATCAAGCCCTATATATAGAAGAGAGATTCTATTGATGCAACGGGACCGCAGCTGTGTGAAGCCCAAGTTCATGACCCTGTCATTCTTTTCAATGCCAAACACACAATCCAAGAAAGACAGGACTGTGTTTATCATGTAGGGAGACAGAAGGGCTGACCTGGGAGCAGGCCAGAACAGAACTGGAGACTGTTGCTCTCTGTATATAACCATAGGGGCAGCACAGGAATGCAAAAGGTTGGTCAAAAGAAAAAGAGACCACCCTGGGGGGTTATAACTTTAAGAAACAGGGTCCATGCAAGATGGTGAAAGAGGATACACAGCTTGGGAGAGGGTTGTAACACTGAATGAGCCTGTTAACATCTTATTTCTATAAAGGAGATATTTTAAAAACTGCTAACAATCAAAGAGAACTTTACACTTTATGGAAATTAGATAAGTAACAGGGAAAGTGGCCATGTGCCTTACTTTACAGAGGCCATTCTTCTATTTGGTAGGCTGTCAGAGGGCAGTTCTTTATTTTAAGACAACCTGGTTGAAGGATTGTCCAATCTAAATCCAGTTTAAAGAGAAAGAGCCATAACAGAGAATGAGGGCCTTAATTTTGCCTAGTAGCACTAAAAATCAGGACAGCAAAAGTCTGAGAAGGCACACAGGGCAGTGTCTTTCTCAATATAAGGAGACATATCATATCTCTCTTCAAATTATAGTACTTATTTCTATATCTGCATCTGTAGCATTAATTGCTCTAAAGCATCTAGAACTGAAAGATACTAAGAACAAGGATTTTGATCAATAATAATAATGTCCCGTAATATGCAGGAGACATGTTGATCCTTTTAAAATGATATAATACCTCATTACTATCTCACATTTTTATTTATTTATATCCCACTGTCCTTATACAGAAATCAGATACTGGGTTTTCCTGGTTGTTTTCCATCCAGGCCCTGGCTAGGTCAGTGAAGCATACATCTTCAAACCACATGTGTTTTAAGCACTTAAAACATGCACATTAACCTTTCAATATTCTAAGTAGACCATTATTCTTATCCCACCAAAGAAATGGTGCTGAGAGAATAGTGCCATGCCTATGGCCAACTAGCAAGCCTGAAGCCAAGATGAAATCTTAACATTATGAACCTCTGGACATTCAGCTTGCAGGCTTAGCCAGTAACTTTCTGAACTGGTATGTGTCACATGTAACTGCACTAACCAAATACTGGCAAACCTAACATTCAATATCTGAAAATCTACCACAGATATTGTGGGAAATTAGTTTGGTAACATTAGTGCAGTTATTCTTGGTTTTAGCTGTGTACACATGTACTGTACATACACAGATCAGAGCTGCACACAGACCCTTGCAGTACCTCAAGTAAAAAAGGATGGATAAACTCTCACTCACTGGGGGAATACATAGTGTGCATGCAGCATAAGACATCATATATATGATACTGGAAACATTTCAATCACCTCCTGGGAGACATATCAGACATTATTCTGGAATTATGTATTTCACTCATGGGAAATATCATAAGAGTTAATATGAGAATAAGAGTATCAACAAAATCAACCAAGAACAACTGAGGAGGTGATATTGTACAGGCCAACAGTGTGGAATATGTGGTCTGCAGATGTTGCTGAACTCCAGTTCCCATCAGTCTTAGCACAACAGATGGTTAGGGATGTTGGAACATCTGGAGAGCTACAGTTCACTACCTTAGCTATAAAGGCTACAAGGGCAACATGCATCTAATCAGAATCTATCTAATGTCAAGTTAGCCATGAACATATTCCGCTGCCTTTCACAAGCCTCAGATGCCACCAATGCTTGACCTGCAAGATGGGGGCCATCACACTACTCTGTCTTATAGGGTTGATAGAGACTTAACCAAAATATTGTATGACATAGTGAGGAATCTTTTTTTTTCCGTCAAGACATTTCCCTGGGAGTTATCTGTTGGGCCCACAATGCTAGCAGGGGGATGGAGTGAGAGACATCCTCTTTTCTCCATTTCTATCCCTCCTTTACGGTACCTCCTTTGCTCATCTTCCATCTCCCTTTCTCTCCTCCTCCTCCTCCTGCTGTCAGTGGGCTACCATGGAAGAGACCCCTTAGCCTTGAATCCAAATTGACTGGTTGGGGAGAACTTTTGAAATTAAGAGGAAGGCCACCATAACTGCAGCTTGAAGGTGACTGGTTGCCCACCCTAACATAATGTGAACCACCCTGAACATGCAAGTAGTGATATATATGCTTTAGATGTTGTCACTGATTTCTGCTAGGGCCACTCCCATAGCACAGAAGCTCTGAAACATTATCCTGGGATTACAGAAGCTTCCAGTTCACATATAGCATCATTTATACAAAGACTAGGGCCATTTCTGCACTATACTGTTACAGCGCTATTATTCCACTTTCAACATCCTATGGAATCCTGGGGTTTGCAGTTTAGGGAGGGGCCGGCTGGCCCCATCCCCCTGCTGTCTTTCCAGCACCAGGTAAAGACCTATTTATTTGAACAGACATTTGGTGACTCCATATCACTTTTCCTCTTGTGAAGTCCCCCAGTCTACTGGGGAAGAAGCCAAAGAGTCTTACCCATGATAATAAGGAGAATCCCAATGGCTGTCTGGAAGAAGAGGGAAATGGTGATGAGAGCTGTCAGGGCAGCATAGTATTGGAAAGAAGGCCCCTGTTCCAGCACAGCCTTCAGCTGCGCTGCGTTGGCCATGAACAGGGCCACATCGAGCATGCTTTCAGCCACACTTTTCTTAGTTGCATAATGGTTTATGTTGATGACGTTTTCTGTCCTGGAGCCAGGATTAGTGGTCTAAAGGAGGAAGAAGAAAGACATTAAGATTTTTTTTTTAATGACACTATTGTACCCATCAGTGGACTCTTAGATGCTCATTAGGCTGGAACTGACTCCAGATGCTGAAGACTTTTTTACTCCCAAACCCGAAGAAGACCTTATTAGGGCAACCAAATGTGGACAGTGAAGAAGGTCTGGAGCTCTTCAGAATTTTTAATCAGACAAGTTCAGCCTTCAACCTGAGCAAGTCTAGGGATTTTTACTGGTCATATAGAATTTATGTTAGATAGATTTACTAGTATTAATGACAATATAATTGCTTGTTTTCGCTTTGCTTTTCTTCTTTAGATTTAAGAGATTATTACATGAGGACTTGGTCTTACTTAAGTAAAGAAGGGGAGTTAATCCCTAGGAGTTTTGCACAATTAGATTTGTATCTTTTTTGTAGAATTTTAATTTTTTAAAAAATAACATGCTTTCTATGATATAAGCAATTCATATTATAAACTTTATTATCATATGTTATAGGCTAATGTGATCATATTACGATAAGTGTAATAATTCTTGAACATATAACCCATTAGCTGAGGAGTGGGTGGTCTATTTGTATATGTTATCGTCCCTTGTTAGTCTTTGTCTAGTAATTATTTAGTACAATAAGTATATGTGTATTATTTTAGTTTAGTTAGTTTAGGTTTGTCCTGTCTGTTATTATACCTTTTTTGTGTGTTTTCCTTATATGTAGTTTTAGATTACTTAAAAATATGTTTAAGAAGAAGAAGAAGCCTTCAACCTGTGGCCTCCAGATGTGTCATATTACAACTCACATCATCTCCAGCCAATTTATTGGCCACTCTATTGTTCATGATTCCCTCCTGTCATCTTGTCTCCCCGACTTGCCAATGACCATTTGCATTGGTTTCATGCCTCTAGCTACAGAGAGAACATTCCTTTGCATGCCCCTTGCTATTTCACCAGGTGCTGAGAAGTGTGCAATGGGAATCTCACTGCCACTCAGCTCCACTCACCTTCCCAGTTAGGAGTGTGAGTGGCTGTGGTGGAATGCCTTGGTCCCACCATGTGACCCCCTCTGCTGATATCCAAACAGTTTCTGTAATCAGCAATTTGTGCAAGACCATCAGGGGTTGTTGTGGGTTTTTCAGGCTAGGAGGCCATGTTCTAGTAGTATGGAATGGAGGTGGAATGGAGTATATATACTTGTGGTTTCCCCCGGTGGGAGGGATTTGCATTTGTGATGCATTAGCGATGCAGCTGGACTAACTAATGCATCAGAAATGTGAATCCCTCCCACCTGGGGACCACACAAGTATATATACTCCATTCCACCTCCTCTGAAGATGCCAGCCACAGATGCAGGTGAAACATCAGGAGCAGATGCTACTAGAACATGGCATCATAACCCAAAAAAACCCACAACAATCCATGAATTCTGGCTGTGAAAGCCTTCAACTTTCCATCAGGGGTTGTCACTGTTAAGCATCTCCTAGGCCCATATTCAGGCTAACCTCTGGCTTCCCCTCCCCAGAATTTCCTTTTTTCTGTTATTTCCACCTGTTCCCCTCTGCCCTCTGAGCCAAGAATGGCAAAAGAAGAAACAGCAGCCTGTATATCTGAGGACTGTTTGGAAAGACACTGGTTAAAAATAACATGTTACCTCCCATTTGTTAAACGGTTCAGTGCTGAATTCAAAAAGCATCCAGCATCAAGAACACTGTTTCTGAGTAGCTATTAGTATTTCTTGTCATTTTAATTCATCATCTTTTTTAAAAACAATTTTGGGTTGGGGGGGAATTTTTAGTCATTGTAAATGTTTCTTCCATGAATTAATAGATTAATTCCACATTTTTTCCAAGAAGTTTTTGATGTTATTAGATTAATTGTGTCAGCAATTTAATTGTCAATGCATGAGTACAAACACTAATATTTCCAAACTCTGCTTGTGTAAATAGAGCTCAGAGGTGGAAGACAAGCAAAAGGAAGTAATGGCAGGAATGAGGAGGTGTCCCCCCCCCAACCCAGGGAAAGAAACCATGGAGGTCAACTTGATCAAATCCTTCCCCACCACTCAAAAAAGAAACACAAAAACACCCTTTATGCAAGTAATGATATTAGAACTGCACTGTATCTCAGACTGGGCCCCTTCCAGGCCCTCTACCAGCAACATATTTCTCTCACTTCCACTGTGTTGTTGTGTGCCTTTAAGTTGTTTTTGACTTATGGCCACCTAAGGTGAACCTATCATGGGATTTTCTGTGGCTGAGTGTGTTATGCATCCAAGGTCACCCAGTGGCTTTCCATGGCCAATTGGGGAATCAAACCCTGGTCTCCAGGGTCGCAATCCAATGCTCAGACCGGTACACCACAACCTACCAACCCTGCAATCCCCCAATTTACTTTTGTCTTATTTCAACACTGAAACTGAAGGAGAACTCAATAAGTTTCTAAAGCTAATTCACGATTTGTTTGTTTTAATGGTTCTGCTAGAAGTAACATGTGCTGCTCTTCTCAAGGTAGCCACATGGGGGTGCGCTGCGCAACCTCTAGCCCAAGCTTGTCCCATTCACTAGCAGTAGCAATGAATGTGCCCACAGCCCATTCGGACGTAATGAATGTTGCTGTAAAAATGGAGCCAGAGTAAAACATACAACTGCTGGAGGTAAACAAACAGTTTGAGCACAATCCAGAGAACCTCCAGGGGTTTTCCACAACCACATTCTAATCCTGGGTGTTTAGTCCCATCTGTTTGTTATACAGTAGAGCTGAAAAAGGTCACTGCCTAATGCTCACTCTACCTCTTCTCCAACGGCCAATTCTGGTGTTTCAAACAGGCATGACAAACAAAAAACAACACAGCTTTAGACCTCTACAAGTTTCCTTGCCAGTGGTAGGTTTTTTAAAAAAAAAAAAAAACACATTTATCCATATTTGCTGCTGCTCACACACTTTCCGCAAAAGTTCCTTTATGTGCTAGAGATATTTTAAAAATTTAAAGCACGAAAGTCACGGCTGATTCAAGCGTGTTTTAGACCACACCATCCTATTTCCGCAAATAAACCAGATAAATACAATTCCTGGCAGATTACCAATTTTAAAAAAAGGGAGAGGGGAAACAAAGTAGAAATTCAGACCAGGGAATACTGCAAAGAGCTTCAGTAGTTTGGATAGATCTTTTAAAATTTAGACTAACCCAGAACAGATTCAATGTCCAAGTGAAACACAAGTCACCAACTGTCAGAACTGCAGTTTTCAACAGAGTGGTAGCCAGTCTCTGCTCATGTGCAAAAAACAATAACAACAACAACAAAAACTATGCACAATTCACTTAATATTATATGCTGTTTGGGATTTGTAAAATCCCATTTATTATCATAAGTGGGGGGAATTCATACTGTTTCCTTAAAAAAACAAACAGGGTTACCCCAGATAAAATTCTTCACAAATTAAATTCTCAGAAATATCCAAAGGATACTTTTGAAAAAAGACCTTTAGGGCCAGACAAGTCATTTCTGAATAACAATATTATGTTCAAATGGGCATCCAGTCCTAACTTTTGGATACCCAGGAGACACAATGGACACATAAAATCTAATCAGTGAACCATGAATACAAACAGAAACTTGTAGCTACTGAAACATCGACTAGAGGTATGAAATGTTTAGTGAAGCAATACAGTCCTCCCTCCACATTTGTAGGCTGAACCTTTGTGAATTTGACTACTCACAAGGCACGTGCTTGCCTCCCCTCACCCAGTGCTGGAGGCATGTCATCTCTCCCACATGGCTGCACATTCTGCTGTGTAATGGCTGCTGATTTGTTAGCAGCTTGTTCCTACCTCTCCTTTCTCAAGATGGCCACCAGAAGTAGCTAGAAGCCAGAACTCTGTTCTTTTCTGAGAGGAAAGTAGTGGTAAGCCCTTTACCTTTTTTCTTTCCCCCAGGGAATGTTGGGGCCAGAGGCAAAGGAAAGGGAGGGGGATTGAAAGGGGAGAGTTATTTGTGGTTTTTCCACTTTTGCAAGGGTTCTGTGCCCTGAACCCTTCCGAATGTGAATCAGCCAATGTACAACGTATAGATGCATTACATAATGCAGTAATTCTCAGCCTTTTTACAAACAATTAGTTTTTCTGAGAAATTTCCTAACAAAGAGCTCATCCAGGAGGGAAAATAGGCTCTGAAGGTATCTAGAGTTCCAGTTGTTTTGATTTTACCTGCCTATTCCCAGATTTGCATCCAAACTCGTTTTTGAAATATCCAGAAGTTTCCTTCCTTACCCACTTTATGTTCTTCCTCCTGCCTCTCACATGTCACATCTAGACTCAAGCAATTTTTCAGTTACCAATTTCCACTGAGCCTTCTTTATTACTCTTCAGTAATAAAATGCTGAAGTATTTTAGCAACATTACACTAGTTAAACCTTAAGCTCATTTTGCTTTGTTGCCAACCTCCCTCTTTCCCTTGCTTGATCTCTGATGACTCTGTCTTCTGGAAACAATATAATAGTTGTGGCTTTTGGTGGCCATCTTAGCTAGTTCTAGGATAATTCTGACAGACAGCTGAATAAAGTTACATTTCATTTTGGAAAATACTAGGTTAAATTAAAATGAGCTGGGAAGTCAGAATGAAAAGTTCTCGGTCATCCCCTGAATTCCCAAGAAATACTTTGACATGAAGAAGACATCATGTGAATCTCCAAATTAAATCAGCTTGTGCAGGAACAAAACCTGGGACCTCCACGAATTATTTTCTCATCTGGAAGCATTCTGAGTGTGTTGTGAAGACCTTCAGACACTTTTTTTCTCATTGGGAAAGGGGCTCAAAATCTCTTTCTACATTTCTGATGTTGGAAAGAAATTCTGCATACATACTGAGTCCAGATCTTAACTCCTAGTGCCAAGGCTTAAAATTTCAGTGCTACTTATGTATCATGTTATCTGCCTTGAGAATCCTGCAACTTAATTTGGTCTAATGTCCAAGTTAATGTTTATTTATCTGTGGAGAGGTCCTAGCCTTCCAAATAGGCTTAGAGCAGAGGTAGACAAACATGAGGGGTCCAGACTCAATTGTTCCTCTCCCAGGACCTGCCAGGGGCCACGTCATCTCAGAAAACCAAAACTAGGAGTGGCTGGAAGCCTCCTCATTTTGCCAAACCCCTTTTGGGAGTAGGTGAGTAAAACAACTGGTATTGAAATCTAATTTGTGCTATGAGACTGAAGTCTGGCACAAATTAGGGACATACGTATGATTTCCAGCTTCAATTCTGTCTTCCAATTTCAGTTCTCTGTTTTTAAGGCTGAATGGACAGAGAAGTATATATTGCTTTCAATCTATGCTCAGATTCAGATATAGCACTGAAACCATTCATTCTGAAAATCCTGGATTGTTTTTAGAGATAAACACGAACTCCATGAACTAGACATTTATTCATATATTTCTGAGGGCCTGTAAATATTGTCAGTGTCCCTTGCTCCCAGTGGCTCTGGGATGAATATCCCTAATTATTTTGATGCTTTGTCCTGCCTAATAACTCAACCCTCCTTCTGCATGTCCAAACATAATTCTGGGACCCATGTGTCTTGAGCAAGCATGTCACACAAGGAAGCACATATTTATTTCTCTTTCTCTTCTCCTTCTCTTTCTCCTTGCTTCTCAAACCACAAGTCTTGGGTAACTTCACAAGTACTCTCTCCCTCTCAGAGTGATTTCAGGTGAGAAAAGCCTTGGAAGTCCCAGTTTTTGTTCCTATACAAACCGATTTTATGATTTCACTTCATCCTAAATTAGAATTAGAACTCTCTAGGCTTCCAGAGACTTTCCCCCCCCATCTGGAAGTGTCCTCAGTTCAGAATGTTGCTTGTTGTCTTTCAATACTGCTTGTGATTAGCATAAAAATTAACATCATCAACAATTCATCATTTTTCCCTTACAATAATTGGATTGCAGCCTTGATGATGGGCCTTGGTGCTGGTGAAATTTTCATCCTCTCCTCAGCAAGAATGTTGTTGTTGTTGTGTGCCTTGAAGTTGTTTCTGACTTATGGTGACTCTAAGATGAACCTATCACAAGGTTTTCTGGATGCTGAGAGTGTGTGATATCCCCAAGGTCACCCAGTAGGTTTCCATGGCCCAGTGGAGAATTGAAGGATGTTGCAGCATCCGAATTCCTGCACAGATTGCTTTGGGCATCACTTTCTAACTGTCTAGTTCTTTGATCGTAATATATTATTTGCCCAGTAGTGATAAAATTGCTTGCATCTGATGAAGAAAATTATTTGATAAAACAAGATGCTTTGCTGGGATTTTTTTAATGTTAGAAACATCAAGTTATTCTAGAACTGGGCCATATATATAAACCAGGTTGCTCATATCCCTTGGGTGACCACAATGCACACTTTTGCTATTGCCCGTTTTTAGGATTTTAGATGAGAGCAGGAGGAAAAGGACAACAGGAGCACATGACACAGAGAGAGATCATGTGAACAATAAATAATCCTCTTTGAGAGTGTCTGCTTGCAGAGCCTAGTTGGGAGGCACTTTATTAAAAGGCCATTAATTCCAAGTGAGACGGTGCAGAATGCCAAATAAAACACAGAGAGTCACCCAGGCAATTCAGACTCGGGAAACAAAAGAGGCAACATGTACATTGGGGAGCAGAAGTCTGGGCGCTTTAAAGTTGCACAGCCAGCCAGACATGTCTGAAGAGGAGGATACAGAATCTGTTCGCCACAGCTTCACTCCCCTCTGGAATTTGAGCCACAAAACAAGAGACAATCTTGGAATGCAAAATCCTACCCTCTTGCAAAATCTTGTTCCTTGTTTCTACTGCAAGGACTTAACTGAACAGAGAAAGGCCATCGTTTTAAACGCTAAACAGTCATCTAATCTGGATTTTTATTCCAGCAACCCCGTCTGCCCCTAACATGCCATTTGACATGTACAAATATTTAAAATGTGTAAATATAAATATAGTTAAAAAATAATTACACTTCATGATTTTCAGGAATTCTGTCAAGTTTTGGTGTAAACTGGCTTCAGAGCCAATGGAAAAGTGGAATATATATATAAAAAAATGACATTGTTATTGAGAAGTCCTATGACACCAGCAGCATGTTGCCAATCAGGCTATTCTTTGCTAATTGATATGTTCAAAAACATCATCGTCCTTTTCGTGATACACAACTGTAGTGCTATACAGGTATATCTCAATTAACAAAGTAGATGTGTTCCTGAGCATTACTTCCTTAACAAAAAATTTGGTACCAGAGGCAGAAATAACATGGAAAGAATAGGAGAAGATTCCTACAGCACAAAAAAGAACAGTTCAAGGTGTTTCAGCAGACTGTATGCGCATGTGAAATGAAACAACCAGGTCAGTTACACCTTGTATAACTGAACAAAATCAGCTGATTTTTCTAGGGACCACCTGAAGGCTTCTTCCCAAAGGCATCCATGGATGACTTTGCCTTTTACTAACTTCCAATTTTCTTATGATTTCCATTTGGTGGCTTTTAATCTATGCTTTTAATGTTTGGAAGGACTGCTGATGAGGCTAGGTTATCTGCTCTTCCCTTTTCTCTCTGTTTTACTATTCAGTCATGTTCAGCAAAGGGCTTTGGAGAGAACTGCTGTTCAACTTGCCTGTAGCAAGCAGGGACACACAGCCACAGTACAAGCACCTACAGCAGAATCCTATTCCCTGCCCAGCTCAAGTTTTTATTGCTTTGTTTACTATAGACACACCATTGCAATCTGACACCAAAACTCTGCCACTGCTAGAAAATGTCCAGCTAGACAGAGGAGGCGAATTCTGGAAAATAGGGTCTGGGTGGGTATGAAAGGTTTAGTAAAAAGGAGCTTCTTTGTCACAGACTTTATTAACTGAGATGTTCCTTGCATTCCACTTTAACTGCCATGGGTGCATCCTGCAGAATTCCTGATTTCGCAGATTGGGGGAAGCCCTCTGGCAGAGGATTCTAAACACCTTTCCCTAAACTGCAGATCCCAGGATTCCACAGGATGTTACCATGACAGTTAAAGTGAAGCACTTTATAGGCCCCATTTTAAGAGCATTTAATTAAATTAAGTGTATTTAAATCATAGGAACAGGAGGATTAAATTTCTCCTTCAGCCCCCCCACATTTCATGTTCTGGATTTTTAACATTTGCACAACATTTCCTAAGATGCTGCTAGTACTTTGACAATTGCTCTTCAAAGAAGTATTGCAAAGGGAGATCACTTACTAAATGAGATCACTCTCACTTAGGCAAGCTAACTGTTTTTGTAAAACAAATTATATCATTTATGTGACATTTATTCCTGATCCTCTTATTAGATCAGTACATCACTTGCCAGCTGAACCCTCCAAGTAACACAATTCGTACCCACAGAATTGTTAAAATCATACAAAATAATGATTTTAAACAATGAAAAAGACCTAATCTCAACAGCAGAGATTACACCTCTCTAGTTGAAAATATGCCAGCTGATTCTAGCTCAAGTTGGGTCCTAGCTAGAAAGGGTCCCACAGTCATATTATTCTCCAGCCTTCTAAAATGGAAGCAGGGCTGGCATTCCTTCTTGTATTATAGATGCAGAAATGAAGTTCAGAAGTTTAAAAGTTCTACTTTGATTCTGAAGTGTTTCTGATTTAGATTTAACAGAGGCACATGCTTCCCAAATGTGCATTTGTATTGGCATTTCCATAAGGGAGGAACAGGCACCTGACAATGATCAAGCAAGAGAGAGCTTCCTTTGCTGTGACAACCTCAGGCCATTTCCGCACAAGAGGGGAGGAGCAATTCACCGTGTGTCAAGAGCAGTGTTTTTATACTCTGATTCAGAAACTGTACTGTCTGCATCTCAGCTTTTACATGATATTACCGTGGAGAACAGTGGTTGCTGTATCTGTAACAGCAAATCCCTGGCCGCTCCCATTCTTTTCCCTCATCTTGCCTCACCATCGCTGATTGGTCTTTTTTTAAAAAAAACCAAACATTTTAAACACATTTCTACATTGCTACATTTGTGTGTAGGTCTGCATGTTTGTTAATACATGGAATAAAACACGTCTTAACAGTCCATTACCAGATCCACTCTCTTCCCGCTGTCTGTTTAACGCATGAAGACAATAATGACAGTGGCCTGTCCTTTGATGGGCAAAGAGAGATAGGGATGGAAATGGCAGAAGGGACAGCCTGGGAACACCCATAGCTGGCCACTTCTGCACTGTGAATCGATGTTACACTTCTGTATGTAGGCAAAAAACGAAGCAGAACCAGTTTAGGAGATTTACATCAGAGTTTTTCCAATTTTCAGATACAGCGGTTTCTCATTGCAGTGAACTGTGCTAGGAGCTGAAAACATGCAGAACCAAGAGGAAACTATGATGCTAAAACACTACAATGTGCAGACGGGAGGGTAAGAATTTGAGGCGACTACGAAGCATCAACCTTGTGCAGAAATGGCCCCAGTTATGGAATGCCCTCCCATTAGAGACCCAGTTGTGGTTGAATTCACTGTCATTCTGGTACCAATTGAAAACGTAGTTATTTACTAAATTTTAGGGACTCGCTGGCTTTAAACAGACCCACATACATACATCGTTTTGAATTGTTTTAAAGTATTTTAACTGGTTTCTAATCTGTCTTTTTTTTTAGCTCATCAAATTGTTTAACATGGTTTAGCCTTTTAAAATAATTTTACTACCCACGTTGTTTTAAATTGATCATAGTGGTTTTACTGTTAGCCATGCTGAAATCATTAAATAGAGGGTGGGGTTAAAATAGTTCAATTAAAAAGAGAGAGAGAGATGAAAAGCATTCCAAAATGTAAGCTTAAGCAAACATCCAGACTTTGCTCATTATGTTGTAGTCCCTCCCTTTGACACGATCCACTCCCATAGAACACCTTGAAAAAAATGATAAGGACGAACCTTGGCTGCGGTTTTACAGCACACAACATTTCCTGTGCAGGTAAATCAAGACAAAAGGATGTCGACAGACAGTTTTATGGCCTTCTTGGCAGACTTAAAGCATATGCAGTCATTCATAGGAATTAAATGGAGATAAATGGCCCTTGTTTTCCTCTTTGCACTGTATTCCCCTCCTTGGATTGTACACAGCAGTATAAATAGAAAGGATTCTTTAGACGGTACTGTGGGTACACTACATCTAACTCCTGTTTTCATGAGCTACACCTAAAATGTTGTAATACCTTCAAATATATTTGAGGAAAAGACCTTTCTTCCTACTGAAGCCGCAGCAGCAACAACATGGCAGGCCAAATGGCCACCTGCTATCCTAGAAGCAAGATGTACGGGTAGAATCAGGGGCCCATTCACACTACACAATTAAATGTTATTATTCCACTTTATCTGCCATGGTTCCCTTTTCTGGTATCCAGGGACTTGTGGTTTGGTGAGGTATTGAACCACTCTGGCTGAGGATTCTAAATGCCCTCCCTAAATTATGCTATATGTGTGTGTAATATATACATATACCTGCAGCTAAATTTTCATGCATGGATGGTGTATAGTTCTTTTGTTGGAGCCTGTGGGTCACTGGACTCAGTAGATCCAGCAGTTGTTGAGTGAGAGAGTGTGAAATCCCCTTGTCTAGTGCAGGAAACTGATCAGAGCTTAGAGAAGTGCCTTTTTGGAATGCAGTTTCCAGAATCCCCAAGCCAGCAAAGACAATGGGTTCTGAGAGCCCAAAGAAACCATTTGTCCAGACAATGGGAGTTAACAATGGTCCAGGACCCATCAAGGTGGACACCCAGGTACTCAAAGCAGCTTTGGCTTGGCTCACAGTCCAGGACACATTTGCTAAACTTCAAGGGAGCTTCACATGTTGCCTGATAATTTTGTGTGTGTGTGGGATTGCTTATTAAAAGAAAAAAGACATTGAAGGACAGGGCTCCAGCTGTGTAGAAAATTTTAGCCGGTGTTGCTTGTCAGAGAAACAATACCTGCTGAGATTCCTTCTTCTGCACAACCATGAAAGGTACATAAGCCCCATCCCTTATTTTACCTGGCAATTCTAGGGTGCCCTGATGGTGCCGAGCCAATAATCATTAGCAGAACCATCCAGTAGTGAGTGGCTTTCCAACATCATGACCCTTGCGTAGGGCTTGAGTTCCCTGATTGAAAACTGGAAGGAGAGCTGATGTGCTTTTAAAGTTTGCGTAGAAGAGGGAAGTTCAGCTGGTGTTGCTGGTCACACAACCAGGTAACATGCAACACCCACTGAAATTTTGTTTTTTACACAACTAGTAAATGCCTAGGAGCTCTATCCAGCTTTCACTGTAGCAGCTCTAATGGAGGCAGCCGCCATGTACCAGCAGCACTTCCAGGTATGATCACATGATAGCTAAAAAATCAAAGATAAACCAAACTGAAAGAGCCCACTGCAGGCTGGAAGAGATCAAGGAAGCAGCCCTGGAAAATGTTGTAGCATGCCTCATGAACACTCATTCACATGCTTTGTGTTTTCTGCCCTTTTTAAGATGATTAAAGAGAATGCACCCAGGCACTGGAGTTTGCTATCTGGAGCATTTTTGCATTAGATCAGCAGAATATTTTGGTCAGACCCTTCTTTAGCAGCAGCAGCAGCATCAAGAGTGCAAAAGAGCAACAGAAAGGCCCTGTGTGATGTATGGCTCAAAATGCCTGGCGGATCACTTCATAATGGAAAAGCTCACTAATCAGAGGAAGGAAGCAAAGGCACAGACTAAACCTGAAACATTTTACACCACCTGATATCATTTTCCTTATTATGTAGATCTCTTGTCAGAGGTCCAAAGTCTACAAAAACTACCTGATAAACTTAAAACACCACTAACTTGCTGAAATGCCTTTAATGTTACCTTCATCTTTCACTGGAATAATCTATCTGAGACATTTATTTCTATACTAAAAGGTGTGTTTGATGTAGTAACTTCAGTTATTTTTATGCTGCTCTGCTACTTGCTATTACAATTTGATTACTCTTCTTCTGTTCTTCTTACTAGAATGTATTACTTTGTTGCATGATTGCATCATTAATTTTATTGTAAACTTTCTCTGTGTGTGCGTGTGTGTGTGTGTGTGTGTGTGTGTGTGTGCATGTGTACAGATTTTGTTTTGGTTTTTGAAGGTAGAGCAAAATTATCTAAAATGAATAAACTAATGATCTACATGCTATCTGTACCAGAACTTAAAGATTTTACTTTTGGAACTACATCTCCCAAAATCCCCCAGCCAGCATGCCTATTGGCCTGAGGTGATGATCAGCAAAAGTTATTTTGAAATTAGGCTGACAGCTGCAGGCTACATGAAAACAAGTTGATGGTCATATCCAGCCCTTCTCTGAAGTCCAGCATGCATGACCAGTGGTCATGATGGCTGGGGGATTCTGGGCATTGCAGTCCAAAAAGTAACTTGTGTTGCAGGAGAGAGGAGGAACTGCTGAGTGTGGTGGAAGCAGCAGGAAACAGCTTTTTTTGTTAAAAAGACAAATAAAAAGACCAAAGAACAAAAAAAGTCTCAACAGTATGTCTAAAGACAGATGAGAAAGAAGTCACCTTATTTTCCCAGCAACACTGTACCGTAGTGCAACCACTAAATATGCCCTATCCTTGACACCTCTCCGTCTGATCATCTGGAGAGCGAGGCCTCTGAATTTGATCAGAGATTTATATGGTCCTGTATCCCAGTCCTCAGCCATTTAAAGTCATAAGAATTAATAGCAGCACTTTAAAGCAAGCCCAGAGATGGTTAAAGATAGAAGTGTTTTTAATACAAATGACAGGATCAGGTGAGATGTGTATCTGACCTGTTTCACACAAGCTTCATGCATAAGCTTGTGACTCTAATTTTAACAGGTAAATGAGAACTTAGAAGTAGGACATGTGCTATGTATTGGTTTCCTCAAAAGTGAGGAGGTGATTGCTATACCCCTCAATAGTCCCAGTTTGGCAGGGACAGTCTAGATTAATCTTCTGTTGTCCCACCTTTTCAACTGCTATTGAAATGTCCCACTTTTTCTCTCCTCCTCCTACTTTACCCCTTCATCCTTACCTTACTTCCACTGCTGGAAACTGAGTTCAGAGTGCAAAAGTTGTTTATGCTCAGTTAACTCTGCACAGAGGAGAGGACAGGAAAGGGTGGAAATTTATCTTTCCCAATAGGTGTCATGGGCTTCCTGTATCTAGACTCAGAGTCTGAGGCAGCAGAACCTGCTCTGAGCCCTGGCACAGAGACTACTACAGCAGAACCTGCAGAACAAACAGTACCACCACCCACCCCAGGGACAAAAGTGTCAGCCCCAGCAGGGAGCCCTGCTCATTCTCACACAGAGAATGATCTATCCATGCCTACCTTCATCAGTGTAAACATCAAAAGGATCTACTGCATCGCTCCCAGCAAATTTATGCGAAGCACCAATTAATCAGGCACCAGCTGTGCTGACCTGTAAGAACTGAGCCTCTTCCATCTAGCCTTTGCCAGCAATCAACTGGCCATTTCTCCTGTGCGTGCTTCTGTTTGCTTCCCTTGCCTGTTATTCTGCCATTTGACCTGTGTTCATACTTCCTACTGTTGATTTATGCACATTGCTGGAATTGTTACTTGCTTCTCATTTGTAAGGTTGTTTTCTTCCTAAAATAAACTGACTAAATGCTTAACTACCTGAACTTCTTGACCTGTATTATCAGCTGCTTCTGGCAGCCAGACCCACCAGGCATGGGCAGTAGGCTCAGGCCAAATCAAACTGCTACAGCCTCTCCTAGCTTGTCTATTTTTCCTTATTAGTAATTTTTGCAATCTTGACCACCCGCTGATGTTGCTTGGCCACATACGTCCCAGTTTTTACCTGCAGAGTATAACAGTTCAGTTCACTGCAAAAGCAGTAGGCCTAAACTGAAGTCAAATTTATTGATTCTTCAACAACTCAGACAATTATAAATAAGCCAAAGGAAGAACTGAAAGAAGATGGTGTCTTTCTGAGTCAGCTCACATTTCTCATCCTTCCCTGCTAAAAAGATCACTAACTTGCCAGGATATAAGCTCCAAGCGGCTGTCATGCATTGCCTCTTGGCTGACCTGAAACTGACCTGGGTCAGCCATGGCTATTAAAAACAGAACACTGACACTCTCCAAGAACCTAGTATTCAGTGTGTTGGGTTACAGCACGACCGAGGAGGGGATGGGTGTGTACAAAAGCATGTGAAGATTAATGTCCTAGATACTGTTGTGAACAACGTTGGCACAGGGGGAAAACTATCTCAACATTTTAACACGAATTCAGATTCCTTTTAAATTTACATTTGCACATTTCTAGAAGCTGGTGCTATAGCCTGTAATGATACAGTATGCTCTCACAAACACAACAGGTGCAACTGAGCCAGAATTAAGGGCTTGTACATTCAGCTGAGCTCAGCAGGAGAATTAAGCATGTGCTTAACCCCTTTGGGGGAAATCTCTCAGATGTTCTAGGGAAGAGCACATGCTTTGCCTGTAGAAGGTTCCAGACTCAGTCCTGGCATTTCTTGTTAAAACAACGTCAGGAAAGCCGACTAGGAAAGGCCACTGTTGCCTGAGAATTTGGAGAGCCACATGGCCATTTGCAGTGGACAGAGCTGGGGAAAAAGTACCTATTGGGACTTCACTGACCACACACTGTGGGATTCAGGGAGACAAACTCTAAAAAGAAAATAATTCTGGGAGTGGGCAATAGAAGACTAGCCAAACCACTGGTCAGCCTCAGTATAACTGTGGCTCAGATTATATCTGAAATCCTAATTCTGCACATTTTGCAGTGTATATTTCTCACTTTATGTATTTATTTTATGTATCTAGCATAACTTCCTAGGTTGTGAAGCAAAAAATAAAAAAAAGAATCCAAGTGGTGTACAGCACAACAGTAGACTTAAAACAATATATAAAAAGTATAAAAGACAAAAACAAGAATTAAGGAAAAGCCTGAACAAACAAATATATTTTATCTAGACAGGCATCTTCAAATCCCAATAATTTCCAAGGTTTCACAATTCAGTGAACACAGCTATGAGATCCAGGTTGTATTATCATGGCCTGCCTCAGAACAATCCAGTAGAGAATATATGATCTTACTTTCAAGGTGATAAGAAGATAACTCCTTCTAATATTGTTTTGTAAAGCATACACCATGGCAGTTTTCACAGCACCCTCCCATTCCGTCATAGGGGTGAGAGAAGGACAGGACTGCAACAATGCTTCTGCATGACATCATTGCAGTCCCATCCTTCTCCTGTCCCCAGACGGCACGATTGTGGGTTAAATCATTGACGGATTTTCCCTCTCAATGACACATGCTCACGCCACTATCCCACACTTACCTGTCCTGTGGAAGGGCAGGAAGCATGATGGCGGCATTTTCTGCCCCAGCACAGCCT
Source organism: Iguana delicatissima (assembly GCA_948472985.1). Taxonomy (NCBI): domain Eukaryota; kingdom Metazoa; phylum Chordata; class Lepidosauria; order Squamata; family Iguanidae; genus Iguana; species Iguana delicatissima. The sequence continues at coordinate 66,920 of CAOKZL010000152.1, read as the reverse complement.
GGGAAAGTACCTGGCTGCGCTGCAGAAGGAAGTGGCATGTCCATCATGCTCCTTTCCGTAAGGAGCTGGTCCCATGCAGAGGGAACCACTGCCATCGTGCTCCTTTCCCGGCCGAGCCACCACCAGGATCACCACCAGATGCCATCTCAAGAAGGTAAGCTGCGGAAAGGGCCCATGTGCTGTGAAGAATGAGGAAGACCTTTCAGGGGACTCAGTTGCTGTAGTCCCATCCAAGACACACCAGTATCTTGTCTTCCACATGTGTATTTGCAGAATAACTATACACACACACACACACACACACAGATAGGTATCTTTGACTTCTGTCACACTGAAAACCTAGTGCCAGAGTAGCTTACTTTCTATTAGGTAAAAATAGAGACTACTCAAATTTATGCTCCAGCAGTAGTTAAAGGTTCAACACTTTCCATCAACGTTAGTACTTCTTGTTTTCTTTCATAGAAATGTACCCTATCTTTTGCAAAAGAGGTCTACATCTACTATACTATGTGTACAATTTGATAGAAATACTCCACTATTAAATAAAACTGAGTATTTTCTCCCCCCGCTCTTTATTTGTTTCTTCATATAACATTTTCCTGGTCTTGTAATATAAAACTGCTTCAAGGCAGCTAGCAGTTGATAAAAGCCAATGGATCGATTCTAAAACATTGAACAAAAGGGTTGTTTTTTTAAAAAAAAATTTTTGTAAAGACTTGGAAATTATAGACAGCATGCACCAGGTTAGTTTTCCTGGTGAAAGCAATCCAGAGATGTTGTAGTCTTGTTATTTAGAGCTATTTCTAACATGTTCATTCCAAGCTCTGGGCAGTCCACCACATACACACTTGACAATTCATGCTGTGAAAAGGCAGATTAAATGGAAACCTCTGACTGAGTAAAGAATGAGACTGCATGCTTTTCACCTCAGATATTTGAGACTAACTTATCTCCTTGCTGTGGCTCACAGGAGTTAACACCAACTGTTCTTGAGCAAGGACAGCAGGCCTTGCAAAGAGTCTCAGAGGGAGAAGGTTTCCTGTGAATGCACCCCCTCTCTCGCTCTCTTCCCCTCTTGCCCTTTCACTGACATTGAAACAAGATTCTGCTTTTCAGCTGTCATTTGGATACTGGGAGTTTGCCTGGCAGATCAAGCGGACACCCAGTGCAACCTTCCTTAACTCTTGTTTTTCCTCCTCTCCACAGAACACACACTCCCATTGGTGATATCTGTATTTTATTTCTTGCTTATCTCACAGTCAAGATTTTTCCACCTATGCAAACCAAAGAGGACTTAATAGTATCTACCTTTTCCCAGAGATTCTGGGAATTATAGGCCAAGATCTTATATTGTCACAGCATAGTGCAACCACTAGCAAAGTTATGTTCTGCTTCCACTATATAATCCTTACACTGGATGCCACTGTAGTGCGAGATATGAGGATCACTGCTAAGCGAACATAGCTGATACCCCATTGTGCAATTGCAATGTGCAAGGCAATGTGCATTGTTATGTGTTTTGCACTGGGCCTCTCCCTGCTCTGCAGTGGGATCTCAGGTCCCTTTATCAAAGAAGTGGCCCATTCTGGACCACATATATCCCACCTGATGCATATCAGTACATGTTCTGCATATGGACCTCTGTGTCCATCCCGATCAGCTGGATATGGCGTTTGTACAATGTCCAATAAAAGCACTCCACATGCATAACCCAACTTATGCCTCTGTATGTCAGTAACAGGATTCCTGCTTCAGTCTCTAAAAGACTCTAAAAGAGGAGGACAAAGCCAGGGTTTCTCACAGAGGATGCTCAACACATTCACCAAACTAAGTTCTGAGCTTCCTTCTCATGCATTACATTGTGTTTTATCTATTCTATTTTGTTCCTTTTTTGCACTTCCATTTTTTTCTATTTTGTTCCAGGTCTCCACATTTGCCGGTTACACTTTTGTGGATTTGATTATTCACAGATTATTTGCTGTCGCCTCTGCTGCTTCCCTACACCATTTTAAATACAGACTGCAAGCCTTATGAGACTGAGAAATTGCGAGTGAGGCTTGTAAGTCCCTATTAAAAATGGTGTGAGGTGGCAATGAACCACCCACTTCTGTCTTGTGAAGGAACTCTGATGCCTCAAAGGAATCCAGTGGGCTGAATATGGTGATTATACTTTTTGTCTGTTAAATATGGATTGGGAAGGCCCAGAGTTATTCATGCTTTGTCCACTTTCTTGGGGGTCCTGTGCCCCTAATCCTAGCAAATGTGGAGGGATGGCCATGTATATGTGTGCATATATATATATATATATATATATATAGGTCTTCCTCCTCCTCCAGTAAAAGTTATGCAAAAAAATGTACAACCTTCAACAGAAAGCTCTACTTTTTTTTCTTGAAAGTTTTGTCTTTCAGTTGCTCGTTGGATTAATAAGTTGCCCTTAAAAGGTTTCAAGATGTTTCATTCCTCTCTGAGATACTATTAATCAACTTTTATCTGGAGAGGTACCCCAAGCATGGAAATCAGCTAATATCACTTTAATTCCTAAAAGAGGAAAAGATATAACTCAACTTCAAAGCTACAGACCAACCTCTCTGCTCAATACGGACTATAAGATATTTACATCGATCGTAGAAGAGAGGCTGAAAAAAATCCTCAAAGACTGGATTAAAGATGACCAAATTGGTTTTCTCCCTGATCAACAATTAAAAGATAATATTAGAATTTTGAGGAACACAATCAAACTTTGTGAATCTTGATAAAAATAAGAAATTAGTTCTGATCTTCCTTGATGCTGAGAAAGCATTTGACAATGTTTCTTGGCTGTTTATGTTTCAAACCTTACAAAAAATGGAATGTGGTAATAACTTTTTGGGGTGGATAAAAGCAATATATTCAGAACAAGAAGCCCATATAATAATCAATTCAGAGAAGACTAAGTCATGTGAAATTAGAGAAGGCACTAGACAAAGTTGCCCACTTTCTCCCTTACTCTTTATCATGATTATCGAAGTCTCGTTCAATAAGGTAAGACAGGAAGATAGTGTAAAAGGTCTTAAATTAAAAAATACTAATTTAAAATTACGAGCATACATGGATGACCTGGTTGTAGTTTTGGAAAACCCCACAGATTTAATGAATTCTTTAATCCAGATCTTAAAGGATTTTGGAGAGGTCGTGGGATTCAAAATAAATCATGAAAAAACTGCAATGTTAACTAAAAATATGTCGTCAAGTGTGGTGGAAGAATTGCAAAAGATATCCAATTTTAAAATTGAAAAGAAGATTAAATATTTAGGAGTTTGGATCACAAATAGTAATCATGATGTATTTAAAAATAATTATTTACCTAAGTGGGAAGAAATAAAAAAATGATTTAGATACATGAAATAAACTTAAACTTTCATTTGTAGGGAGAATCTCTGCAATTAAAATGATATTATTACCAAAGATTAATTTCCTTTTTCAAAATATTCCCTTGCCAATAAATAATGATGTATTTAATCAATGGAAGAAAGACCTGACAAATTTCATTTGGGCTGGGAAGAAACCAAGAATCAGATGGACTTTGTTGATTGATTTGAAGGAAAGAGGCAGCCTTGGACTACTGGATCTTAAATTATATGCCTATACAAATAGCCTCACTTGGATAATAGATTGGTTAACATTGCAGAATAACAAATTACTGTTCTTTGAAGTGGCAGGTATGAAAAGCAGTTGGCACCTACCTATGTGGTATATGAAAAAGCAATCTCAAAAAGAATTTCTTGAACATCCAAGGTGATACTTATTTTCAGTTTGGTTAAAATATAAACATCAACTCTGTCCAAAACTTCCTCTTTGGGTTTCCCCCCCAGAAGCCTTCCATTATGATGAAACCAAAACACCACAACGGTGCTTAAATTCCAGGAAAATCAACCTAGTTTTAAAGAAAGAGAGGAACTGCTGGTGGAAGAGAAAGAATGTTCCTAGTATCAATAGGCACAGCTGTATGCTAGATTCAAACAAGACAACAAAGAGGAAATTATTAATAATGTGAAAACAGATTTGATCTGGTTTTAGAATCAGGGAACAGGCATCTAACCACAAAATTGTATAGATTACTATTAAAATGGGAACCAGAACAAGTAGTAAAAAATAACACGATTAAATGGGCACAATATATTGGCCACCCAATACAATTACAAAACTGGGAACAGACCTGGAAAAACCTAAAATTTACAAAGTCTCAAGGGTTTAAAGAACATTTTTATAAAATGTTTTATATGTGGCATTTAACTCCAGCAAAATTGGCTGAGATATATAAGGGGGGAAATGGTAAATGCTGGAAGTGTAAAATTGAAAAGGGAACCTTTTTCATTGCTGGTGGCAATGCAAAAAGGCAAAACTCTTTTGGAAAAACATCCATTTGGAAATTACAAAAATTCTGAAAATAAATTTCCCCATGTGACCAGAATGTTATTTGTTAAATATGGTTGAACTGATAGAGGACTATATTGGGAAACAAAATTAAAAAAAAAAATTGTACTTGATAACCAAAGCTAGACTACTACATGCCAAAGAATGGGAAAAAAGAAGGTATACCAACAATTAATGACTGGCTTTTGGGAATTTATGACCTAATGCAGATTGATAAGTTATCAATATTGTTAAAAGACAAATCTATGAAAAGGTTTAAGGACGATTGGGAATGTGTATACAATTATTTGGAGAACTTTTGGGGTCCTTCATCAATTACCATATGGAAGGACTAGCAATTTCTGACAGTTATTCAACCATTCAGTTTAAAGAAGACAAAATGATACAAATCTGTATGTAAGTATGTATATTAAATAAGCTTACTCTTAATGTATATTATATTATGTATATTGTACAACAATACTAATACTAATAATACTACTACTACTAATAAAGGTTTCAAGATAAAAAGAAATGTCATGTTGCTCAGCAGTGCCATTTCTAAGTTAGTTGGTTCTTTTACTATGAGGCAACTCCTCTTCCCTCTTACACCACTAATAACACTGTTCTGGGTTTGCTATTTCATCATCTGAACAAGCCTGAGGTTTGATCAGAAGAATATAAGATTCAGAACTCCTGCCTAATGTTCTATTGCTTCAGCCACATCTTGATCCACGCTATCAGCTACATCTTTAGTTAGGGAAATTAGATGTCAATGGCTCAGAATGGTTAAAATATAATTCAAGAAGTTTCTTCAAGTATGAGAGGCTATTGGAACTGCAAAGGGGACTACTTTCCCTCTTCTTCACCCTAAAAGAAGGTAGAAGACAAAGAATCTGTGACGAAACTGCAGGCACTGAGTGTTAAATTATAGACTAGACCACATGTTTATGAATTTTTTTTGTAGAGGTGCTCCTCAGATGGTGAAAGACATTCGTTTGTCATACCGTATTAATTTCCCACTACCTATATCTTGTGTTCAGCATGCTTTATTTTGTGATTGGTCATTGGATGTTAACCACAAGCTTAATTTGCAAGCTTGATCGCCTGGGCAGTATCTCTAAGGAAATCTATAAGGTTAATTGAATTCTCCTTAATACATTCTCCTTAATGCACTGCTCAGTCTTCAGATACAGAAGAGTACAGAGAACTAAAAATTAGACGTGGAGCCTGTATCTCTCTCTGGCAACCTCCAGTGGTGGAGCTTGGAGTGTGTGGGGGTGTGGGGGGCTATGGCGTGAAGGGTATGGCCACTGTGCATGGGGGCATGGCCAGGGCACTCGGGGGCATGGCCAGGGCATGCAGGGGTGTGGCAACAGGCCAGAACACTCCAAAAACATTGCCACTTGGGGCGATCTGTCCCCCTGGCCCCCTATCCCTACGCAACTGGCAACTTCACACATAAACAGTAGATCTGCTATTCTGCTAGGGGTGACTATACTGATAACCACTATCTAAGCTCCATTTTTGAAAAAATCTAATGCTACAGAAACACCATTAAGTGTTTCTTATCTCTCCTCATCATAGAAGCCAAAGCCTGTTAAGTGGAGGCTCTGGAGCATCTCAATGTTCAGGAAAGTGGGCTGTATGTAACAATATTTAGCATTTATACAGCCTCTATATCTACAGCATCTATATAACATCCACATCAGCCTTTCCCAATCTGACACCTTCCAAATGTGTTGGACCACAGCCAGATGGCCCTGCTGGCTGAAAATGATGAGAGAGTCAACCAATATATCCAGTACACACCAAAATGGGAGGTGCTGTGGGCGAGGTGGAGAGAGAGGATGCTTTAAAGGATTCAAAACACTTCATCTCTCAGTAATCTGTCCATAATTCATAACCAACCAAACACAGTCCATGTCAGCACTTTGCATGCTGCACTCTGTAGCTCCAAAGTTTATGAACATCTCTGGCAGACGGCGACAATACTGGATTGATCAAGTCTCTTACTGGCGGGGGGTGGGGGCAAGGACTATACATGGTTGGGAGTAGGCTGTGATCAGCTTCGTAGTTGTACATGGTATAAAGCTCCTTAATTTAATAGTAAAATGTAGATTACCGTTGATGTTATTTGTGCTGTCATTGTTATTGTGATTCCCATACTGCTGATTAGGAATAAAAGGCAAATGTCAGCTTGATCACGATCACTCCATGAATGTGTGCCTGATTCTAACTAAGAACTCAAACTTCAGACACTTCATTATTTTGTACAGACATACTTCCGTTAACAAAACGTCCCTTTGACAAAGTCTTTTTACGTCCTCCGTTATGCCTCTTCCATTCGCCCTTTTCTTCCTTGCCCTCTATCTAGTTGAACATTTCTAGCGGCATGCAAAATCATAGAATAATATAGTTGGAACAAAGGCCAACCTGTCCAACCCCCTCTCATGCAGGGATACACAATCAAAACACTCCCAACAGATGGCCATCCAGCCTCTGCTTGAAAACTTCCAAAGAAAGAGACTCCACCATAGTCCAAGGAGGTTTTAAAGGCTGGACAGTTATTTGTCGAGAATGCTTTGATTGTATACAGGAAGCCCTCGCCTTTAATCCCTCCCTTATCTGATGACTTACAAGTTTGATGCTTCCAAATTAAGGACAAATTCTATTAATTCAATGGGGATTCCATTCTTTCATCAGCTCTTCTTGCCTACAGAAGCTTGTTTGGGGCTACTTTCTTGTACATGCTGCTTACAAGGTGAGCTGCTGGGGGGGGGAGGCACCACGCCAGCTGAGAGACTGTGCAAGCAGCATGTGCACAGTCAGTCCCAAGTGAGCCTCCATAAGTCCTTCATGCTCCCTACAGAGCAGTGCACAGGTTCTGCTTTTCAACCATTTCTGTTTTCTGACACTGCTCCAGTCCCTAATCTGTCATATAGATGGGGGAAGCCTGTACTCCTGCATATCAGGGGGCTGGGCTGGATGGCCCTTGTCGTCTCTTCCAACTCTATGGTTCTGTGATTCTATGAAAAACAGCCCTAGGAGTGACATGTGGCCCATGAGCTGCACTTTGCCCACCCTTACTCTAGGAGCTTCTGCAAGCTGCCTTGGGCCCAGTGCTGGGAGAAGAGTGGGATAGTAAATAAATACATAAATTAGCCCACAAGCAAAGCATGACAGCCATAGTTGTTGCTAATGCTTGTCCTCTAACAACTAATACCAGAGATTGTGATCCTGCCTCTGAATCTAACGGCTCTGTTTAATTAACAGTCATTGTTAGATTTCTCCTGTGCCAATCTGCGTAATCCCTTTTTAGTAGTACCATATGTATAAACATAGCATAAATGCAACATACATTATTTCTGTTAAAACTTGCCCTATCAAATGTACTTACTAACCTCTTATCTACAAGGTTGACCCAAGATATGTTGCTGCACAAAGTAGAGCAGCAAATATTATTCCCGCCCTCCTTCATCCCATTCCCAGGATACACAGAATCACAATCTTGGCTAGAAAGTTGTGTTTTGGACTACAGTTGGCCCTCCACATTTTCCTCTCTTGATGGACTTTCCATAGTTTGTTTTAAAAAAATGGAAGATAGAAGCAAGTATGGTATAGTGGTCTGAATGTTGGAGCCCAAGGTTCAAATTCCTATTTAGCTATGAAAACCAGTTGGTTGATCTTGAACAGATCATGCTGTCTCAGCCGCAGAAAAAGACAACAGCAAACCTCCTCTGAATAAATCTTGCCAAGAAAACTCTAAAAAAGGGTCATCATAAGACAGAGAAGACTTGAAGTGTATCCCCCTGTTAGTAGCTGTACATTCCCACACTTTGATATGATTTAATTGGTGAAATATTATTTAATTACCAAGATATATGAATTGGCTTTGATATAAAAATGTACCCTGATGTGACTGGAAGGTCCAGCAGGACAAGAGGACACTGGCCGAATACATGCACTGCAAAGGTAGGTCAGAAATCACCTCCAGATAGCCAGGTCATTATGAGGAAACAACCAGATAGTTGCAGAGGTGATTGGCTTAAGCTAGGTTGTAACAGCTCTGCTATCAGATAATAGTGATTAATGCTTTCAACCTTCTTCCCATCAAGCTGGAAATTTCCCTCCTTGTACCCAAGCTTGTCCACTACTACAGAGGTATCATGACATCTATTAAGTCCCTGTCACCTAAAAGTGAGACCATCAACTAATTCTGGACCCTACGATGTCTGTTGCAAACTCCTTTGTTTACTTGGCCAGAAAGCCAACCACACATATGCTCTGCAGGCAGATTTTGGGTATAAAATCCTTCATTTTGACCAATTAGTTGCAGTACATCAGATGATAAACGTCACTATGTCACTTTGAATTCCTATTTGTACTGCCCTTAGACATTTAAGTCTAAGCCACGTTGCTGTTTCTTCGCTACTCTTCTGGACTGGTAATTATCACCCAAACCCCTGGAACTTTGCTGTCAACCTTTCCTACCTGTCTTTCGGTTAGCGCTTGTGTGAGTGTGTGACTATTTTACTCTTGTGTGTATGCATGCTTGAACTGCGTTCAATAAACACATTTTAGTTTACTTTCGAATCTTTGGGTGGTTTTCCTACAAGGATCGCGTAAACACTGGTGGAAAGATCTCGCTAGGTTATCCTGCCCCTTGCAGCCTTCTTAATTAGAACTAATTAATTCCCCATTTTTGCACTGAGTTGAAGGTACTGCTGGAGGACCTCAAGGGTCCCCCACCTTTTGGGGTAATACCCCTGCTGTCCCAATTTGGCTGGGAGAGTCCTGATAAATACTCTGTAATCCCACTTCTTTAGTTGCTTTTTAAATGTGCCAGTATCTCTTTCCCTTCCTCCACTTTCCTCCATTGCCCTCTGCTTATTTCAGTTTCTGCAAACTGAGTTCAAAGTCAGAAATCAGTTTTGTACTCAATCAACTCAGCACAGAGGAGAGGAGAAGACAGGGGCAGAATCTTGGCCTTCCCAACAGGATCAGGCAAAAGCAAACTGCTGCAGCCTTTCCTAGTTTGTTATGTTCTTGCTCATTAAAAACTTTTGCTGTCTTGACCAGGCTCTACTGTTGCTTGACCATGTGTGTCCCAGTTTTCATCTGTGAAATTTTAGAGGATTGGGAACTGGAGACGTCCAACTTTTTTGACGTTAGAGTAGCTTCTAATGACCTAAGGGGGAAAACTGCTTGTCACAAGTTCTTGTAATTTGGTAATGCAGTTACATTTACTCTAGCTCCCAGGGGGAATCTTGTCTTTTCTGAGAACTGCCATGTGTACTACAGACAAGGAAGATTGCCTACAATAATTATTTTAAAAACAAGGATGGAAAAGCTGTGTATATTTGAATCAGTACACTTTAGTAACCATGGTAGATTCTTCCTCAATGATGCTTAAAGCAGCTCAAGAGACAAAGCTGGAAACACCCTGAGAAATTCAAAGTAGGTTAGATCTATTAAAAATTAAAGAGATGTTGGTTAGTACAGGAGTTGTTCTAAAAAGGAAAATTGTCAAGATTACAGCTAGATACCCAGCTCAAACTGTAAAATACTAAGAAGGGCTAATCCTAACATGCTTAAATAGCACTTACTTCCAAAATTTCAAACGTGCATCTTTTGATCTGATGTACAATGGTGAACCTATTTGCATAATCTGATCAATCTGTGAAATTCAGATCCAAGATTGACATTTCCCCCAGGACTGAAGAGTCATGGAAACTTCAGCAAGTCCAAAATACTGTTGTTAGTCTGCTGACTGAGGCTAGCTGCAGGAAGCATATAACTCCTTTATTGAAACAGCATCACCAGCTACCTGTCCATCTAATATATCAAAGTCAAAGTTTGTGAGTTTGTCTGTGTCAGGCAGGAGAAGACCTCATATGATTGGCTATGTCAGGCCAGAAGACCTCATATGTATGGCTGCCTATGAAGATTCTATGGAATCCTAGGGGTGGTAGTTTAGAGATGGGCCTTTAGAATTCTCAGCCAGAGAGCTCTTGGGCCTGGCCAGTTGCTATGGAGATGAGGCCTAGCTGCAAGAAGGAGGAGGGCAGTGTATTCCCTCAGAAGCCAAACCTCTCTGTGTTGACAACTCTCAGATTGGATTGGGGAATATGGGGAAAAGTTACAGGTACTGGACAATGCAGTTTGAGGAATCAGAGACACAGGATATCAAATCTGGTTTTTCAACTGCATCTAATTCCTAAAGTAAGGTAATTCCTAAGGTACTTCTAACAAGTGTTACCTATGAGAAAATAAAATCCCAGGCAATGCTGTGTAAATGCTAGTATCAGATACAATTCAAAATGCTGGTGATGATCTATTAAGCTCCATACAGCATAGATCCAGACTATCTGAAAACCCCTATCTCTCCGTGAGAGCCTGTCCCTGTCTTCGAAGGGAGGCATGGACTCCATCCCACTGCCCTCACAGGGTGGTCTGGTGGGGACATGGGAGAGAGGCTTCTCAGTGGCTGCTCCTAGGCTGCAGAATTTCCTCCCAGAGGGGGCTCTTTTGGTCCCCTTTCTATTCTCTTTTCACTAGCAGGCAAAGACCGTCCTATTTAAACAGATGTTCAACCTGGATTGGGATAGAAGGAGTGGAGTGCAAGGAGGTTGCTGGGTTTTTTTGTTACTGTTTTTTTGTTTTGTTTTGTAATATGTGTTTTGTTTTAAATTAATGTCTCAAAAGTAATGTTTTTAATTGGACTGATGGTTTAACGCTTTTTAAAATGGCTGTACTACATATAGTTTTAGCCACCTTGTTTTAACTTATATTGTAAGCCACTTTGAATCCCATTTTGGAATAAAGGCAGGATATCATTCTAATTATCTGGTTAATGCTAAGATAGACAAGGCATTAACTTGAGCTCTAGGTCCCTTCCTTACATGGAAAGAACTCTGTAAATTGCTTAGGAGCCACTTGTGACTCTTAAAATGGCCTAGCATGCAATATTGTAGCCATCTATTATTTTTTTCCAGTTTAAATTATATAAAGGGCTCTCTTAGGCAAACATCTCAGAATGCTTTGAAATGTTTTTGGAATCCTCAGGTATTTTCAAAAATCTATTGACATATTGAATTCTTTTGGGGCCTGCTGGAACAAGAAGAGAGCCACAGGTCACTGAAGACAGAGGCCTTTCTTCCTATACATCTATGCTCAAGTAAGCAGGCTCTGCAGGAGGAACCAGTGTCATGTACTGGTTTGAGCACTCAGCTACAACTCTGGAGACCAGGGTTCAATTCCCTGCTCAGTCATGGAAATCCACCGAGTGACCTTGGGTGTGTCTCACACACACTCAGCCCCAGAAAACCCCATGATAGGTTCATCTTAGGGTTGCCATAAGTTGGAAATGACTTGAACGCACACAGCAACAACAGGAGGAGGAGAGAAATTCATAAGTCCAGTATGTCCAGGGTGAACATTACTACTTGGCCTGCAAGTGATCCAGAAAAACTGAGTTTTTAAAGCTGAAAAAATTAATTATCCACAATGCTCCTGCAAGCACATCACTCTAGAGAATTATGGGCAATCAAGATGGCAGTAAAGGCATGTGGTAGAGAGAACCAATGGAAGAGAGGACTGGATTGAATAGAACACAGATTTTACTGGCAAATTAAATACACGCTGACCCTATTTAACTGCATTTGTGGCCACCTCATCAAGGACATCAGCAGTGATGTTTCCAACTATTTTCCTTTAGCTGAGTGCACTGTGACAGGCATCCCCAGGGACCTCACAGGGGTTCTCGGGAGATTCCTGAGAATGACCTTCTTGCTGCTGTGTGACCAGTGAAAGGAGTATAGCTGGACACATCTCTACTGATACCCACACTCTCCACTAACATGGAAATGGTGGCCGGGGGGATTGCCACACTGAAAAGTCGGGCTTGAAGGGATTTTGAATGTTGCATGGTCGAAATAGAATTATGACCTCTATAACAACCAAAAAAATAAGTTACAATAGTTCTAAGTTGGACTTACACCTTTGTAAGTCACCAACAGGATGCCAGAAAAGGTTGTTAATAAAATAAAATTGTATTATCAAATGGTATTATCTAATGCTATCTACTATCAATTTATGGGATACATTTAATACAAGTTAAATGTTTGCCACCTACTACAGCCTTCCTTCTATCTCACTCTGTCTTACTCCGGTTTCTTCTACATCTTCTCTTCTCATGCTTTTTAAACAAACATACCGGTTAGCCAGCAGGTGGTGCTGAGGAGTAAATCTAAAATGCTTTGCTCTCATTTTTTCTGGCGTAATCTTTCCAAGTGCATTAATCGCCTGCCTTTTATTGTGAGCCTAATGCACTGGCAGATTTTCAGTGCCTTATGGATTAGATGTGATAAGGCCTAAAAGGGGTCATATGTTAGTGGGATAATATATCCTACTTCAGCAAGAAACCACAGAAGTGCATTTGTGTAATTCAGATGCAACCTGCATTATTATTAGGACTTGAAAGTTGTGGGAGGCAGCAGGAAATAAGAGTTCAGAAATAATGTATATACAGTTATATTTATATGTCAAAGTACTTAATATAACTCCTTTAGACCAAAGAATGAATAGGAGTAGACTATACAGATACTAATGAATGAAGAGCAGTGTTAGTCGTAACTAAATGAAATTTTAGCACCAAAACACAAAGCTGTTAAACCAAACCCCTAAAAAGAAACTGACACTCTGAGGACCTTGCCAGAGGTAGTGATTATCCAATGATGAATTTGGCACCCTGATGTGTGCTTTTAGGAATGGTCCCATCACTGTATGTACTGATTGATTTGATTTAGATCCTGCCTTTCTCTTAATTTTTTGCCCTAAAGAGCCACATGCAGTGAGGAGAGGGCATCACAGGAGAGGGCTTCCAACATCTTGTAGAGGAAAACTGGGACACCTATAGCCAAGCAACATCAGAGTGTGGTCAAGATGACAAAAGTTATTAAGTGAAGAAAAACACACAAGTTAGGAGAGGCTGCAGCAGTTTGCTCTTGCCTGAGTCTATAGGAAAGGGAAAGATCCTGAGACCTCCTTTCTTCTCTCACCAATGAGTTAATTGAGTGCAAACTACTTTCACATTTTAAACTCAGCTTGCAGCAACTGAAGTAAGCCAAGGACAAAAGGAGAAACTGGAAGGAGGAGAGAAGAACTGGGATATTTCAAAAGCAATTGAAAAAGTGAGATGATAGAGAATTAATTAGGATTGTCCCTGCCAAATTGGGACAGTTGGAAGGTATGTGACATGAGAGTGGGTGCCACCACACCTAAGGGTCACACATAGACATTCCACCATGCACACCTATATGCTCTCTTCCTCCCCAATACACCCATTCTCTTATGTATATAAATGTTTACACAATGCTGGCTTTCAAAGTGGGGTGGACAAGGGCAGACCTCTGTCCACCTCAGCAGAGAGAGCCTGCTTTCCTTGCAGCCCATCCTATCCTACCCAGGCAGTTCATTCACACACTGGGGTGAGTATGATCTAAACAGTGAAAAAGTGTGCTGTTATCTCCACATACCTCCCTCCTCATTGTAACAGCATAACATTTAGTGAGGAAGCGAGGGGAATTCTGTAGAAGAGTAACTTGGGCAACACCGTACAGATAACATGGAATAGTCTTCACTGACTTATAATACTGAGGACTGAACCAGAGATCTTTCATAGGCAAAACATGTTCTCTATCACTGATCAACAGTTTTTTCTATGAACTGAGTTCTATTTCCAGGGGATACCATAAAGAGAGAGCAATTTCTTCTCTGGAGTAGAGGAAAAATTGAGAATATTCTCATCTGGCTTCACAGATTATGATTCTCTTAGTGTGGAATGATATTCCTGAACACAATATGCACAAGAACAAGGCAGGGAGAGGGCATCAGTTCCTGCATAACTCATCCAGAAGTTCTTAGCACTGTTCATCAGATAGGAATGCAATCTATGAGCATGGTTCAGAATGATGTGGCTTAACAGTAAGTCAGTTTGGCTCTTCTTCCTTCCTTCAACAAAGGAAGCATGATGTTTTGAATTGCACAACTTCATAAATTGAAGACCTGACTTACATCCATGAGAAGGCTGCATTAATGCCTGAGGAACAAAGATGGATTTACCTCAATTATGTAGCAAGAAGAAAGGAGTCCTATTTTGACAGCAGAAGGAGCACTACAGAAAAAAGGTGATAAAAACTCACACACCTATGAATTTCTTCTCTGTAAACTGTCTTCCCCACACTAATCCAGACCCTTATCTCCTAAATAAGGAGAGAGAAGATGGTTGCCACGTCAGAACTTTCCCAGACCCTGAGGTTTCAAGGCCAAAACCTGATACCATGGGTGTCATGTCCCTATCCCAGGACCCAGACAGGACCCTTCCCAGCAGCCACACCCCAAAGACATGAATGGGACAATACTTACAGCAGCTAATGTAGATGGAAAAGGGAGAGCCCAGGAGTCTTGGAGCATTTATTATTAAGGACTCATTAATAAGGCCAAGAGCTGTGGAAGACTCTGAGTTTATGTAAAGTGAGACCAGAATGGGAGAAAGCTGTTGCAGCCAACCACTCCTATCAGTAGAAGCAACCCAGCTTACATTGGGGTCCTTGCTCACGCTGCTAGAACCCTTGACCTTCGCATTGTCTACAGATTTTGCACCCGGCCTGTCTCTCTGGATTTACTGTGAACTTGGACTGCAAAATGATGACCGGTAATTTGCTAGCAAACTAAGACAAACTTCGCTTGCTGGCTACTGTTAATAGACTCTAGTTAGATAGCTGTAAGCCTTGGCTGGCTGCCAGCACAGGCCAGTGGGACAACTGCTTGTGAAATGACAGGTGGGTTGGCTCTGGTGATATGACAAGAGTAAGGTTCCAAGGGCAGCATCTGGTAATGTCATTAAGCATCATAGCTTAAGCATCAACCACAGTTGCACAACGTATGCAATTCAAATCAGAAACACAAAGCCTTAACAAATGAGGAAAAACATAAACACACACACACTAATACATTTTTCAAAGCATTACTCTCAGCCTGGGATTCCTTACCCTGCCCTGAGGACTGGAGAAGAGGATCTGGGCCTTGAAATCTAGGAACCCTACCAGGGAACGTTCTGCCTTCTAGTCATTTTGGAACACAGCTCTCACACTCTCTTGCTATTGACCATAACGGCTAGAACTTTGAGGAGCTGAATCCCCTCCTCTATACCAATGTGAGTTCTTATACTAAAGCAGAATTTAGCAAAAGTTACCTTTTGGACTACAAGCCCCAGTACTTTTTCAATTACAAGTCCAGTGCCTGGGGACTCTAGGAGCTGTAATCCAAAAAAGGTTACTTCTCTAAGCTCTCACCAGAAGCCAGTTCATATGAGACAAAATACTTGGGGTAGACAATGGAGAAAGAGAGTTTAGTCTTGGCCTTCTCTTGTACCCATGGTTGCCCAGAAGAGTGGGAAAGCCCTCCTCCTGTCCAAGTGCCTTGGCTACCTTTCCTGCCACAGTCCTCACCAGACCCCCCCACACTCATGAGTCCTTATACAGAACAATGGCAGACCCCTTCACATCACATCAGTCACAGGTCTCCTAAATCTTCTCAGCCAGGATGGGCATACTTTAGGCTTACAAGAACAATTTTCCTCAAAAAAAAAAAAAACTGGGTCCCTAAAACCCACCAACAGGAGCTGAGTGCAGAATAACGGCTCAGTCTGGCAGATCTGCATGACAAATTGCAGAATTTGTGATCAGTACTAAAACAAAGTTTACAAGTCCCTTCACACAAAAATCCATTTCTGGTTTTCTCCCCATAATTTTTTTCAGCAAACTAAGCCCAAAGTGGAAGTCATTGTTGTTCTTTTTAGACAACTGAGGATCAGTAACTCTTGTCGATTTGCTATAAGATCTAAGCAAAACTTAGAAACAGTACTTCAGTGACCACACTGGCTGAAGCATGTAGGAATTGTAGTACCCAAAAGAAACTTTTCCAGGTTCTGCATCTACTAATAGATCCCACTATACCTGCAGTCCTATTTTGCCTGGTGTCCCTGCATACAGTTCTTACTCCTCTTCCCACTTCCCTCCTATTTTAAACATACATGAATGAAGTTTTTTAGGAAAATAAATTTAATAACTGCTCATCTAGATTGGATCCAAAAGTCAGACATCCAGTCTGATGATGAGTCACCTTGGGTGTTTCTAGAAGATGAAAGGAAATCGTTAAGGAAACTGCCTATCATGATTGGTGCTGCGGTTGGTACCAAGCAACACATGAGAGCCTGGGAAATTTTTCTTTGGTTTTGTTTTACTTTCCCAAAAGAAGAGAGGTGACTGAGCTCTGCTTAGGAAGTAGGTCAAGAGGAAATCATCTTTCACTTCACATTCAAAACATGATGATTCTACATGAGCATAGCAAAGCACCCCCCAGCATGATGGGGGGGAGTGACACAGACAGACACACGCGTACACTGAAGACAGCCGCATATTTTAAAATACAGCCTCTTGAAAGAACATTGTGAAAGATAAGACATGCAGTCGTATGTTGCCTCGAATGCAACATCTGCAAGACATCTCCACTTTCAATTCCCTCTTGCAAACTTCCTCACTAGTGAATTTAACAATTCAGCATTTAAAAAGAGAAATCCACTACATTGCAAACTCATTCCCATTGCTGTTCAAGCCAAAATGTTGTTCCTCGGTCAGAAGCTGATAACTGCCTCCTCCACTGGTGCTGAAGAAGTGATTGGAAATTCTTAAGGGCATCACCCATTTTGAGCTGAATTTTGCATCTGCTGCTTGTCAGTGCAACCAACAATCCATGTCTGTTGCCAAAATGCAATCATTCAGTGCAGACTGTTGGCTCATGCCCAAATCTTTGATTCAGATTCCAACTTTCTTCCCCACAAGTGTTGAAAAACTCAGGAGTAAAATGTTAGCTTTTGCAACTGATAATCTTGGCAGTGGAAAATGATTCCGTTTTTCCCTTCTGATTACAAAAATAAGAAGAGAAGAGAAGAGAAGAGAAGAGAAGAGAAGAGAAGAGAAGGAAACCAGATTCAAGCTGTACCTTTGTAGGACCAAATTCTAATTTAACTAATGTGAAATATCTCCATCTAAAAACTGAAATGGCTAACTGAAAAACAGTGTTTTCCAAAATATTGGTACAATTGGAATAATTCATTTCATACGCACAAACGTACACACCTGAAAAGAAACAAAAGTACAGCTTTGCTATGTTAAAGTAAATAGATAAAAGATAATATCTTAAACTAGATAGATAGATAGATAGATAGATAGATAGATAGATAGATAGATAGATAGATAGATTGCCACCCTGTCCTATATTTAAAAGTTCTTAGGATGGCTTACAAGTAAAAAATGTACATCTTAGTGGTATCTCCTCTAGCTGTCTATTTTATACAGTGGCAGAGATTGGAGTGTGTGGAGGGGGGTGGGAGGGGGCAAGGCTACAGCGTGAGGGGCGTGGCCACTGTGGGGGGGCATGGCTGCAGTGCTTGGGGGTGTGGCCAGGGGTCGGGAGGGTGGTCAGAGTACACTGGGGCATGGCTATAGGCTGGGACATCCCAAAAACCTTGCTGCCCTGGGTGAATCGCCTCCTCTGTCCCCACGTCCCTATGCAACTGATTTTATATTCTTTGTTCTATATGCTTAATATTAGCAGCTTCCTTCCATGCCCTGCAACACATGCAGGAGAAATGAAGTATATATAGGATTCTCCTCTTCTGATTAGCATGCCCTCCAACATTTCACAGATTAAAAAAAAATACAGGAGGCCATTTTGGCCACTTATCACTGTTTCACCGCATTTGAGAGTGAATTCAAGACATTTCTGATCACACTTGAGCCCTCTGCCCCTAAGAGGGTGTCCATACCCTCCAACATTTCACAGATGAAAACGGGGACACCTGTGGCAAAGCAATATCAGAATGTGGTCAAGATGGCAAAAGTAATTAATGAGGGAAACCATGCAAACTAGGAGAGGCTGCAGCAGTTTGCTTTGGCTTGAGCTGACCATCCCTCCTCTCCTGTACCTCCAGCTGACTTAACTGAGTGAAAACTAATTTGGACTCAGTTTGCCCCATCTGAAATGAGCTGAGGATGAAGGGGGGGAATGAGAGGAGAGAGAAACTGGGACGATTTAAAAGCTCCTGAAAAAATGGGATGAGGATTAATCCGGACTGTCCTTGCCAAATCAGGACATTTGGGGAATATGAAATAGTATTTCTGTTTTTTTGTAGGGGACTGATCTGTATGTGCAAATTCGAATGACATCCTTCCCTGGAAGGGAATGGAGAGCCCACCAACCTGGAAGGCTGGTGTGCTTATCAAAAAGTACATCACTAGAGAGTCATTTTAAATCTGTATTCTTAACTTGGTTGTTATGGTATTATTTAAAACATTTTTTGTTAAAAATAAGTAATAATATAGGGGCAAGCTAGGAAGTAATTTCTGTTGCTCTTAGAGAGCCTTGCCTCTGTGCCAATCTGTTTAGGATTCTGCTGTTAATCAGTGTGCAGGACTTGCGTTAATCACATAATCAACAGCTTGGAATTTTTGGTCCGTTTTTGGTGTAAATGTCCCTTAAGGAGATATGGTTTATGTAGCTGCCACTGAAGTCCATTAAAGTTCCATTTACGCTTCAACCCGGGCAGCAGTTTTGAACTAGTGCTCCTTGCAGATCTGAATAGGAACACAATGCTTCTGCAGGATTAAGTATTCCATAATGCGTACTTACCAGCATTTAGAATATTACTTTTTCTAAAATAATCAATTCCTGCTGCCTATGGCAGTGTTTAAGAAATTAGTTTCTGTCACTGCTTGATGTTTAAAAAGTAACTTTTGTGTTCACTGCAAAGCTCATTACTTTTAGTTACAGCAGGCCCCGCCTGTCAATGCCCTGTTATCTGATAACTTGCTCTTTTGATGCTTTCAAATTAAGGACAAGTTCCATTAATTCAAGATGGGGTCTGCTCTTTTGTTGGCCTTCTAGCCTATGGAGGCTTTCTTGGGAATGCCTGCACACAAACGGGGGTGTCCCAAGACTTGCCTACAGAAAGAGCGGATCCCCTGGTTGAGTTGATGGAACTTGTCTGTATTGCAACCACTGAAACAGCAGGCTTCCATCAGTTCTTCTTGTCTATGGAGGCTTGCTTGGGACCAGGCATGCACTATTTGCCACATCAGCTCGGCGGGGGGGAAGGCACCAAGCCAGCTGAGACACATTACAAGCAGTCTGTGCATAGTTTGTCCCAAGCTAGCCTCTGCAAGCCCTTCATCTTCCCTACAGTAGATGGGTTCCGCTTTTCGACCATTTCTGCTTTCTGACAGTGCTCTGGTCCCTCACCTCTCAGATAAGTGGTGGGAACCTGTACTTCTCATTTCTTAAAAAAAAAAAAGTTTCTGAAAGCTTGATAATATAATGGCTGGATGAAATTTATTTTGGTGACAGACAGATATGAGAATGGCATAATAAAACTAAAAGTTCATGTCAAAATACCTTTGAAACAAAGTGGAAAAACTAACTGGAAACAGGTTACTAATTGTACCCTCTGGCCTTGGGCCCCTCCCTAAACTGCAAACCCTAGGATTCCATAGGATGTTGAAAGTGGAATTCTAGCACTATAACAGCCTCGTGCGGAAATGGCCCCTGTTCACACAGGTTTGTTAATGTTTGTTAATCCCTCTTCATTATGGGCAAACGAGCACCACGCACAAGTAATGATGTTACTTGTAGACTGTTATATGTGGGCGCTGGGACTCAACTGAGGCTACCAACAATCCTCTGACCAGGTTTTAAAAGGCATTGTATCTGCTGTGTCGTACTCAGCTCAGCTCATAGGAACAGGGACCAAGGCTTTGACTGTGTGGAGCTCTGTGGTTCCCACACTCACTTGAGCATCATCACAGCTCCTTTTCAGATCTTCCCTGGCAACATAAGAAGGGAAGGGAGGGAGAGAAGAGAATATATGCCTCTGGATCCTCCTGTGTGTTTACAACAAATAACTTGAGCAGGACTTCAACCACAGAAAGACCATCGTCTCTTTTTATAGTATTTAAGGTCATGCTGGTTAGCAGAAGACATGTTAATGTTCCTAATACAATGCATTTCCTAATACAATGCAGAAAACATTCAGAGCAAACACCACCTGCAGTGTACTGTTTATTTCAATCAGGTGTTAGGCCACAGGTGGGAATTGTGTGGCCCTCAAAAAGTTGTTGGACTGAAATTCCCAGCAGCTGGTGCTAGCATAGTCAATGGTGGTATTTGGGAATTTCGCTTTGTTCCCCATCAGAGACACAGAAGCCGACAAGCCTAGAGGTCAGAGAAAGTGAGCAGTTAGTGGCATACATACGTCTCTTTCTTGAAGGAGTGCAGAAGAGTATTTTGTAGCCATATGCACCCCTTCTAAAATCTCCCTCACAGAAGCCATTAAGCTTCAGGAAGAACTGCTGCTGCTTAATGGTGGGGAGAGGAGACGGGGGAAGCAATTCAGATAATAAAAATGTAGCTGCTCTGAGCTCCCAGGGGAAGGAAAATGAGGGTGCACTTCACCCGTGAGTGCACCTTTGTTTCTTCCCCCTAAGAGCTGAGACTAGCTGCTTCCATCTGAATTCAACATCTGAATTGTCTCTCACTCTCTTCCCTCTTCACTGATAAGCAGTTGCATCAAGGTTCCTTCTCAAATCTGACAGCTGCCAGGATGGAAGTAGGGCCATTTCCACACTACACTGTTATAGTGCTATTATTCCACTTTTAACATCCAATGGAATCCTGGGGTTTGCAGTTTAGGAAAAGGCATTTAGAATTCACAGCCAGAGAGCTCTTTGGCCTCAGTAAACTACAAAGCCCAGAATTCCACAGGATGTTGAAAGTGGAATAATGGCACTATAACAGTGTAGTGCGGAAATGGCCTGGGACACAGAATTGCATGGACAGAGCATTACCCTATGACTACTTGATGTAGGATCTCAGCAAGTGTGTGTAATTAATTAGCTAGCTAACTAACTTCATATACTAGCTCCCCATTGGTTTTTCAAAGTGGTGAAAAAGGCTGTGGATGTCAGTCTGGATATGTGTGTGTGTGCACATACCTGCATGCATGCATATACATGCACATGTGTCACATACATGTGTGTGTCAGAACCAGTATGAAATTTGGAAGGGAAAAAGAGGCATAGAGTGAGAATGATTTGGTTATGGACTGAAGACTTCTTTGGGATTTGATGTGGTATAGAAGCATCCCTTGTAAGCACATGTGCTGCTTGCTCCCTCTTAAGCTCTGCATCTATATTTGTAAATCAAGACAGCTTTGCAAAAGCACCAGCGAGTGCTCTCTCATTGACAGGAAACAAAGCAAGGTTATGTCACCTACCTCAAGAATTTATCACTACTCAAGGAAGTGGGAAGCAGATAGAACAGCAAACAAATTAACTGTCAAGTGATCACGCTGGCTAAAAAACAGGGGAGAACTTTACATCTGCGGGTGACACCAACAAAGTGCTATCTTCTGCTACAGAAAAAGGATCTGTCTTGTTTACAAATCTTCACCAAGGGCCGATTTAACATCACTGTCTTAATTGCAAAGAAGGCGGAACCAACCTTACTGCAGCCTAATTTTTAACATATAGAGAGAGTGTAATGTGGCATGCTGCTCTGCACAGGATGTTCTAAATCAGCTGTAACTAGTCCTCACAGCCTTAATTCCCTCTTATATAACTTTAATCAACAGTCACATAGGTCGCTGGAAGCATGAACTGGTCAGGCCTAGACTTTGGGAAGAGCTCCTCTCAGTGAGATGGATGAACACTACAGAGTAACAGATTTCTCTCAATGCTTGGAAAATACACTTTTGTGGACTATAACCCCCTAAATACCCCAGATATGCTAGGGGGCTGTGGTCCAAAAAGTATCTCTTTCTATCCCTTATTTCTGTATGCGTTTTGGAGAGGTGTGGGCATCCCTGGACCCTCCAGATGTTGGAACGCATCTCCTTTCACTCCTAGCCAGAACAGAATGGTCAACAACATCTGGAAAGCCACAAGTTCCCCACCACATACCTACACAACACTGACATTGTGCAACTGGTTGTACATTTGACAATATGCTTGCTTACTACACTGTTGTGCTATGGGGAATGCACAGTAGCTGTTTCTGCAATCCCAGTGAATACACTGAAGGCACTGAGAAATAATTACACACCATCCAAGAATGTGCTTGGCTGGAATCCTGTTCATTTGTCCCAAATAGAACACAGTCACTGAATAGCAAATCAACATGCAGGTAAATCAAATTGATTCAATAGCTCTACTCTAGCTGGGATTAACAAGAAGATTCAGGCTCAAGTGAAATAGCTGCCTTTATTTTTGCTTATGCAGCCATGAGTTGAATATGTGTGTTACACAATGGAAATAAAAAAGTATCACTACATGTATAAGATATGCCTATAGGATTCTGGCCCCTGCACCCTATCATACACATTATGGTCCTCCATTTGAAAGGCTCTCCTGATGAAGCCCAATTTAAAGCTAAAAAGCCCCAAGAAGGATGAGCAGAATGCTTGGGAGTCTGGACAACAAACTCAGCAGCCACAGGCGCACCTAGTCACAATTTTCCCCATCTATGGTAAGATGTATTATATTTCCATTTAAATTACGTTATTTACAACTGTGCATCAATTCACATGAATTAGCATATGGAGTTTTTATGCAAATATGCATTCTCTTTTGTCCTCTTTTGGTGATGTAGTTCCTCTTTCTTGCCAGTGTGTAGGCAACCACCCTGTTCTCTGTGTCTGTGAAACTCAAAAGAATACTAATGTCTATACACTAGCAATGAACAGAATGCCAACACATTTTCTCACCTCTGAAGAGGAAGAGTGTCTTAACACACTGAGACACCACACATAATAACTTCCGTAAAGATTTTGGGAGTTTTTGCAAAGGTTTTATTTGCACAAAAGCATTGGCTGTTTCTGTGCAAAGGGATTCTTTTTGTGCCCCGAACTGTATATTTTACACAAAATGCACTACATTAAAATATTTTTTGTGCCAATAAAGGTTTTGCTAAATAGTCCCAAAATACTGATTTATTCCTGCATGAGAGAACAAAACGTGAAGATTTACATTCCTACTGTACAGTAGTCCCATGTACAATGAATTCCTCCCTTCTCCCAGATGAGATCAGTTTAGGAATGAATAGCAAAAACAGAGAATGCTGTATTTTAAAGCGGATGAATGCTATGAAAACAGAAGAGTTTTGGATTGGTGCCAGGAAGTCTGTGCCCCAAACAGAAGGGAAGAAAGAACAGATTACTTACTCATCTGATGAGTTGATTACTCTGTCTGCATTACTATGAGACTTTCTTAGCAAAAGGATAGAAACAAAGGATGAACAACAAGGAAAGGCAGGAGATTTAATAAACAGGATTTGGTAACAAATAATAATAATTTTGTAAAAAATTCCAGCCAATTGAGCCCAGGTATATGTCACTTTGTTTTAGAAAACAACATCTGTGCCTTAAGCAGAGTTTAGTGAATACTTAAGTCAAGACTCATACAAGGATCACACTTCACCATTTCTTCATTCCAAGGCTTTGCTCTATCTCAGTGGTTCTTAACCTTTTCTTTACCATTGACTTCCTTTAAATATCTTTTGTTCTCGCGGACCACCAAGACTTAACTCAAGACAGCGTCCATCTGTATGTGTGGTAGCAAGAAATGTCATGTGCTTTCTCTCAGTCACTCAGTGTTATTCACTTTCATGTTCTTACCATATGCAGAAGTAGCAAGTGCTAAATACATCTTTTGCTATCAAACAATTTCATAAGTTTTGAACGATTTGAGATATTGCAATGAAAATTTGTACAGATGACATCTGTCACCAACAAAAGACTCTTGCTCTTTAAGATCAATCTATGACTGTCCATCCATCTGTCTGTCTGTCTACCTTTTCTTCCTTTCATTCTTTCATTCTATTTTAACTGTAAAAGCTCATAATATTTTTTCAAGCCTTCACAAAGCCCCCAGGAGGAAATTGTAGCCCCTTGGGGGTTCGCAGACCCAAGGTTAAAAACCACTGCTCTGTCTCAGCCATAACTATTGTAACCTCCACTGAGGCCATTTCCGCATAAGGTTGATACATCGTAGTAGCGTCAAATCCTCACCCTCATGTCTGCACGTTGAACCGTTTTAGCATCATAGTTTTCCTTGTGGTTCTGCACGTTTACAGCTCCTAGAATGGTTCACTGTGGTTCACTGCAATACAAAACTGCTGTATGTGAAAACCAGAAAAACTCCAACGTAAATCTCCCAAACTGGTTCTGCTTCGATTTTAGCCTACATGCAGAAGTACAGCATCGATTCACATCACAGAAGTGGCTGGCTATGGGTGTTCCCAGGCTATCCGTTCCATCATTTCCATCCCTATTTCTCTCCACCCATCAAAGAACAGGCTGCCGTCATTATTGTCTTCCTGTGTTAAATGGACAGCGGGAAGAGAGTGGATCTGGTAATGGACTGTTAAGACGTGTTTTTTCCCACGTATCAACGAACAGCCATACCTATGCACAAATGTAGCAACGCAGAAATGTGTTAAAAATGTGTGCGTTTTTTAAAAAAGAAACAGACCAATCAGCAATGGCGGGGTGGGGTGAGGAGGGGAAAGGGAGTGGCCAGGGACTTGCTGTTGCGGATGCAGCAACCACGGTTCTCCGCAGTAGTATGATGTAAATGGGGAGGTGCAGACAGCACAGTTTCTGAACTGGAGTATAAAAACACTGCTCTTGACACGCAGGGAACCGCTCCTCCCCTCTCATGCGGAAATGGCCTCAGTCATAACTATTGTAACCTCCACTGGGACCGGTGGCAGGGTCCTGCTTTGAACAGAATTATTACTGCATCCATCCATCTTTCTTTCTTTCTTTCTTTCTTTCTTTCTTTCTTTCTTTCTTTCTTTCTTTCATCCCACCCTTCTTCCTCATCAGAACCAACAATACTTAAAACCTCACCATTAGAGAGAAATCATAAAGGACCAATTAAATGAAGACTGCCCTTTGTAATGTAGGACACGTACCTCTTCTGCTTTGGGTCCATGCTGCCTAGAGATGATGAGAGCAGCAGTCTGGAGGAACTGGCTTAAGGAAAGCTGGCCTACGATGTCAAAAAAAAAAAAAACTCTCCAAAACAAGCACCAGATTTAAGTGAATTAGAGTTCTTTCAGATGGGGCAAATGTTTGGGAGGCTGCAGGGTTTTTTAAAAAACCCAAATGATGTTTCTGTTGCCCTGTCCTATTGGGGGTTGTTTTTTTGTGTGTGTTTTTTTTTGGCAACTCATGACACCAACTGCAGCATTTTATTGCCATGCTTGAGTAGGTTTCTTTTTAATTCCAAGACATATAGGAAGAATATGTTTCCTTCTCTTCTCCTCCTTTTTTTTAAAAAAAATTATAGTGCATGAATGAGATGGAACTCCTGCACTATAACTCTATTCTTTAATTCAGAGAGGAAAAAATTGGCCCATCAAACCATAGGAGTACTTCAACAAACCTCATCCCAGTTTAAAGGGAAAAAAGTTGGAAGACTCCTAATGCAATCCAAGATTCGCTAGAAAAGAATGAAACCAATAAACGGGGGCAACAGCAATTGGCAAAGGCCAGGGAGCTATTATTGCAAGAATGCACATTTCTTAAGACCAATCTCAAAGAGCCCCTAGATGGTCATCAATATATCTCCTAGACATCTCTAAGGAATGACACACTGCAAGCTTAAAATGTGATGCTTCCACTAGGATATTGCTCATATACTTCAGCGGAGATACGTTATGCATGAACATTTTAAGAAGTGAAGGCAAAGAATCTCATTATCTTCATTCCACCATTTTATCATTTCTTCCTCCCCCACCCACCCCAAAAAATCAATGCTATCACCACTTGAGGTTGTAAATCTGTTTGTCACCTAACCAACACAAAAAAAGAATCCTTTTGGAGCTAAATCAAGTTTTCATCTTGTCTGGCATCCGGTTTCCAACAGAAGCCTGCCAAATCCCTTCCTTTCCTCTTTGTGTTTCCTGGAATTAACTTTTTCCCAAAAGTTTGTCCCCAACACCTGGTACTCAGATATGCTTCTAAATATTGAGGTTCCACATTCAGTCACCATGGCTAATAACAAGGTTTGAGGAAGTAACATTTTGGACTACAGCTCCTAGAATCCCCCAACCAGCACAGACATGAGCCTACATCTGAGAGATGTAGTCCAAAAAGTTATTTGACCAAGCTCTGGCTAATTAGCCATTGGGAAAGCTAGTCTTCCCAGAGTAATGTAATAATAGCATTTTTTGGTTCATAGCACTTTTTGATCAAAAACAGAGAAATTTTAATGCAGCTAAATATGGAAACAAAATATAAAACAATGAATCAGCTTGGGCAATTGTGTTAAGTGAAATATATATTTTCAGAGTCTTTTCAGCAGTGGTACTCCAGCTGTGAAGTGCCCATCTCGGAAAGATTCACCCAGGGCCTATTCTGTGGTTTTCTGGGTGCCAAGGACAACCTGTTCATTCTCCAAGTCCTTTTAGTCTGTCAGTTGTCTTTTGTTTTGTTTTGGGTTTTTTGGCAGGGGAAGCTGGTTAGAAATCTTTGTCCTCAGCTGTCAGTTGAAATCTGATTTTATTCCTTTTTTTAAAAAATGAGGTTTCTGTGTTATCTTTTATAGTTTATGGTTCCAACCTCTTGCTTTTTTTCCAAAGCAATCAAACAACAAAAATTAAAGTTTGCGTGGCATGCATATTGAAACGTTCCTTTTCTGGGGAAAGAGGAAGAAACAGAGGACAAAAGAAGAGGTTACAAGTGATGGAGAATTAGTAATCAATGTATTTCTCAGAAGTCTTGCTTTGGAGGTGGCCCATTATAACTGGGCATGGAACATGCTAGAGGAAAAGGAAGGAAACCTTGCCTAATGTCAAATGGTGGCCCCAAAGGCCCAGCTGCTGCCAACAGCTGAAGGAAGAGAACCCAGCACACAGAAGGAAGGCTCCTTCACACTGCATCTGAAAGCTCATGCTTGTTATCAGGGCTGGGCTCCAGGTGGGAACAGTGGCGGAGCCTGGAGTGTGTGGAGGGGGGGCATGAGAGCGGCTACAGCGTGAGAGTGTGGCCATGGTGCATGGGGGCATGGTCATGGTGCGTGCGGAGGCGTGGCTACAGGCTGGAACACCCAAAAAACATTGCCAGACCGGGTGAACCGCCCCCCATTGCCCCTCCGTCCCTATGCGACTGGGTGTGAGGGAGTTACTGAGGAACTTGGAAAGTTTCCGTTTTGGACTACAGTTCCCAGAATTCACCAACCGGTCAGCACACCCATACTACCTGGCAGATTCTGGGAGTTAGAGTCCAAGAAACTAATTTTTGAGTGCTCTGCTCTGCTGGGTCACTCACTGCCTTGATAGGCCCTGTGACATTGACCTGGCAGCAATATCAGGTAGCAGCAATGCTCTGAATTATGAGCTCGTGTTATGATTTTCTACAGCATTCTGGAGAAATGAATCATTGTGCTTGGCATGGTAGTAAACAAGCATGGCAGTTCTCAAACCTAGCTGCTTCTTAAAGCGGAGGGGGAGTGTCTCCTGCAGCTTCCCAAGATTGATAACAACTCCTCACCTTGGGGTGAACAGGGAGGAAGATCTCTTTCTTCACTCTCTCCTCAGAAGCATTTCTTTTTTGACAATATAAGAAGTCTGCATGCATGTGTGTGTGCAGAATCAGAGAGGTGCCTGGAGCATTTGTACCACTGATAATCCAGCCATGGGGAGAAGGGCCCATGGAGGGAATTCTGCCCAAAGAGGACCCTCCAGGAACATCCCTCCAAATCCTAGAACTTACACTGATTGATTTAGTGTTCTTCTTTAGCTTTATTCTAATTGTTGTTATTAACAGATCATGATCTGTACCACAATTTGCTTCTTATCTTGTTTTGGCAGAGCGAATCGAGTTTCTCCATTTTCTGTTTCCAATTAAGAAATCAATTTGAAATTTCTGAAATTTTGCATTTTATCAGTTTAATTTATACACAACATGTGTATTCTATAAAAACAGGAGAGGCATAATAATTCATACCTACCAGTTCACCAGACAGACAGAACTTCAGATGGGTGCAATACAAAATTTCAAAGAAACCACCTCCTTATGCCCATCCAGATATGGTTTCCTAGAAAGTTGGCATTTAGGGCCATATTCTATAAATACAGACATTTGTCCATGATTCTTATGAATTCTTCTGGCCTGCAGTAGCCTTCTCATTTATTCTTCTGCAAGCATGAATTTAGTAAGCATGGCTATCTGAAAAGTTGGTGTTGTGGGCTATATTCCGGAACACAGATATTTTGCTTAGACTGGGTAACAGAAAGTGATTCCTGAGCAATTTCCATAACTTGCGGCATCCCTCTCATCTAGTCTTCTGCATCTGCTGAATTTGATGTCCTTGGTTTTTTGAAAAGTTGGCATCTCTGCTGTTTCCTGGATATTTTGCCTGGAATTAGTACAAAAAGGTAGTTTTTGTGGAATTTGTGTGGTTCGTGGCATCTCTCCCACCTAACCTTGTGTGGCTGGCGAATCAAGTGAGCATAGTATCTCTACTCCTACTCCATCTGTGCTTCCAGATGGCCTAGAGACTTACCTTTAAGAAAATGAAAGCTTAAAATCCAGTCCACATAATGGTTCTAAGAAGTACTGGATACAGTGCTTAGAACCTGGATCCAATCTGGCCAGTCAAGTCATACGGGAAACCTAGATTAGGAGCCTTGGATAACACTCCCCTCCCTTTAAATCTCCACTGGACTCACCATTCTGCAGAGAAGAAAAGGCGCTGAAGAAGGAAAATGATAATTCACATTTGAAGGTGAATGAAAAGGGGAGAAAAGGGAGAGGAAGGAGGGAAGAGGAATCTACAGTCCTTTTAATTTTATTCAACAGAGAGAAGTGTAAGGTCCTATACTTAGCTAGAAAAAATGGAATACAGAAATATAGGATGGGGGACATGTGGCTGGATAGCAGTAGGTGTGAAAAGGATCTCGGAGTCTTCATAGACCACAAGCTGAACATGAGTCAGCAGTGTGATGTGGCAGCCAAGAAAGCCAATGCAATTCTCAGCTGTGTCAATAGGAATATGGTGTCTAGATTGAGGGAGGTACTGGTACCACTCTACTCTGCTTTGGTTAGACCTCATCTTGAATACTGTGTCCAGTTCTGGGCACCCCAATTCAAGAAGGACATGGTCAAGCTGGAGCAAGTCCAGAGGAGGGCGACCAAAATGGTGAGAGGCCTGGAAGACATGCCCTATGAGGATAGGCTTAGAGAGCTGGGGATGTTTAGTCTGCAGAAGAGAAGGTTAAGAGGGGACATGATAGCCATGTTTAAATATCTGAAGGGATGCCATGTAGAGGAAGGAGAGGGCTTGTTTTCTGCTATTCCAGAGACCAGGACAAGGAGCAATGGATTCAAGCTGCAGGAAAGGAGATTCCACCTGAACCTCAGGAAGAACTTCCTGACGGTCAAGGCTGTCCGGCAGTGGAACATGCTGCCTCAGAGTGTAGTGGAGTCTCCTTCTTTGGAGGTTTTTAAGCAGAGGCTGGATGGCCATCTGTCGGGAGTGCTTTGAGGGTGTTCCTGCATGGCAGGGGGTTGGACTGGATGGCCTGTGTGGTCTCTTCCAACTCTACATTTCTATGATTCTATGATTCTAAGACTAACCGATTTATATTTAAGCATGAGTTTTTGTGGATACCAATCCAGTTCCTCAGATGCAATGACTGAGGAAGTGGACTGATACCTACAAAATCTCATGCTAAATTATAAACCAACTAGTGTATAAACCCAGCATTGCCTGGAATTTTATTTTCTCATAGGTAATACTTGTTAGAAAGATTTGAGATTCTGTGTCTCTAATTCCCCAAACTGTCTTGTCTAGTACCTGTAACTTTCCCCCATATTCCCCAATCCAATTTCTATTCAGAGTTATTAACATACAGAGGGTGGGCTCCTGAGGGAATACACTGCCCTCCTCCATGCTGCTAAGCCTCATCTCCATAGCAACTGGCCTATTCTCTGGCTGAGAATTCTAAAGGTCCCTCCCTAAACAAACTGCAAACCCCAGGATTCCATAGAATCTTCTTAGACAGCCAATCATATGAGGTCTTTGCCTGACACAGCCAATGATATGAGATCTTCACCAGACACAGACAAACTGT
This sequence comes from Iguana delicatissima, assembly GCA_948472985.1. Taxonomy (NCBI): domain Eukaryota; kingdom Metazoa; phylum Chordata; class Lepidosauria; order Squamata; family Iguanidae; genus Iguana; species Iguana delicatissima. The sequence goes on along the minus strand of CAOKZL010000152.1, from coordinate 36,269 downwards.
GACTTGTATATATTAGATGGGTCTTAAAGGGGCTGCTAGAGTCTTTTTTTTGTCCCCCACCCTTTTTTTTATTATTTTATTTTTTTGTTTGTTTGTTTGTCTAGGGCAACAGACTAGCAGGGTTACTTCTTTAAGGACAAGCAATTTCATTTTCAAAAGGAAGTGGCACCTATCTTTGCTCTCCTCACATCTGCTCCCTCCTTTTCTGCCTTACCCAAGGAAATTCCGAGGGGAGGGGAGGGTATAAGCTTGACTTCAGGAGGTAGTGAGTGTCGCCTAGCCAGCTTATGTTCTTCACTGCCAACTCCTTCTTCCCTATTCTTGTGTCTCTGTGAGGGAGGGGACAGAGCCCCTTATTTTTCCGCACTGGGGAGAGCACCACCCTGCCCACTCTTAGGGTGCCACTTGGCACAGGCACTCCATTAAAGATTGTTTCACGTAGTCACGTAGGCCATTTCCACACTAGACTGTTACAGTGCTATGATTCCACTTTCAACATCCTCTGGAATCCTGGGATCTGCAGTTTAGGGAGGGGGAGGGGCCCTCCCTAAACTGCAAACCCCAGGATTCCAGAGGATGTTGAAAGTGGAATCATAGCACTGTAACAGTCTACTGTGGAAACGGCCATAGTCACCAAATGCTTGTTCAAATACAACAGTCTACCAGCTGGCAGAGGGAAAGGAAGGAGGCGGCCTGTCTAGTTTTCCATGACAGAGAGGTCCACTGCCTGGAAGCAGCCACCATGATTTGTTATGAGCCAAGGAAAAAAAGCAGTCGCCTGGAGCCAGGCAGTTCTTAGCACGCTTGGCTAATTGTGCTTCAAACTTTTCTGGGTAGCAACAGCCTGCTTCAACATCAAATGCACAAGCTTTCAGAAATGTCTCGCTCCGTCTAAACCAGCCTTCCCGAATGACATGTTGTACTGCAAGTCCCATTGTCCCCACGCAGCATGGCATAGCTGGCAGATTACAGGTAATTTGGGGGGCATCAGGTTGCATTATCATGATATTATATAATTATAGCTGCTGAGGGGAAAAAATTGTAGGCTTCATCAGAAAGAAAGAAGAAAACTTTCTCCTCCGTTAGCATGTAGAACTGTTGTTATTATTAATAATAAATCTCCACCATTCAACATTCCTCTAAAGAGGAGATACCTTGCTGGTCAAGAGAATATCTGTTTATTTAGCAGAATCTTTCCTAGTCTTTTCCTCTGCAATTGAACTTGGCACTGTGCAATCTTGTTTTCATGGAACCTCATCAGGAAGGTTAAAGCTATTAAAATATGTTCTAGAAGGGCTTCACCTCATATCACAACAGCTGCTTTAAAACTAGGAATGAGGATAATAAACCACATTTCCTAAGCTATTGTCCACTTGTCTGCTTATAAATCTTCCAACAAATAATCCCCCTAACATACACCCCTAATACCACATGTTCTCACAAGTGCTAGATTTAATCCATCTTCCAGTACTTTACATTAATGTATTAAGACTCTTCATGGACCTGACATTTCCAAGCTTCAAACCGTGTTCTGTTCTCCCTCAGACTGGAGCAAAAAAGAATAGCAACTGCTGGGTGAGGACTCATTTGTAAGGGATGTGGCATGGGGGGCACTACACACCATACTCTCTCTTGATCTTGGCTGCTTAAAAAAACACACAGAGAAAAGCAAATCTGCAAATGCTTTAAATGCAGAGCTTGGAAGCATTAAGTTTTTTGGATCAAAACTTCCAGAATCCCCCAGCCACTAGGATTCTCCAAATTTTTCTGATTAAGGCTCTACAAGACACTATTTTCTGTCAGGTCCTGCTACAGATCTTCCTAAGACAAAATGTGATATGTAGCAGAAAGCTTTCTTGTTACTCAAATTATGAAAAGTGAGCTTTTCAGAACACAGTTTTTAACACAACCCAGTGCAGCAGTCCCAGCCATCATAGCATATCCTCCAGAACTTGACAGTTCCAATTAATTCCAATTATTCCTCTGTTTCAATTAATCCCCTGTTGTCCCACTTTTTCAACTGCTTTTAAAGTGCCCCAGTTTCTCTCTGCTCCTCCTCCTTTCCTCATTTGTCCTTAGGTTACTTCAGTTGCTGCAAACTAAGTTCAAACTGCAAAAGGACTTTGCACTCAGTTCACTCAGCAAGAGGAAGAGGAGAGGAGGGAGCAGAATCTTCCCCTTCCTGGTATGTTCAGGCAAAAGCAAACTGGTACAGCTTCTAGCTGGTGTGGCCTTGCTCATTATAAACTTCTGCCATCTTGACCGCACTGCTTGGGCTCATGTGAAATGTTGGAGAGTAAGTCATGGCCTCTGATCATGCTGCCTGAAGTATCCTGGAGTTGTCATCCAAAAAGTAACTTTTCCATGCTCTGGTTTAATGCAGTTAGTAGTTTGACCTTGGGTCTGCTTTTTCACACACAGCTGCCCTGAAAAAAGGTGCATGTTTATTTCAGTCCATAGAGATGTGTTGCACTATGCAGCGCGTGTGTGTGTATGTCTGTGTCTCTGTGTGTGTGTTTCCATATGCATATCCTTCCTGTTACAAGGACAAGCATTTTGACAGGATATAAAACACTCTCTGCGGCCAATGTTAGAAATGAGCGCAGTGGTTCTCTCTGCTTCCACAACAACAGTGTGACCGTGTGTCTTTCCTCTCTCTGTTCTTTCAACACTGTCAGCTGCCATAGAGACACCTTTCCCCGCAGCTGGCCAAGTGGTGAAGTCAGCTGCTCCCAGCGGAGCCCAAAACACGCCTGTTTATACACTGTGCGAATGAGCCAGGAGGAAGAGCTTTACAGCGACCCATTGAAATGAAAGCTCTCCCCACCCAAAACGTAAATACCTGAGCTCACCACCGAGCTGGCCCAGTTCCCTGCATTTCAGACACCCGCTCCATGAAATGAAATGGCTGCCTTGCTTTCTTACCAGCACAGGCAAAACGGTGTCCATAAGATCATTGAGCAAAGCTTATCAAGGATGAAATTAGAGGACTATTTCCAAAGAGACTTAACTTGAGTAAGGGCTGATTCTAAACTGCTGGGGCTCTGCAAGGAAAAGGAATGAAGAATGCCAATGGGCATATCCTGAGCAGTTTTTCCAACATGCTGTGGGGAAAAAAATACATATCCCAATAGGTTTAGTAATATGTTTGGTCAATGCTGAAGAATTGCTCCTGGGGAAATATTTCCATCAAAATAATTTTTGCCCAAGCTTTCACAGACTGCATCTTTTTTAAGGCCTTCCCAGGAACTACAGAACTAGACTTCTCCAGCCAGTGTTGTCCAGATGTCTATCCTATCATCCCTAGCAAATGTACCCAGTACTGGCTGAGCTGATGTGGAAAGCACTGGGATGAAGAAGGCTGAAGGTATCTCATAGTTGGATTGTGGGTTTGGGGATGTTTTTTCTTTGCCAGCCATGAGACGGATTAGTTTGAGAAAGTCCTGTATAATCCCTATTAGCTCTCTAAGTGAGCACCGTATTGAAAGGAGAGCTTATTCCAGTTAAAATGTCAAGGCTTTTCTGTTTTTAAAAGGATGCCAGACAACAGTGATGTATGCAAGGCCGAAATCATCAAAGTTCATTTATCTGAACTTTATCCCCATTCATTTGTGCTTAGGAAAAGCATGCTTAACTCCATCTCATGTTGATACTCTAGTCTTAAATATTTGTCATTCCCCATCCCACCCACGCATAAGCAAACAAACAATACCTTACTGATGAAGGAGTTTCCCTGTGTTCCAATAATGCTCTCTCCCCATTTATTTTTAACTGAAGAGAACAACCACTGTGGTATATATAGAGTAAGGATTGTCGACATTCACAATGAAATTCGTCCTGCGAAACCAGTGGCGTATCTTGCGTAAACAGCATCTAGGGTAAGTGTGGAAGTTGTGCCCCTACCTTCTTACCCCTACCCTGTCCATCACCAACTGCTTGATGCACAACCTTTTTGCACCCCCTGGAATTGGCACCTGGGGCATGTGCCCTACTTGCCTAACCCTAGATACACCTCTGTGTATCCCACTGAGGATCACACCCTGCTGTCATGCCAGCAATCAGAAAATCGTAGAGTTGGAAGAGACCACAAAGGCCATAAAATCCAACCCCTTGCCATACAGGAATGAAGTGCAATTTTGTTTGAAAACAAGACATGCAGCTAATGTGCACCTTGTTTTAAAGAATAATCACTCCTAGGAGCATGATTCTGCTTTACAACAGGATACATGCACCCTATGTGCCTGGTTTTTAATGAATTTGTGTTTTGTTTGCCAGCTGGGCAGTAGCAGTGAGGCAGGCAGAGGGCTGCAAAGAAAAGGTTAGAGGGTCACATGTGGCCCACTGGATTCATGTTGCTTATGCTAGGACAGTTACACCAGCATAGTGCACCAGCAGGATTGCAGCTCACAGGTGTGCCTTCCAATCTGAATGAAGTGTTGAAATGGAAACACACAGAATAATCTCCAGAAAAACAGGACTGCAGACTAGAGGATGTAAACAATTAATCATGGTCTTCAGTCTTATTGATATTAATGAGCCTTCAAAGGGCACTTAACTTTCTATAGATTATGCCAAGTGTGCAGAAGTTACTCTTATCCCTTAAACTACGTGATGAGAATGGCCTACACATCAATGGGTACCATCTATGGAAAGTAAAGTGTGCTTTAAGACCTAATCCTATCACTGGAACTGAAGTACCTGGCCTTATCTGCTCTGTGACTTTTCCTGTGGATCAAGTTGTTTGTTCTTTGGACTAGCCTTTTTAAACATTTGCTTAAAGAGGCCACAGAGTTTCCTGACCCATGCATTCTCTCCGTGACACCTCAAACTGAAGGCTAAAGAACCAGCACCTGTAGCAAAAGCAAAGAAACAAACGGGGTTGGGATGGACAGGAGTGTCACAGGGAGGCTATTTGTGTTCCACCCCTCATACGTGTATGCATGTGCGGGTATGTTTATCTTGCCTGTGTCAGCTGACCTTGTTTTTCTGAACTGCCCCTTCGTTCGTGGTCTCTCCACAGCTGTGCTGACTCATAGCCTTTCTCCTCCTTTTTTTTGCAGAAAAGTGGTGCCACTCAATGCAAAAAAAGGGCCCAGGCGTCGCCATGCCTCATTCTCTGAAATCACGTAATGATGTCTCTTCAGCTGCATGGCATAAGCTTTCCTTCTCACTGTTAGGGGAGTGTTTCCTTTGTATGAAGAAGCTCATACCCTCCAATAGTTCACAGATAAAAAGCAGGACACCAACAAGCAAGCAACATCAGACTGTGGTCAAGATGGCAAAAGGTATTAATGACACCGCACAAGTTGCAGAGACTGTACTAGTTTCTTTCTGCCGCCCAACCCACGAAATGAGGAGACCACACACAGGGCTTGGGTTGAACTAGGGCAATTTATTAATATGCCTAATTAACATACAATGGTAATTAACTTGCACTTGAACTTGAACTTGGTCTTGAACTTCTATCCTAAAAGGGGGGGTCAACAGCATGGGTGGACTAGGGCAAGAGTCAGCTCCCGCCCATCTTCCCTAGCCCGTAGGACGAGATACCAGGCCCCAAAGCCAATCACAGAAGGTGGATCAAGACTTTGGCCAGCCCTTGTCTGGAAGGTGAGCCCGAGACCGAGTCCCCCGGGCTCAAGCCAGTGAGGGCTAGTCCCGGGCCCTCCTCAAGGATAGACATTATCCTACACCAAAGGGTGCCATAGGTACACACCGAACCCATAGGCCCCCCCTTTACCGGCCATGGTGACTGTAAGTGTGGTTGTGGATGCCTATTTAGCACCTATTTAAGGCACCACCCTGTATAGCCAATTACCCAATCCCCTGGCGCAGTGTAGGGTAGGCGATAAAACCCCTTGAACAGGGGGAAAAAATTCCTACCCAGCCCCGAAGCGACCAGCGAACTTACACTGAAACCACAGGGTGGGAGGGTGGGTCGCAACGATCCGGAGAAAAGAGGCCGAGGGGAGGCGGGGCAGCCCTAAATAGTGCCTTAAAGCCCCGCCTCCTCCCACCAGTGCTCTCCTCTCGCGGGAGGATGGCAAAGAACGCCCTCCACCCTCCACCCGTTGTCACACGGGTGGTGGGAGGCGCATTCTCTGAGTCTACTGGGAAAGGCAAGGTTCTACTTCCCCCCACTCCCCACTGCTGAATTATTGTGGCCTCTCCACTTTTACAATGGTTTGGGGTGCAGAACCCTTGCAACAGTGGAAAAACCATAACTAACTCACCCCTGCTAACTCACCCACCATTCCCTTCCGTTTTGTGTTGGTGTGAGTTTCCGCACTGGAGCAAAGTGCAGGGGAATGAGAGGAAGAGAATTAAATTTGTGAAGGTCAAACCCATGAATTTGGAGGAAGGACTGTAACTGAGTGCTAACTGCTTTTGTACTTTGAGCACAGTTTGCAGCAATTGAAGTTAGCTGAGGACAAAGGGGGAGGGGGAGGAGGAGAGAGAAACTGGGACAACAGCCTAAAAAGTGGGAGACCGCCAATGAATACCAGGTGCTATAGGCTATATTTCAGAGGAAGGAACTGGCAAAATCACCTCTGAGTACTCCTTGCCTAAGAAAACCCTATGAAATTAATAGGTTTTTATAAGTTAACAGGAAACTTAAAGGCACATACACATATATGCATGCACACAAACAGATGCCATTTTTCACTTGCTGAGGATGCAGGTATTTAGCACCTCCATCCACAAGGATCACCCCACACTCTGCACTAACTATTCTGCAGCCAAATCATTCCCTGTTCCAAGCCATTTTGTGGCAAGGGGAGAATGAATTGTCCAGCTGTGTTCCTGCTGGCAGTTGCAGATGAAGAAGGTATCCTCCTGAACTCCTGAGGGTTCTTGGAGGAGCCCCAGGATTATATTATCCTTGTGCACCTGGATACAGGAACATTGGCACCTGCTGCCTGGCCCCCTCTATCTTCCCATGGCCACCAAATGACTATGGGGGTGACCCAGCTGCAGAATGGTAAGCATAAAGTGTGAGAAGATAGAGAGAGTGTTGTTACACCTGACAGAGCTCTTTGTTCTGCCAGTGCAACATAGGATCTCGGCCATCATTTAAAATTACTATAAATAGTCAGGAACAAATTCAAGTGACATGAAAGGTTCTATCAGTTTTTTTAAAAAAATAACATGAAAGGTTCTATCAGTTTTTTTAAAAAAATAATGTCACTGGCATTTTAGTGATTAAAATACCACATTTTAAAATTATTGTTGAATATTTAATTAATTACTTATTAGGAATCAATAATTTTTAACAAATTATTACCAAGGTATGAAGAAGAGGCAGAAAATGTAAGGCAAGAGGGCCAGATCAATGCTGAACATTGCCCAGACAAAAGAAACTTAAAAAGACAAGGCCCCTAAATTGTAGTGGAAAAAGAATTTTATCATATTGTAGTAGTCCTTTTAAAAGCAAAAACTAAGAGTTTCAGCTGATGACAGCTTTCTTTAGAGGCAATAAGAGAACACATAAATGAATACAGAAACCACAATCCAGCTCTGAAGTTTATGATGAACTCAAACATTACTTATAATTAAATCATCCATGGTTTTTTCTTTTTAAAAAAACCTCACTATACATTTGCTCAATTAGTCACAAGGGAAGCTGACCTCAGTCATATCAAATTTATTTGATTTTCAAGCAGAATGCAAATGAATAAGTAATAAACTATAAGACACCCCAAATTTCTCACTGAAAAAAATGCTTCATCCTAAGCCTGATCTGGAAGTTATTGTTCCACTTACGCATGAAAACCACTGAACTGCAAAGGCGTTCCCCCAAAATCTGAGAAAGTGTTATATCCCAAAGAACACCAACAGGGGCAGCAGAGCACCCATCATAGCACCCATTATAGAAATACCGGAGTTAGCTTTATACCAAAGGGAACCCAGAGTTAATCTTTATCTCCAACATTTCACAGATGAAAATTAGGACACATATGGCCAACCAACATCAGTGTGTGGTCCAGATAGCAAACCTTATTAATGAGAAAAAGCAGACAAGCTAGGAAAGGTTGCAGCTGTTTGCATTAGCCTGAGTCTACAGAGAAGGGCAAAACTCAGACACTTCCTTTCCTCAATCCCCACTGAATTAATTGACTGCAAACTGCTTTTGCACTTTGAATTTAGCTTGCAGCAACTGAAGTAAGCTGAGAAGGAAGAGGAAGGAGGAGAGAGAAACTAGGACATTTTTAAAGCAGCTGAAAAAGTGGGATGACAGAAGATTAACTGGGAATGCTTCTATCCAAAAACTGGATGTAGACCAGAGCAGAGGGCGAGCTTTGGCATCATAACAACTCAAGGGAAGGAGGAGGCTAACTAAGTAAATACAGATTTCCCCATAGAGTCTTTGCAAGTTGCAGCAACCAACTAATGAAGCCTTGCAAATTATTACAAGCTGCTGTACTACAAGTAGCAGAACTGGAGATCTGTGCACAACTGTCTTTTCTTGACTGGAGTTCAGCCCACCAAAACAAGAGAATTTGCACCCATGTTTTCTACCTGGAGATGACCCATGAACACTGGAGAATGCGGACCAAGCCATGAGATCTGAAAACTCTAGACGGGAGTTGCCTGTGGGACAGATCAGACCTGACAGCAAGTGGTTTCTTTGCCTGTGGTAGAGGGCCTATCAGCCATTGTTTGAGGATCTTGGCAACCATGAACAAATACTGGAGCGCATATGTCTACATTCCAGGTCCATGGCACTTACTTCCTTACTTTTGAAGAAAAGGAATAAGCATGCCACAGTGGGCTAGCATGAACTTGGAAGACCCACACACACACAGGCACACACACAGGAAGTTAGGTTGGTGCCCCTATTTGGCTCTCTTTCTCGCAGCAGGCAAAGAGCTTTTTTATTTATTTATTTGTTTGTTTGTTTGTTTTTATTTAGACAGCCTTACAACTACTAATAGGTTATTGCAGAAAAGTCTTTTAATGAGAGTACTGGAATTTTTTTACACCTATTTCTATATTCTAAGCGCTTTGAACAATTTTAAACAAATGCTGATTTTGCTAAGCAAGTTTATACAATTGTTTTTTAGCTTTTCGCTTTGAGAATATTTTTAAACTATGCCTTGTTTTAATCTGTGTTTTAAGCTACCTTGGGTAGTACATTGGAAAAAAGGAGAGGTATACATTAAATAAATAAATACATTGGCTGGGATCTTGTTGATGTGACACACATGTGTAAGTTCCCTTGTGCATGCAAGTGTACTTTTTTTGGCCATTGCACAACAAATGTATTCACTTCATTGTTATATATGTGGAGTTCTACATGTGTCACCCTTTCACATGGGCCTACATTCTGTTGTTAATCTCATCTAGAGAAGATTTATTGAGTCATTTAGATTTGCTCTGTGTTGATTCACTATTCCACAGTTGATTCAATAGCTTCACTACAGTTGAAGCTAACCAACAGGATGCCAGCCATGCAGTTGCACCTTTCTGGATAGTGCATAACTATTAATTAGGGATGGGACGAATCCAGAATTTTCTGGATCTGCATCCGGATCCAAATCCCTGGAAGGTTCTGGGTATCCATGAATCTCACATCTTTCTAATCCTTTTTTAAAAAAGAGTTTAAAAAGCAAGGGAAAGAAAGATAATCTTGGGCAAGACACTCTCTCTCAGCCTTAGCAAAAGCCTAGGCAAAGGCAAAGCTTCCTCTGAAGAAATCTGGCCAAGATAATTGTCATAGTTTTGCCTCAGGATCTCCTCAGATTGAAAATGACATGAAGGCCCTTTCCACACAGGCAGGAAAATGTGGATTAATCCCATTTGCTGATGCACCAGCACACTTGGGCAGAGAAGGCTGTGACATCTTGTAAAACTCCAAACCCCAGAATTGTGTCTGAAAGGTTTGCAGAGGAGCTATGCAAAGGAATGTTTCAGCTGTCCTTGAAATCTCAAGCCTGTAGCTTCAAGTCAAGTGCTGAACTTAAATATGAACTACTCAGTTTAAATATCTTAGAATACAAGCCCAGATGTAATTTGTGAAATTGTTACCTCACCTACTTACCCATCTTCCTTTGTATGTATGGTCTCTCAGATTTTCAGGCATCCTGGTCTCCCTGGTTTTCAGGCGTCCCAGTCTCCAACAATCTATTTAGTTGGCGGATTCGAAAGATTCGGTTTGCCTATTTTGGCACAGGGATTCGGATTCGGGAATCGCAAATCCTTACCCAGGATTCGAGGATTCAGTTGGCCCATCCCTACTATTAATCAGTTCCTTCAGTGTGCCGCTTGATTCACTGGAACCGCAAAAATAGCCATTGTGCATTCTGCATTGTACAATGGGACAATAAGCAGGCAGATTGGCAGATATATATTTGGTTGCACACTGTCAATGTTCAGCAGATGAGTAGTGTAGCGCAACCACCATCTAACTACATGAGTGTAGATTTAAACTATGCAAGCAAGCACAGTGTAGGATCTTGGCCATAAATAAATAACAATTAGAACTTGGAAACATTGCTTTGTGTGTTTTTTAAAACTACTGCTCCTGGATGCCCCCTGCCCTAGGGCATTTTGGGAGCTGAAATACAAAAAAGTAACTTTTCTACATTCTCCACAAGATACAATCCAAGTTCCAACAATGTCTTTCTTTCCCTAGTTGAGTGAAATGACTGGCCATGCTGGGAGCCCGCTGACCGTGCCTGTGTGACGCAGTTTTTGCAGTGGCAGATAAATAACCCCACTCAACACTGGGCAATAGCATTAGCACAATATAGCACACTTAAAGCATCCATGCAGAATGTTTGGCAGCCCACCAACAGCATCCAAACTCAGATTTCAAATATTGTTAGCCAAGTTCATTGTTCTATCTAATCAGGCACTTTAACGGCTTAATAAGCAATTGGCTATAATTAACAACATTCAAGGAGAAGCCTGTTATGATTTTGAAGGCTGGCTGGAATGGTTTCCTATTACTATCGCCACCCCCATCTCTGGCCCAAGAGATGGAAAGTTCACTCTGATGAACAAAAATAATAATAATCAAGTCCTGATGCTAACAGCACCAGTTTCAGTGGAGACAAATAAGAAAGACCAGCAGCTCTGGTTGGTACACACGTTAAGGATAAAACTAAATCTAGAGACAGATACCTAGAAATTAGAGCTATGGGGTCTAGTAGACAGAGTAGAAGAAGAGAAGAAGAGAAAAGACATTGAAAAGGTGCCTGCTCTGGAAGATAGTCTTACTGAATAGCATCTGGGGATTCCCCTCCCCTGACCCTGTTTCATGTTTGTTTTTCTACTCATATATTTATTTCTCTACTGGTGATATAGAAGCAGAAACTGAAGTTTAAATTTTAATATTTTAATGAAATAGATGGGCAAGGAGTCAGCTGAAGAGAAAGGAAAATTAAGAGAACTAAGCAGAATTTTTAAACATACATATGCTATAATTGTACTGTTTGGCAAATAGTTCTTAAAATAAATAAAACATAGATTTTGAAAGAGTGTTTCATATCCACCATCCCAGAAATCCTGATAATGCACTTGTAAAATGGACTGATCGCAGCTTGGAAATATTACTTTTTTGGACTATAGTTCCCATAGGCAATGGCTGACATCATGGCCAACATGATTACTACAATCCTCAGAACAATATTCGAAAAGAATAACATTTCTAAGCTCTGCAGCTGAAATTATTAATGCTATACTAAAAACCAGAGGCTCAAACAGAAGCTTGTTCAAGGATTATAGTAAATGTTAAGGAGCATATACATATCCCCAGCAGTTATTGTATTTTTTTCCAGCTATGTAGGATTTCCTTCCCCACTACTTGAATGCAGTAGGGGGGAGGTGTAGCCTTTAAGTCCCCTCTCTAAACTGCAAAGCCCAGGATTCAATAGGATGTTGGAAGTGGAATAATAGCACTAAAACAGTCTAGTGTGGAAATGGCCTATGACCCTAGCTAAATACTAGGGTTTAATTCCCCGCTTAGCCGTGGAAACCCACTGGGGGATCTTGGGCGTGTCATACACTCTCATCTCCAGAAAACTTGATGATAGGTTTGCCGTAAGTTGGAAATGACTTGAAAGTACACAACTACAACCATTATTAGCTCCTCAGTTACACCAGCTGAGGTGTAATGAGCTGATTCTGAGGTGTATATCTCTATTTTCTCTGTGTGTTCTAGTTCCAGAGTCAGCAGTGTGACGCATCAGACAAGAAAGCCAATGAGATTCTTCGTTGCATCAATAGGAGTATGGTGTCTAGATCAAGGGGGGTAATGGTATCACTCTATTCTGCTTTGGTTAAACCTAATCAGGAATACTGTGTCCAGTTCTGGGCACCTCATTTAAGAAGGATATTGACAGACTGGAACATGTCCAGAGGAGGGCGACCAAAATGGTGAAGGGTCTGGAAGCCATGGCCTATGAGGAGCAGCTTAGGAAGCTGGAGATGTTTAGTCTGCAGAAGAGAAGATTAAGAGGGGACATGATAGCCATGTTTAAATATTTGAAGAGATGTCATGTCGAGGAGGGAGCGGGCTTGTTTTCCCCTGCTCCAGAGACTAGGACAAGGTGCAATGGATTCAATTTACAAGAAAAGAGATTCCACCTGAATGTCAGGAAGAACTTCCTGACGGTCAGAGCTATTCGGCAGTGGAATATGCTGCCTTGGAGTGTGGTGGTGTCTCTTTCTTTGGAGGTTTTTAAGCAGAGGCTAGATGGCCATCTGTTGGGAGTGCTTTGATGTGGGTTCCTGCATCACAGGGGGTTGAACTGGAGGGCCCCTGTGGTCTCTTCCAACTCTGTGATTCTATGATTCTATGTATCTTCTCTGTATGTTCCAGTTCCTTCACCATAGAATTCTTTCCCCATAGAACCTATTTCTCCTAAATGCAGAAAATCATCCCCTCCTCTCCAGGCTTCCTCTTATGGGTAAGAAAGGTGATGGAAGAATGTGGAAGATGCAGGAGAAATACCACAGTTCAACCTCAGAGCAAAGATCAAATTAATAATGACTTAGAAAAATTTCTCCTCTTGCTGGTGAAGTACATACTGTCACACTCCCAAGATCTCTATCATCACCCTGTCAGGCCATTAAAGGAGCTTTTAATAGTTCAAAGGATAGTCACAAGACTGTACAAGTTATGGTACATAAATAATTTCTGTTCTATATCCTATGTTATCATTAACTTTATTATCTTGGCAGGCTGGGTCTTGGGCTTAGACAGGTTTCACACATCAGCTGGCTATGTCCCTTTCTGTTTCTTTCCACTGGGTCTCAAGCATTCAAAACCTTCAAAGACAAGAACTCAAAAGTAACCCCAATGGCATTTAGCCATTTGCAGGATATCTCACAAATCCCGGTGCAAACCAGAGAGGGTGAGAACCCACATGCAGTGTACAGGAACACACACACACACACACACACACACAGCTTTGTTGTGATGGTAAAACTTTTGGTCCTAAATGATTTAAGCAGGATGCACATGTCTTATGGTTGTACTGTCTAACATTGTTTTAACAGGCTTTTAATCACCTGGTTTTAATTGATAAGCTAATTAATATATTTTTAATCTTTCAAAGCCATGTGTTGTTATTTAACATTTTGAATTGATTTTATTGTGAGTCTCCCTGAGATCTTTGGATATGGGGGGGTATAAATAGTTTACTAAATAGACAAAATAATACGACTTTGCTGGTATATATTTTGTTAAAGATGTGCTCTTGCAGACCAATCCATTGCTTTTGATTGTTCTAGTTAAAATGAAATATGCTAACATATAAATAAAGCCATCCTAAACAATACTACGAGAACCCATTTCTCTTCACCCAAGGTATTTACCACCAGGAAATAAGAGTATGGAATTAATCACTTCTAAATTAGTCAGATAAGGCAGTAATTCAAAGCCTGAGAGTTAGCTGTTCCTTCTTATCTCTCCCTGTCTGCTTTTTTTTTTATAGTATATGAGTCATTGTAAATCTTTAAAAAATTGTTTGCTAGTTGGTTTATTTGTCAGCACTATGTCAAGTTGTTTCAGAAGTGTTTCTCAGAGAATGCAATGAGACTGAGTTGCTTATCACATTAGTCAGTAGTCTGGGATCATTCCAGTTGAAAACCACTCCTGTACTTGGAAGGGTAGCACAATGGCAGTGCATTTTTTCAATACTATTTACATCGCTTTGTTTGTTCCACCTCCTGCTTCACGATTTTTTTTAGAAGGTGCAACTATATAACCATGCTAGTATGAAACCACCCTCACTCCACTCCCCATCAGGACGACAAACATACACCATGTCACTTCCACCATTTTTTCTATGGTTTTCCTGTGAACCAACTCTTGCCCAGTTCTGCTTTTGTATATTGCTCCTTAAACTTTTGTATATTTACTCTTCACTTTTATGCTCAACTCCACAGTCTCTCTGGGCATTAATCCTTAATAAAATACATTAGAATTGTGCTATTGTGCTACCCCCCCATTAATTTTTTAAAATACAAAATTAAAAAAAAACATGCAAGAGAATGGAGCACAAATGAAGAGTGGTTCTCTTGGGGCCTGCTGGAAATCCTGGTGACCTCCCAGCCCAACTACTGGAAGTAGTCTGGAGTTTCTTTGCTAGAGATCATCTGGGGAACCCCCACAAGAACAATGAAACCAGACCTACACCATACCCACTATGCTCCCAATTCCACAAAAAAGAAGATTGAGACATTTGCACCCAAAGGAGGTACTAAAGCATAGTGGGATAGGAGTTCATAGAATCATAGGCCCTTTCCACACGGGGGGGCATGAAACGCGGGGAAACGAGGCGGTGCACGCGGAAACGGAGCTTACCTCAATGCGGGGAGCTCCGTCGCCGCGGGGAGCAGCACGCGTTTGCCGCCCTACATGGCAGCGGCATCCGGCGGTGTCCGGCGGCGCCCAAAATGGCGGCTGGCGGCTTCCAGCAGTTCTCCGCCAATCGGAGAAGCGCATCAGCCGGAAGCCCACCCCCGGGCAGCTCTGCAGGGACGCGCTTGCACGCCCCTGCAATTCCACACGGGGTGCTGCGACAGGCTAGCGCGCACGTGTTTAATAAAGACCACATGAAATGTGGTCTTTATAAAACACACGGCGCCACCCCCGCGGCCACACAAGAATGGTTTGAGGTGTGGAACCTCCACATTTCTAACCTCTCTAGCGCACTCCATGGTGTGGACGTCCTCCGGGTGAGGTCGTCCTGCCCTGGTTTCTCCCCGTGTGGAAAGGGCCACAGAGTCATAGAATAATAGAGTTGGAAGAGACCCCAGGGGCCATCCAGTCCAACCCCCTGCCATGCAGGAACACACATCAAAGCATTCCCAACAGATGGCCATCCAGCCTTGTTTAAAAACCTCCAAAGAAGGAGACTCCACCACATGACACCAAGGCAGCATATTCCACTGCTAGACAGCTCTGACTGCCAGGAAGGTCTTCCTGAGGTTCAGGTGGAATCACTTTTCCTGTAGTGTGAATCCATTGCTCTTTATCCTAGTTTCTGGAGCCGTGGAAAACAAGCCTGTTCCCTCTTCGTTATGATATCCTTTCAAATATTTGAACATGGCTGTCATGTCATCTCTTAACCCTATCTTCTGCAGACTAAACATACCAGCTCCCTGAGATGCTCTTCATAGGGCATGGCTTCCAGACCCTTCACCATTTTGGTCACCTTCCTCTGGACATGTTCCAGAGGAGGGCGTTCCAGTAACAGATTATTTCCAGTGGGAATGAATCAATGTCTAAATCACTCAGCAGTGGTACAGAACAGTACAGCACTGAGAGAGCCATGATATCATGCAATAAGCTCCAGGCAAAGATCAGACTAACACAATGCAATTGCAGTACACTGGGCCCTCAGTATCTGCTAGGGTCTGGTTGCAAGACGCCCATGAATACCAAAATTTGTGGATGCTCAAGTCCCATTATGTACAGTGGTGTCGTAAAATGGCAAAATCAAAGTTTGCTTTTTGGAATTTTATTTGTTTGTTTGTTTATTTATTTAATATTTTCAAGCCATGGTTGGTTGAATCTGCAGATACAGAATCCTTGGATATGGAGGGCCGACTGTATAATAGTGTCATGTGATAAGCTCATTATTCCCAAGTAATTGTTATTGGGATGGCAACTTTTGCCACTCTATACATGTTTATTCAAAAACAAGTGCCACATTGTGTTCAGTGGCAATTGTTTCCACACTAATTAGTCTGCAAAGCACTGCAGTCTTAATCTTTACTGAGTGATGAGAATTCACTTGAAATCCCCCTCTCTGTACCTACTGGTTGCTTTTAAGCTGAAAAAAAAAATACTGGAAATCTGCTTATGGTTCTCAGATGTGTCACATACTTTGGCCTGAAAGTGAAGAACTTGGCGATGTTCCTTTTTTGGCTTACAACTCCCAGAATGCACAGTCAGCATGGGGGACTCTGGGAACTGTAGTCTTAAAAGGAAACTAAAGGACTGTCATTTGGACTTAGATTTGTAATTGGTTGATGAAAAAACCCAAAGCATGCTCACCAATGGCTCCTCTTCAATCTTGGAAAGAAGTGACCAGTGGGGTGCCATAGGGTTCTGTCTGGGTCCAGTGCTATTCAACATCTTTATCAGTGATTTGGATGAGGGAATAGAGGGCATTCTTATCAAATTTGCAGATGACACCAAATTAGGAGGAGTAGCTAACACCCCAGAGGAAAGGATCAGAATTCAACATGATTTTAATAGATTAGAGAGCTGGGCCAAAACTAACAAAATGAATTTCAGCAGGGAGAAGTGTAATGCACTACTCCTGGACATAAAAAATGAAATGCACAGATATAAGATCAGTGATATCTGGCTCAGCCACAGTACATGGAGAAAAGGATCTAGGAGTCTTAGTAGACCACAAGCTGAACATGAGTCAGCAGTGCAATGAGGCAGCTAAGAAAGTCAATGAAATTCTTGACTGCATCAATAGGAGTATAGTGTCTAGGTCAAGGGAAGTGATAGTACCATTCTACTCTGCTTTGGTCAGTCCCCACCTGGAATACTGCATCCAATTCTGGGCACCCCTGTTCAGGAAGGATATTGACAAGCTGGAACATGTCCAAAAGAAGACAACCAAAATGGTAAAAGGCCTGGAAACCATGCCCTATGAGGAGAGGCTTAGGGAGCTGGGTATGTTTAGCCTGGAAAAGAAGTAACATGATAGCTATATTTAAATATTTGAAGGAATGTCATATGGAGGATGGAACAAGCCTGTTTTCTGCTGCTCCAGAGACTAGGGCATGGGGCAATAACTTCAAACTTCAGGAAAAGAGATTCCATTTAAACATTAGGAAGAACTTCCTGACGGTAAGAGCAGTTTGACAGTGGAATGTGTTGCCTCAGAGTGTTATGAAGTCTCCTTCTGTGGAGGTTTTTAAACAGAGGCTGGATTGTCATCTGTCAGGAATGCTTTGATGCGTATTCCTGCATAGCAAGGGGTTGGACTTGATGGTCCTTGTGATCTCTTGCAACTCTGTGATTCTATGACTGTGCTAAAGGACTCTCCTTAAATCTGGTGGTAAAGAGGCATGCCTTGGTCTGTAACCTCAAATGGTTACATTTCTGGGAAAATCACTAAATGGTGGCAAAGGATGCTGCTGCACTAGAAAGCATGTATAGATTGGCTGTTCCTCCAGAAGCAAACAAATGTGCTTTCAAGGCAAAGATTTTGTAATCACTTTGAAACCACACATTTGAAGTCACAGAAACAGAGAAACAGAAATGTCATTCTTCAGCCAGCAAACACAACTTACTCCTCTGTTGTCAGGACAGCAAGGGGGCGGGTGGCTTCTCTATGCAGACTTTTCGATTCCAAAGAAATCCCTTGTGAAGAGAGACCCTATGAAAGGCCTGCACCAAACTGTGTTGTTGTTTTAAATTAAATTCTTCTGTAGCAAGAACCACTGAATTCTATGGCTAATATAACTTATGGCAATTAGTGTGTGTGTGTGTGTGTGTGAGAGAGAGAGAGAGAGAGAGAGAGAGAAGAGTATTATTTTTGCACATTTATTGGCTAGATCTAAGATGTAGCAAAAAAGCCATCCAAGACTTTGAAACCTACACTCTATCATTTGAAAACTCCACAAGCAACAACTCAACCAGTAATGTCTGAACCTCCCGGCATAATTCTATAAATGGAACCAAGCCCCAGACTCACATTTAAGCTTATCTTTACAGCCTTAAGAACAAGAAATTATTAAAAGATAATCCGTAGGATGCTGCATTCCAAATGCATTTCCAATTTATTTATGTATCTTTCTTTATTCTTCAATTTCTAATCCATCTTTCATTTAAACAATACAGCCAAAAGTGGCTTAGAAATTAACCTTTATGCTCTTACATACAGCAGAACTGTGTAGACTAGTGGATAAATATAGATAAACTTAGCCAAAGGTTTGCTCTGGGGAGCTAAGGATAAGTTGACACTGCCCAGGGATACACACTTTTCAAAACCCTGAAGGCCACATCTGCTTTCAGCAGTGAGAGCAAAGAGATTGCACATGCATATGACCAAATATAAACACACGTTAACACAAAGAGAATAGCACACTGAGATAGAAGAATTTAAATATCTACTTACTGCTCACTGAGACAACAGGTGTATGTGTGTGTGAGAGAGAAAGAGAGACAAGCAGAATGAGAGAGATAGAAAAGATCTGCTGTTCCACAACATTTTTTATTTTCCATTTCCTCACACCTGGTAGCAATGAGAAAGAGACACAGAGAGTTGTCAGTGGCCACAGGAAGCCCCAGGGTAGAAGTTGTAGACCCTCGAAATTGCATCTTGCTACAGAAACTCTTCTACCATACTCTAGGTATGTCGCTTTCCCCTGGAACACAAGTGAAACCACCATCATAACCTATTTTCACGTAGACTCTCTGCTCATATCCAAGCATCATCTGGGGAACAGAGTTGTCACAGTGAAAATTGGAAAGGGCTCCAGTATTTTTCCAGGTTGTATAAAAGAGGCACATCATGAGAAGACATGACTCATAGAAAACACAATGATACTTGGATACTAAGCAGGGTTAGCTCTAGTTAGTACTTGGAGGGGGGCCCACCAACAAATAAAAGCCGCTGTAGGCTATATTTCAGAGGAGAGAGCTGGCAAAACCACTCTGACTATTCTTTGTCTAAGGAAACACTATGAAATTCATGGGGTCACCATAAGTTGACAGATGACTTCAAGGCACATACACACAGGTGTATACATACACAGTGGAAGGCAGTTGCAAAAGAGGAAGACTCTAATACAGGTGGATGAACTCAACCAAGGAAACCATGGCCTTGAACCTGCCAGGTCTGAGCAGGACTGTTTAGATTAGGGTGACATAGAAGTCTCTCGTTTTTAGGGTTGTCCTAAGTCAAAGTGGACTCAGTGTCAGTTAACAACAACAAGAGGCAATTTCAGCAGGTGTTGCTTTTTACCTGGTTGCATGACAAGCAATACCTTCTGAAATGCCAACTTCTACACAATCATTAAAGGTACAGGAACCTTCTCCAGTTTTCAATCTAGCAACCCTAGACTGTGGGAGCATGATCCAAAGAAAGACTGGGAGATTTAACAACACTCATTTTACAGGACTGAGAGGACTCATATCATTCTGTTCCAGAATGACTTTTAAGTATAACCTTTGAAAATAAATAAAAAGAAATGTATACATTATCAGCCACAAACTGCAGTCAGACTCATCTGCGTTCTTCCAAAAGCATGCAACATTTTCTGCATAATCTGTGAAAACAAATTTCAGTTCAGCTGTCACGCATACAAAATAGCTTCCTTTGGTTATTTTGGGGATGGTACTTATGGTATGTCAAGATAGGTACTTAAACCATAAATTATATTTTGTGCTTCCTGGAACTGATGACTCCAATTTGTGCACAGGAGGAATAGCAATTTAAAAACAAAATAATATATTGCAAACAATGGGGCAGCACTACTAATTTTAAACCGTAGAAGTATTATGGTATATCTTAACATACAGATGCACATGCATAGCAAAGATAGTTTGTTGCATGTAAACTCAAAAACTAAACAGGGAGCAATAAGGGGAGAATCAGAACTGTTTTCATTGCTGCTTTGGGCTTGAAACATCTACTGGATTTATGAACATACTAAGCAAACTACAATTAAGAACCTCAGATTGTGAAAGGTCTCTTTTTCTTTTCGTCTCCCCCACCCCGCATTTGTTTAAAAATATTAAGTTTTTAGTAATCTTATAGGGCCTCAGCATGCATTAGTCAAGGATATAACTTGGGGCTCAGCATGCATTAGCTTAGCTCTGTTCCTTATTAAAATCGTGACATTCACCAAACATCGCCTTGTGCAAAATACATATATACACACTACAGTTTGAAATGCAGATTTCTAAGAACTCATTTAGATTTGAACACTAGAAGTAACCTGGCATAAATTCACAGTCGTTCAATACAAAAATTCCCCCTCTGGTTACACCAACTCCAAATTTGTCCATTTCAGCAGTATAACGTAGAAAATGGTAAGGTCATTTCATTGTTGCTAGTTTTAAACAACTGAGACTCAAAAATGTTTTTAGATCTACCATAAATTATCCAGAAAAACCCAGTACATCCTGATCTACCTTCTACTACTTGGAAATGGAGCCTATGAAAAGACTGTGCTTAGCATCTCAGATTTGAAGGATATGTGCACATTTCAACTAACAATTTCCTTTACAGGATTCAGAGAAACAGAATGATGGCCCTTTCCTAGCCACTCTCTCCATATACATCCCTGGATAAAAACAGCAATTGCAAAAGTACCCACTTAAACATGCACATGCTATTCATGTCCAGTGCAACAAACATGCAGAGAGGTAACACATGTGGAAAGCAAAATAAGAATGTAGAACTGTCCCTTGCAGCCTTCTCCTAAATATGCTTATTTGTCTGTTACTTCAGTGAGAACAAGGCCTTTTCTAGATTGGTCTAAAGAAGTGTGAGCTCTCAAAATAAAACTCCCTGGGATTTGACTGTTTTTGTTGCCTGTGGTTCCATTTGTTCCATTCTTTTGGGGGATTGTTTGTAGCAATTTCTTCCTTCTGCACTATGGAATCTTCCAAAAGTTTTTTTAAAAAAAATAAAAGATCTTGATTTGCTGAGAGAGGTCTGTGACGTACTGATTTCCCTCCAGACTGGCCCCACAGTTCCTAGCCCAGTAATGTATTTAAGTCTTTTACTCCAAGTTTCAAGTCTCTACCTTCAAGGAATAGGATCCTCCTTACTCCCCCTTCCCAAAGTTGGTGACTTTCATGCCAATAGGCATAAAAGAGCCTGCAGTTTCAGAAGTGGGGACTAGGATCCTTCTTACTCCTCATTACTGAAGCTCCAGGAGCTGCTAGGCAACATTCAATCAAGTTACCTTTCTCTTTAAATTGATTTATAGTATCACAGGGTCTAATAGGTTAGTCCAATAGAAAATGCTTTCTTAGCAGTGGCAGAGCTTGGAGTGGAAGGGTGGACCTATGGCATGAGGAGTGTGGCTGTGGTATGTGGGAGCGTGGCTACAGGCCAGGGCGCCCCCAAAAAATTGCCACCCGGAGCAAATCGTCCACCCCACTCCCCCGTCCCTACATGACTGTTTCTTAGAGCTATGATGCTGTAGTGCAAAAGTCCATTTCACTGATGCACCATAACACTTTAATTCTACAAATATTTTTAAAAAGAAAGAAAGGAGGAAAAGCAAAGGATACTTTTTTGTTGTTCTGAAATGTCTTGAAATTAAAACGAAACTCGCTTAAGGGTGGGAACAAAATGTTGCAGTTGGTAACTGGAACTGCCAGAAAATAGTCCTGGACCACAGAAACATTATTGCTTGGGGTTTTTTAAAAAAGAAAAATAAAGAACTACAGTAACAGCTACCACCTGACACTTTTTTCCCATATGGAGAAATTCAGTGCCTCCTACTTTGCAAATTATCAGATCTGCAAATTGTTTTAGGCTGAAAATGATTCTTGATTCAGTGCCTTTCACAATGTCAATTTTTTTTGTGTTGATGTTTAAAGGCAAACCCTAGAAAAAGATGTTTTATACTCCTATAACACTGAATGAACATCTATGCCCTTTCCGTACCTTACCTTATTGTGTCACCCTCCGGTCGCAATCCCAGCAGTGCCTCTGCTGGGAAAGGAGCGTGACAGGAATGCTCCAGTCCACACCAGACCAACTCCCTGCAGAAGGAAGAGCAATAGACACACCTCTTCCTTCTGCAGTGCAGTGCAGCCGGGCACTTTCCCATGCAGCGCTGGTGCGAGAAGTGCCTCCATTGTGCTTCTGAGCCTTCCACAGGGCAGGTAAGTATGACAGTGTTGCGTGATTGGGGATCATTGACAGAGAAAACCCGTAAATGATTTACCCTACTATCATGTCAGTTGAAGACGAGAGAAGGACGGGACTGCGGTGACGTCATGCAGAAACTTCATTGTGGTCCCACTCCTCTCACATCTCCATGCTGGGAGGACACCAGTCTGCGGAAAGGGCCCTAGTGTAGCTTTCAGTATACTTTAGAGTCCCATGGAGCAATGGCTGAGAGCAAGAAAACTCTTTCCAGTTCTTAACATTGCCCCCATCCCTTTTCCCATCACTGTGACTATGACAGATTTCATAAGCAATATAACATTAATTCAATACTGTGACATGCAGCAATCTCCTGTTACATTTTTTAAAAGTCACACATAGATCTGAAATATTCAGATTCACCACCTCTGAGCAGCTCTAAAATGTATGTGGCACACACCGCACTATAAACTAATCAGCACTTCACTTGTCAAGTACAGGTTACTCAGGAGGGAGAAACTGAACTTTTGGCACAATCCAGCCAAAGTCAAGGACTTTTGAATCCCACCAGTTTCGGTTAGAGAGAAATAAACATCTGTATCTCCCTCAACTGCATAGATTCTCCCTGGTCCTCAGTGTACTGACAGTAGAGCTCATTGTCTACCAAACATATATGGCCAGGCTGAGCCCGTTAAGGTGCTTAAATATGACTAGTCATTATATCCCATACATTATTGTTTTTAATTTGTTTCTTATCAGATTGGAATGCATTCATTTTAGTATGTACAAATCAAAATAAGGAATAGCAAATTAATCAGATGGATTATTTCTTAAATATGGAGCTGGCTCTATTTGAGAATATGCAATTTCCAAGGAAAAAAGAAACATATTTTGTACTTAAATACTCTCTTTGCCTGACCTTCCGAACGCATTATCTTGCAGAAAGCGGTATTTAAAAATGTTTTATATTCATTTCCTGTCAGGTGTTCCTCATAACAACCCTTTAATGTTGGTCGCTGCTATATTTATTCACAATACACTAATGGATAAGTGTGAGCAGTGTTACCCTGATTTCTGGGGGTCCCGTGAGGGACACCTAAGTGCGCTCCAAATATTACAAAGTTGGGAATTAGCAAAGAGCACAAACTAGCACTACGAGAGGCAGGGCAATGTAGTGAGATCTTTTACCCAATGTCTACGGGGTCAGGCCAAGTGAAGGAGCAAACAGATATAAATAATAATAATTGTTTTATTGATATACAGTCAAACACGCGTATGCAACACACTCACATAGAGAACTATAGAAATAAAGATTGGAGTGGGATAGAGGGTTTTTAAGAGGAGGTTTGGTATGGGGAATACTGTACCTGTCTTGAAGCCCGGAAAGTCTGAAGAAAAAGGTCCGTTGAAGTTGAGTTCTCAGCACGAGGAGCTGAGGGGAAGGCTCGCCATACAAAGTGACAGCAAGGTGGGATGGAAGCCAAAAGCGATCTGAGGAAGCGCTCAAAATCAGGGGGTCTTATAGGGGAAAATGTGGCCGCAGACTAGTCCGTTCTTGAGGATAACAATTAGTTTTGGGCTGGAGACAAAGCCTCCGAAAGGTCAGTGATTTACATGATTGAGTTAAGACCGAATTGTCAATAGAATAGCCAGTATGCAAACGCAGAGTGCTTGACAGTTGAGTATTCGGCTCGTCAAGCTGCTTGCTTGGGGCAGGGAGTTCTTTGTAAGTAGCATGCACACATAATGTGGTACTTGCCTTGAGGTCTCCTGAAGCGGCAGTCTGGCTATTTCTGGCCTGCCTGTATTAGTTTGGAATATTTCAGTGATTTGCGGCCGAGCCTGTATGCGTGCTT
Organism: Iguana delicatissima; assembly: GCA_948472985.1. Lineage (NCBI taxonomy): Eukaryota > Metazoa > Chordata > Lepidosauria > Squamata > Iguanidae > Iguana > Iguana delicatissima. Next base: position 12,100 of record CAOKZL010000152.1, on the reverse strand, counting down.
GTCCGGGGGCCTTGCAAGCACGTAGAGAGGAATGGGTAAAGAAGGCCAAATTATTGATATCAAATGATATCTAATATCCCACAAGTCTGGGCTAGAAAACTGCGGTAACAGCAGGCACACAAATATAAATTTATTCTGATTAGTAATCTTTCCTGACTTGATTACAGGGAAACTAAGCAATGGCCGAGAGCCAGCGTGGGTAGTAGCTTGAGCACTGGACTCAGCCCCAGAAAACCCCATGATAGGTTTGCCTTAGGATCACCATAAGCTGGAAACAACTTGAAGACACAGAGCAACAACAACAACAAGCAATGACTGCTTTCCTTCTTTCCTTTAGGAAAAGGTGGCAAATCTCTCAGTGCTGGTTCTTAAATTGCTGTGCTGTGGTTTAAACACAGAAGTGTGGTTTGGCCCATTCTTCAGTTTATATTTTTTAAGCTCTGTTTCCTCCATTAACACTTTCCAATTCAGTATTTCTTTTCCTTCCAACTAGGAGCTAATAATCAGAACTTAGAAAGGTCACTACACTGGCTGGCAATGCTGGGGAGTTGTCTTTCCTGCTTGAATTAGAGGATCCCCAATCTCTGTTTTAATATTCTATGAAATTGTATTTTGGGCTTTACTCCCATGCATGATCCCCAGGTTCCCCTTCCATAGTAATTTCTGAGACATTTGACAGAAAACAGAAGAATACTGACCCTATTTAGTGCACTTTTGCAAATCAATATTCAGCATTACACTAATGCACTATTTTCTTCATGATTCTAATAGTGTTGTTGTGTGCCTTCAAGTCATTTCTGACTTATGGTAGCCCTAAGACAAACCTATCACAAGGTTTTCTGGGGGCTGAGAGTGTGTGATGCACCCAAGGTCACCCAGTGGGTTTCCATCACTGAGCAGGAAATCGAACCCTGGTCTCCTGGATCATAGTCCAGTGCTCAAACCACTACGCTACACTGACTTTATATGCAATGTACTAAGAAGTAAGTCCTTGTAAATCAATGGAACTGAATGTCCATACATTTGTACAGGATTGGGCTGTTTAGATTTGTTGTTGCTATGTTTCTTCAGGTTCAGTTCAACTAATGACAATTCAATGACAGGGTTTTCTTGGCAAGAGTTACAGAGAGGAGGTGTGTCATTGTTTTCCTCAAAGGCTAAGAGAATGTGATTTACTCACCCAATGGGTTTCAGTGTCCAAGCAGGACTTGGACCCCTGGTCTCACAGAATCCTTGTCCAACACTCAAAGTATTACACCATTAATTTTGATACAGTATCATAAACAACCAGAAGAAACTCCTGCAAGATTATGATTAGAGAGAATCTGACAAAAAAAAAAGGTAGTTTTTGAAGGAGAAAGGGGAATTTCACAAATCAGCCTTTCAAATCAACAAGATTTGTTGTTGTGTACCTTCAAGTTCTTTCCCACTTATGGTGAACCTAAGGCAACCCTATCAAGAGGTTTACTTCACAAGATTTGTTGAGAGTGATATTCGTTTGCCTCCCTCTGAGGCTGGGAGAGTGTCACCCAGTGGGTTTCCATTGCCAAGCAGGGATTCAGACCCTGATCTCCAGAGTCATAGTCCAGCATGCAAACTACTATACCACACTGGCTCTAACATGATTAGCCCAAGATATTTGAATAGCTGATGTGAAGGCCAAAATGGCAAACCACTCATGTCCCCATTCCACATACAGAATAGGATCTGTCCACCAGTATTTACTTACTCAACAGTTTTTTGCCTGATTTTCTGAGTAAAAAGCTGTCACAGAATAGATCGCAATGTATTTTTGAATATAAAAGAAATAACTAAACCCTGAAAACACTGCAACACAACTCTGTTTCCCTACTCCACTTGAGGAATCAGGCTGGCTTAGGAATACTCTCCAACATTTCACAGACGAGAACCAAGACATGTGTGGCCAAGAGACATCAGAGTATAGTCAAGATGGCAAAAGTGACTAATGAGGAAGAGCACACAAGTTAGGAAAGACTGCAGCAATTTGCTTTTGCCTGAGTCTATTGAGAAGGGTTCAATCCCCTCCCCTCCTCTCCTCTCAGATTCAATCCCCTCCCCTCCTCTCCTCTCCCCGCACTGCGTTAGCTGAGTACAAACTGCATTTTCACTTTGACCTCAGTTTGCAGCAACTGAAGTAAGCTAAGGACCAAGGGGAAAAATGCGAGGACAAGGGAAAAACGGAGACATTTTAGAAGCAGATGAGAAATGGGATGACAGAGGATTAAACAAGACTGTGCCTGACAGTTCAGGACGGTTGACAGGTTGGCTTAAGAAGTGTAGCTTAGGCTCCATGGCATTTACAGGGCTGTCCTCTAACATTTTCCCCAGAAGCTGCTACCTGAAAGAGTTTGCCTCACTTCACCTAACAACAAAGCCCACCTTGTGTGATAGAACCATCTAATTCAGCATGTTCTTTCCCACAGTAGGCAGCATGAGGTAAAACATAATAGTAAAACATAATAGGCAGATGAACACTTAGATCTACATGGGTTGCCACACTTAGGCCTTTTGCTTCCTTCCTACCTTTTGAGGTCACTTCAAGATAGCATCTTTCTTCCTTTTGTCTGGGAAAACTGTACTAAGACTACTCCCATATGTAAGAACCACTTTGAGTGGCTCCTGTAATCAAATCTAATTTATTTCTTTCCCAATTCTTGGATGCATTTCCAGAGACAAACAGTTCAAGTTTTTCATTTTAAGTTACTACAAGCTTCCAGGTTAATTACACTTGGTTTTGCCACAAGCTCACTTTGTCTTAACCTGTTGCATTTAGCTGTCCAAAAGTGTAACAGCAGACACCTTTCTGAAGTGATTATCAGTATCAAAAGCAGGATTGCTTTATGACTGGCAAATTATTGGTGGCTTGCCTGTGTTTCTGCTTTTCTGTGCCACAAAAGAAAAAGGCTGGCTCTAACAAGGTCTGGTTTCCGTATGCCAGTTTCCCCCAACTTGGCACCTCTCAAATGTTTGGCCTATAATTCCCATCACTCACAGCCATCATGGCCATGTGATAATGGGGGCTTTAGTCCTCCACCAGGAGGTTGCTGGGTTTGAGAGGCCTTTCCTATCTATTACCTCAAGAAGAAGGCAAAGACAGATCAGTTTGTGAGATGCCAAAAAGTATATTTTATCTATTGTGGTTAAGTTGACACTTTTCTGCCCACTATATCTTCTGGAGTCTTCCAAAAGGGAGTAACAAACTCTGCCAAGATCTCTTAAAAAAATTTTTTTAATTACTTCAGCTCTCTTCTATCTACATATGCTATATCAACATCTGTTAAAAGTCTTGCTGTGGTGTGACCTCATCCTCCCACAGCAAACTGAAACCTCTTAGATTAAACGTTCCTTTTTTTCCCTTAGTCAGTTCTTCTGCAATCTAGTTTTTGGTGTAGTTTTTTTTTTAATTCAGTCCATCTGCAGTAAGCTCCCCTTTCAAGAAGGACCAAGTTCTAGGAAGCATCACTCCTCACCAAACAAACAGTGAGGAGCAGATCTGTAGGAGCCTGAGAGGACTGGATCGATCGGTTTTGTTTCTCTAGGAACCCCAGGTAGGAACCTGCGTCTTCCAGTCTCTCGCTTAGCATCTGCAGTGTTTATTTCTTTTTCCCCATGCCTCAGGATGGGAATGTTTTCTAATCAAGCACAGAAGAGTTTTGTGAGGAAGGGCAGAGATGGAATAACATGTTCCAGCTTGTAAAAAGAGGCACTTCCCTTCAGAAAAGTTCTTTCCAAGAGCACATGCACAGGGCAACACCCCTTCTCTTCACTATCAAAAAGGAGAAAAAAAGGCTAATCAGCTCCTTAATAAGGACGATAGAAAGTGGTGTCATCAGGTCAGGCAGGATTCAGGGGTGTCACATTCAGGGCCCAACTCAAGGAGAATTAGCAGAAGGGTTGCCAAGCACAGCAAGGCTGGCATACTGCATTTTGCTATACGTGAATTAATGCACATCACCATCTAAAAAGCACACACACACACACACTATTAAACCTGACATCCATCAGTTATCTCACTGTACCCAGAGGGGAATGGGACCCCTGTGACCAGAACTGACTCCAGCAAGAGAACAAAAGGAGCAAGGAAAAGTAAACCAGAAGAAAGCAAGTCTGAAGTGTCTGACGGGAGACTACTAGGCCATTGTTTCTCATCGCCTGCCACTCCATCCCATTCCCTTGGTATGATCAAAAGAGACTCACGTGAAGGTTGATCATTTCTGCTTCTGATCCCATCCTCTGAATTCCCAGGTTTTCTTTTCAGTCCTCTTGAGCCCGCACAAGAGATCAAGTCTCTGCCGCTTTCTGGATTCTCCAGTGCCTTTGCCGGGTGGGAGGGAAAACACAGCTGCTGGAACAGACCTGCTATTCATCTGTGTGATGTGGGACTCGTGCCTTGGCATCAACTTGGAGGGTGGGGGAAGAGAAGAGAAGGGGTGGCAGTAGTGGTGAAAGCCATGGCACGCACATTTCTTTATTGTCTCTAGGATGCTGAATGGCTCTCCTGTCATGTTAGCCATGACCAAATGTCTCTGTAGCTTCGGGATCCAGCTGAGCTCTGTGAGGTCACTTGGACTGCGATTTTGCAAGGAATGCAGTGTACCAGGAGACTCATGGCACAGAGCATGCAAGCTTTTGGGCCAGACTGCTGTAAACGCAGGCTGTGTAGCTACAGAGCCCTTGTGTGCAGATGGATTCAATCACACACAGCCTTTGCCACACTTACTACATCTCAGTCACGCTTGTTGGCTGGTAAAAAAAAGCAAACAGAGAAACAACTGTGGCTTATAGCTAAGAGGCACTTTCCATTCCACACTCTTAAGATTAGGAAGCATTTCCAAACCCACCAAAATCTGGTTTAGGGACTGAAAAGAGAGTTGCCAAGGGCTGGAAGTTATGGCTGCACCTTTAGAAAGTAACACAAGAAGCCTCTCACTTCTAAAATGCCTCTTTCCAACACCTGCCTGTAGCAAATAAACATGAATTTCAGCTTTTTTTTTTGTTGGTCCATCTAGCCCAGCAGAATGAAATGTTTTCCTAAAGTCATACTTATTTTACACCTTTTCTTAGTTCTTGTTTTATACTTTTTTGGAAATTATATACTGCTTTATTTTTTTAAGTCTTTTATTATTCAGCTATTCATATACATTAGAACTGGTCTGTGTAGAATTGCCAAGTGAAATAAGGAACAAAGTTCCTCTCCCTTTCGTTGTCTAGAAGGGACAATTTCAGCAGGTGTTGTTTGTCACAGAAGCAGCACCTAGTGAAATTCCTTCTTTTGCACAACCCTTAAAGGTACAGAAGCCCCATCCCATTTTTCACCTGCCAACTCTAATTCTGGGAGTCAAAAAGGCAACTTTTCCAAGATTTAGACTGCTTGTTTTTGTAATAAGCAGTCTAAAACTCAACACTAAATAATTAAAGAAAGAGACTGTACAACTCTCATGCCCATTATACATATTAGTGTTTCCACTGTTGCCCCAAAATCTACAGAGAGTTCATCCTGTGTCGGTACTTTCAGAAGACGGGCTGGGATTCAGTACTGCAGTTATGGATTTCCTAATCTAGAGTTACATGTCCTTTACTGCTCTGCATTCATTAAGACTAAGTAGTCTTACTGTTTGTTGTTATTGTGTGCCTTCAAGTTATTTCTGACTTATGGTGACCCTAAGGGAAACCTATCATGGTTTCTCTTGGAAAGATTTGTTTGGGGGGGGTGCCTTTGTCTTCCTCTGAGCTAAGTGAGTGTGATTTGCCCAAGATCACCCAGTGGGTTTTCATGGCCAAACTGTGATTCAAACCCTTGTTGGAGTCATAGGCCATTTCTGCACTAGAGTGTTATAGCGCTATTATTCCACTTTCAACATCCCTTGGAATCCTGGGGTTTGCAGTTTAGGGAGCGGCCAGCTGGCCCCTCCCTAAACTGTAAACCCCAGGATTCAACAGGATGTTGAAAGTGGAATAATAGTGCTATAACACTCTAATGTGGAAATGGCCATAGTCCAACGTTCAAACCACTATTGTAAGATTATATAAATGCCACCACAGCCCACCTTAATAGTCAGCAGCTGAATTGGGCAGAGGAGGTCCACAATGGTTCCACTCCCCTCTCACTAACCAGCAAGGCTGTGACAACCAGAAGATGTCAGCTGCACGTCCTTGTCCCAGCCTTCCTCACTGGCAAGAGAGGCCTGAAAATGTCATCCTTCTTGCATCCCAGCTGGAAACTAAGTGAACTTCCTTTGCCCAATTTGGCTGTTGGCTCTTAAGGTGGGCTGGGGTGGGTTAGGCCAGGAAACATTATTGAGTTACGCATATGTACTAAGCAGCCAAAGTAGAATACCCACAATTGTCTCTTAGAAGGACTTGACAAAAATGTCACTGTCCCTAGATGTCTCACTTTCACCATGACTGGCCCAAAATGTTAAAAAGGAATCAAAAGTCTGGGTATTTTTTAAAACAAAAATGTCATTCACAACAGAATGACATTGAAACCCAATGAGTGCAAATAACAAAAATGTGGTTTATGCATCTTTTCCTTCTTTGCTGTTTTCTCTAGGGATGTTCTAGGGTGTAATAATCTTATGCTGTTTCCAGAATATTGATAAAAATTAAGCTAGAGAGAAAATAACCCCCCCACGGCCTTCTGAACACCTACATTAATGCAACCCCCTCCCCAAGTTCTTCTCTGTCACAGCAAGGGGGAGTTGTTATGTAGCAGCATATTAGTAAATGAAAAAAAATCTGAGCACCCTAACAGTGTGGAGCCAGATCATTTTCAGCTTCTAGAAACATTTTGTGGGGTTAAGGAATGCAGTATGAATAACACAGTTAAGATTCTCAAAATGCAGAAAGAACAATGGGAGTGTCTGTCTCACTGAAGGCCCACAAAAAAACAAATTCAGTTAAAACATACCCAGTATAAAAATGCTGCTATGCTCACAGTTATTCAGCAAGAAAATAAATAAGTAATATAGTTTTAAGAGTAATTATGAAACTGTATTTGCAGCAAGCACAAACTGGTGGCTGTCTTAGAAGAGAAGATTAACACGCTGCAGCTACATGCTGAGACTCTTCAGTGCATCAGGGAACACAAGGACTTCCTGGGCAGAACAGAGGGAGAACTGATCTTACAGAACCCACAGGAAGAATCTGCTAATGAAAATAAAGAGGGGCGGGGCTATGTCATGCAGGAGTGGGGCTACATCATGCCGGGGTGGGGCTATGTCGCATAGGGGCAGGGCTACATCACATGGGGGTGGGGCTATGTTGCGTGAAAGAGGGCAAGCAAGGAGCAGCAGCACCCCCAAAAACTTGCCGCCGGGGGCACGCCGCCACTATCACCCCCCCATCCCTACATGACTGAGCAAGAACTGGCAGTTATGTATGATTTCAATTATCCTGAGCTCTGCTAGGCATAGGCTCTCCAACAAATTCCTGATGTAGCTTGCAGATAATTTCCTCTTTCAAAAAGTGGAGGAAAGAACAAGGGGATCAGCAATCCTGACCAACAGGAAGAAGTTGGTCACTAGAATGAAAGCAGTTGGTACTTTAGAAGGGAGGGAGTGATCATGTTATACTTGAATTCATGATTGTAGGACAGGCCTAAGAAGAGTGTAATGAAATACAGATTTCAGGACAGCTGATTTTATCAGGCTCAGGGAAACTCCAGGCAGAATCTCATGGGTAGAGATGCTAAAGGAGAAAGACACCCAGCATGGGTAGGATTTCATGAAGAAGGAACTGGTAAAAGCACAGTCACTAACAATTCCATGGAAGAAGAGAAATGGGAAACTTCTCAAAAAGCCCATGTGGCTGCTCACTAAACTTGAGAAGGAAGTGAAAAGAAAAAAAAGCATGTGCAAAGAATGGAAGGAAGCATGAATCACCAAGAAAGAATAAGATCTGTAGCCCAAGCTTGCAGGAATAGAATAAGGAAAGCTAAAGTTCAAAATGAACTGACACTAGCTAGGTTAGCAAGAAGGAACCAAAGGGGGGGGGCTCTCAAATAAGTTCAAAACAAGACAATGGCAAAGGAAATGGTGGGACTGTTGCTCAGCAAGGATGATAAAATGTTAGCAGCAGATCACAATGAAAATGTGGAACTGGTCAATAGCTATTTTGCTTCAGTTTTTTCCCCCAAAAGAAGACTGTATGCCTTCATGAAACAGCAGAAACCTTGGCAACGAATCCAGATTACAAATCAAGATTGATGAAGAGTGAGACCATTTCCACACTGGACTGTTATAGTGCTACTATTCCACTTGCAACATCCTATGGAATCCTGGGGTTTGCAGTTTCGGGAGGGGCCAGCCCCTCTTGAAACTGCAAACTCCAGGATTCCATAGGATGTTGCAAGCGGAATAATAGCAGTATAACAGCCCAGTGCGGAATGGGTCTCAGTCAGGAATCAACTGGTTAAGCTAAATGAGTCTACTTGAAGGTACAAAACAACAAGTCACAATCGTACAGCTCTAAGGCCACATCAGAAATGTTTAATAAGTTGGTGAGTTATTGTAACTTGCCTTCATTTCCTGTGATTAATATAATTTCCACATTATTTCTACAGACACAGCAAACTGTGATTAATTGAATTGTTTATTTTACAGGTGTAAACAGCAAACAAACAACTTCAAAGATCTCAAGTGAAAAATCCATAAGAATCTAACATCGCAAATTCTTTTTTTTAAAGTAGTTTTATTGCAGTTCCAACATATAAAACAAACAGTTATCATTGTATTCTTAATTGTCATATTACAACTGTCTTCCTTCCTCTCTGGATTACAATTTTTATCATTCCATTGAACAGTTATTAATGCATCACAATAAATTGTTAGCATTATCTACTTAATTTATTAGTTCCTGTTTTTCTACTCAACTTTACTTGTTCCATGATTTTCTCTGAATTTTATCTTGTAAGAACCTTTAATACCATGAATTATGTATTATTCCCTGTCAAGACCCATCTCACTTCCAAAATCATCTGCCATTCTTTATAGATATCATCATCTGATTTCCCTTTTAATCTCTGTGAAACAATATCTGCATTTCTATTTTCAATAAAAGTTGCCCACTATTGTTCTGTTGTTGGTATTACATCACTTTTCCAAAGCCTTGCAAATTCAATACGGGCAGTCGAGACCATATACAGTATTATTCTCCAATATTTCTTTACCACAGTTCCCTCTAACATATGTGTCGTATTTAACAAGTACATTTCAGGAGTCTTATCAATTTGAACCTGCAATACACCACATATTATCTTATGAATTTCATTCCAATACATTTTAGCTTTAGAACATGTCCACCACATATGAAATAGTGTGCCTGCAGTCTTTTGACACTTCCAACATTGACCTGTACCTGTCTCATAAATTATCTTTAATTTTTTGGGTGCCATGTACCATCTATGAAAAAGCTTATAATAGTTTTCTTTAAGGTTCTCAGCTACAGTGAACCTCTTTGTTCGTTGCCAGCTTTGTTCCCACCATTCCAACTGAATTGGGTGTCCAATGTTCTGTGCTCACTGTATCATTGCTATTTTAATTGTCTCATCCTCACATTGTTGTTGTAATATCTCTTGATATAAATGTGAAAGTAAATGAGGTGGATTTTTTTGTAAAAGCTTCAACAGATTCTCTTGTTCTTTCTGTTCTATTCCTCGGGTTTTCACATCCACCTGAAATCTCTCTGATAGTTGTCTATAGGGAAACCAGTTTAACTTCATACCTTTAGTTTCCAATTTCTCTCTTGATTTCATCTTAAAAACATTTGTATTTGTGTCTATGTTTGTTTTCTCCAATATATCTTCATATTGCAACCATTTTTCTGTGTCTGACCATCTTCCAAAACAAGCTTCTTGAGGAGAGACCCAGGTGGGTAGCTGCCTAATGTTCTTATTCTTATAATCATTCCATATTTTATATAATGATTTCCTTACAAAATGATGCATAAAATCTTTATCAATTGTCGCTTTTCCACAGAACATATAGGCATGCCATCCCATCCTTAAATCTGCTCCCTCTAAAGCCAGCATTCTCATATTTTGTAAATCCATCCAGTACTTTATCCAAGTGAATGCTGCAGCCTTAAAGTATACTTGTAAGTCTGGTAATCCAAAGCCTCCTAACATTGCAAATTCTAAGTCTGTTTTTTACATCTTCCACACTGTTTTCCATCCAATTTTCAAGCATACTTTTACACCTTTGCAACCATGAGGGTCAGAACCATGGTTGAAAAAAATCCTTAAGCAGAATTTAGAAAAGTTCCTTTTTGGATTCCAAATTCTCTAGTTAGCTTGGCTAGTGAATTCTGGTTGGTATAGTCTAAAAATGTAACTTTCCAAGCTCTGCTCTCAGAAAATCAGTAATTCTTCTTGCATGGAGTTTATCTCATATTGTCCATAGGCTTCTTGAGATCCCTGTTCTCAGTCTATTCTGATCAACATTTAACATCCCATATAATGAGAAGCTGCCCAACAAATTTTTCCACTTGAGGTAGAGCAGGAAATGACACCACGTTCTCCAAGCCAATGTAGTGTTCTAGGCTTGTCAAGTTATTTTAGAACCAAGACAGAAAATCTCACAAGTTACTCTCTTTTTCTGACAGAAAATAAAAACACAAAAATAACAGATTAACTAATCAACAATTTGTTTACCTGTTCATGAAACTAAAAATCTCCTTCCTGAGGCAGATTCCTCACTTTGCCTAATGACAACACTGGTCTTTGCTGTAATTCAGAGTCATTCTTGATCCACTGGATGTCTTCTGGTGCAATGTGCCTTCCTGTCCTCTAGGGGCATAGCAGTACAAGACAGCAGTGTGATGCTGCAGCAAAGAGGATGAATTCTATTTTATTTTATTTTAAAAAAAATATTTTTATTAAAATTTCAAAAAAGATATAAAATGGAGACATTTCTCCTAAATGTGCCACTCCCCCTCCCAACTCCCATAACAAATTTTCTTCTCCAGTTTTGCCCAGCTGAATCAAACAAAGAATACAATATAGTACAATACAGTACAAGGAGTCCAGTCGACTATGCTACGTAAAATCTTAGACGTAATTACCATTTTTACCATATTATATCATTGTAATCATTATCAGTCGAAGCCACTCTTTTGTTTCTCTCCATTCTCTATCAAATTGTTGAATAGATTTGTTCTTCTCCATCATGTCCATAACCCTTAATTTGAATTCTGTTTTAGCTTGCATTAATAGAAGTATAGTTTCTTAGTTGAGAGGAGTAATAGTCCCAGTATATTCTGTATGGGTCAGGCCTCATCTGGAGTACTGCATTCAGTTCTGGCCACTTTTTAAGAAGGATATAAACAAGCTGGAGCAGATTCAGAGAAGGGCAACAAGGATGATAAGTGGTATGGAGTACAAAACCAGTGAGGAACGGGCTTGGGGTGTGGCTGCGGGGCATGGGGGCATGACCAGGACTTGCGGGGGCGTGGTTACAAGCTGGGATGCCCCAAAAACATTGCCGCCTGAGGTGAAGCGCCTCTCCCGCCCCGTTCCTCTGCTACTGGGGGGCAGGCCTGTTCTGCTGCCTCTGTAGGTAGGACCAGGTTTAAAAGTTTGAAGTCACAAGAGAACAGATGTTGACTGAATGTTAGAAGGAACCTCTTAATAGTAAGCGTGGTTCTGCAATGGAACCCATGGCCAAGAGAGGTGGTGGGGTCCCTTTTTCTAGACATCTTCAAAAAAAAAAAAAAAGGCTGGACAGCCATCTCTTCAGGATGCTTTAGCTGAAGATCCTGTATTGAGCAGAGGGCTGGACCATGAGGCCCTTTTCAAGTTTATGATTCTATGAGATTTTCAGCATCAGAAAAACAAATGGCATGATTTCAGTTTATACAAGCAGCTGGCTTAGAAAAGGGAAAGCAGACAGGAATCTTTGTCAGTGAAGCAGATTGTATACAGACTAGGAGTGGTTACTGTCAGTGGCTACATGGCTGCAGAGGCTCCCTAAGAAACCCTGAAGGTGTACATCCCATGCACTTCTGATTCACTTCCTATTTTTAAAGCCTTCTCCTTTAAAGCATAGCAAAATTGCCCAAATGACTCCTAGGAAGTATTTAG